>QJPP01001156.1:0-661636 GCA_003996215.1 Jaltomata sinuosa | reverse complement strand
CCGTCACACCTGGGCAGTCCGCTACGCGGAATCCTGACGTTTTTGGGATTTATTTCCTACACTCCTATAAATACCCAATGTTAGGTTTATTTTAGTTTGTTAAGCTTTTTACATACATTACCCAATAATTGTAGGAGTGCAAGTCGAGTTTTGAGAGAGGAAAACACGCAATACACGTTTTCTTCCTCCTCAATCTTGTTCTTGATTCGTTCTTGGGATCTTTGTTTTCTTGTTCTTGGAGTAATTGAAGATTGTTTCCACTACATTGTAAGGATCTCTTTTCTTTATTATGAATATGACTTTCTTCTCTTCTTCTTTGAGCATGATTAACTAAACTCCCACAACTAGGGTTGTGGGAGCCATGGCTAAAATAGCAATATAGATTTCGGGTAGCGTTGGGTTCAATATACATGTTGTCACATTGTTAATCATTCATTATGTCACGTTTTCTAGTGGTTGCAAACATTAGAACATGCCTAGGTTTAATTTGCTTGAGTAAAGAGATTAAAACCGGGAAACTTGATTTACAACGAGGATTCGAGACTACCAACTCTCGTCTAATGATTAATGTTGTAACTAGATTAATCTACTTGATGTTTATGATTGAAATATAAAAGCATACCTTTTCAAGTTCGAGAGAATTGAAAAGTAAATTCGTCTACTTGGTTGAGAAATGTTTAGATGATATCATTAATTCAATCACATCGTGACACGCATATAGAAAGAACCCTGCTACGCCTAAAATCGATTGTTACCAAGCCATGGTGAACACTTTCCTAGTTCTCTCTCCTATTGATTATCACTCTTACATTATTGTTGCTTTTGTTTACACGTTGATCACAAACCCCCCCCCCCTTTTGTTACTGGAAACGACTGACCATTAGTCATCTGATTCACTAAAGACTTAACTTTCACCATATTCCCTGTGGGATTCGACCCCAACCTTTGTTGGGTTCTATATTTGACTACGACCGCTTACGCTTCCTAATTGGAGGTGTAGTTTGGGCGTTATCAAAAAGTGGCGCCGTTGCCGGGGAATACGGTTGTTTATTAAGTCTGGTGTGTTTAGTTGACTCTTAGTCATACTTTCCTGCTTTACGTTTATTTGTTATTTTTGTTTTGACAGGGTACATAGTTGTGCATGCCAAGTACCCGGCGCTCGGGTGAATCAACATTACCTTACGATCCCGAGCTTGCTAGAATATTAAGGCGGAATATGGCCGCACAACTAGAAGCAGCAAGGCTCGCTGCAGAACTGCAGGCCCAACAAAATCTGAATGCTGGTGGTCTGCAGGATGATGTTGCACGGAATGATGAGGATCTCGACTTAGATGGAGCTGGCGCTACGGGCGCCATTATTCCTCCACCCTTAGCGCCCGGAGCAAAGTTCAACATCACTAGCACGATGATTCAGCTGTTGAACTTGAGAGGAGTGTTCCGTGGAGTAGCTGGGGAAGATCCTAACCAGCACCTGATGAATTTCGTGGGGATCTGCAAATCGTTCGAGTTGCCTGGCGTAAGTCAGACAGCAATCAGGCTCAGGTTGTTTCCGTTGTCTCTGTCTGATGAGGCAGCATTGTGGTTAACAGAACTGACCCCCGACTCTATCGCAACTTGGGGAGAGTTGAGAGGAGCTTTCCTAGAAAGGTTCTTTCCTCCCTCTCGGATGATACAGTTGAGGGACGAGATTAGCAACTTCAGGCAGCAACCTCACGAAGCATTGCACGAGACCTGGCTGCGATTCAAGAAGAAGCTAACACAATGCCTGAACCATCAGTTGAACGATGAGTTTTTGATGCAGACATTCTACAGGGCACTGAATTCGGCTACCAAGCCGACGTTGGACAACGCAGCAGGTGGAGCGTTTATGGGTCGCACTTTTGCCGATGCCACAACTATTTTGGACAGGCTCACCAAAACCAACATGGCCTGGCACACACGCGATTCAGAGGTCGCAACTAGTACTTATGTAGTTGGTGCGTCCGCAGAGCAGCGCAGAAAAGAGGAGGAGCGCGACCAAGACATGGCGCATCTGAAAACACAGTTGGACCTACTGACAAAGTACTTGTTTTCAGGAGGTATGGAGAAGGTAAAAGCTGTGGGTTCGCAAGGTAGAGCAGCCGAGGTTGAAACTAACAAGGAGGCCAACTATTTGGGGGGTTTCCAGGCCAATGGCCAGGGAAACCAAGGTCGGAACTATCAGAGAGACAACCACTATGAGAAAGGCGGCTACAAAGATCGCGACCAAGTAAACTGGAGGAATAACACCGATAGAGGTGGGTTGTATATACCACCTGGTAATCGGGACAAAGCTAACAACGAGGCAGAGACTTCGAAGCTAGAGAGCATGATGGCGAAGATGCTGCTGAAGGTGGAATCGACTGACTCTGGGGTAAAGGAGATGAGGAATGAATTATCTACATTGAGTCAGCTAGTGGATTCACATTCCACCGCGATCAAGCAATTGGAACAACAAGTGGGGCAGATTTCGGCATCTCTAAATCCAAGAAGGACGGGTACCTTGCCGAGCAACACCATCCAAAATCCGCGGAACGATGCGAGTTGTATGGCGATCACGACCAGAAGCGGTAGAGCGTTACCGGAATCACATCCGGTAACTCAGACTCGAGGTGATGTTGCGGATGAAGAAGAGGCGGTAGAGGAGATGCTGAAGCCCGCGGATAAATGCAAGGAAGCTGAAAAGCTTCCAACGATGATGCCGCGACCACCGCCTCCCTTCCCACAACGCCTGAAGAAGAAAGCGGAAGATGGTAAGTTCCTGAATTTCCTGACTATGCTCAAGCAAATATCAATAAACATCCCACTGGTGGAGGCGCTTGAACAAATGCCCGGTTATGCCAAGTTCATGAAGGACTTGATTACAAAGAAGAGGTCGGTAAGTTTTGAACTGGAAGACAACCTCCACCACTGCAGTGCTATCTCCTCAAGGTCGTTAGTAGACAAAAAGGAAGATCCAGGTGCGTTTACTGTTCCCTGTACTATTGGGAAACTCGACTTTGGAAGAGCCTTGTGTGATCTTGGTGCTAGCATCAACCTGATGCCGCTAGCAGTCTATAAACAACTGGGTTTGGGAGCTCCTAAACCAACGTCCATGAGAGTGTTGATGGTAGACCGTTCGATAAAGCGACCTGTGGGAATATTGTCTGATGTGCTAGTAAAGATCGGTAAGCTTATCTTCCCAGCTGACTTTGTTATCTTGGATTGCGAAGTGGATTTTGAAGTTCCCATAATCTTAGGACGACCACTGTTAGCCACGGCAAGAGTGTTGGTTGACATGGAAAGAAACGAACTGACCTTCAGACTAAACAATGAAGCTGTCAAGTTCGATGTGTCTAAATTGATGAAGCAACCAAGTGACATGAGGGTGGTCGGGGTCATCAATGTTATTGAGGAAGCTCCTGCGGATGTACACCTTGATGAGAAGGGTTTGAGCGAGACTCTAGCTGTTGTGAGAGTGATGGTGCAAGAGGACGAGCAGGTAAAGGAAAGCGGTGAAAATAGATCAAGAAAACGAAAACACCGCAAGAGAATCTGCAAAGAAAGAGCGAAGAAATTATCTCGACTAGCGATGGTGCCCAAAGAGGAAGCTGGAACACCACACTCCATCGAGTTCTCCTGTTTTGGAGACCCTGGCGGTCTCCAACATCATTCCAAAATCTGAGTCATATCGACTTCACAGGTATTCCTTTCTCTCACAGTTTTTAGCTTTCATATGGATGCATTGGGGACAATGCATGAGTCTAAGTTGAGGGTGTGGGGAAACCTGTGAGTCACCACCGAGGGTTTTTGTTGCCGATTTCTTTTCCCTCCGGTGTGCTATCTAGTAGAACCGACATGTTTAGGTTGTTATTTTAAATTTTTTTTTAGTGTCTATAGCAAGCATGGCGTTTTTTGGTTAAAAACGAGGCCCCTCTAAAATTTTTCTGGTTTTCTACTTATGTTGAAATGATTGACTGTCTGGATCTTGGGATGTCATTGTGTGATCATGATTAGAATGAGTATGCTTAAGCTGAGCGGTTGTTTGATAGTTGGTAGCGGTATGGTTTCTTGGTGCAATTGTGTGTGAGCGTATTTTGTTATAAATTCTTACTCTGTGCATGCATCTAGAACTTGCCCGGTCTATTTTGTTAAGTTTGAAGTTTGGTTGCTTAGGAAAGGATCACAGGCCCTTTTTGTGTGCAGTCCACTTAACCTAAAAGACCGTCCAAACACATAATCCCTTTTGATCCCTGTTTGAGCCATAATTAACCATATTCTTTCAATAACCTGTCACCGTTCCTGTTTAACTTTGAATCCCTATTTTGGCCCTGGTCCTCCCTTGGACATCGTGCACCTCAGCTCAGGCAATCAGCCTAAGTTGAGGGTGACTACTATAGAGGTAAACCCTGTTTTGGCCCTGGTCCTTCCGTGGACATTGTGCACCTCAGCTCAGGCAATCAGCCCAAGTTGAGGGTGGCTACTATAGAGGTGAATGATAAGAAAAAGAGGATGGAGAAGATTGGTTGTGAATAGAATGAAAATTCGGGTGTGCGTCTTAGGAAAAAAAAAAGAACGAAAAAAAAGAGAGATGAAAAAGATCGAAGAGGTAATAAAAAGAATTGTCAAAATAAAGAGGCCGCACCTGTAGTTAAAAAGAAGGAAATAAAAAAGGGTGAATAAGGTTGGACAAAGTAAAGTTATGTGGTAATAAGATGCCGATGGTTTCAAGGAGGGCTTAGTCACTAACTCCTAAATGTATCCTACCTGCACCCGAAGCCTCATTACAAGCCTAAACAAGTCCTGTAGTGATCCTGAGCGGCTTTCTGAAAAACTGAAATAGAATAGTAAGGGCAAGCCTATGGTATTGCATGTGCATTGTTTGAAATCGTTTGCGAGTGAGAGCGTCTTACCTAGTCCTAAATGTTGTGTGTGGGACTTCTTTGCGGTGAGGGCACCAAGAATTCTGTATTGTCTATTGACTGTTAGGATAGCTGTGCGTGTGTATGCATAATGTTCTATCATATCGAAATGACATGTGCGGATCCTTGCAAGTTAGTGTTTCATACATATGTGTGCTATGAGGGAGCTTGATTTAAAAGTGAATAAGTTTTTGAATGACCATGAGTTGCTAGAGACACGAGTTTGTGTTCTTAGTTGAGTCGTCGTATTGTTTTATGTTATGTTGCTTGAGGACAAGCGAACGTTTTAAGTTGAGGGTGTTGATGTGCCGCCAATTTACGGCACTTTCGACTCCTTTTTACTAAGAACAATCGTACGTTTTCAAGCAACCGTTGTCGTTTTTGATGTTTTTATGTTGTATTTTCAAGAAATGGAGACAAACATGGAAACGGAAGGAAATACGGGAAAAAGAGCGTTCTGGATAAGAGTGACGGTTCAGGTGATGGTTGGTCAAGGGTGTGACGGTCCGTCACCCAAACCGTCACACCAAGGCAGCACCACTGCCTAGTGGTGACGGTTCAGGTGACGGTTGGTCAAGGGTGTGACGGTCCGTCACCCAAACCGTCACACCAAGGCAGCACCACTGCCTAGTGGTGATGGTCCAGGCGACGGTCCGTCAAGCCAGTGACGGTCCGTCAGCCTGGCCGTCACACCTGGGCAGTCCGCTACGCGGAATCCTGACGTTTTTGGGATTTGTTTCCTAGACTCCTATAAATATCCAATGTTAGGTTTATTTTAGTTTGTTAAGCTTTTTACATACATTACCCAATAATTGTAGGAGTGCAAGTCGAGTTTTGAGAGAGGAAAACACGCAATACACGTTTTCTTCCTCCTCAATCTTGTTCTTGATTCGTTCTTGGGATCTTTGTTTTCTTGTTCTTGGAGTAATTGAAGATTGTTTCCACTACATTGTAAGGATCTCTTTTCTTTATTATGAATATGACTTTCTTCTCTTCTTCTTTGAGCATGATTAACTAAACTCCCACAACTAGGGTTGTGGGAGCCATGGCTAAAATAGCAATATAGATTTCGGGTAGCGTTGGGTTCAATATACTTGTTGTCACGTTGTTAATCATTCATTATGTCACGTTTTCTAGTGGTTGCAAACATTAGAACATGCCTAGGTTTAATTTGCTTGAGTAAAGAGATTATAACCGGGAAACTTGATTTACAACGAGGATTCGAGACTACCAACTCTCGTCTAATGATTAATGCTGTAACTAGATTAATCTACTTGATGTTTAGGATTGAAATATAAAAGCATACCTTTTCAAGTTCGAGAGAATTGAAAAGTAAATTCGTCTACTTGGTTGAGAAACGTTTAGATGATATCATTAATTCAATCACATCGTGACACGCATATAGAAAGAACCCTGCTACGCCTAAAATCGATTGTTACCAAGCCATGGTGAACACTTTCCTAGTTCTCTCTCCTATTGATTATCACTCTTACATTATTGTTGCTTTTGTTTACACGTTGATCACAAACCCCCCCCCCCTTTTGTTACTGGAAACGACTGACCATTAGTCATCTGATTCACTAAAGACTTAACTTTCACCATATTCCCTGTGGGATTCGACCCCAACCTTTGTTGGGTTCTATATTTGACTACGACCGCTTACGCTTCCTGATTGGAGGTGTAGTTTGGGCGTTATCAGCAGCTTATCAAGTTTAGAACAAAACCTTATCAATAACAAAACAAGAATACAAATAATAGACTAAACTTTTGAATTGATTTCCCTTCTTAAAAGTGGAAGGATAGCCCAAAAGAGGGTCTTTAACTTTGCTCCATGACTTTGAACTTGAAACTATGGGGGGCCTGGAAAACTACTTGGCTCCGTCTCATAAGCGAGACAACAAAAGATTATGCCGTTCGTCCTACTTTGAAGGTCTCTTTGAGATTAACTAAAGAGTTGTCTCAAGACCTTGGTCCTTAGATCTTCACATGGTATTAGAAATCATGAAAGATCTAGAACATGGCTTAAACAATATACCCATCGTTTGGGTGACTATTTTCACCATTGAATCCACAGAAGCATATATTGAGCAAACAAGAACACAACATCAAGCTATCCAGAAAGCTTCTGGGATCAAGAATTAATCACAGGGACTAATACTTAGCTAAGCAAACAGAGGGAAAATAGAAGGGCTTCAAGTCTTTAGGAGCTCTTGTTAGTTATTTAATTCAGCTACAAAACAGATGACAACTAGCACCCTGGATAACATCTTTCAATCCATGCTTACATTCAAAATAACAAGAAAATACTTGATACGAATCATATTCTCATTCTAGTAGAACTGTGAGAGGAATAGGGTGTGAGTCTACGAAAACCAGAATCAACATATCACAAAGTAATTGAAAGCAAACATCGAAACCTTTTTATATTCATCCCGTATCAATCACATATGTTAACCGAGTAACAAGAGGAATAAGGAAGTTTGAGCAAAACAAATGATTCAAGCAAAAAACACAATATAAAAGAACAAATTTCTCAACAACAGCTAATCCACAATTAAGAACTAGAAAATAAAATGAGAAAGGATTTTTACCTGTTTCCGGGCTGCAAAGCTGGAAACTACGAGTTAAGTTTTCGATGACTTCCCGACGAACTGAGCTTGACATTTCTAAGTGTTCAAATAGAACAAGAACAGACTATGAACCCTCAATAACTCGTTAAAATAAAGTGTGATTTTCACTTCTATTAGCCTTGATTTTTAGGGTTTCCCCAAAATCGCATAAAAAGACTCTCCAAGATTTTGCTACCCCAAAAACCATCTCCAACAGTAGAGACTAGAAGGGTTTATATAGGGGATTTTTAGGGGTTGTAACGGGTGAACGTGGGGGGGAAATGAGTGGGAATTTTGATAGAACTTTGAGGAATTTGAAAATTAAAAACCTAACACCATCTCGATGCAGAAACATTTGTACCTGGAGGTACGAAATCGATCACACACCAATCATTTGGAGCATGATCAACCACGATTTAAGGTGAGGGATACCACCTGTGAGCGTCTGGGTTCTTCTAGAACCTGGAAAACTCACCCTTTTGTACAACCAAATAAAGGTGAGGGGAAATTGACGGAAGGTTAACATTTTCTCAGAGATTTGGGGTCGTTTGCTGTGGTTGTTGTCATTGTTTGAGCTGGGTTTTGGACAGAAGTACTGGGTATTGTTCGTTGTTGTAGTCTGTGTGGAACAAATGAAGAGAGAGAAGGGTAAATAGGCATTGGGATTTTATGTTAAAGTGAAGAGAGAAGGGAAAGAAAGAGTATTAAGGGTGTAAAGGTTGGACCTGGACCGGGTCAGGAAGGTGAAAAGGGGTGGGCTAGGCGGGTGAAAAAGGAAAATGAAGTGGGCTGGGGAGTTGTTGGGCGGATCTAAGCCCAAAAACTAGCTGGAACAAAGTGTTATGAGGGTTGTTTAAGTTGGGATAAGGATTTGGTCATTTGCTTTGCAAATGTGGCCAATTCAAATTAAAGAACTAAGCAAATTGGTTTAAATTACAGCCGCACTATTGAAATTGTAGCCAAATTGGACCTAGTTTAATTAATTCAAATGAATTTTAGGCCGTAATTGAAATAGGGACAAACTAAATATGATTAATTTAACCGAGCTTTATTTATTTTTAAACAACTAAAATAATTAATTTATTATCATATTTGATCATGTGTTTATAGAACACCAATTTTACAATTTACTTCTATGTTAAATCACTTTTGACCAAGATTGGTAGTTTTAAACATTTCAAAATAATTTTAGAAAAATCCTTTGAATATCTACTAAAACTCTCGAAACAATATTCATCTATATATATTATGAATATATGTAGACGTATGTTTATTCGTAAAGATTATAGAATACTCTCCAGAATTAATTTTGAAAAATTCTTTTAATTAATTATTTAAAATTATTTAAAAATATAAAAGCTCGATAATTAATCGAATAGCGAAGGGTAAAAATTGGGTGTCAACAACTGTCCCTCCCTTTGAGTAGGGTGAGTGTAATGAACCCTGGACAAAGGGAATTGACGATGCCAATTTTATCCGACCACTAGTTCATCTCTTAGAAGCGATTGGTTTTAGTACGAATTTTAAGGAATTATGGCCGAACTCCGGTATCGATTTTCCTACATATCTCAGGTTAATGAGAATCCATGCCACTTGTAGTTCAAGACTCTTGATTTTATGCATGATTTTTAAGGAATTCCAAACTTTCCCGATTTCAGAGTACGGAGAGATTGGAAAGTTGAGGAATAAGAGGACTGGGGGGAGTTTGGAATGCAGCTGAGTTTTCAACATAGAGCCCACCTACATATCCCAGGACTCAGGAAATCAGACTGCTTGTAGTTCGACTCAATCGGTGAAAAAGGTGATCTTTATGTTTAAGATAACCTTTGGCTCGAGATGAGTGACAAATAATCGATTTATGGAAAAGAGGCTTGTAATCATATCAATTACAAATATGGGGCCCTCACATCTATACATAAGAGCTACATGGATATAATTTCCAAAGCTCGAGGTGTATTGTCACCCGAATTTGAAGAGGAGGAATACTGCTCCCAGAGTGAGTTCAGAAATACTCTAAATGCGAAACTGACGCTAAAAAATGAAATACCCACATGCCTTCTGATAGGGGTGTGGTTTGATCGAAGCGGAAGTCGATTCTCAAATTGCATTCAGAAAGTTTGACATTCCTTTCTAGACTATGTCCCAGTTTGCTGCTAAGAAAAAGTTCCACGTTGTGATGCATCCTTTTTGGTGTAGTCCTCACCTGTGATTTTGTTTTGAGAATTTCATCCTTCTCAGATGCTCTCGACAAAATCTCAAAGAAAAATTATTAGTAGTAACATAATTATTTTTGGAGAGACAGTTCTTTTAATATACCTCATTAATATACCTCATCCTTGGACTATGTCCGACTCCTGTGTTGTGACGTCCTTTTGACGTGCTCATTTCCATATTTATTATTTCTTGAAGAAGATGCCATCCTTTCCGGTCTTGTCTTGGGAAAATAATGACTTTCCATGACAAGTAGACACGATAGCCTTCGTAGCCATCAAACATGATTGCCTTTGTGGTAGTTGAGCATGATGATATTTGAATATGAAGACCTTTGTAGCCCTTTAAAATGTAACAGTCCTCGTAACCGTTTGTAGTGTCTTGATAGTGTTGTACCTGGTGCACATTCCTGTGTTGTGACTTGGACACTTTGCGCATTCTCGTTGTTGCAGCTTAGAAGTGTTGAGATTTTCACATTTTCGTTGCTGCGACTTGAACACTTTGCGCATTCCCGTTATTGTGGCTTAGAAGTGTTGAGATTTGTGCATTTCCATTGCTGTGACTTGAACACTTTGCGCATTCCCATTATTGCGTCTTAGAAGTGTTGATAATCCAACTATAACAAGCTCAATAATAGGCATCTCATAGCGATAGAGTTAGCCTAATGATTGTAATGCAAACCAAAACATGCATGCAATTAGCCTGATAGTCACTTTTTAGGGCGGACGACCCAAACTTAGAAAAGTAAGCAACATATTGGCGAATATATAAATCTACCAAAGAAAAGTGGACGTCTCCATATGAATATGCCACTTATGGGGTGGATGACCCAATAAATTTTAAGTGTAAGTCCTCGAGTGGGCGAGCAAATATGTAGACCGCTTATGGGTGGTCGACCCAATATCAAATTTTGGCCCTCGTGGCCATTTATAACAACTTTGTGATAATAGACATAACAACCCTCGTGATTGTCAGATATGATTGCCTTCGTGGAAATTGAGTGTGATGATTTTTGAAGGTGATGACCTTCTTAGCCGTCTGAATATGATGGTCTTCGTGACCGCTTGTAGTAGTCTCTGATATGATAGCCCTCTTGGATATTGGTGATAATATTTTGCACATGACTTCGGGTAAGTCTTGTGCATCTTTCGTATCGATTCAACTTATAGATATCCCTTGAGTTATCAAAACTCAGGTAATCTTGCACATCATCTAACTTTGGATAGAGGCGACTTATAGATTTCCCTTGAATTGTCAGTCTTTAGGTAATCCTGCACTTTTATCCGATTTTAGATGTGTCGTGACTTATAGACTTTCCTTGATTTGTTAGATTTTGGGTAGTCCTACACATAATCAACTTGGATATGACGCGGCTTATTAATAACCCTTGAACTATCAAATTTTTGTAGTCTTGCACATTTATCCAATTTCAGATATTGTTGCGACTTATAAATTACTCTTGAACTGCCAAATCTCGGGTGACCTTGCACACTATCCTGTTTCAGATATTATTGTGTCTTACAGATAACTCTTGGGTTACCAACTTTGGGAAACTTAGTTCATCGTCCAATTTTGGATGGCGTCTTATAGACTTCCCTTGGACGGTATGTTTTCTTTAACCTTGGTGGCGAACATCATTGGATCCTGTGATTGCATATGCATTCTCGTTGCTAATATTCCCATTGTTATGGATTATAAGTGTAATGCGCATTCCCGTTGCTGCGACTTAGACACCTTGCACATTCCCATTGTTGCGACTTAGAAGTGCCATGATTTGCGCATTCCCGTTGCTGCGACTTGAACACTTTGCACATTCCCATTGTTGTGGCTTACAAGTGTAATGCACATTCTCGTTGCTACAACTTAGACACCTTGCACATTATCATTTCTACAACTTAGACACCTTACATATTCCCATTGTTGCGACTTACAAATACGGTGCGCATTCTCGTTGTTGCGACTTGAACATTTTGTGCATTTCTGTTGTTGTGGCTTACAAGTGTTAGGGTAATAAGATAAATCCGATGAGGTGTTTTGCAGATGATGGTCCTTGTGATGAGCATAAATATATAAATGGCTCTTCACAGTAATTATCAAAAAATATCACCTTTAGCCTTTGTGTTATAGCATTGATTCATTTGCGTGTACCTGCACTTCGAGGCAAATAATTAGTAGACACCATGTCTCTTTTAGTAGCGACCATAGTTAAATTCAAATTTAAGAAAAGTTTTAAAGAAAGTACTCATCAAAATAACTTGGTTTGCAAGTTTCCTCCTCTTTTCGAGGTAGATAGAAGAACAAGGGGTTATTCTAAAATGTAAATGAATGGTTGAACCCGTATCTGGGGACAACTATAAATACCGCTTTTGAACATTGTGTGTTTATTGTGATTTCTGATTTGCCAGTGATTCGAGGATGTTGTCGACCTCTCCTTATCTGGTAGTTCCTGCGAACTACAAGAAAACTTGTTAGTTCTAGGAAACTTTGCTTCTTTCAACCTCTTCCCATTATTTCGGCTCCTTTTGCCGGTCTTGGAAATTTAGTCTCATCGTATTGCTTTACTGAATGATGAGGAATTTTCTCATTCCTAACACTTCTTAAGATATCCTGCATCCACAGAAAAATTATTAGTTTTTTGGTGAAACTGATCTGTGTTGACCTCTTTTAGTTTCCTGCTCCTTGCTTTGTCATCTCTGGGTACTTGTTATACTCGGGTGCTTGTAATCTTCGACTCCCCGGGTCACAGTAGATGTAAGACAAAGTCAATTAGTAAAAGAACAAATTAATTTGTAAAGATTTTTTCAAAAATAGTTTTTGAAAACAAAATGGTTTAGTTGAAAAGAAAATGGTTTAGGAAATCTCTGCCAATTTATCATGTCATGCACTAGTTCAACAAATATGTTTTACTCGAGGCGTTGACATATCTAACACATTACTAGAGAGCTCATAAAATGCTTCATCATCCTAGCTGGAAAGTTTGAAAATATTCTTTTGAGAAATCCATCGTAGCTTGGGATTAGTCTGCCTTGGACTTTGTTGCAGCTGGGGATTTTTGAAGTAGACTTTAATCTCTTGGTGCTGGGGAATTCTTCAGAGTTTATTTTCTGAACTCTCAGATGAAGATTGGTGGAAATTTTGAGGTCCTCCTCAAAATTTCTTCCCCAGTTAAAGGTTTCATGATGAATCTCATTTCATTGATAAGAGACTTGACACTCTGTGGAGATTATAAGATTCTTTCTCGAGATTTATCTTAGTTTCTCTTTGGCATAGTTTACATTCTGACTTATCGTAGTATGATCTTCGCCTTCTGAATTTTTGAGATTCCTTTCTCAAAAATTCTGCCCCAGTTTCCATTTTCTGGGGTGGTATGACCGAGCCGTTGTGGCGCTTACATATCCTGTTAAAGCAGGAATCAGGTCAAATGTAGTTCCCCCAATCGTAGCGGGAGAAAATTAGAAATAAATAAAGAGGTGACCGAGGCCGACAAAGGCCGCCTACGTATCTAATTCTTGAGAATTCAGGTCAAACGTAGTTCAAGATAGGGAGGGGAAAGATAAATTTTTCTAAGGGGTTGACCGAAGCCGACACAGGCCTCCTACGTATCTCATTCTTGAGAATTCTGGTCAACGTAGTTCGTACAAAAGGGATAGGAGAAATATTGTTAAACTATTACAAATGATAGAAAATATAAAATGTGATTACATGGAAAGAAACTAAAGGAGAAATTATCTTCAGGCATAGTATCTCTTGATAGCTTCTAAGTCAATCGATTTTGTCCACACCTTGGTCATCTACCATCAACAACACTTTTGGATAGTACTTTGTCGATGACATGACGTCTTTGTTAATTTGGTGTAAATTTTCCTTTGCGCTTATCTTGATGGGGGGAGGGAGAATCAATTGTTCGCTTCCTGTACTTGAATTCCTTTTCTACTTTTATCAGGAGAACATCGGTTATGATTTCTTTGACTAGATTTCTCTTGATTCTCAAATTATTCGAGGACCATAATCTTTCCATTATACTTTTCACATTCATCATCTACCTCAGTTGTTCGTTCAGCTCATGACATGGCATAACATTGATAGGTTTTAAATTATTTTACTGAAATTATACCTAAACAAGGTTAGATAATATCATTTTAATCGTGAAAGATAAATAAAAGCAATTGATTTTTTGAGATAGGTGAGGCTTTCATTGGAACTGAAAGCATTCACAAATTTTGGCTATGACTCACACGAGTACGAGTCTATGCCTTTTTGGATAGCAGGAAAACAGTGCTGAGGAAAATGAAGAGATAAAGGGTAGGTCTCGATCCTCATCCGGACCATCACCGATTCGCAAAAAAATTAAATTTGTTCTTTCATCTACCATAGTGACCGGGAAATTATGAGTGGAGTGGAGGTTCAATTTTGCAACTGCTCCTCCAGGTTCATCATTCTTGATGCTTCAGGGAATTCCTCTAGGATATCATCACATTCTTTGAAGAGGTGTCTGATTCCATACCCAAGACCGTTGCTTGCGGGCTTTACACATATGAAAAGGGATTGGTAGAGATGACTAAGTGGCTTTGGAAGCTCCAGATCAATATTCTTCTTAGCCTTGTCTTCCGACTGGTTCTCTCTGATTTGGACGTAGCCTATATCAACCTTGCGAGGCTTTTTGGGGAATGCTTGATAAGGTGTGGTCATTATCTTAGACTCCTCGTTTATGTTCAAAGAAGCCACAACTTTCTCCAATTTTCCCAATTTTCCTGAATGGGCTTGTGTTATGAGCTTGCTTGTCACCGAGGTTTCTTTTTGAGATTTGGAGATGGTGTTTATAAATTTGGTTGGTGGTTTTGACAATTTCGTGGAGATGTTTGGTATTTTCGAGATGAGTTGTTATAGTTTGGGGGTGGAGTTTGGTAATTTTGGTAACTAGTTTGAGCATAGAAAGCAGGACATGGACTTAGTGGAGCTAAGAGGTATATTTTGGATGATGAAAGCTTCTGAGAGCTAAACTTGGTGGCTTTCTAGACCTTGTGCTCGAATCGAAAGATACGGAGGATACGTCTTCCTTTTTATTTCTTAGAAATCTTGGAGACTCCGGATCTATAGAGATCCTGGTGATTTTCCCAGTCCTAAGGCCCTCTTTGACTGTCTCCCCAATTTTGACTAAATCAGCAAATTTCGAATTGACGGTTGATATCATCTTATTGTAGACTTCTGATTTCTGGGCTAGCATAAATACGGCGAAAATTTCTTCCTCAGTCATAGGAGGTCGGACCCTCGCTGCTTCCTTTCTCCATCGATATGCATAGTGATACACCCAAATTACGACTCCAAATTAAGAAGCGTAAGCGGTCGTCGTCAAATATAGAACCCAACAGAGGTTGGGGTCGATCCCACAGGGAATAAGGTGCAAATTAAGTCGTTAGTGACTTAGTTGACTAGTAATCAATAGTTTACGGTAAATGGGGGGATTTGTGTGATCAATATCTGAACAATGCAAATAATAATATACGAGTTTCAACGAGTAATACTCAATATGAGAATGAACTAGGGAAGTGTTCACCATGGCATCGTAACAGTTTTGACTCAAGCTGAACCGGGTTCTTTCTATATGCATATCACGATGTGATTGAATTAATGGTATCATCTAAACGTTTCTCAACCAAATAGATGAATTTCCTTTTCAATTCTCTCAAACTTGAAAAGGTGAACTTTCTTATTTCAATCCTAAACATCAAGTAGATTAATCTAGTTACAACATTAATCATAAGATGAGAGTTGGTGGTCTCGAATCCTCGTAGTTAATCAAAATTCCCGGTTTTAATCTTTTTGCTCAAGAAAATTAAACCTAGGCATGTCCTAATGTTTGCAACCACTAGAAAACATTAATAATGAATGATTAACGACGTGACAACATATAGATTGAACCTAATGCTACCCGGAATTTACTTTTCTACTTTTGCCATGGCTCCCACAACCCTAGTTGTGGGAAGTTAGCTACTCATGCTATTAGGGAAAGAGAAGAAAATCATATTCATAATAGAGAGAAAAGATTCTTACGATATATGAACACAAGCTTCAATTATCCAAGAACAAGAAGCCAAAATCCCAAGAACAATGGAAGAATAATAATAAGAAGAAAAACGTGTTTGTCGTGTTTTCTCCTCTCAAAAAGTTGCTCAAACCGTCGCACAAACTATAAGTTAATGAATAATTAAAATAACCCTAACACTGGGTATTTATAGCAATCCAGGAAATAAAGTCCAAAAATAGAATTTTCGGAGTCCCGCTTCACGTTGACGTCTTGGCTGACGGTCAGTCACAGGTGTGATGGTCCGTCACGCCAACCGTCACCCATAACCAGTGCATGGTCTCCATTAGCTCTAACTTGACGGCTTGGCTGACGGTCAGTCACAGGTGTGACGGCCCGTCACGCCAACCGTCACCCATAACCAGTGCATGATCTCATTAAGCTCTAATTTGACGGCTTGTCTGACGGGCAGTCACGGGTGTGACGGGCCGTCACGCCAACCGTCACCATAACCAGTGCATCCTTTAGCTGCTGCCAGGTTTGGTGGCTCCCCTGACGGTCAGTCACCTGTGTGACGAGCCGTCAGGCCCTCCGTCAAGCCTAACCAATGTTACTTAGCTTTGAGTATTTTTCAATTTCTTTCTATCTTTGTCTCCATTTCCTGCAAATACAACATAAAAACATCAAAAACCACAAAAGGTTGCTCAAAAACTTGCGAGTATTCTTAGTTAAAGGTGTCAAATGTGTCGTAGAATACCGGCACATCAACACCCTCAACTTAAAACGTTCGCTTGTCCTCAAGCAACATGACGACAGAAATAAAACTGATGACTCAACTACGACGCTATAGAACATGTTTCTAGCAACCATGGCTAATCAATGATTCAAGCAATTCAAACCAAGCTCCCCCGGTACTACAAAAGTGTTATGAAACGCTAACTCGTCAGGATCCAAGGGTGTCAAGCTGATGTGACTGAACATTCTACAAATACATGAATTGCTATCCCAACAATCAGAAAGTAATATTGAAATCCCGATGCCCTCACCGCAAGGAAGTCCCACACACAAAGTTTTGGAACTAAGTAAGACGCTCATGCTCACAAATGATTTCAAACAATGCACATGCGATGCCATAGGCTTGCCCTTGCTATTCTATTTCAGTTTTTCAGAAAGCCGCTCATGATCACTACAAGACTTGTTTTGGCTTGTAATGAGGCTTCGGGTGCAGGTAGGATACGTTTGGGGAATAGTGACTAAACCCTCCTTGGAATCACCGACCTACTATTTCCACTTAACTTTACTTCGTCCATCCTTATTCACCTTTTTATTTCCTTCTTTCTAGCTACAGGTGCGGCCTCTTTATTTTGACAATTCTTTTTCATCTCTTTTTCGTTTCTCTTTTTTTTTTCTTTCTTTCTTTTCTTAGGCACACACATGAAATTTTCCTTCTATCCACAAACAATCTTGTCCATCCTATTTTTCTTATCATTACCTCTATAGTAGCCACCCTCAACTTAGGCTGATTGCCTGAGTTGAGGTGCCCGATGTCCAAGGAAGGACCAGGGCCAAGATAGGGATTCAAAGTTTAAAAGAAACGGTGACAGGTTATTGAAATAATAGGGTCAATTATGGCTCAAACAGGGATCAAAGGGATTATTTGCATTTGGACGGTCTTATAGGCTAAGTGGACTGCACACAAAAAGGGCCTGTGATCCTTTCCTAAGCAACCAACTTCAAGCTTAACAAAATAGACCGGACAAGTTCTAGATGCATGCACAGAGTGAGAGTTTATAACAATAAGCTCACACACACTTGGCATCAGGAAACCATACACTACCAACCATTGAAACAATAATTCAGGCTAAACAAGATCGTTCTTCGCACATGCATACAAAGACACTCAAGGATCCATAACAGTAAATTTTCCATACACAAGTACAAAAAACAACTTTTTCGGAGGGGGCTCCTTTTTATTTTAACCATTCACAGCCATGCTTGCTATAACATCACCTACTAATGAAAGTAAAAACAACTTAAACATGCCGGTTCTACTAGATAGCACACCGAAGGAAAAGAAACACGACAACAAAAACCTTCGGTGGTAATACCCCTACCCCTAACAAAAGAATCTAGCATTGTCCTCAATGCTCAACGAAACAGATATACAGAACAAAGGCATAGGGGTACCTGGGAAATTTAGGTTTCGGTATGAGGATCAGTGACACTGGTTTCGGCCGGCGTACGCAGCTCATTAACATCTGGAGTCTCTCCAGATTCTGGTACTGCACTAGATGATGCCCCACCTGCTTGGGCACGCATTCTTTCCTGTCGCAGCTGCTCGTCTACTACCGACCGCTGCTTTGCCACCTCTAACTCATCTTCCTCAGCTGATTTCTTTCTGTGCTTTCTCTTCTTTGACTTCTTTACCCCACTTTCACCTGCTTGGGGTTCATTAATTCTCAGTGGCCGACCCATCAAATCCACTATCGTGGTTTCTTCTTCCAAGTGCACGAACTCCGAAGTCACATCATAAAGTGTTTTTTCTTGCTTGAGGGCGGTGATATCATCCTTTACCTTCTTCAGTTCAACATTCAATCTTGCCAGGTCGGAGATGCTCATTTCATTTAGCCTTGCCTCCATCCGGGTTTCCATCGCATCGACCCTTGCACGCAGCCCCTCGAATGGCTTCAGAGCCTTCCGTATTGCTTCATCAATGGTGGGTTTAAACAAGTCCGTCCAAGCGGCAATTTATTTATCCATCTGTTTCTGCTTCTGCACTATTTTAGCAAAATTTTGGGGATTCATGTGATATTCTGGTGGTAGAGGAGGCCTTGCTGCAGTGCCAGAGCTTTCGGCAGTAGCTCTCGTTATTTGTGAAGTCTTCGGATCAAACACCGCAAGTGGCATCTCTGTGCCTGATGGAGTGTCGGTCGCCTCGGAGGTGGTTGTGGTTGGTTCCTCAAAGATCTGAGACTTATGAATCCTCATTTCAAACTTAGTGTCATCCTTTGATTTGTCAATATTTTGTGTGGATGACGCTGTCACTTGATCATCAATACCGTCCAATATCGGTACCTCTGAACGCCTGCATAGCTCAGTAACCAGACACGGGAACGGCAAAGAAGAAGTAGTTTTTTATGGCCCTGGTCCGCATCTCGTCTGCAATTATCATTCCGAAGTTGATGACGTACCCGGATATCAAACTTGCCACAAGGATGGCTCTTCCCTCATCCAAATTAGTGTCTCCACCTGTAGGAAATAGCCTGTACCGCACAACAGCCCACCAAAACTTTGCTATGAAGCTTAGTGATTGCTTCGATATCCATCCCCTTTGAGTTAGCCAAGATGGTGAGCCATCAGTCAATGTCTGTGCTAACCATGGTCTCTGCGAGTATGTGTTAGCAATCTTGTCATGAAACTCCGGCATATCAGGTGGAGGAATGTATTCAGGGGCGAAGAGGACTCTGTTAATCGTCTCTCGGGAGATGTTTACTTGTTTACCCCGAACTGGAACCTTGTCCTGCCTTGGTGCTGATTTAACCCCTTTTCCTTTCTCACATCTGCTCTCCAACAGTGCCAAATAGTTGGCATAGAATTCCCGGACTAGTTCTGGATAATAGAATCTCGGAGGTGAGCTCATCCACTCAAGCTGGTACCTCTAAAACTGTGTCTGAAGAACTGGGTATTCTGGCAGATCCGTGGTAATAATTTGAACTTCTTGTATGGGAGGCAACTCATGAATTGTTGTTGTATTATGATCTTAGGAAAATTTGATTTGTTAGAAGTGGTTAATTTGTGCGTTGAGTGTGTAGGTACAAAATGGTGGAAGTAACAGTATGTTCTGTCTACGGGTGACGGTTCATGTTGGTAGGTCATCAACTGGATGATGGACCGTCACACAAACCGTCACAGTCGGACAAATATTTATCCCCACTATTTAGTGGTGACGGTAAGAGTGACGGACCGTCACAGCTTTGGTGGACCATCATTCCAGGCCGTCACCAAGGCACTCACAAGGGATCACTGTTTATGTAAGACGCACTAAGTGACGGGACGCCAGGTTGTTGACGGACCATCACTTGGGCCACCACATCAGGTAAGTATTAAATTTTTGGTGCCCCGACCCAAAACCAACCCGACCCGCTACTCACCTAAACCCGCCTAAATATATTGAAATCACCTTCATCATCTTCCCACTCATATTCTACTCTCAAGCCCCAACCCTCCATTAAAATCAAAATCCTCTCTTCCCCAAGCAAATCCCACATCCCCATCGTCCATTTTTTTCACCAGTCGTTCAAAACGCAAGAACCAAATTTCCCGTCGAAGAATAGGGTTGTCCATCGGTTCTGTAAATCTAAAAGGAATAGAAGTTTTTTCTCTCTCACTAACAAAATCAAGGTATGATTCTAAACTCTTCCTCGTTGGAATTATTGAATAACATTATGTCAAAATACCAGAGGAAATTGTTGGGTTTGTATATTTGTGAAATTGTAATAATGTAAATGTTGTTGGGTATGAGTGGTGTTGTTGTTTGAAATCATAAATTTGACATGGGTGAAGTCTTGAGTAACCCATGGGATTAAATACATGATGGGTGGTGACTTTGTGAAACCAAATCCCGCAAAGAATGGGAAAACCCCGAATAGAGCACAAGGTGTTCGAGGAAACGCCTCAAAGAAAGGAAAACACGTTGTCTCAACCTGACGGTTGGCATGAAGGCCCATCACACCCATGACTACCCGTCATCCAAGCCGTCAATAATAAACATTTCACTGTCTTAGAGTGACGGCTGGTGTGATGGTCCGTCACCCACGTGACTGACCGTCACCCAAACTGTCACTCTGAGACAGTGGCGATAGTTGAGTGTTTTCCTGTTCTCATGTGTTTGAAATTCTTCAGCTATCGGTCTTTTGTGGCTTCTCGACATTGTTTTGGTAAGACCGTCAAGATAGTGCTTCCGAGCACCCTCAACTGCCCACCGGATTGATTCTCTATCCATGGGTGCCCTCTCTGCATTTTTGGTGGTTTCATTACCACTTATATCCTCCGGACTGGGGCTGGAGCTACTACTTTCTTCAGATCCACTATCACTCCCCGACCTACTGCTAGATTACCCACTCTCCTCTTCAGACTAGGAGTCTTTGGTGTTTCTTCGTTTGGATAGCCTAGTCTGGTAAGCCGAGGCTTCAACTGCTTCTTCTTCGCTACCCGATTCATCTATTAGGGTCCGAGTGGTAGCGGATCTTTCTTTCCTCTTTTGTGCTTGACCGCGAGGTGGTTGTTGTTTGGGGGCTATGTACCTGCACGTGAATAAGTTCAAACACATGAGAATAGGAAAACACTCAACTATCGCCACTATCTCGGAGTGACGGTTTGGGTGACGGTCAGTCACATGGGTGACGGACCGTCACACCGGCCGTCACTCTAAGACAATGAACTGTTTATTATTGACGGCTTGGCTGACGGGCAATCACGGGTGTGACGGGCCATCATGCCAACCGTCAGGTTGAGACAGCGTGTTTTCCTTTCTTTGAGGCATTTCCTCGAACACCTTGTGCTCTATTCGGGGTTTTCCCATTCTTTGTGGGATTTGGTTTCACAAAGTCACCACCCATCATGTATTTAATTCCATGGGTTACTCAAGACTTCACCCATGTCAAATTTATGATTTTAAACAACAACACCACTCATACCCAACAACATTTACATTATCACAATTTCACAAATATACAAACCCAACAATTTCCTCCGGTATTTCGACATAATGTTATTCAATAATTCCAACGAGGAAGAGTTTAGAATCATACCTTGATTTTGTTAGTGAGAGAGAAAAAACTTCTATTCCTTTTAGATTTACAGAACCGATGGATAACCCTATTCTTCGACGGGAAATTTGGTTCTTGCGTTTTGGACGACTGGTGAAAATATGGACGATGGGGATGTAGGATTTGCTTGGGGAAGAGAGGATTTTGATTTTAATGGAGGGTTGGGGATTGAGAGTAGAATATGAGTGGGAAGATAATGAAGGTGATTTCAATATATTTAGGCGGGTTTAGGTGAGTAGCAGGTCGGGTTGGTTTTGGGTCGGGGCACCAAAAATTTAATACTTACCAGATGTGGTGGCCCAAGTGACGGTCCGTCAACAACCTGGCGGCCCGTCACTTAGTGTGTCTTACATAAACAGTGATCCCTTGTGAGTGCCTTGGTGACGGCCTAGAATGACGGTCCACTAAAGTTGTGATGGTCCGTCACTCTTACCGTCACCACTAAACAGTGAGGATAAATATTTGTCCGACTGTGACGGTTTGTATGACAGTCCGTCATCCAGTTGACGACCCACCAACAGGAACCATCACCCGTAGACAGAACATACTATTACTTCCACCTTTTTGTACCTGCACACTCAACGCACAAATTAACCACTTCTAACAAATCAAATTTTTCTAAGATCATAATACAACAACAATTCATGGGTTGCCTTCCATACAACGCCTGATTTAACGTCGCGGCACGACGCGGGTGTCTTGATTACTCAGACTTCATCAAGATACACCAGAGACAGAACATGTACCTCCTCCAGGAGGCCCAGATATTGCTTTACCCTCTGCCCATTGGCTTTGAACAACTCACCATCCATATTTTCGAGTTCAACCACACCGGATGGAAACACTTGGTGTACTTTGAATGGTCCAGACCATTTGGATTTGAGTTTTCTGGGAAATAATTTGAACCTGGAGTTGAACAACACTACCAAGTCCCCAACTTTGAACTCCCTTTTCTCAATTTTTCTGTCATTGTATAGCTTCATTCGTTCCTTGTAGAGAGCGGATCTCTCATATGCTCGCAATCGAAACTCGTCCATCTCATTCAATTGTTCCAACCTTAGTTCCGCTGCATCTCTCCAACTGAGATTTAACTTTTTGAGCACCCAAAGGGCTTTGTGCTCAAGTTCCACGGGCAAGTGACAAGCTTTACCAAAAATAAATTGGTAAAGAGACATACCTATTGGCGTTTTAAACGCTGTTCGGTACGCCCAGAGTGCGTCATCCAGCTTTCTTGCCCAATCTCGCTGGTTCACATTAACAGACTTTGCCAATATCTCTTTAATTTCACGGTTTGACACTTCGACTTTCCCACTTGTTTGGGGGTGATAAGGTGTGGCTACTCTGTGTTGCTTCACCCCATATTTTACTAGAGCAGCCCGGAACACCTTATTACAAAAATGTGACCCTTCATCACTTATGATTGTGCGAGGAGTGCCAAACCGAGCAAAGATGTTTCTTTTTAGAAAAGCCACCACACTTCTCCCTTCGTTATCGGCCAAAGCAACCGCCTCTACCCACTTTGAAACATAATCCACTGCTACCAAGATGTAACGGTTCCCATAAGAGCTGTCAAAAGGGCCCATGAAATCTATCCCCCATACGTCGAACAACTCAACCTCCAAAATAGTAGACATGGGAAACTCTTGTCGGCGAGAGATTGCTCCTCTTCGTTGGCATTGATCACAGAACTTGGCAAATTCATATGAATCTTTTTAGATTGTCGGCCAATAATAACCACACTGTAAGATTTTTTGGGCGGTTCGATTACCCGCATGATGTCCTCCAACTGGGGATGAATGACAAGCTTGCAAGATGCTTGTCAATTCCACTTTCGGTACACATCTCCTTACTATGTTGTCAGCACACAACCGAAATAAATACGGCTCATCCCAGAAAAACTTACTTGCATCATGGAGAAATTTCTTTTTCTGGTGGAAGTTTAAATCTTCCGGGATCATGTCACTCACCATATAATTTGCGAAAGCAGCGTACCAAGGCACCATATCAAGTGACGCGGCCATGACCTGCTCATCCGGGAATGCATCATCAATCTCCGGTTCATCTACTACTTTCTTCCCTCTCAAGCCTGGACAGATGATCCGCCACCTGGTTTTCACACCCTTTCCGATCTTTGACTTCAAAGTCAAATTCCTGCAACAATAGCACCCATCGGATTAGTCGAGGTTTTGCATCCTTCTTGGTCATTAAATACCTCAAGGCTGCATGATCTGTGTGCACCACCACTTTTGTACCAAGTAAGTACGCTCTGAATTTCTCAAAAGCGTATACAACAGCCAGCAGCTCCTGTTCTGTCACTGTGTAGTTATTTTGCGCCCCATTCAATGCTTTACTAGCATAATAAATGGGGTGAAAAAGTTTGTCTCGCTTCTGTCCCAGAACATCTCCAAGTGCAACACCACTCGCATCGCACATTACTTCGAACGGTTTGGACCAATCCGGGAAATTATAATAGGAGCATCCACTAACTTTTCTTTCAGGCACTCAAATGCCCTCAAACACTCAGCATCAAATACAAACTTAGTCTCTTTTTCAAGCAACCTGCACAAAGCGTTAGCAATCTTAGAGAAATCTTTAATGAATCTTTGGTAGAAACTGGCATGACCACGAAAGCTCCTCACACCCTTTACTGAAATGGGTGGAGGTAGTTTCTCGATGACTTCTATCTTGGCTCTATCCATCTCTAGACCTCTCATAGATATTTGGTGCCCTAATACAATGCCTTCCTTCACCATGAAATTGCATTTCTCCCAATTCAACACGAGGTTTGACTCTTCACACCTTTGCAATGCTTGACCCAAATTAGTCAAGCAATCATCAAATGTATCACCCACTACCAAAAAGTCATCCATGGAGACTTCCAATGTTTTCTCCACCATATCAGAAAAGATAGACATCATGCATCTTTGGAATATTGCAGGAGCATTGCAAAGACCAAAGGGCATGCGTCTAAAAGCAAATGTATCGTAGGGACAGGTGAAAGTGGTTTTCTCCTGATCTTCCGAGGTGATAGATATTTGGTTGTACCCCGAATATCCATCCAAAAAGCAGTACCAACCCCTTCCAGCATCTGATCCATAAAGGGCATGGGGAAATGATCACAGAGAGTCCAGGAGTTTAGCTTCCGGTAATCCATACAGACTCGCCACCCCGTGACAGGTCTTAATGGAATCAGCTCATTTTTTTCATTAGCTACCACAGTCATTCCTCCCTTCTTAGGAACACATTGCACTGGGATTACCCATTTGCTATCAGAAATTGGGTAAACCACTCCAGCATTGAGCCATTTGATGATTTCTTTCTTCACCACCTCTTGCATTGGAGGATTCAGTCTCCGTTGGTGCTCGGTGGTGGGAGTGCAATCTTCTTCTAACTGTATCTTATGAGTACAAATACCTGGTGGGATGCCAATAATATCTGCAATGGTCCAGCCGATTGCTTTCTTGTGTCTCCTCAGTGTGGATAGTAAAGCTTCAACTTGTGATTCTACAAGGTCTATCGCAATGATTACAGGTAAGGTATCTTTGTCACCTAAACATGCATACTTCATATGGCCTGGCAACTCTTTCAGCTCTAATATCGGCGCTTTCTCAATAGAAGGCTTTGCAGGAGGTGTCGGTCAGTTTTTTAAGTCAAGATCTAATTTCTTTGGGGCATAACAATATGACCCCATTCCAACCACAACATTTATAATTTCTTCATAATCTTCGATGTCATCATCATCGAAGTTCATCATGACCGCTTCCAATGTCTCTACAGCAAGTCTCTCTTCAATAGAAACAATCACATCAGATTCGGCAACAACATCAATAACCGAGATGACATTCATGTCCCTCGGTTGCCTGATTGACTTGCACACATTAAACTTTACTACTTCATCGTTCAACCTGAAAGTCAACTCGTTGCTCTCCATATCTACTAATACTCTTCCGGTTGCCAAGAAGGGTCGTCCCAAAATAATAGGGACTTCAAAGTCCACTTCGCAGTCCAAAATCACGAAGTCTATCGGAAAGATGAACTTCCCCACCTTCACAAGCACATCGTACAAAGTACCCACCGGCCGTTTAACCGATCTATCAGCCATCAACAGTCTCATAGTCGTCGGTTTGGGAACTCCTAAGCCCAACTGCCAGTAGATGGCTAATGGCATCAAGTTTATGCTAGCCCCCAAGTCACAAAGAGCTTTTTCAAAGTTAAATTCCCCTATGGTGCAAGGAATAGTGAACGCACCCGGGTCTTCTTTCTTTTGGCCTAGCGACCTTGATGAAATGGCGCTACAATGGTGGAGGTTGTCTTCCAGTTCAAAACTTACCGACCTCTTCTTTGTGATCAAGTCCTTCATGAACTTGGCATAACCGAGCATTTATTCAAGCGCATCCACCAGAGGGATATTCACAGAGATCTGCTTGAGCATGGTGATAAACTTGTGGAATTTCCCGTCTTCCACCTTCTTTTTGATCCTCTGAGGGAAAGGAGGAGGAGGCTTTGTCATTTTTTTGGATGTTTTTCAACTTCCTTGCTCTTCTCCGTGAGCAATTTAGAATCATCATCTACCAAAATGGGTTTTTTAACTTGAACACCCACACCCTCATCACTTACCTTTTCATCAACAATGAGCTCATCTTCGTCAATAACATCATCTTTCTGCTTTTGAATTATCGAATGTGCTTCCGATAATGCATTACCGCTTCTGGTAGTGATCGCCATACAATTTCCGTCGTTTCTCGGGTTTTGAATGGTGTCACTCGGCAATGTACCAGTTTTCCTTTGATTTAGCTACGCCGAGACTTGACTCATTTGTTTCTCTAGCTGCTTGATTGAGGTGGAATGGGAATCCACCAATTGGCTCATTGATGATAATTCAGATTTCATTTCCTTGACTCCGGAGTCAGTAGATTCCACCTTCAACAATATCTTGGCCATCATATTCTCTAATTTGGACGTCCCTGTCTCATTGCTAGCTCTTTCTCGATTACCAGGTGGTACGTATAACCCACCTCTATCTGTTTTATTTTTCCAGTTCCCCTGATCACGATCTCTGTAGCTAGCTTTTTTATAGTAGTTGTCTTTCTGATAGTTCCAACCTTGGTTTCCCTGACCATTGGCCTGGAAACCCCCCAAATAATTAGCCTCCTCATCAGATTCAAACTCTGCTGCTCTACCTTGGGAACCCACAACTTTCACTCTCCATATCTCCTGACAACAAATGTTTTGTCAATAAATCCATTTGCATTTTCAGATGGGCCATATCTTGATCCCGCTCTTCCTCCTTCCTGCGCTGCTCTGCTGATATAACCATTGCATAAGTGCTAGCTTCTACCTCTGTATCCCATGTATTCCAAGCCCGGTTGGTTTTGGTGAGTGGGTCCAAAATAGTTGTGGCCTCAATAAAAGTGAGACCCATAAATGCTCCACCTGCTGCGTTATCCAGTGTCGGCTTGGTAGCCGAATTCAGAGCCCTATAGAATGTTTGCATTAGGAAATTTTCAGTCAACTGATGGTTTGGGCATTGTGTCAGCTTCTTCTTGAACCGCAACCAAGTCTCGTGTAAAGCCTCATGAGGTTGTTGTCTGAAATTGCTAATTTCATCCCTCAACTGTATCATCCTGGAGGGAGGAAATAACCTTTCTAGGAAAGCTCCTTTCAACTCTCCTCAGGTTGTGATAGAGTCGGGGGTTAGCTCTGTCAACCATAATGCTGCTTCATCAGACAGAGACAGCGGAAACAACCTGAGCCTGATCGCTGTCTGACTTACTCCAGGCAATTCGAACGACTTGCAGATACCCACAAAATTCATCAGGTGTCGGTTTGGATCATCACCAGCAACACCACAGAACAGTCCCTTTAAGTTCAACAGCTGGAGCATTGTGCTAGTAATGTTGAACTTGGCCCCGGGCGCTAGCGGAGGAAGCACAATAGCGCCTGTGGAACCAACTCCATCTAAGTCGATATCCTCATCATCATCTAAAGCAAATTGCCTTGGTTGGTGTCGACCTCTACCCCTCTACTGCTGCCTTTGGTTTGCGGGGGCTATATTTTCAACACGCTCCGCAGCTCTACCATCACCCGCTGCAGCCTCATCATCCAGTTCAACATCGTCCTCAATACCATCAGCATTCAAATGTTGTTGGGCTTGCTGAGCTGCAACTAATCTCGCTGCCTCTTGTTGTTGTGCATTCATGGTTTGCCTTAGCGTTGTTGCAAGCTCGGGGTCGTATGGTAATATTGGTTCACCCGAGCGTCGGGTACTTGGCATGCACAACTCAGTACCCTGTAACAAACAAAAACAACAAACAAAAGTATAAACAGGAAATACGACTAAGAGTCAAATAAACACACCGGACTTAATAAACAAACGTATTCCCCAGCAACGGCGCCAAAATTTGATACGCCCAAATTACGACTCCAAATTAAGAAGCGTAAGCGGTCGTCGTCAAATATAGAAAACAACAGAGGTTGGGGTCGATCCCACAGGGAATAAGGTGCAAATTAAGTCGTTAGTGACTTAGTTAACTAGTAATCAATAGTTTCTGGTAAATGGGGGGGTTTGTGTGATCAATATTTGAACAATGCAAATAATAATGTACGAGTTTCAACGAGTAATAATCAATATGAGAATGAACTAGGGAAGTGTTCACCATGGCATCGTAACAGTTTCGACTCAAGCTTAACCGGGTTCTTTCTATATGCATATCACGATGTGATTGAATTAATGGTATCATCTAAACGTTTCTCAACTAAATAGACGAATTTACTTTTCAATTCTCTCGAACTTGAAAAGGTGAACTTTCTTATTTCAATCCTAAACATCAAGTAGATTAATCTAGTTACAGCATTAATCATAAGACGAGAGTTGGTAGTCTCGAATCCTCGTAGTTAATCAAATTTCCCGATTTTAATCTCTTTGCTCAAGAAAATTAAACCTAGGCATGTCCTAATGTTTGCAACCACTAGAAAACATTAATAATGAATGATTAACGACGTGACAACATATAGATTGAACCCAATGCTACCCGGAATTTACATTGCTACTTTTGCCATGGCTCCCACAACCCTAGTTGTGGGAAGTTAGCTACTCATGCTATTAGGGAAAGATAAGAAAATCATATTCATAATAGAGAGAAACGATTCTTACGATATATGAACACAAGCTTCAATTATCCAAGAACAAGAAGCCAAAATCCCAAGAACAATGGAAGAATAATAATAAGAAGAAAAACGTGTTTGTCGTGTTTTATCCTCTCAAAAAGTCGCTCAAACCATCGCACAAACTATAAGTTAATGAATAATTAAAATAACCCTAACACTGGGTATTTATAGCAATCCAGGAAATAAAGTCCAAAAATAGAATTTTCGGAGTCCCGCTTCGCGTTGACGTCTTGGCTGACGGTCAGTCACAGGTGTGATGGTCCGTCACGCAAACCGTCACCCATAACCAGTGCATGGTCTCCATTAGCTCTAACTTGATGGCTTGGCTGACGGTCAGTCATTGGTGTGATGGCCCGTCACGCCAACCGTCACCCATAACCAGTGCATGATCTCATTAAGCTCTAATTTGACGGCTTGTCTGACGGGCAGTCACGGGTGTGACGGGCCGTCACGCCAACCGTCACCATAACCAGTGCATCCTTTAGCTGCTGCCAGGTTTGGTGGCTCCCCTGACGGTCAGTCACCTGTGTGACGAGCCGTCAGGCCCTCCGTCAAGCCTAACCAGTGTTACTTAGGTTTGAGTATTTTTCAATTCCTTTCTATCCTTGTCTCCATTTCCTGCAAATACAACATAAAAACATCAAAAACCACAAAAGGTTTCTCAAAAACTTGCGAGTATTCTTAGTTAAAGGCATCAAATGTGCCGTAGAATACCGGCACATCACATAGTCACAAAAATACTCACCCGTCTTCTGCTTGATACGTTCTAGCGAATACCTATCTGGAGCGATCTCTATGTTGTAGGAAAATCTCTTAGCAAAATCTTTGGCCAAGGAGCTCCATCCAGACCATTTCTTTAAGTTTTGTGAAGCAAACCATTCTAGCGCTTCGCCACTTAGACTCCGGCTAAAGAGCCTCATTAGTAATGCTTCATTTTTGCCTGCCTCTACCATCTGGTCACAATAAATCCTTAAATGAATTATGGGATTTTCATTGCCATCGAAAGTCTCGAACTTTAGAATTTTGAACCCGTCATGCAGTTGCAAATCTGGGTAGATGCAAATATTATCATAGTTTAATTTCTCTTTGTCGGGTGAATTGTGCAATTCCTTGATCTCGGCAATCTCTTCTTTCATTAACATCATTTTCTTATCATGCTTATCTTTCACGTCCTTCCATTCTTTCTCCTTTTTCTCATAATGATCCAACTCGGGATTTTCTGAAAAAAGGAGGTAGAGGTTTAAGTGTAGCGGTATGGAGGATGGTGGGTCGCACATTTTGGATAGATGGTAGGTATGGGATATTTAGGGTGGAGTTTCGGTATGTGGAGGTAATGTTTTGTGGATTGTTGAAATTTGGATTGTTATTCTGGCATGTAGGAGGAATATAGGCATTTGGAGGAGTGTTTTGACAGTGAAAATGGAAGTGTTAAGGAGTGTAGGCGTTAGAATTATCGCTTTGATTAGCGTGCTGGGTAAGAGAAGAAGCAATTTGATGTGAGGTGCTAACATGAAATGGACTTGGAGTGGTTAAATAGATAATGAGTGGTCTAGGAATTGAGGAGGCGGGTGCACTGGAGCGGGTAGGAAAACATTCAAATTCTGGAGAACTTAGAGAAGGAGGATGGAGCGGAGGACTTATTTCGTTAGGAACATTTGCAACATTGGTCATCCTCGTTAATTCTCTGTTCTTTCGCATTTCTTCTTGCATCTCATCAATTTTTTGCATTAGCTGCACAATGAGCTCACTCTGGTCCGCTAAAATTGGCTCTTGTATAGCCACATTGGTCAACCTAGTTTCCTTAGTGTTATCAGTCATTTTCCTTCTCTTTTTATCAAGCTACGATCAGGGGAGGTTCTTTTGCTAGTTGTCAACACAGATCAGTTTCTTAACTTTTACCTGATACAGGAAAAATAACTCAAAAGATAATCATGTTAGATTTCATTCACAATAAATAATACAAGATATTTGGCAGAATGTAAATAAACAAATGTTGCTTTATTAAAAGTGAATCAATTCATGTTTTGAAGAAAGACTCCAACATACAGAAATTTGTCTGTTGATTTTGGAACGGTTGTTTTGACAAAAGAGTTGACTCGTGTTGACTTTTAATACTCTGACAAAATTCTTTAATCTTCTTGTCAAAAGATGAGGGAAATGAAGGTTTTTACAGATGAGGGCTGAGCCCTAAACGACTGCCTACATATCCTATGAAGGAGAAAGTAGACCTTACGTAGTTCGAGTTGGCAAGTTAATCTTTTCTGAGAGATAGGAGTAAGCTTTAGAGGCTTCGTGAAAATAAAGGGTTTAGGATTTTTTCTGAAAAACATGGAGGACTTGAATATTTTGGTCGAACTTTTGCGTGATAGGCTTATATTTTGCTTAGCGATTCTAAAATATCAAATAGGAGTGGATTGATTCACCTTTGATTTAAGCAACACACATAAGCATATAAGACAGTTATATCACATAACAGTTTATAGCGCATCCTAAACAAATATGTGACCTTTTTATGCCAAAGGTAGGCCTAACAGATTAAAGGATATGTATGTCGTTTGTGAGACGTTCCATTGCCCCAAAAATTATGTCATATACAAATTTTATGAATAAATTGAATGGAGATACAAAACAAGGGAAAGGGATGTAAATATCAGTCCCACGCAGGGGTACATTCCTAAACTAGTCCGCCATGGAAAGTCCTTCATTTTCGAACTTCTTGGACTTCTTAAAATTTCTGAACGCCTTTCGGATGAAGATCTTCTTTTGATCATGATGAGAGATGCTACTTAAACAATTCCCACACCCGAGGGACAATGGTCGTATCATCTAATATTATATCCTTCAATTAAAAAAATAAGGGATGATCATCTTTTATTGACTCGTGATCAATAGACGCAAGGTGGTCTTTCTAATGGGCCCAATACTCCTAAGGTATTGAGTTGTCCTAGGTAAATGCCTAAAAATAGGGTTTTAGTTTAGCTCTATGCTAGGTGTCTAGGAGTGGGTTTGCTTTGAAATAGATCGGGTCTCAAGTTGATAACTTGGGTTGAAAATACGATAGCCATTGAACGCATGACGTACCCGTAAACTATCGTATTTTCGAGAAAGTGTTATTTATGGTGAGAGGCCACGGGATCGTGAGCCTCCCTAAAATATAAATAAAATCACATGTCATGTGGCGGAATATACTATGAAATGCATTGATAATATATTTGCGATAAATAAACACATAAGCAAACATCAATCAAAATTTACTAACTATTACAATATTTTGAATAGTTAGTCACATAAAGTTAGTCAAAAATAGTTTAAATTTTTTGTTAGAACCTAAATAAGTCCCCGGCGGAGTCGTCATTTCTGTTTTATCCCTTTTCGAAACTTTATAAAAAGGAAATTAGAAATAGTTTTGATACTTTAAAATTATTTCAAAATTTAAAAGAAATTTTAAAACAATTCTAAAACGAAACAGAGTCGCCACTTAATTTTTATAGAGAAATTAAGAAAACTTTAAAATAATTTCAAAGACTTAAAAATAGAAATAAATCTTTGAAATTAGAGAAAATGGGTAAGGGTTCAAGTAACGTCTTAAGAAGATTTTTAAGGCACTTCAGAACGTCCGTTTAAAAAACGATTGACCAAAGAACGAATTTTTGACTAACTTAAAATGAAACTAATTTTGAAAGAGTTGAACTCATGCAAATATTTGAGATTTAAAAGAAAAGTGATTTAAGTAAAAATATCATTATTTAATCCAAGGCAAAAAGTTTGTTTCAACTAAAGAAAATTCATTCTTTATGAGAATATCCGAATTCGAGGGAATTTGACTTTAAAGCAACTAAAATTCAAAGCAAAGACTTTCAAAGATTCGAATTTAAAAAAAAAAGTCTCTCTTTAAGCCAAAATTTCAAAAGGGCTTAAGGAAAGGCGAGTTTATGAAAACTCTTTCATATCACAAAATTTCATTTTTTTAGCCGAAGAAAACTTTGTTAGACAATGAATGAAGGAAACAACCATTTTTCATTTGAAAAATCCATTTTTTAGGCAAGTGAACACAAAATCTAACTCTTTCTCATTTTTAACCGATCTAAATTAAGTGATGAAATTTGAACAAAATAAATTTACAAGAAAATAAAATCAAGATAAAATTAAAATGGCACATCTTTAAGGGATCTATTTAGGTTAATTAAAAGAGTTAGTTACCATTAATTACATACAAACATAAGGTAAATTACAACTAAATAAAGGGAAGTAGAGTGAGGTATGGGACTCTGCCTTGGCCCAACAAAATCTTTCCAAAGTTTTTAGACTCAATTTTATGGACTTTGGTCCATTTTTGTCCATGTATATCAGCTATATATTTCGTATTTTTCATTCCCAAGATCTGTATATTAGCTTCCCTTTCCATTTTTTCTCTTAAGCTCCTGTATACCAGCTTCCTCTGGGGTATATATCAACGTATAGTTGTTGCTTTATAGTGTATATTCACTGTATAACAATCCATTTTTTATTGAAACTTGACTCTAGAAGTTGTTGGGCTTTACCCAATGCGAAGTGCAAGGGGAGTCCAAATGGGACTCGATGTATCGTGTTCATGAAAAGAAAAGGAGATAAAGATTAGTATTCGCACTAGGCAGCACTGAATCAGTCGAACATACAAGAGAAAAGAACATAATCACAAACAATGAAAACTGAAACTTACGAAATTGATTACACAATGATTTTTAAACAAGGTAATGATATGATTTTGATACCTAGAATTTAATCAAGCAGATTGCTATATTTACCCATAAATAATACAAATTCCTCTCATTTGATCGAGCTTAAACAATAACTCATGAATCGACCGAAGAGAAAGAGCTTTCACATGAAAAAAGAGAACATATAAATTTGAGGATCGCAGGCTAGACAAAGCAACTACGTCAATCCCAAACGCACACATATGATTGTATCTTTGAGCAGATTCTTTATCCTTTTGAGAGCAGAGATATTCAACAAGTATTCAAAAATGGGCGGGGAAAGGCAAGGCCACGATAAACATCCACAAATAGAAACAAATGAACACTGTTCTATTACTTTAACCACTGAAAACCATTGAGCTTAACTGTTAGAAAAACAGTATACACAAAGGGTGTCCTGTATATTCAAGCTAACAACTAACTATGGCTTGGTTTGATTAATATACAAGTCCTTAGCCAAATTTCTATCTTAACCTGCTATGACTTCCTTTAAGACATGCGCACAACAAGCAAACGACTGATAAAAGGGAAAGAAAGATAATACTTGTTCTTATGGCGAGCAGATTATCAAGTTTAGAACAAAACCTTATCAATAACAAAACAAGAATACAAATAATAGAATAAACTTTTGAATTGATTTCCCTTCTTAAAAGTGGAAGGATAACCCAAAAGAGGGTCTTTAACCTTGCTCCATGACTTTTAACTTGGAACTATATGGGGCCTGGAAAACTGTTAGCTCTGTCTCATAAGCGAGACAACAAAAGATTATGACTTTAGTCCTACTTTGAAGGTCTCTTTGAGATTAACTAAAGAGTTGTCTCAAGACCTTGGTCCTTAGATCTTCACATGGTATTAGAAATCATGGAAGATCTAGAACATGGCTTAAATAGTATACCCATCATTGGGTTGACTATTTTCACCATTGAATCCACAGAAGCATATATTGAGCAAACAAGAATACAACATCGAGCTATCCAGAAGCTTGGGATCAAGAATTAATCGCAGGGACTAATACTTAGCTAAGCAAACAGAGGGAAAATAGAAGGGCTTCAAGTCTTTAGGAGCTCTTGTTAGTTATTCAATTCAGATACAAAATAGATGACAACTAGTACCCTGTATAACATCTTTCACTCCATGCTTACATTCAAAATAACACGAAAATACTTGATACAAATCATATTCTCATTCTAGTAGAACTGTGAGAGGAATTGGGTGTGAGTCTATGAAAACCAGAATCAATATATCACAAAGTAATTGAAAGCAAACAACCAAACCTTTTTATATTTATCCCGTATCAATCACATATGTTAACCGAGTAACAAAAGGAATAAGGAAGTTTGAGCAAAACAGATGATTCGAGCAACAAACACAATACAAAAGAATAAATTTCTCAACAACAACTAATCCACAATTAGGAACTAGAAAATAAAATGAGAAAGGATTTTTACCTATTTTCGGGCAGCAAAGCTGGAAACTACGAGTTAAGTTTTTGATGACTTCCCGACGAACTGAGCTTGGCATTTCTAGGAATTCAAATAGCACGAGAATAGACTATGAACCTTCAATAACTCGTTAAAATAAAGTGTGATTTTCACTTCTAATTAGCCTTGATTTTTAGGGTTTTCCCAAAATCGGAGAAAAAGACTCTCCAAGATTTTGCTACCCCAAAACCATGTCCAATAGTAGAGACTAGAAGGGTTTATATAGGGGATTTTAGGGGTTGTAACGGGTGAAAATGGGGGGAAAATGAGTGGGAGTTTTGATAGAACTTTGAGGATTTTGAAAATTAAAAACCTAACAACCTCTAGATGCAGACACGGTTGTACCTGGAGGTACAAATCGATCACACACCAATCATTTTGAGCATGATCAGCCGCGATTTAAGGTGAGGGATGCCACCTGTGAGCGTCTGGGTTCTTCTAGAACCTGGATAGCTCACCCTTTTGTACAACCAGATGAAGGTGAGGGGAAATTGACGGAGGGTTAATATTTTCTCAGAGATTTGGGGTCGTTTTCTGTGGTTGTTGTCGTCGTTTGAGCTGGGTTTTGGACAGAAGTACTGGGTATTGTTCGTTGTTGTCGTCTCTGTAGAACAAACAAAGAGAGAGAAGGGTAAGGAGGCATTGGGATTTTATGTTAGAGTGAAGAGAGAAGAGAAAGAAAGAGTATTAAAGGTGTAAAGGTTGGGCCTGGATCGGGTCAGGCGGGTAAAAAGGGGTGGGCTAGGCAGGTGAAAAAGGAAAATAAAGTGGGCTGGGGAATTGTCTGGCAGATCTGAGCCCAAAAACTAGCTGGAACAAAGTGTTATGAGAGTTGTTTAAGTTTGATTAAGGATTTGGTCATTTGCTTTGCAAATATGGCTAATTCGAATTAAAAAACTAACCAAATTAGTTTAAATTACAGCCGCACGATTGAAATTGTAGCCAAATTGGACCTAATTTAATTAATTCAAATAAATTTTAGGCCGTAATTGGAATAGGGACAAACTAAATACGAATAATTTAACCAAGCTTTATTTATTTGAAAACAACTAAAATAATTGATTTGTTATCATATTCGATTATGTGTTTATAGAACACCAATTTTACAATTTACTTCCATGTTAAATCACTTTTGACAAAGATTGGTAGTTTTAAACATTTTGAAATAATTTTAGAAAAATCTTTTGAATATCTACTAAAATTCTCGAAACAATATACATCTATATATATTATGAATATACGTAGACATTTGTTTATTCCTGATCATTATAGAATACTATCCGGAATTAATTTTGAAAAATTCTTTTAATTAATTATTTAAAAATCTAAAAGCTCGATAATTAATAGAATAGTGGCAGGTAAAAATTGGGTGTCAACAGGCTCGACTTAATAAATTTTACCCATAAGGCAGACGTTCATAACATTTGAAGACAATAAACTTGAACAATTGACCAAATGTTCTGCCTTATAAACAAAAGTTTGAACTTAGATATGTTGCCCATAAATCAGACGTTTTAACTTTTGCCTTCAGGACATATTAAGATAGTGAACTTGTTACATCTCACGTCTCTTAAATTTTAAAGTATGGAGTGGTGCTCGTCTACGGGCTTGCAGAGCAAGTAAGCTAGTGTCCCAAGGCAATTATGTACAAGAGAGACAGTGAAGCGAGGCCAAAAGCGTGCGCGAGCGCATGCGTCTGCGTGCAGGCAAGGCAGTGCACACTGTGGGGCACGCAAAGCATCCTCTTTAGCTTGCGATCCCTGCAACCCTTTTTTATGCATTTTTTTGGTCTGTAAAGTCCCTTGAAGGGCATTCTCATCCTTTCTTTAATTGTCTACCCCAAAGCCATTAAAAACCCTACTCCCCCATAAGTTTTTAGACATTTGTTTCTCTCAAGCACTCTTCTCCCTCAAAACACCAACCTTCCAAGTCTCATAGATATGAAAGGCTAGGCTTTCTATCCCAAGAGTTCCTCTCCACAATCTTCTTTTCCAAGGTACGCAGAACGATCCTATTTCAAAGTTGTTGGATCGAGCTAGATTTTGAAGATTGACAAAGATCTGGAATACATGCAGGGAGCAAGTATCTGTGACTTGTTCCTCTCAAGCATAATCCAACTAGGATCAGGAGAAGGTGAACGATGTGGAGAAGGGAGAAAAATGTGTGGAGAAAGTGTGTTTATAAGGAGAGTCCAGCTTGCACGAAGTTTCCTTTCATAAGGAAGAATCCTACAAGGAAAGAAATCAAGAAGATTGATTTGACAAGTCTTACAAGGAAGATGATTCCCAATATGGAAGGAAATCAGCCAAAATAAAGAAGAGGACTCTCAATATAAATACAAGAGAGGTTTCACAATAAACCTTACGCATTTACAAGGAGAGCTACAAGCAGAACACAATCAAATTGAGAGAGTTCATATTTGAGAGAGTTCTGAGTAAGGATCTAAGTGCAGCCAATACAAAAAACCAGATTGAAGAACATGTTCCTTAAGTCTATGCTTTACAGTTGTTGAGTCAAGTTAATTGTATTGTTTTTATCGAGTTATAATCATTCATTCTTAGTACCAGTGAGTTATAAACTGGTATAGGAGTTAAGTATTTAAGTTAGGATAACTCAAAGACTTGGGCACATAAACCTGGGGAGGTTTGTGTGGTGATTTAGGAATTAGAGTTTATAATTCCTTAGGTTACATAGTTTGTAATCTTTTGTTGAGGCTCATTGTTTTAGTGGAATTGGGTTAAATCCTACAGAGGTGTAGGTCATAGTTTTTACCCTTTGTGAGCCGGGGGTTTCCCATGTATAACTTCGTGTGTTCTCTTTACTGCTTTATGTTCAAGTATTTGATGAAGGAACCGATCGTTTAACATGTTCCTTAGGCAAGTTAGGGGGTCAGCATTCTAACAAAAGTATTTTCTAAACATCATGGTTTTCAACCCTTATGCACACGCTTATACTATTTTGAATATGAACTTAGGGTTGCAAGTATAGTCCTACTAGTTTTGCTTAAAACTCATGAAATTGTGATTTCTCTACCTTTTACTTGAAAATTCTTTTGTATATATATATATATATATTGAATTGTACTGGAAACGGGATTTGAATGGTTTTTACGTGTTCTTCTAAATATCCAAAAGACTTTAAATGATTTATTATTCCGAAAAGTACTGCTATTTTAACGGTCTTTAAAAATGTATTGAATTGAGACAAGGATTATTGTTTTATTATATGAATCCTATGAAATGGGCATAATGAATTGTTGACAGACCTTATGGGTTCTATATTGATGAAATAAAAGACTTTCAAGTCTTGGTATGACGATACCAATAATGGATTATGCCCCTAATGAAATTGTATTATTGAATGATGTTTTTAAAGGAATGAAAAATGGTAATAATTTGGACTTTAAGAGAATTAGATGGTTAACTGAGAAGGTGTGAGGCTAAACATCTCAGCACCCAAAACCTGTGTTTTACCGACATAGGGATGGTTCGATCCTAACTTGGGACGACCTTATTTTTTCCTCTACGAGGATGATTGTGCTGGCCATATTGTATTAAAATCATAACTCATGCGGCAAATATGGGTTGGGGCTTAGCCGGTCGAGCATTGGTCGGACCCACATAGACCGTGGTATTGAATAGAAGTCTGTGATACCATCTAGTTCAAAAGTAAATGGTAGAAGTCTATTGTTTTTCTCTTAATGGAATTTACTATCGATATTTGTTGTTATTGTATTGGAAGTATTTTAAATGCCAACTTTTCAGATAAAGTATATTATATCTATTTTCTCTATTCTGTGTAACACTACATTCCACGTACTGACCATCTTCGAGAGGCTACATCATTGTATGATGTAGGTTCAAAGGCACCATCTCGTGGTACTACACAGCACTAGATTCGCGCAGACAGATCCAACTTTTTGTGATCCTTCCATCCTTTGGAAGGCACCTTTTATGATAGATAGTTATAGTATTTCATTTTATGGTATTGCCGGGGCCTTATGCCAGTATGGATGATTTCATTTCTTTATAGAACAGAGGCTTCATAGATTATGTATGATTGGATCCTCAAGGTTTGATTTTGACTCATTTATATTGAACCAGACATTTTAGTATTATGCCCATTTCTGCAACTATTTATTATTGAATGTGCTTATTATGAATGCTAAGGGGTCTTCTCAGGCCTTCATTGGTCTGGGATGCGGGATGCCCATTATGTCCGAGGCCTAGCCTTGGGTCATGACAAACTTGATATCAGAGCATGGTTCATGGTCCTAGGGTGTCTACAAAGTCATGTTCAGTAGAGTCCATTTTATGTGTGTGAAGAGCACCACACTTATAAAGAGGAGGCTACAAGGAATTTGGAATGTTTCCCTTTCATCATATTTTATTTTGTGTTAAAGACCCTAGTTCTAGGAAGACTCTTCTAACTCTTGAATTTTTCCCACGTTTCATATCATGCCTCCAAGAAGAACTACCAGATCAGGGACTACGGAAGAAACCTCAATCCCCGCAGGGACAGTTGCTGAAGAGGTTCGCCCTACCCACGGGATGTAGACCTGTTATGGCGTTTGCACTGCTGATATCATCGCTCCTACTGGGGGCCCACCAACCCCTTCTACTACTGCTCCTACTACTGACCCTACTACTGCTCTGACGGATCCGTAGCAATGAAATTGGGAAATCTTTCACGCAATACCGTGTTTGAAGTATGTTCCTACTTGAGTTCTCAGAATTGGTACTACGCAGGTTCAGTCTCCGCAGGGAGAAGTTACTAATGCTGAATTCAGGTAGACTATGCAGATGCTTGCTCAGATTGTGTCCTCTCAGTCTCATTGGTTAAGCGATGTTGGTGCTAACACCGGATCCTTAGATGCTACTAGAGTGGGACAGTTCATGCGACTGAACCCACCAACTTTCACAGGGTCCAACATCGAGGAAAATCCTCAGGATTTTATGGACGAAATAGAGAATATATGCAGGGTCATGCATGCTAGTGATATTGAGGGGGTAGAGTTGGCTGCCTATCAGCTAAAATAGGTGGCCTATCAGTAGTATGATGAGTGGGAAGAGATAAGGGTTGAGGATGCTGATCCAATAGTTTGGGAAGACTTTTTCGCATCCTTTCTTGATCACTTCTTTCCTCAAGAAACGAGGAAAGCCAAGGCAGAGAAATTTGTTAATTTTAGGCAAGGAAAAGTGAGTGTCAAGGAGTATACCTTGAAGTTTAATCAGCTTGCCCATTATTCTCCAGAGATGGTTTATGATATGAGAGCTCAAATGAGAAAGTTCACAAATGGCATCTCCAGTGACTTGGTATTAGCTTGCAAGGCAGCAATGTTGAACAAGCACATGCACTTACCCAGGTTATGGTTTACATTCAACAGGTTGAGGATGAGAAGAAGAAGCAAGTAGAGGTAAAAGGAGCATCAGAATAAGAGGAGTAGGCCAACATACCTGGAGCCAACTCAGTAGCATAGTAGTAAGAGTGGCAGACATTGGCCTAAGAAGAAGTCTTGGAGGCATGCTCATTCGTCGTCTAGTGCACCTGCCCCTAGACAATCGATTGATCAGTGGTTTCAGTCCAACCATGGATCCAGAATGCAGGGTACTCAATCTCAGGGCAGTGTGGCCCAATCAGCTCCATCTTATGCTCCTTACACCACATATGGTAAAGTTCACAGTGGTCAGTGTTTAGTGGGCAGGGCGTGTGTTATGGTTGTGGGGAGCATGGCCATATTCACAAGGAGTGTCCTCAGGCTAAGGGAACTTTAAGGGGAAACAAGGCTTGAGCCACTACTTCATAAGCCCCAGCTGCTAGAGGAGCTAATTCGAGTACAGACAGGGGTCAAAACCGTCTCTACGGGCTATCTACTCGCCATGAATATGAAGCTTCACCTGATGTTATCACGGGTATGTTACGGATTTTCTCCCGTGATATTTATGTATTACTTGATCCTCGCTCTACCTTATATTATGTGACTCCTTATGTGACTGTAAATTTTGATTTTGCTCCCAAAAATATTCCTGAATCCTTCTTAGATTTCACCCCTGTCGGTGATTCCATTGTTGCTGAAACAGTCTATAAAAATTATGTTGTAACTATTTTACTTAGGAATACGGTGGTGGATTTAGTGGAACTTGATATGATAGAGTTTGATGCAATTTTGGGGATGGATTGGCTTCACTCTTGCTATGCTAATATGGACTGTAGGACTAGAAAAGTCAAATTCTATTTTCGTAGTGAACCAGTCCTTGATTAGGAGGGTAGTCCCGTAGTGCCTAAAGGAAGGTTTATCTCCTATCTTAGAGCTCAAAAGATGTTATCCAATTGGTGTTTGTACCATTTGCTTTAGGTCAGGGATTCTAATGTCGAAAGCCCTCTACTCCAGTCCATTCCCATCGTTAATGAATTTCCCGAGGTATTTCTTGAAGACCTCCCCGGAGTTCCTCCCGATAGAGAGATAGATTTTGGAATAGACCTTCTGCCTGACACCAGACTCATTTTCATTCCACCTTGTAGAATGGCTCCCGCAGAGTTAAAAGAGTTAAAGGAACAATTAAAAGACTTCCTTGATAAGGGTTTTATCCGTCCTAGTGTCTCTCCTTGAGGTGCTCCCGTCCTTTTCATGCATAAGAAAGATGGGTATCTTTGTATGTGTACTGATTATCGCCAACTGAACAAAGTAACGGTGAAAAACAAGTACCCTATTCCCAGAATTGATGACCTCTTTGACCAACATCAAGGTGCTAAATGTTTCTCCAAAATAGACCTCCCTTCGGGTTACCATCAGTTGAAAGTTAGGGAGACTGATATTCCTAAGACTATTTTTTATACTCGGTATGGCCATTTCGAATTCTTGGTCATGTCCTTTGGTCTGACTAACGCTCATGCAGCCTTCATGAATCTTATGAACATGGTGTTTAAGAAGTTTTTGGATATGTTTGTAATAATGTTTATTGATGACATCCTGATTTACTCTCGGAGTAAAAAGGAGCATGCCAATCACCTCCGAATTGTGCTACAGACTCGTAAGGAGCGGGAATTATTTGTCAAGTTCTCCAAGTGTGAATTTTGGCTAGGCTCGGTGGCTTTCCTCGGCCATATTATGTCTAGTGAGGGGTTTAAGGTGGATCCTCAAAAGCTTGAAGCAGTGAAGAAATGGCCCCGACCCACGACTCCGATGAACTTTAGGAGCTTCTTGGGTTTGGAAAGATATTATAAGAGTTTTGTGGAAAATTTCTCATCTATAGCCGCTCCATTGAAAAAGCTGGTATAGAAAAAGGTTACGTTCGTATGGTCCAATATTTGTGAGGGCAGCTTTGAAAAGCTGAAGGATCGTTTGACCTCTGCCCCTGTCTTGACTCTACCTGAGGGCATTGAGGGATTTGTGGTTTATTGTGATACATCCCAGGTGCGACTTGGATGTGTACTTATGCAACATGGGAAGGTCATGTCATACGCTTCCAGACAACTTAAGATTCACGAAAAAAACTACCCAACCCACAACCTTGAATTAGCGGCGGTAGTTTTTGCACTTAAGATTTGGCATCATTATTTGTATGGAGTGCACGTGGACATCTTCACTGATCACAAAGGTTTGCAGTATGTTTTCACCCAGAAAGAGCTGAATCTCAGGCAAAGGAGGTGGCTCAAATTGCTGAAGGACTACGACATGAGATTACACTATCACCCAGGTAAGGTTAATGTAGTTGTTGATGCTCTTAGCAGGTTGTCTATAGGGAGTCTTTCTTATGTGGAGGAGGAAAAGAGAGGATTAGTGAAATACATTCGTCGGCTTGCCAACTTGGAGGTTTGACTACTAGACTTCGAGGACGGTAGGATTATGGTGCATGAGATGGCTAAGTAATCCTTGGGTGTTGAGGTAAAGGAAAAGCAAGCTAATGACCCCATACTTATGCAAATTAAGGAGGATGTGAGAAAGCAGAAGATTATGACTTTCAAAATAGGAGGGAATGGCATCTTGCGGTATCAAAGGAGAGTGTGTGTGCAAATTTGGATGGCATGCACGAGAGGATCTTAGCCGAATCTCATACTTCTAGGTACATTGTTCACCATGGCTCTACTAAGATGTACCATGATTTGAAAGAGTTGTACTGGTGGAATAATATGAAGAGAAATGTGGCCGACTTTATTGCTAAGTGTTCCACCTGTCAACAAGTTAAGGTTGAACACCTAAGGCCTGGTGGTATGTCCCAAGACATAGCTATCCTGATGTGGAAGTGGGAGATGATAAATATCCGGTCTCTCGCGTTTGTGTAACCAATATGATTCTATCTGGGTCATTGTTGATAGGATGAACAGGTATGCCCTTTTCTGCCTGTGAGGTCAACTTATTTGGGGGAAGATTATACGAAGTTATACATTCAAGAAATTGTCATATTGCATGGTGCACCGATGTCCATTATATCTGACAGAGGGACGCAATTCACTTTACAGTTTTAGAGAGATTTCCAGAAAGGTTTGGGTACGCAGGTGAACCTTTACCGCTTTTCACCCTCAAACGGATGGGCAAGCGGAGCGCACTATTCAAACCTTGGAAGATATGTTGAGAGTGTGCGTCGTTGATTTCAAAGAAAGTTGGGTGGATCATTTGCCTCTTATTGAATTTGCCTACAACAATAGCTACCACTCAAGTATACAAATGGCACCATTCAAGGCTCTTTATGGTAGGAGGTGTAGATCACCTATTGGATGGTATGAGGTGGACGAAGCTAAGTTATTGGGGCAAGACCTTATACACCAAGCGATGGGGAAAGTTAAGACCATTCAAGAGAGGCTAAAGACTGCCCAAAGTCACCAAAAGTCTTATGCAGATGTTAGAAGGAGGGAGTTGGAATTCGACATTGGCGATTGGGTGTTTTTGAAAGTCTCTCCTATGAAAGGAGTTATAAGGTTTGGACGGAAGGGTAAGCTCAATCCTCATTATATTGACCCTTATGAAATTTTGAGGAAGATTGGAAATGTTGCTTATGAGTTGGAGTTACCCGCGAGTTTGGCATCAGTTCACCCCGTATTCCATGTGTCTATACTCAAAAAGTGTGTGGGTGATCATTCACTTGTGGTTCCTATAGAGAATATTGGGGTGAAAGATTCGTTGTCATATGAAAAGGTTCACATAGAAATTTTGGATCGGCAAGTTTGAAAGTTAAGGACCAAAGAAATAGCTTCGATGAAAGTTTTATGGAAGAATCTGAAAGTGGAAGAAGCTACTTCGGAATCGGATGAGGATATGAAGGCTAGATACCCCACTTTGTTCGCTTCTTTGAACGAGGTTAATTAAGATGCAAATTCGTAGCTTGTTTCCAATTCCTTTGTATGTTATTCCTTAGTGTTTCTTTCTGTCATGACCCAACTACCGGACCGTGTGGACACCTACTCCAATCCACCTAGATAGGAGAACACTTACCATCCGAACCAATAGGTAATGCAGAAAAAAGAAATAAATCATGAAATAAGCCTTTTTGATACATGAAAATGTTTACAAGATATGCAGAAAAACCTTTTACAATTTGAAAACAGCACTCCCTAGAACCTAGTCTAAGTCGGTACAAGAGCTACTATAAAAGTGATACTAAAATAAAAGAAAACACAACTCCCACCATAGAAGCAAGAAGTAGGAGCTGCTGGAGATTCACGTTATCGTGTACCTATGAAACATCACCAACCCTGCAATCAGACTATATCCAAAAAGGTATAGCAAGAGTAGAATCAGTACAAACATAAGTATTGGTAAGCATTATTGGTCGACCCGAATCCACTCATACCATCATATAAGAAATCAAGGGAATACACAATTAATTACAATACTCTACCCTTCAACATTCACCTTACCAAAACCCAATGTCAACCCAAGGCTTTCTATCCCTTAGACTTTCCAAGTCACCTTGACACCTAGACTTCCCAAGTCACCTTGACACCTAGACTTCCCAAGTCACACTAACTCTTAGGCTTTTTGAGGCACCTTAGCCATTGCCAACATCTATGTCCATACCCGGACTTCCATTTCCTTACCCAAGTCAACCACTATGACTCAACAACCTAGAGTAAACCCCACTACTTAGTGACGTAGATCACACCCATCGTACCGCCACCTACTAGTACAAAACCGCCCGAATAACCCCCAGGGCCATACTCGACAAGTAACAACAGCCAACAATAATCAGACCACAAGTCTCCTTCTTAGATTATCAACCGCACGTAGTAAGTCTAACTGACATTGACAATTTCTAGTGACAACCAACATATATCCTTTTTACATAACCCGGACCAAACAAGGATCCCTAGTACATCATCTATGCCCATAACATATAACCCCAGTTCACATAAGAACTATCTTGTCACTTAAGCATACTAACCCGGCCCTTCAACGACTAACTATACGCCAAATAATAATCACTCCCGACCCCCCCTCAGGAACCCAACATGTGAAGAACAAATAGTACACCCACACTGAGTAAAGCAGTACAACATGTAATAACAACCAATAGTATAACTCCAGACTCTCAGTCTACCTTTTGACTTATCAAAGACAGGGAACAGGTTCAAAAATCATTCAACAATAATAATAAATATGACATCTACCCTTTTTCCTTACCGGACCAATCAAGGATCCCTAGACCAACACCTAAGTGTTAACATGCGATGACCGGTCTACCCCAGGACCATCCCCACATTTAAGTGTAATAACCCAGCCTCTCAAGGACCAATGTAATCAATCACAGATTTAACAATCAACTCGGTACACTCATGGAACCATCGACAAACCTAGTCAATAATGCATAATTAACCCATACTAGGCGTGGTACCCGAGCCAACTAATGTAGAACATGTACCAGGTGTGGTACCCGAGTCAACCATTAGTATCCCGTACCAGGCATGGTATCCGAGTCAATCGTTAGTATTTCCCGTACCAGGCGTGGTACCCGAGCCAACAGAATGTCACACCAAGTCCAATCAATCACAAATAATGAACAAACATACTTGTAAATCGACAAGCAACAAAAAAGTTCATTTCACAAGACTGATAAACGGACAATTAGACATTCACAACTCATTCCCTAAGCATGCAACTCATACATTACTAAATAATGGTATATGAACACATAATGCATATTGGAAAATCAATAATTGTTACCTAAGTGTTCAACATGACATTCCGGTCTACACTAAGACCAACCCCACACTTAAGTTCAACTACCCGGCCTCTAATAGACCGGTATGAAATAATCACAGTTTAAAAATAAAACCCGCTCCTCATGAAACTGTCAACAATTATAATAACAGTGCACAATTAGACACTCTCGAAGACTAATCCCTGGCTTATCATTTAGACACAAGAAGTCATTTTTATCTAATTCGGACCCTCATTCCTAAAAAGTAAGCGCGTTCTAGGGATTTTATCCCCTGACAGTACAGACTCTGGACCCTGCATGTTCATTCCATTTACCTTATTTCAAATATTCGTGGGAACCCACTACAACTTAGCAATTTCCTCATCCCCAACCATTACCGATTTCCCGAATCAACCCAACCGTATGGTTTTTTGGAGTCTAGCAGCATACGCAATTTAACAAGTATAAAAATACACCCGAATGAATACGTCGCCCCAACCCTATCATTTTCTATCAATCAAATAGCCAAACCAGTACAATAATCCTCCTGACTTAGTGCCTGAAGGCCTAAAACATGAATCCTCTCGTCAATCTACATAATAGTATGAAATAAAAGCAAGTCAAATCTACTCAATGAAATCCTAGCCTACCTGGATGCCAAGTAGCTGTACAGTGCAATTTTTGGCTCCGTGAAGGCGTTCCTTGATGGATGACAGGCCTGAAATCCATGGTTTTGCGTCCTTTTAGCTGGAATCCCTCTTCTCCGTGGCTCTCAAGCCTTGGAGCAGCCAGGGAGGGTTCTTGGAGTAATCTTCATACGTTTTAGGGATGAATGGGAGAGCATGAAAATATAAAACCCATTTATGAGTCTTCTGATCCCGTCGCTCTGCTATAGCGATACCGCCATAGCGGAACCTACCGTTATAGCGGTGCTGACCACGTTGACTTCTGCTATAGCGGTAATTTCTCTGCTATAGCGGAGGCCGCTACAGCGCTATGTCAACCGCTAAGGCGGTTGGCACAAAATAGAACCTCGGAAAATCCCCACGAATGGCCCGTTTTACAACACACTTTAAAATCCTGACATTTCATACCAACCCTTTCACGTCAACTTTAATATCGAAAGTTCTACTCACCAATATTTATTTTTAAAAATCCCCCCGGACTCCTTAAGGTCTTGGCTAACTAAAAAACTAGCTCGACCCAATATATAATACCCAATCTGCACCCGGATTTCCCCTAGACCTTACCTTTCTCAGAATTTATCCGAGACTAGCCTAGCCCAAGATTTTAAACTTCTCAACCCGAAAGTTTTCTAACCCATTTTTTTCATGAATAACCCATCCGATACGAGGTTCCTTTTAATAATGACTGAACAGATCATTATAACAGATACCAATTTACCCATCGTTCATCCCCGAATGATCTCTAAGGTGGAAAGAGTCAAAGGAGCCCGCCTCCTGAACCTTAATGCTCTATCATAACAGCATAAATATAACCTTATGCAAACCACCAAAACTTCCAAATCCCTTGGTGTACCCAACTCAATCAAAATTTAATTCACTCTCGCTCTATCAAGAAATTCCTTCCTTTGAGCTGCACAAGGCTAACTAGATTACCCCTCCCCGAGTGCCCATAAAATTTAGGGCCTCATCGAAACACCAGAGTGGAAGAAACTCAACTAACGAACAAAAACAATGATTCCATGCCAAGGGGACTAGATCCCATGATGGCGACCCCTTTCTCGCTATACCTGGAGTTCTACTAACCCAAACTCTATTATGGAAGCTTCCTATGGGGTACTATGCCTCGAGACACCACGTATCTCTAAACCATGCAACAACAAAAATTCCCTTGGAACTCATCCTAGCTTGAGATTTTTGTCAAATCTCGGCTTAGGGGGAATTCTACCCGGGCACTTACACCCTGACCAATGCTATAGCAAGCACACCCCCACCAACTCAACCGACCCTACCACTAAGGATTATCAATAATAAAGCAGTCACTACTCACCCTCATAACATAAGCCTATGAGCAGTTTCCAACACTACTCAGTCAACATGGGTCATTTTACCAAATTCTACATGGGTGACTATTCCCACTAATGGCCAATCATAATTTTACCAAATTCCAGGGCTACCATATCCACCCCTTATTTTTATCGCGGATGGATGCTAAATAATTCATGCAATAGCTCACAACCCAATTAGCGAATTAAAAATGACTCGGGAATGAAAAACAAAATAGGGGAAAATAGGACAGGCATTCTGCCCCGCTCCCTTCCGCTATATTGGTTGTCACTCCGCTATAGTAGTACCGCCGTGGCAATAGAAAATCCCGCTATAGCAGGATTGCCATAGCGGTTGACACAAAATAGAACCTCGTAAAATCCCTACAAATGGCTTGTTTCACAAGACACTTTAAAATCCCAACATTTCATACCAACCCTTTCACGTCAACTTTAGTATCGGGAGTTCTACTCACCCAAATTTATTTTTGAAAAGCCCCCCGGACTCCTTAAGGTCTTGGCTAAAGAAAAAACTAGCTCGATCCAATATATAATACCCAATCCGCACCCGGATTTCCGTAGACCTTACCTTGCTCAGAATTCATCTGAGACTAGCCTTGCCCAAGATTTTCAACTTCTCAACCCGAAAGTTTTCTAACCCATTTTTTGCATGAATAAGCCACCCTATACGAGGTTCCTTTTAATAACGATTGAACAGATCGTTATAACAGATACCAATTTATCCATCGTTCATCCCCGAATGATCTCTAAGGTGGAAAGAGACAAAGGAGCCCGCCTCCTGAACCTTAATGCTCTATCATAACAGCGTAAATATAACCTTACGCAAATCACCGAAACTTCCGAATCCCTTGGTGTACCCAACTCAATCAAAATTTAATTCACTCTTGCTCTATCAAGAAATTCCTTCCTTCGAGCTGCACAAGGCTAACTAGATTACCCCTCCCTGAGTACCCACAAAATTTGGGGCCTCATCGAAACACCAAAGTGGAAGAAACTCAACTAACGAACAAAAACAATGATTCCATGCCAAGGGGACTAGATCCCATGATGGCGACCCCTTACTCGCTATACCTGGAGTTCTACTAACCCAAACTCCATTCTGAAAGCTTCCTATGGGGTACTATGCCTCAAGACACAATGTATCTCTAAACCATGCAACAGCAAAAATTCCCTTGGAACTTATCCTAGCTTGAGATTTTTGTCAAATCTCATCTTCGGGAGAATTCTACCCGGGCACTTACACCCTAACCAATGCTATAGCAAGCACACCCCCACCATTCAACTAACCCTACCACTAAGGATTATCAATAATAAACCAGCCACTACTCACCCTTATAACATAAGCCTGTGAGATTTTTCCAACACTACTCAGTCAACTACGGGTCATTTTACCAAATTCTACATGGGTGACTTTTCCCACTAATGGCCAATCATAATTTTACCAAATGCTAGGGCTACCATATCCACCCTTCTTTTTATCGCGCATGGATGCTAAATAATTCGTTCAATAGCTCACAACCCAATTAGCGAATTAAAAATGACTCGGGAATGAAAAACAAAATAGGAGAAAATAGGACATGCATTCTGCCTCACGCCCTTCCGCTATAGCGGTTGTCACTCCGCTACAGTGGTACCATCGTGGTGATAGAAAATCCCACTATAGCAGGATTTCCATAGCGGTGCAGTTCTGTTATGGCGGTCCCGAGGGTATCAGTCCAGAATTTCAAAATTTTCAGCAAAGTGTACTCATCCCCTTTCCCGATTATCATTGTCTAACCCCGTCAATCCTGCCATGGTCTTAACAACCCCCAAGACCATTCCTGGCAATGCACAGATCAAAACTTAGAATCTAATTATCACCAATCATAAAAGATTCACAGAAGAAAATTATTCTCAATAATACATTCCCGCTATTACACATGAATAACCCCCTTGTTCCCATGGTTCCCAACCAAGTCCCGAATGTCCTGAAATCGAAGCTTCCCTACACTCATAAATCCTCTCCTCTCACCATCTTAACCGATGATGAGTCCTTTTTCTGAAAGTAATATATAAAATTTTAACTCCACAGACATAGCATTTTATCATAAACCAAATCATACCAATTCAAATTATGACGACCTTTAGACTCACAATTTCACAGTAAGGCAACCAATCACATACCAACCAAGTAAGTCATACACGCATTGTAACACACAAACAATTCAGCTTCAGGCTATAAGAAAATCAAGTCACATAATTCACTCTTTATTCATCCCATGGATGACCATTAGTTGATCATCCATGTCTTACCATAATTCTCGCTATTAAGCAATAATAGCCCTTGTCCCTGGTACTTATTCGCATACCAACCTCTTGAAACCTAAATTTCCACAAGTATATATCATTTTTTACCAATGATAAGACCCTGCCCAGCATTTAGCATACTGTTTTCCACATGAATCACAAAACAAGAATTCCTTCAATCATTAACACATAACCAAGTTAAGACTCTTCACTAACCAAAAATTTCAAAGTAACTCAAGCAAATACACACCACACAATTGCAGTCATTCAAACAATGGAATACATACAATCACAAGTCTCAAGCTCCAACACTCAATCAAATCAGTTTCATTACCTTTCATTTGCTTCATGAATGACCGTTAGCCGATTCATCCATCCTTTACATAGCCTCTCAGGCCAGATACCAATTGGAACCTTCCCGATTCCAATTTCCCTTGCTTGTCTTATCACAATCGGAGTCCAATGACATCCTTTACTTCGTTGAGATACCAATTGGAATGGAAAGATACCAATTGGACTCAACCCATACAAGCAAGTAAATGAATCGCAGGAAAAGGAATGAAAGAAGAGAGATATTTCCTAGAATGCTTCATAGCTTCCTTAGGATTAGATGTGGACGTCAACACACTAATTCACAGGACTCTATTCGACATTTTTCTCTTGTACTGGGAGATCGATAACCTGGGCTCTAATACCATTTGTTACGACCCAACTATGGGCCGTGCGGGCACCTAATCTAATCCACCTAGGTAGGAGAACCCTTATCACCTAAACCAACGAGTAATGCAAAAAAAAGAAATAAATCATGAAATAAGCCTTTTTGATACATGAAAATGTTTACAAGATATGCGAAAAAACCTTTTACAATTTGAAAATAGCCCTCCCTAGAACTTAGTCTAAGCCGGTACAAGAACTACTACAAGAATGATACTAAAATATAAGAAGACACAACTCCCACCATAGAAGAAAGAAGTAGGAGCTGCTAGAGATTCCCATCATCGTGTACCTAAGAAACATCACAAACCCTGCGACCAGACTATACCCAAAAAGATATAGCAAGAGTAGAATCAATACAAACCCACGTACTGGTAGGAATCATTGATCGATCTGAATCCACTCATACCATCATATAAGAAATCAAGGGAATGCGCAATTAATTACAATACTCAATCCTTCAACATTCACCTTACCAACACCCAATGTCAACCCAAGCCTGCATATCCCTTAGACTTCTCAAGTCACCTTAACACCTAGACTTCCCAAGTCACCTTGACACCTAGACTTCCCAAGTCACACTAACTCTTAGGCTTTCTGAGTTACTTTAATGATTGCCAACATCTATGTCCATACTCGGACTACTATTTCCTTACCCAAGTCAACCACTATGACTCAACAACCCAGAGTAAACCCCACTACTTAGTGACGTAGACCGCACCCGTCATACTGCCACCTGCTAGTACAAAGCTACCCCAATGACCCCCAGGGTCATACTCGACAAGTAACAACAACCAACATTATAACCAGACCATAAGTCTCCTCCTTAGATTATCAACCGCACTTGGCAAGTCTAACTAACATTGACAATTTCTTAGTGACAACCAACATATATCCTTTTTACATAACCCGGACCAAATAAGGATCCCTAGTACATCATTTATGCCCATAACATACGACCCCGGTTCACAGAAGAACCACCTTGTCAATTAAGCACACTAACTCGGCTCTTCAAGGACCAACTATACGCCAAATAATAATCACTCACGGCCCCTCCTTAGGAACCCAACATGTGAAGAACAAATAGTACACCCGCACTGAGTAAAGCAGTAGAATATATAATAACAGCCAGTTGTATAACTCCAGACTCTCAATCTACTTTTTGACTTATCAACCACAGGGAACATGTTCAACAATCATTCAACAATAATAATAATAAATATGACATTTACCCTTTTTCATTACCGTACCAATCAAGGATCCCTAGACCAACACCTAAGTGTTAACATACGATGCCCAGTCCACTCTAGGACCATCCCCACATTTAAGTGTAATAACCCGGCCTCTCAAGGACTAATGTAATCAATCACAGATTTAACAATCAACTCGGTACACTCATGGAACCGTCGACAAACATAGTTAATAATGCATAATTAACCCATACCAAGCGTGGTACCCGAGCCAACTAATGTAGAATATGTACTAGGTGTGGTACCCGATCCAACCATTAGTATCTCATATCAGGCGTGGTACCCGAGCCAACCGTTAGTATTTCTCATACTAAGAGTGATACCCGAGCCAACCAAATGTCACACCAAGTCCAATCAATCACAAATAATGAACAAACATACCTGTAAACTGACAAGCAACAAACAAGTTCATTTTACAAGATTGATAAATTAACAATTAGACATTCACAACTCATTCCCTAAGAATGGAACTCATACATTACTAAATAATGGTACATGAACATATAATGCATATTGAAAAATCAATAATCGTCACCTAAGTGTTCAACATGCCATCCGGGTCTACACTAAGACCAACACCACACTTAAGTTCAACTACTCGGCCTCTCATGGATCGGTATGAAATAATCATAGTTTAACAATTAAACTCGGTCCACTCATGGAACCTTCAATAATTACAATAACAGTGTATAATTAGACCCGCCCGAAGACTAATCCCCGGATTATCATTTAGACATATGTAGTCATTTTCATCTAATTCGAACCCCCATTCCTGAAAAGTAAGCGCGTTCTAGGGATTTCATCCCCTGACAGTATGGACTCTGGACCCTGTCTGTTCATTCCATTTACTTTATTTCAAATATTCCTGGGAACCCACTGCAACTTAGCAATTTCCTCATCCCCAACCATTACCAGTTCCCCGAACCTACCCAACCGTCTAGTTTTTTGGAGTCTAGCATCACACATAATTTAACAAGTATAAAAATACACCCGAATGAACATGTCGCCCCAACCCTATCATTCTCTATTCAATCAAATAGCCAAACCAGTACAATAATCCTTTAGACTCTGTGCCCGAAGGCCTAAAACATAAATCCTCCCGTCAATCTATATAATAGTATGAAATGAAAGCAGGTCAAATCTACTCAATGAAAACTTAGCCTACATGGATGCCAAGCAGCTGTGCAGTGTAATTTCTGGCTCTGTGAAGGCATTCCTTGATGGATGACAGACCCAAAATCCAAAGTTTTGTATCTTTTTAGCTGGAATCCCTCCTCCATGTGGCTCTCAAGCCTTGGAGCATCCAAGGAAGGGTTCTTGGAGTAACCCTCATCTATTTTGGGGCTGAATAGGAGGGAATGAAAATATAAAACTCGTTTCTGAGTTTTTTGATCCTGTCACTCCACTATAGCACTTCACGCTCTGCTATAGTGGTACCGCCATAGCGGAACCTACCGCTATAGCGGTGCTGACTAGCATTGACTTTTGCTATAGCGGTAATTTCTCCATTATAGCGGAGGCTGCTATAGCGTTGCGTCAACTGTTAAGGTGGTTAACACGGCACAAAACCTCAAAAAATCCCCACAAATGGCCTGTTTCACAATACACTTTGAAATCCTAACATTTTGTACCAACCCTTTCACGTCAACTTCAATATCGAGAGTTCTACTCACGCAAATTTATTTTTGAAAAGTCCCTTGAACTCCTTAAGGTCTTGGCTAACCAAAAAACTAGCTCGACCCAAGATATAATACCCAATTCTCATCCGAATTTCTCTAGACCTTATCTTGCTCAGAATTCTTCCGAGACTAGCTTAGCCAAGATTTCCAACTTCTCAACCCGGATGTTTTCTAAGCTAGCGTCCCAAGGCAATTATGTACAAGACGAGACATTGAGTGAGGCCAAAAGAATGTGTGTCCCCTAATGGCCTAAACTCTTCTCATTCTAAGAAATTTTATTCCCAAAGGAGAAAGAACTCCTTCAAGCCTCAAGTCTCAAGCTCCAAGTTCAAGCCTCCATTTCTTTTCATCTTGCACATGCGTCTGCGCGCACAGGCAAGGCAGCGCATGCTGCTGGGCACGCAAAATGTCCTCCTTAGCGTGCGATCCCTGCAACCCTCCTTTTTATGTATTTTTTGACCTGTAAAGTTCCTTGAAGGGCAATCTCGTCCTTTCTTTAATTTTCTACCCCCAAGCGATTAAAAACCCTCTTCCCCATCAATTTTCAGACGTTAATTTCTCTCAAACACTCATCTCCCTCAAAATACCAATCTTCCAAGTCTCAGAGATATCAAAGGCTAGGGTTTCTATCCCCAAGAGTTCCTCTCCACAATCTTCTTCTCCAAGGTAGGCAGAACGATCCTATTTCAAAGTATTTTCTAAACATCGTGATTTTCAACCCTTATGCACACGCTTATACTATTTTGAATATGAACTTAGAGTTGCAAGTATAGTCCTACTAGTTTTGCTTAAAACTCATAAAATTGTGATTTCCCTACCTTTTACTTGAAATTGCTTTTGTATATATATATTGAATTGTACTGGAAAGGGGATTTGAAAGGTTTTTACTTGTTCTTCTAAATATCCAAAAGACTTTAAATCATTTATTGTTCCAGAAAGTATTGCTATTTTAACGGTCTTTAAGAATGAATTAAATTGAGATAAAGATTATTGTTTTCTTATATGAATCTTATGAAATGGGCATAATGAATTATTGACAGACTTTATGGGTTCTATATTGATGAAATGAAAGACTTGCAAGTCTTGGTATGATGATACCAATAACGGATTATGCCCCTGACGGAATTATATTATTGAATGATGTTTTTAAAGGTATGAAAAATGGTAATAATTTGGACTCTAAGAGAATTAGAAGGTTAACCGAGAAGGTGTGAGGCTAAATATCTCAGCACCCGAAACCTTTATTTTATTGACATAGGGATGGTTTGATCCTAACTTGGGACGACCTTATCTTTTCCTCTACGAGGATGATTGTGTTGGCCATATTATATTAAAATCTCGACTCATGCGGCAAACATGCATTGGAGCTTAGTCGGTCGAGCATTGATTGGACCTACATAGCCTGTGGTATTAAATAGAAGTCGGTGATACCATCTAGTTCAAAAGTAAATGATAGAAGCCTATTATTTTTCTCTTAATGGAATTTACTATGAATATTTGTTGTTATTGTATTGGAAGTATTTTAAATGCCAACTTTTTTAGATAAAGTATATTGTATCTATTTTCTCTGTTCTGTGTACCACTACATTCCACGTACTGACTGTCTTTGGGCGGCTACATCATTGTATGATGTAGGTTCAGAGGCACATTCTCGTGGTACTACACAACACCAGATTTGGGCAGACAGATCCAGCTTTTGGTGAGCCCTCCATCTTTCGGAAGGCACCTTTATGTATAGTATTTCATTTTATGGTATTGTCGGGGTCTTGTCCCGGTATGGATGATTTCCTTTCTTTATGGAATAGAGGCTTCGTAGATTATGTATGATTGGATCCTTAAAGTTTGATTTTGACTCATTTATATTGAACCAACATTTTAGTATTGTGCCCATTTTCACAACTCTTTATTATTGAATGTGTTTATTATGAACGCTAAGGGGTCTTCTAAAGCCTTCATTGGTCTGGAATGCCCGTTACATCCGGGGCCTAGTCTCGGGTCGTGACAGAACCTTCTCAATTGACTAGAAATTATGTCTTATAGACAAAAGTTAGAACTTAGGGTTGTTGCTATCAAACATAAGTTCTAACTTTCACACATAAGTTAGACGTTCAAGACATTTTAAAGCACCGAACCTGTTCAATTAACCACAAATTTTGCCTTATAGGCAAACGTTAGAACTTATTTAGCATGGACCAAAATTGAAGACATGACATCTGGGAAATAAAAATTCAATACCAGCCACTTTGACGGACGCTAGACGCAATTTTCTGCCATGTACTTACCGTAAGGAAACCCAATTTGACCTGAAATCAGGACCATTGGGTCATCCCTTAGGGTGAGCATGATTCATGATATATTGACTTCACTTAAAATTTATATATTGCTCATTTGGTATTTTGATGAACTGATTTTGGCTCTTATATATATTGCTCACTTATTATTCTTTCACTTCCTTACTCTCATAGTTAAATGATTCAGAGTTAATTATATATGACTGTCTATTATGAGATTGGAATGCAGGTTTGGCCCAGTCCAGCCCGAATGAAAGGTATTTAAATTTGCTAAAGTTTTTAATGGGTCAATTTAGGATATATATTTGGGGAAAATCAACAACTTTGAGATATGTTGAAATTAGATTGAAAGTTAATAAATAAGCGAGTCATTACACTTGGACGAACCATATCAACATTGACTATTTAATTTTGTCATTCTGTCCACACAAAAAGGAGAGAAATTGTATTAGTTGGTGTTGTATTGGAAATTAAACTGAATGAAAAAGACATCATCTCCAAACAATTCAAAGTGGCAAGTGTTGGAGTGAAAAATGAAGCGAACTACTCACCTCACCATTGATTAAGTGATCCATAAACTAAGTTCCATTTGGTGCTAGCACATTTGTTCTTCATTTCTTGGTGCTTTTAATTAGTGTATATAGTTTAGGTTAGTTGGATATTCTTGTGGTTTGAATCTACTCTCATCTCCAAACAAGCACTAATAAGAGTACCAATCATGAAAGAAGAAAAGGAAGAAGTGCACCTTTAATATATAATAATAAGCTATGTAATTATGCATGTGTACTGGTGAGGCAGTGATTTCTCCATCTTAAACCCACTAATTTCAAGTTCATGACTTCCAACCACTCCCAATTTCACCTTCACTGAGAGCTTGTTTGGATTGGTTTTGGCTTATGATTTATAAGCTAAAATTTATAAGTTAAAAAAATTTAATTTACAGCTTTTAACTTATTTATTATTATTTTAGCTTAAAATCAAATGCTTAAAAATACTTTATTTTTTTATTTTATCCAAACACTATAAAATATTTAAAAGTTATTTTGATTTAAAAGTAGTTAACATAAGTCAATCCAAACAGACTCTAAGTCAAGTAAACCAAAAGGCCAAATATACATGTAACCCCTTAAATTTGCCACAATTTTTCTTTTTAACACTTTAATTATGACTTGTACTTATTAAACACTTGAACATCATTTAAAGAGTGTCCATTAAACCTGGAGATGACAAACGGTGCGGGGCGGGACAGGGCAATTGGGGTCAAATTCATGAAGACTTCAATTCAACCCGCTCCGTCTCATCCTGTATAGACTTGCCCCACATAGTTTGCTATTTTTTTTTTTTGGTATGACCTTTCTGCCACTTACTTTGTTCTGAAATTCTTTTGTTATAAGCTTAATAGTTTGAAAAGATTAGTTGAAACCTTTATGATATAAAGTCAGTTACAATATAATAAATATGTACTATTTTTTTATTTTGTATTCCACATTATTAATGGAATGTGTACCAAACCCTCTAAATTTTCCAATTTTGCGTCCTACATGTTAACTGACAACTACTATCGTCTCCCAAACACACACATAATAGATAAAGAAAAATAAATTAACAAAAGGAGTAAAGCACTTATCTTTAATTACGTAGAAGAAATTGTCTAGGGATGTCAAACGATGTGACTGCGGGCAAATTCGCATAAATTTGTGAAGACTTTAACCCTCCTCCCCTCCTCTTTTTCTTGTCTCGCATAGCATAATTTATTATTTTTAACCTGAATCATTCCACAGAAATATTAATATTTTAATTTAAATTTTATTGAAACAAAAGTAGATATGTCATTATTTATGATGTACTAACATTAAATATATGTGCTGCTGAATTTTGAAAAAGAAAAGGCCAAAATTGTTCTTTTGAATTTGACAATCAAATTGAGAGTTCAGGATTAAAATGGTCATTTTTTGGATCAAAAATGTCAAAAGAGCAACTCTCTCCCTAGTTAAACTAAAAGGAATAAAATGTTCACATATGAACATTTTGCCATGTATATGGGCCAAGGGTATTGTTTTTTTCTTAAGAAAACGTTCAAACGTGAACGATTTGCATTTGAAAAATCTTTTTTTTTTCTAAAAAACATTCTCACATGAACTATTTTGTGAGAATACCTTCTTTTTTTAAAAAACGTTGAGATGTGAACGATTTTCAGGTTTTTGTTTTTTTTTTAAAAAAAAAAAAAACGTTCAAGCATGAACGATTTGTGTGTAATTTTTTTATTTTATTTTTGTAAAATGTTCACATGTGAACGATTTCCATTGTTATTTTTTTTTGAAAACGTTCCCACGTGAACGTTTTGTCAACATTGTTATTCTTTTTTTTCCAAAAAATGTTGTGTTTTATTTGTTTTTAACAAATATCACATATCACATTCACTACCTAAAAATAAAATCTTCCTAAATTCTAAAAACAAAGAAAAAAACAAAAAAGATTCCTAAAACGTTCATACATGAACGATAACACAAATGTTTTATCTTTTTTTAAAACGTTCACATTGTGAACAATTTTTTGTTTTAAGTTTTTTTTTAAAAGAAAAACGTTCACATGTGAACGATTTGCAATTGGTATTACGCCATTTTTTAAAACATTCTGGTATGATTGAGTTCAAAGGCGTTTATTCCTTTTTATTTTGATATGGATAAACGCGAAAAATGTTTATGAAGAGAATGAATTCCGACAAAAAAAATATTCTTCAAACTTTTGATCAAATTCATTATTTTTCTCTAAACAATTTCATTCAACGTTTTCTTTGTAAGTAGTGTGGAACACAAACGAAATTTGTGGTTTAAAATAAATCATAAATGTTTATGTGGCTATAAATCATTTCACTAAGACTAAAATAGATATTTTAAAGTTAAATTGTGTTCCAAACTATTTATAAAGAAAACGTTGAATGAAATTGTTTAGAGAAAAATGATGAATTTGATCAAAAGTTTGAAGAATATTTCTTTTGTCGGGACTCATTTTCTTTATAAACGTTTTTCGCGTTTATTTATACCAAAATAAAAAGGAAGAAACGACTTTGAACTCGTTCGTACCCGAACGTTTTTAAAAATGGAGTAATACCAACTGCAAATCATTCATGTGTGAACGTTTTTCTTTTCTTAAAAAAAAAACTTAAAACAGAAAACTGTTCACATGTGAATGTTTTTTTAAAAAAAAGATAAAACATTTGTGTTATCGTTCATGCATGGACGTTTTAGGAATCTTTTTTGTTTTTTTCTTTGTTTTAGAATTTAGGAAGATTTTGTTTTTAGGTAGTGAATGTGATATGTGATATTTGTTAAAACAAATAAAACACAATATTTTTTGAAAAGAAAAAGAGAATAACAATGTTGACAAAACGTTCACATGGGAACGTTTTCGAAAAAAAAAATAACAATGGAAATCATTCACATATGAACGTTTTACCAAAAAAAATAAAAAAATTACACACAAATCGTTCATGCTTGAACGTCTTTTTTTGAAAAAAAAAAATAAAAATCTGAAAATCGTTCACATCTCAATGTTTTTTTAAAAAAAAAAAAGTATTCTCACAAAATCGTTCACGTGAGAATGTTTTTCAGAAAAAAAAAAAAAGATTTTTCAAATGCAAATCGTTCACGTTTGAACGTTTTCTTAAGAAAAAAAAATACCTTTATCCCACAAACATGACAAAACGTTTACATGTAAATGTTTTATCCCTTTTAGTCTAATTAGCTAGGAAGAGAGTTGCGCTTTTGTCATTTTTAATTAAAAAAATGGCCATTCTTCAAATTGAATAGGATGATCAGTAGATTTCTTTTTTTCTTTTCAAAAAGCAAAAGTAGTAATAAAATCAATCTAAATAGCCAACACAGAGATCTCTGGCAATGGCGACAAGGATTCTCAATATCAAGCCCATAGGCCACAATCCACTTCGGTCCGCATCAGTTTTTTTTAAGAATATTTTAATTTGCTCTGCATAACATTAAATTCGCATCGCACCACACCACATAGCCTAAAACCTGCATACACATTACCATGTTATCATTCCTAATTGAAACCCCTATAACTAGCCATCCAAAAAGATATAATGTGTCAATTACAGCTTGTTTGGATGATTATTGCTTATTGTTTTATAATATATTGTATTGTATTATGTTGTATTATATCATATTATATTATATTATTTTTATGAATATAATATTCGAGTAAATTGTATCATTTTTCTTCGTCACATAATTAATGTCACTTATCTATAATCTAAAGAATACCTTTTTAACATTATTTTCAACAACCCATCTTGCTTCTGTCTTTGCTAACTCCTGATCAAGATGTTTAATCTATTGCAACATAGTAGCAATCTGGACACCATCAAATGTCTCGACTTGACGTGAAAACTCAACACTTTTTTGTCCTAAATGGACGCATAGAACAATGTTCTTTGATCCTATATTATATACTCTCTCTCCTTTTGCCTCTCTTTTACATTGTTAATCCACAACTCTATTGAGATATCTGGCGGAGGCTGGGTTGACTAGCCCTAGTTATTGATTTTGCTGAGTTTGGTTGTACTCATGCAAGTGTTATTGATATTGAGTCTACATATTTAAAAATAAAAGTTAGTATATAGATAAGGTCATATCATTACTTTTTAATCAAAATTTTAAAATTTACGTAGGCTTGCTCAGCCCTTGACTCGACCTATTGATCTGGATCAGACTCATTCTTTTTTTTACGTGGGTTGTTCAAAAGAGCTCATCCTGAGTCAGCTCACGCCCCAATTTTTTGGTCCGCAATAAAATTTAATCAAACTACTTATCTTTATCTATATTATATTAAAAATATGAACTCCTTAAACTAAAATTTAAATTACTAAAATGCCCCTCATAAAAATTTAATTACAACACTTATTAAAAACAGCCTATGCACAAAAACACAAAAATGATGTTTTGAGGACCATTAATTATTCTCAAACTCATTGGATCATGTGTCCAATTGATAGTGGGTCTCATCTGGTATAATAAATGATTAGTTTCATGTTTAAATAGTGTAAATTTCTTATTGTAATTTAGCTAATTAATTACTTTTTGGCTAAATAATAGCCTAGTCTATATATACTAAGTGATCGATTATTTATAACAATCAAAAAATAATTAGAAATAATAATGGATGAGCTAGAGAAGCTTTTCGTCGTTGGAAAGTGATTTTATGATGAAAAATCTGAATATTTTGTCGAAAAAGGGGTCTAAAAGGGGAGAAATCGAGAACTTTGGATGGAAGAAATTGATTTTTAATTTCTAAATCGGGTAATTAAAACTTTGGAGATTGGAACTATTTTATAGGAGTATTTTTTAAGACTTTGGAACTGAGTGTATCTTTTTACACTTTGAAATATGGATTATTTTATATTTTTAAGACATTGATACTAGGGTTGACAGCTTTTTGATTTCTTTTGATGATATCATAAAAGGTATCTATTTCACCATTTTTTTTCAAGACGAGAGGGTATTTGACAAATTGAGTTTTCATAGTGGTCTTTTAGACAAAAAATCCTTTCTTACTTATTTCATAGTATATGGTAAGAAAACAAAAATATATTAGAATTTTTACATAATTTAACTAACTTATGCTATGTATTTTACCATTAGTAGTTACACTTGAAAATATTTATCAATCATAGTTAATCTTTGTATTTTATAACAAGTACCACAAGAGAGAGAGAGAGATTCAGTTTGTTTCTAGATCCATCGTGCCACCCATCTATGGCGCATCTCTGTACTTTTTTGTCGAGGATCGTCATTCGAATCCAGCACCACCTTCATTAGAGAACAACCATGGGATAGGTTTCGAACCCCTGTTTAATTTCTCACTCGTTTTCTCAACTCATCTCTAGGAAATTAATCTCAAAATCATAGCAATTGGTTGTCGCAATTTATTTTGTAGAGGGTTTAAATCGTTGCACTGAAATCATTTTTTAGATCTGAGTTTTTGAAATAAGGATCAAACACCAAAATTGGTCCGGGCCTTTTTCTTTCTTTGTATGTATCAATCATTATTGTATTTCATTGTATGATAGTGAGAATACAATCTTTTGAGCCAGCACATACAATATATCATGACGGTATGCGTTGATACAACTTTAAAAAATTAAGTGAATGCATACAACCTATACAAGCTGGTAACAATTAAACAGTAGCTACGAATGAATACAAGTGAAATTTGAGCAAATGAATATACGTGATATAAATTGGTAACAATTGACAAAGTAGAGAAAAATAATAGAAGTAAAAATAGAGCGAATGAATACAGTCCCGTGTATTTTTGTATCCTTGTATACGCTCCTTTTTTTTTTCTTAGTTGTATTAGTTGCCCAAATGAATACAGTTGACATAGGTTGTATTTGTTGCAAGATCGAATACAATTGATACAAGTTATATTCGTTGTGCGAACGAATATAGTTGACACAGATTGTGTATTCATTGCGTAAATAAATACACTGAACAGTTGCATGCAACCGAATTTTCTACGAATTGTAAATAGTGAAAGTGTAGCTACAATTCATAATATGGAATCAAACTATAGTCATTTTTAAAATTTTATGTATAATCTAGCAAAACACTATGGAGATGGGTGGGGGTAGGGAGTGAGGCCTCGTGGGTGGGGGAGTGGGGTGGTCAAGAGGTGGGGAAGAGACGATAAACTTAGAATGTCACTTATCGAACTTGTTTTCTCTACTTTCATTAAGGAAGTCATATCCTCATGTTTAAAGAACTTATTTTCCAGAGATTTTGCCCAATCAAACATGAAAAACTTAGAAAATATTTTCACCCTTTAGACTTTTAACTTTTTTCTCTACCCAATAATTGAACTAACTTCACTGATGGTCTTCGTGATATAATTTGCAATTTGATAAGATATGTAATGGTGTTATGACCTAGTGTTATCAAACCAAATTTTCAATGATCCATTATAAGATTATACCCACCTATCATTAACATAATTTTTTGGGGATTATTTAGTAGATGATCCTTTCTCTTTTTGTGTGATAGTTTATTGGACTTTTAAGAAAATTGATTTTTTTTTAATGAGAATATGTTAGATGTACGACTACAATCTAAAATTTTGTAAGATATTATAAACGTTAGAAGATAGTATAATACTTTATCTATAAAGTTGAGCAATGTCTAATGTTGTCCTGGAAGATAATTTCTCAAAGGCTATATTTGGACAACTTTTTTTAAAAAAATAATTTAAATGGTGACCATAAAATAGGATAAATCAGCCTATCATTAAGCATTAACTAAAGCCTCAAACGAAATTATTATTGTGGTTCAGTCTTCAGAGATTAGTAAATGCCAGAAAATTGAGGGTTGGATTAGATGGTTTTATGACTTTTATTACATTTCAACAGCCAAGGAATGAATAATATTTTTATTGACCTTTCACTAATTAATTTAACATTCCAACTAGGTGATGGGTGCAATTGAATCCAATTACATCACTAATTCAATATTTTTGTTGATCTTTTATCTGAAGTTTGACGAATTACTTGTGCAAACAAACTTTAGAAGTCCGTGATGAAGTTTGCTTTGTTATGTCTTGTTAAACGTCACGATTGAGTTTCTCAGTTAATTTTTAAAAACAATACATGCATATATTCAATATCAGATACATGTATTACAAATGGTCAGTCAAGAACAAAACATGTTTGATTTATTACTATTTATTATGTATGATTTATGTGACATACAAATTAGGTCATATATCATTTGAGAACAGTAAGATTAGTGGAGTTAGAAGTAGGGGTGTCAAAATGAACCCAATAACACATAATCTGCCTAACCCGCCCAGAATCTTATGGGTTGGGTTCATGATAATTTGATGTTGGGTCAACTTTCAACTCATTTAAGCTTAACCCATTTAAAATATAATCTTGAGTTGAACCCAATTAGATCTCCACTTCAACCCACTTCTTTAATGCTTAATATTTTCTTTAAGAAGCAAGCTCCTTGAAAACAAATAAAATAATTTTCTTGACGAAGGAAAATCACTCACCCAACCCCACCTTACCCCACCCCTGCCCCACCTTACCCCACCCACCCACTCACCCACCCCAAACTCTATGTTGGGATTGGGGGTATGGGAGGGGAGGCTGGGAGGGAGGTACAAAAAATATTACTTTTTTTATTTTTTTAAAATAAAAATTAAAAAATTAAGTTTTGAGTGAGGTGTGAGGGGGGAGGGGGCTGTGGGGAAGGGAGAGGAGTTGGGATACAAAAAATATTACTTTTTTTTAAAATAAATTATTTTTAAAAAAAAATGGGTTTTGGGTGGGGTAGGGGGTGGGGGGGGGGGTGGGGGCTGGGGAATACAAAAAAATTACTTTTTTTAAAAAAAAATATTTTTTTAAAAAAATTAAACAGTTGGATTTTGGGTGGAGTGAAGGTGGGGGGGTGGGGCTAGGTTGGGTGGGTTGGGATACAAAAATATTACTTTTTTAAAAAAAAAAAAAAAAGGGTTGGGGGAGGTGGTAATGTGGGGAGGGGGGGGGGATAAAGTGAGGTGGGTGGGGTATAAAAAAATTACTTTTTAAAAATAAACTATTTTTTTAAAAGAAAAATTTTTAAAAAAAATTAAAAAAATGAATTTGGGTGGGGGTAGGGTGGGGTTGGGGTGGGTGGGGGTGAGATACAAAAAGATTAATGGGGTGAGTGATAATAATATAATAGTACAAAAGTATGTTAATATAAGTAGTAGTATTGATTAGATTAAACGGGTCAAATTGGGCGGGTCATGACCCAACCCAATTTTTAGCCCAATTTAACCCAACCAATTCAACCCAAACGAAATTTGGGCAGGTCATGACCCAACCCAATTATAATTCAATCCATTTTAATCTCTCCAATTTCAACCCAACCTGCCCATTTGACACCTCTAGTTAAAAGCATGGATGGTCACTCAATTTTGGGTAATTGATTACCATACTGACTCAACTTTGTTTTTTTTTAAAAAAATTATTCAATTTTGTCTAGTTAGGTTCCATGGTTATTTTAGCTGAAAATATAACTTCCTATACCTATTTAATGACGTGACAACTGTCAATTTTTTTAAAAATATTTTACAGATTAAAGTCAATATTTAAATTTATTTAAGATCCAATTCATCATAAACTTATAGATTGATGAATCTCTAATTTTTATTGTTAAAGAAGAAGATGTTTATATGTTCAATTGATTTGAGGTACTTTTGTTATGCAAGACTTAGAAATTGAAAATAAAAATGAGTTTGATACTTATTGTATGGGATAAAAATGGTTTCGGTATGGATTGGGCCGAATGAACTAACTTGAGTCGGGTCAAAGTAGAAGTGGTTCGCAACGATGTCATCTCGAGAACATATCCTACACGAAGAAGTGACCTCTCGGGCTAAGGGAAGGTAGCTCGAGAAGTCCAAGGATAGTGACTGCACGTAAAGGACAGATAAAAGGACGGTGTGTCTGAAAATTCAGGTACGCGGACAATATCCGTCAGACCTGCGTCAGACTCAAGATACTAGGTTGGCATCCTCCAACGGTTCAAGGACAAGTGGAGGTCATTCCTCTATTGTCTTAACAAGATAGTAATATTCCTTTCGCATCAAGGAATGACTCACACCCTATAAATAGAGACCTCCTCCCTCGTTGTAAGGATCCACTCTTGGTGAGCTCTAGCCCTAAAGCAATAAAATCTCTCTCGCTTGGTCACTAAGCTTGTTCTGTCTTTATTCTGTTTTTCTTAGTTGCTTCTTGTTTCATCGTTATTACGCTCGCTTACTTGCTATTTTCAGCCATGGCTCATTCGTAGCTAGGAGGACCGAACACCTCATCAACGTCTTAGATTAGCTCTCTATCATTGCCTTAGTAATTTATTTTGTGTTCCCTTTATGTTTATCCTTTTTTGCAAACTTACGTCTCTAATAATGAAGTTAAGACTGTAACGCGTTCTCTTGACCCACAAACAAATCTATCTAACTATCCCAAATCGATGATAAATAGTTTGGCGCCCACCGTGGGGCCTGAGCAATTGCATGGGTTTTAACTTTGTTTCTAAGTGCTAGTTTATTTTAGTGTTGTTACCTTGCAGGAAAATAAATTATGGAGAATGATAACAACGACCACGTGGAAGTTGGAACCCCTGAGCAGACTTTCAAGATCGATGATGCGACGCTTGAGACTTCTAGAGCAAGGACGGATCTCCGGATCAGACAACTCTCAACGTGAACACGACAAATATGAACACGCAAAGAAGGTGGAAGGGGACCATTGACCTTGACAAGGAGGAAACAGAGCATGATGTGCAGTACTTGTAGGACCTCATCAGGGACATTGTTGCATCCTGTGGGAAGCTAATGGCTAGGGTGGAAGCACAATACAAAAGGCTGGATAAGATGCACATTGATGTTGCTCAAGTGACTCTAGCTTCAAGAAGGAATGAACGGGATGATCTGGATGACCACGAGTGTGATTACCGAATTGAGGGAGTGACATTAGCGAGCGATGTGGCTAGATTTAAAGACGTACCTCTATCAACGTCAGTAATGGAGGTTCTAAGGAGAGAGATGAAGGCTCAGTATTTCGAACTCCAGTCGCGGATGAACCATATTCTAGGAGCCCTACCGGTAGTTAAGGGACCGGACTCCAAAAGCTATGTCAAGCTACTCTATACGGCCACTGCAGCAATAAGGCCTATCTCGAAGAGATTTAAAATGCCATACATTATAAAGTATGATAGGAACTCGGACCCCTAGGAGCACTTGTTGTTTTTACCACAACAGTCAATAGTAACGACCTAACCAAGGAGGAGGCTGAATCGGTGATGGTGAAGACGTTCAGAGAGACACTCTTAGGAGGGGCCCTAGTATGGTACTCCCTTCTTCCTAAAAATTCTATCGATTCATTCAACATGTTGGCAACACCATCGAGAGAAAAGGCCTTCGGTCTTGCTCCTTCTTGCTTTATAGTGGATCTTGGTTTGGACCGAATGTGAGCCTGTCAAAGTAAAATGTTTGGGTGGCTTTAAGATATTACAAGAAGGACATCATCGTGCATTTGAGGAGCAAGACTTTAGCGCGTCTTTCGTCCTTTGACTACTTTACTTGAACGAAAGCTCTTGTTCACTGATTTTCCTTTGAGGGTTCTATTGTTTGAATGAAGAGGTCTTCTTGACCGCATTTTATGTTCATCTCGAAAGCCATGCCTTTTTTTTTCTAACAACTTGTCTCCCAAAGCAAGCACAAAAAGGTTGTCATTTTATTCCTCTCTTCTAAGCTTGACCTCATCAAATCGCTCAGCCTTTGTTGGCTTTTTCTTCTAGGAAGGCATTTAGTGTTGTCCTTTCTCAAGGGTCTTTGAAAGTGCCTTTGTGCGGATTTATTTTGATCGACCTCTTATAATTTGTTCTGGTGGAATTTTTGGGTCGATTAGTCTGGGGAATAAAGTTGGAGAGCGGGAGTATGCGTTAATCAATTTTTTTGTTTTTTGTGCAATCTCTGATCCATCAGGTTGTCAAAGTTTAACCTAGGATATTTCAACCTATTCTATACCTTGTTATACTGAGGAGGGATCTCTTTAATTTTAATTTTGCTGAGTGTCTAAGTTTAGACGTCTCCAAGATAGTTTAGCGTGTAGCCTTAGAATATTAAACTCCAAATAACCGACAATCGGTTTAAAGGACCAATTTTAGGAACAAAATAAATTCATACGAGTTTAATTCAAGTAGGCCTCTCGTTTGGGCGCATTGAATCGACCACATGATGACATGGCCTCAGGTTTTCTTCACGATCGCATGATCAGTACGCGTGGTTCCCGTGCATACACTTTCTGGGGTGGTCATGAGAGGGACGCTCGCACCTGCAGAAGTAAGTTTTTAGTTCGTTCATGGGGCTGCGCGTACTTCTTTTATGGCCCTTTATGTGAGCTTCAAAGTAGCCAGCTTGTTTTTTCCCTTTTGGGGTCCCCCCTTTAACTTCTAAGGAGTGGGGGACCGACCTTGGAGGCTCTGTCCATTGCCAGCCATGTTTCATAAAAAGCGAAATGAAATCCAAAACTAAAAGCACAAACATACTCTAACTTCTTTTGGATTCTCATTCATTCAATTGTCGTTAGTCATTGTTTTTACAATCAGAAGAAGAAAAGAAAACCTTTCCTAATTTTTCCCTGGAAGTCCCTACTGCTACTTCGTTAAAACCTTGTCAGAAAAATCTTTTCTAAGATAAAAACTGATCGAAGGAAAAAAGAGTATAGCTAGTCCTTCTGAGTCTTGTGCTATCATACACATACCTACAAAATACTTGAAAGCAAAAATTGTCAGTTAAAACAAAACACGAAGGGAGAAAGTTACGTGGTGTGTTGAAGTAGTAGATTAGTTAATAGTTTTTCGAAGAGCTCCTGGTTCAGCTGATGTCTGACTACCATCGATGCTTTTTCCATAATGTCCCTTAGCTCACTCACTTAGGAACTCCTTGAGATGTCCGCTCTTAAGTAGCTCGGCTATATCCTCCCAAGATGGTGGCAGTCCCCAATGTCGTGGTCATTCGTCCCATGAAACTCATACCAAGAGGTTTTATCCCTAGTGTCTGAATTTGATTGGAGAGGTTTTGGAAACTTAGCTCTTTTAATGTCCCAGATTGCTGAGACTAACTGTTTGGGGATGCAACTCCTTCCGTGAAGGTTCCCTGTCCATCCTCCAATTATGCCAAAACTGGCCTGATCCACAAAATCAGTTACCTCTGCTACTACCGGCCTTGGCTTCTGCTGAGTACGGGGTATAACAACCTTGAGCCGCTCCCTTAGAGTCACTCAATCGCCCAGAGTTTCCAGCTGACTTTTTCCCCAAGCCCCACAAATTCTTCTGGGATCTTGAGTCACTCCATGCTCGAAGAGCCTTCCCATTAACTTGTATGCAATCTTCTTGATCCGGATCTTTGACTCGTACCTATTATGTGTTGTCCTAGGTTGTTACCTCAAACTCAGTCAAAATCTCTTTGAGCTTGAAGGAAGAAATCGATCTATCATAGTTTAGCCTCTTAGTGAAAGTCTCGGCTACCCAGTCATCAGGTACCATTGAGAGATGCATTTTCTCTTTCTGGAATCAGGACACAAACTCTCAAAGCAGCTTTGTATCTCCTTGTTCTTTCTTAAAAATGTCCCCTCGATGGGGCTTCACCTTCTTGGCCCCCACAAAGGACCTTATGGCTTTAGGTAGTTGTGTTCCATCATCGGGACATAGGGTAAGGCCCCTTTGCTCCCAAAATAAATAGAAAGGAGGATAAAGAACATAAGGAGCCTCGAGAAAATGGGCTCTCACGGGGAATTCTTGCGAGTGATGAGGCAGACCTCAAATTGCATAGAAACATCATTCAAACAAGTTCTCACGATCGTCCAGGCCGACTGCAGCCAGAGTTATAGGAACCGAGAAGAGAGCGTATGCCCCCACGCCAAAGGAAGAGAGGTTGCTTGGGGCAGAAATGCTCATCGTCGTCTTCCTTAGCCATAAACTTGGCCCACAATTTTTACCTTACACTCGTCGAATAGCATAGGAGTAATTATCTGAGGACGAGCTTCAAGATCAAAGACGAGAATAAGGTAAGAACGACAAGAAAACCTTGGAGAAAAATAAGTATATCCATGGGACTCAAAACGGGCAACATAAGGAGAAAGAAAGTCTCTCATATGATACTTTCACTAAAGGAATGAGGAGGTATGGAGCCGAAAGCAGTCATTTACAGTCAAAACCCCATTGATACATATAAGGTGAAGGATCACGGATGGTTGTCATGTGTTCGGATTGATCAAATGAGACGCTACTCATAAATCAATGCTCTTAAAATGTCACATCAAGAGATCTAACTCCCCCTGCCTCGTGATAGATGAGGCCTTTTGCACCTGCCTTATTGGCCCAAAGATCACAAGAGCAGGAAAATTAGTGAATTTGATCTTATGACGTAAGGTTCTGCACAAAATATAACGGGCACAAAGCTTGGTAAGGATATACAATTCATGATCGGTCAGACCAATAATGATGGACACGCCCAGACCGCCTTAAAACGTGAGAAGCCCAAGAGAAGTGAGACAAAAAGTGACACATATCCCGAAAGAGAGAAAAGCTATTAGGGTCGACTAAGGGCTGGGACTTTGCAAGGCTCCGATCAGCTCATATCAGAGACCCAAATAAGACCTCTACAGGAGGCCGTGATAAAAATATGTCACCCCCGTTATCACTAGGGACTCCAAGGAGGTCCAGATCCTCGTAGCATAAAGGTTAGAAACCTTGAACGAGAATGTCGAAGAAATAAAAAGGTAAAGCAATCTCATTAAGAGATACAAATGTTTGCCTGACACAATGAATCAAACATGATAGTTTGCCCGAAAACAGTCTCAGTGGACCAAATAATTTATTCAAAAGAAATAATGATGAATCAAATAAACACCATGCAAATTTAAGAAAGGAAAGATTTTATTATCATAGTTGTCCCGGAGATGGGAAAATTATATAATATAAAACTTCTAAATTATGATGGACAAGCAAGAAATTAAAGAAAAAATATACGTCTACGACTGGATAGAACTCTTTATTTGCTCCAGCACACTAAAGGAACTTTCTTCAGCTTGGTCCCCTCTATGGATGTGGATGAAAGTACCATTGATCGCCACCAAAAGATGCCTCTGTACATATGGTACGTGCATTTTAATGGAGGAACTCCCAGGGCTGGAATTCATCCACTCCTTCTGACAGTGGAAGATCCTACATTGTGACCCCTTGATGAAGAGGTAAGAGGGAATGCAAGAAATAGAACCTCAAGGCGGACTCCCCCCAAGAGCAATGTATCCTCATCAGCGTGAGAAGGAGGGATTCTTATTCGAGCCCCAGGTTCTCTCATCGAAGGCCAGTGAGAGTCCTTACGATCCTAGACCTCCCTATAACATCCAAGTACCTTGGATGCGATGCAGAATCTACAACATCAAAGAAGGAGGCTGTGGCAGCTAGGAGAAAGGTGGCTAGCCAGGGCATTATCTACCACTTTTTCCCTGGGCTTCATCCATAGTCCTTACCTCACTCTCATCGACTACCTAAGCAAGGTCCTTTTGGACAGATTGCCAAGATAAAAAAAACAAGAATGAGGCAAGGACTATAGGAAACGTAAAGGGCAAAAAATTTAGGCTCGAAGAAATTCGCCATTAACATTAATGGATGCAGTTTGAGGTTAAGAATATGGGGAAGAATAGTTAGGAGTAAATGAAACTTATAGGCCAATTAACCTTGAAAAGAAGCGCTGGATGAAGGACATGTGTACGACCTTCCAAAGCATAAGCGACAGATATGCGAGAACCAAAGCATCAGGAGTTGGGTTGTTGTTTCCAAAGGCAACATTTCAAATATCGATAGAGATGATTTAACTGACTTTGAAATTAATGAAGGGAAATGATGGGAAAGCGGTAGGTTATCAGGTGAAGAGTCGCCCACTTAATTGAAGCGACAAGGGTAAAGCCTCGAGATGCAATCTCGGGACCATCAATTAACTGTACAATGGAGGTCTTTTCGGGAAATGCGATTGCCAACCTTCTCAAGAAAAGCTTACAGCTGGATAAAGGGATCGTCGTAAGGATATATCTATCCATCCCTCGACCATAATGATATTTCACGTGAGAGATAGAGATACTATTTGCATGGGGTAAAAATGGCATTGGCATGGATTAGGCCAAATGAACCAACTTGGATCGGGTCATAGTAGAAGTAATTTGCAACGATGTCATCTCGAGAGCACATCCGACAAGAAAAAGTGGCCTCTAGGGCGAAGGCAAGGTAGCCCGAGAAGGCCAGTGATAGTGACTGCATGCAAAAAATAGACAAAAAGATGGCGTGTCAGAATATTCAAGTGCGCGGGCATCACCCCCAGAGCCGAGTCAGACTCAAGATACTAGGCTAGAATCCTCCAATGGTTCAAGGACAAGTGGAGTTCGTTCATTGGATACGATACTATTAGCCTAACAAGATAGTAGTATTCCTTGTGCATCAAGGAATGACTCACACCCTATAAATAGAGACCATCTTCCTCACTGTAAAGGATTCACTCTTTGTGAGCTCCAGCCCTAAAGCGATAAAATCTCCCTCGCTTGGTCATTAAGCGTGTTCTGTCTTTCTTCTGTTTTTCTTAGTTGCTTACTGTTTCATTGTTATTATGCTTGCTTACTTGCTATTTTCGGTCATGACTCATTCATAGCTATGAGGACCGAATACCTCGCAGGTGTCTCAAATTAGCTCTCGATTGTTGCCTTAGCGATTTATTTTGTGTTCCCTTTACGTTTATCATATTTTACACACTTACGTCTATAACGATAAAGTTAAGACTGTAATGCGCGCTCTTGACCCACAAACAAATCTAACTCTCCCAAACCGATGGTAAACACTCACTATCATGAATATATTATCTATATCTAGCCAAAATCACTAATTAACTAAATTTTAATAATGCATTAGGGGAGTGTAGAAGATACAAGACTACTTGTTGTAGGATCAAGTGAATGAACTTATTAATTCTAAGAAATAGAAGGATTTGAGGTTGTTCAAACTATTTTAGTAGTAATGATTAAATTTATAGTTTCGTATAAAAAATTAGTATATTAGTTTCTTTCTTTTACTCCCGAGAGAAAAGTACATTCAAAAAGTCTAATGTCTATGAAAATAAATAATTTTATGTAAAATGTATATGTTTATGGGGTTAAAAAATAAAAATATTTAACTTACAAATAAATTCTTTCTCATAGGTAAGACTTGTTTCTTGATCTTCACTGTATTATGTCACTGAACTAGCATTCCAGGTACTCTGTTTTAGTTCTGCCTAACCTGAAACATTTAGACTCTAAGGTCTTTCTCCACACTACAAACCTATCATTAACTTTAACGCGTCTCATCAATTAATAATATGTCATCTGCGAATAAAATACATCATAACACCTCTTCTTGAGCATATGCCATGTTAATTCGTCCATCATTAAGACAAATAGGAACAGGTTAAGGGCTAATTCCTAGTGCAATTCTGTCATGATAGAAAGTGTGACCTGAGCATATCTTGTTGTCCTAATTCGGACTTGACTCCATCATACATATCCTTAATAACCTTAATGTAAGCCACATGCACACCTCTAGATTTTATACACACTCAAAATTTTATCATAAGTAGGGATAGTAATGGGGTAGGGTGGGTACGAGGCAGGGCGGGTTTAACCCAATGCGGGGCAGGGCGAGTTTCAATCTATGGGGTGGTTGTGGGGCTGGTGCGAGGTGGGTTGAATCAGTTTTTTTAAATGTGGGGCGGGTGCGGGTGAAATTTCTGTTTATACTTGCTTTAGCTTTATTTCTCAAATTCTTTTCAATTCACTTTTTAAATTTCGGTACAATTCTTTTCATATCACTGTTATTTCAATCTATAACTTAAAAATTGAGGAAGTCAATGACTAGATCAATCTTAAAGTAAAACAGAGAAGACATTAAAGTAATATAAAATCTTCCTTTGTAAAAACAATGAAACTAAGTCTGTGTTAGCAAAGTAACAAAATGAACGAAATTAAGTGGAGTGGGGTGGGGCGAATTTACGCCGGGCGAGGCGGGTTAAAAATAGAAAATATTATTATGCAAGGCAGAGCAGGGTAAGTTGAAAATTTTGCGGGCCAAGGCTTAACTCGCCCCCGCAACCTCCCCCCCCCCCCTCCCAGTGTCATCCATAATCATATGTCTTTTCTAGGTCAATAAACATCATGTGTAAGTTAGTCTTATTATTTATCTCTATACTACTCCAAGAATCTCCTTATTGCAAAATTAATATGCATTCTAAATTTGATTGACACTGGGGTGAAAAATACTTTTACTACAAGAGTTTACAACTAAACCAGTGAATATGTAAAATCTTCTTTACATACGAGTTTTTCATTTAATTATGTTTAATTAATGTATATTCTAATTTTAATATATTATTTGGTCATAATTATCAAATATGACTTACTATAAGCATCTTATCGGTGTAATAAAGGTTCTTGTCATTAGGGATAATAATCCAATATAAACTAGGTTAGTAATAGATAATGTTAATCTTGATTATATTTTTCCTTTTTAGTTGGAAAAATGATTCAGAACACACCTAAACTATGATCGAAATTTATGTTATACATTCCAACTTTGTGGGGTCCTATGACCCATCTGAACTATTTTATAGTGTAATATTGAGGGTATTATCAGCATAGATGGACGTACAAGTGAACACATGTATAAGCAACAACTTCAAAACAGCAGATTGAAAGTAAAAATCACAAGAAATTGGAGTGATTTGTGTTATTTGATCAATAATTGTGAAGATAAATTTAGAGAGTTTTAGAAAAATCCTAAGGTTAATGAAAGATAAATTAACATTAATGATAATTAACTCATCTTTTTGGTAGTGTGTGTAAGTACTCACTTTAGTTTGAGTGATTTAGTGGTCCAACTAAGCTGATAATACTCTCAATATTGCACTATAAAATAGTCCAGGGGGGTCATAAGACCCCTACAAAGTTAGAGTATGTAACAACAATTTCGACCATAGTTTAGGTGTGTTTTGAGTCATTTTTCCTTTTTAATTAATGTGATCCTTATCACTTTGTTACTTTGTAGTCCCTAACTCCCAATGTAACGTATAATTAGCATCTTTTTAGTGATTTACTTGGAACAGTTTCTATAAAAAAAATATTTTTTTATATATTTATTATTAATTTTAGTATTCTCATTTTTTACACCAGATTCAAAGGACAGTATCAAGAGCATCTCAATAAAATTAGTGGTGTAAAGCTAACTTTTAATAAGAGTCTTTAAATATATGCACATACACACAAAATTAAAATTAATTTAGAGGTATTATTTTTGTTCGTACATGTTATTTCTAAACGTTTAGTATAGTATTCTTAAAAATATTAAGCATTTAACTTCACATATTAATATTATTATTTATAAAAGTAATAATTGATTCTAGTAAGTAAGATGTTAGCCATTTGTTTGCAACAAATTAACTTGATGTTGTTGTAAAATCTTTATTTATTAATATGAATATTTGAGTTATTTAATTCAAAATTCTAAAATATTTCTAATAAAAAATAGATAGTTCTTCTTTCTTTCTTTTTTAGGCTTTACGCAAATGATCGAATTAGATAGATATCCCTTCAACATAGGTCATCAAAAGGATCTCAGAGACCTACCAAAGTACGAAAGTCAGGATCTTTCAGAAAATGGATTCCTATTCAAAGAGTGCATAACTGCATGGATAAATTCACACTACAACAACAACAACAACAACAACATACCCAGTGTATTCCCACAACGTGGGGATAAACTCACACTAATATTTGAATTTTGTACCTTTAATATTTTATAATCTTTAATATTGTTTTAAGTGAAATTAAAATCATAAAATTCATTATTAAAGTTTATTGAGGCCTCAAAATTTTAGGGGCCTAAAGCAAACGCTTTAACATGCATAAATGAACCAAAAAACATAAATATTTTTTTATATTCTAAGTTTTGATGATTGACAACCCCATGATGGGACCAGGTCCTTGTCCCTCATATGATGAAGGTCAATCGGGAAAAACTGTAAACTGTACTCTCTCTACAGTTACAACTTCAGCAGTTCCTCGATGATTAACAACCTGATGTTGGGACCAGGTCCTCATTCTAGCGGCACTGAAAGTCAAACATATATAGTTGTGAATTGTACTTTCTCTGCAGTGTTGACTATTGTATAGTACAAGTTCAACAGTCCTTTTTTTCTCCTCGACCAATAGGAATGGATTAAGGTTTCTAGCTTCTCTCATTTATAAGTGAAATGACCTAGAAGTTAAAAACCTAATTTTTGCAAAAATAAAAATTCCTTGTGCATTCAAAGCATCAGCCATCACAAGATTCCAAAAGGAAACTTTCTGCAACAAGGGACCAGCTTAGAAGTAAATGTGTTTGTCCTTGTTGTGTAAGTTTGCTTTGTGTTCTTTATTGTAAACCTACATCTACTAACAGATCCTTGTAGGTTGTTGGTTATCAAAAGTGTAGTTGTCTATAAAGCTTCATCAGCTAGAGTCAGTTGGTCTAATTAAAAGGTGATAGAGTTATTGCCTAAAGGTGTTGCTCGTGTTGTAACTATTACAAGGGAATGGGGTTAATAGGTTAACCATAAGATTACGAGAGTGAGTCTGTAATCAACCATTGCTCTTGTTTTAGTGAAATTATTGTGTGTGAAAGCCTACGAGGTAGGTCGTGATTTTGCTCCCTTGAGCAAGGAGGTTTCTACGTAAAATCATGTGTTCTTTACTACTACTATATTATCTTCTGCTTTAGATTTATATCTGCTTTAAGGACCTGGTCCTTGAACCATTGTGGACTCTTATAAGCCATCAATTAGTATCAGAGCGAGGACTTTCTAAAAGGTTAACACCTAGAAAGAACTTCTCTAGTGGCTGCTCCACCCAACCTAGAAGAAGGTCAGTCAACCACCAGGCCACCTAGATTTAATGGACAGTTCTATGGATGATGGAAGACTAGAATGCATGACTTTATCATGGCGAAAGATAGTGAACTATGAGACATCATTTATGATGGTCCCTATGTGCCAATAAATATTGTGACAAAAGGAGAATCCACCAAATCAGTTCCTAAAATAAGGAAGGAATACTCTGATGAAGACAGAAAACAGATTGAAAAAAACTTCAAGGCGAAGAAGTTGTTGGTTTGTGGTATTGGTGTAGAGGAATACAATCGCATCTTCGCTTGTGAGACGGCAAACTAAATATGGGATGCACTGCAGATAGCGCATGAAGGGACCAGTCAGGTCAAATAGTCAAAGATAGACATGCATACCACACAGTATAAGCTGTTTAGATTGAATGACAAAGAATCCATTCAAGAGATGCATACCAGATTCACCTCAATCATCAACAAGCTTCATTGCCTAGGAGATGGCATTAAGCCTAGCAAACTCGTCAAGAAGATTCTGAGTGTCCTACCTGCCTACTAGGAAAGCAAGGTAAATTTCATCACTGAAGCAAAAGATCTTCAAACTCTGACAATGGATGAGCTAATAGGAAATCTAAAAACTTATGAGCTCAAGAAGCAACAAGACCAAGAATGACAATAACCCAAGAAGGATAAGAGCTTAGCACTCAAATCTGTCAAGAGTGACTCGAGCGGTGATGAGTCAGAAATTGCCTACGTCACTAGGCAACTTCAAGAAATGGTAAGAAGAAATGGAGTCTTTCCTTCAAAAGGAAATTCAAGTAAGTTGTTCAGAAGCAACAAGACATGCCATAAATGTGAAAAGCTTGGACACTTCATCAAAGAGTGTCCTCTTCTCAAATAGGAGGAAAAGGAGTATGGGGAAAACAACAATGACAAAGGGCAAAAGAGGAATCAGGTCCCTGAGAAGCAGAAGAGAAAAGAAATGGCGGACATAGTTGTAAAGCAGGCATTAGCAGCATGGGGAGAGTCCTTCAATGAATCTGATAATGAAGAGGATCCAGTGGACACATTCATAATAGCCATTGAGGACTATTCGTCCTGTTTTGACTCATTGTTTGCCCTGATGGCAAAGTCTAACAATGAAGGAAAAGATGAGAAGGTTAGCTTTTGTGACGTCCAATAAAATCTTAAGGACTATTCTAAGCTAGAGGTACGCTCCTTGTCCAATGTACTGATTGATGAATACTTTATCCTCTCTAAGGAAAGGGATTCTCAGATTGACAGTGTCACTGAGTCTGATGATGGAAAAGTAGCTATGGCGAGCACAATCTCCGATCTAGAATAAAAATTGGCAATTGCTATCTCTGAAAATGACATATTGAATGAAAAATTGAAGAACATCACTCAAAATGGTGTCAAAGGAAAAGGGAATGGAAGTGAAGTTCAGTTTGAGCTTGAAGAAAAATTGAACAAGTCCAAACTCGATCTCACAATCTCCCTAGAAAGAAACAGAGAATTGGAGAGGGACCTGGTCAAAGTTAAGGCTGATCTTGAAAAGGCACTTAAGTGGACTATCTCCTCTGAGGTCTTGAGATAGCTGACAAGTATGAGGTCAAATAATGGAGAAGGACTTGGATTCCAGAACAAGAGCCCCCTTTACGATCCCTACAACAAGTATGTATCAAATCCTGATAATTGGTTGTGCACACATTGTGGGAAGAATGGCCACTACAAGGAAGCATGTTCAGCCAGAATTGTTGCTGATAAAAGGAGTAGAATGTATGTTGAGCAGGTTGAGGATATCAAGAAACCTGGTCCCTCTGTCAAAAGGACCAGGGTGCAAGAAAAGGATGAACAATTCAGGCAACCTGGCCCATCAGTCAAGCAACATGGCTTCTCATCCAGAAGGAACAGGTTGCCGGCATGGATCAAAAGAAGTCTCATCCACCCTCTATCTTACTACTGGAGACTCAGACTGTCATGGGTTCCCAAAGCTGACAAGTAATCTCTGTGGAGAGATGAGTGAGAGTAAGAAACCAAAATGAATCTGTAGTCAGTGGTTGCTCCAAACATATTACTTGAAGAATGAATGTTCTCCTCTCACTCAAGACTTTTCAAGGGGGAAGTGTTCTCTTTGATAACGGATAATGAAGTGAAGTTCTCATTTGCCTGTTGTACTATTGTTGTGATCTTTTCAAGGAAACCTATCTTGGATACCAGAAGTCACAGGACCATATACTTTACAGATACATTCTCCATCCATGTAGATGTTTTCACATGCCTAAGCACTCAAAATGATATTGATGAAGCGTAATACAAGAGTTTGAACCTGTAAATCCATCTCTCGCAAGCATGCTGATCTTAAGGGACCTGGTTCATGGAGAAAATCCTCACTCTAGAAGGGCTCTTACTGGAGAAAATGCATTATGAGTTTTTGGATCAAATGAAGACTAAAGCGGAGGTGTAAATTCACCCTACTCAGCAGTGGAAGAAGTCTCAGGCACCCAAGACTCAGATGAAATAGAAAATAGAGTTAAAGAGGAGCCCTCCTTAGAAAATCAATCCTTAGAGGGACCTGGTACAGAACTAACTCAGCCCTCATCATCGTATTCAGCTGCAAGTAGATCACCTTCCCTCCAGGATCTGACACGCAAATCATATCCAAGACAATAGCTTTTCCTACATTCATAGTCCTCAGTCCTAATCTAGAACCCCAAGGAACATCAAAAGGCCTAAGTAGATGTTGATCTTGTCATGCCTCACAGGATGTATGTCTTCAACTTGAAAGAAAACCAAACGTGTACTTGGTGCCTGAACATTCTAACAGATCCGTCATAGGGACCAGGTGGGTGTCCAAGAACAAACTGAATGAAGTTGGGTATATTACCATATTCAAAGCAAGGTTAGTTGGTCGAGTGCAAAATCATAAGAAAGTCGGTGGAAGAACTTGGTTCATTTGTACAAATGTGTTCAACTCCTACGTGATAATACTAGCCTGAAAGAAATCAATTAAAGTCTAGGTTAATCGATCTGAACTGATCTTTCTCTACCCTGGACTCTCTCCCTCTGGCTATGATAAGGCTACAGGTATCCAGGTAAGCAGATAAATGATGGTATCTAACTCAGTCTTATATTGTCGTAGATATACACGCTTGGGAAGGAGATTAATGGTACATGGAGGACATCTTGACATTCTCAAGGCAGCTTTCAAACTCAATGAGGGACCTGGTCCCTACTATCAAGGTTAGTATCACTAATTGCTTTCATAAAAGGTTTTGAAATACTGTTGAGATTGCCACATAGACAATCCATTTGCTTTCCCGCCTATCCTGAACGCTATTGTGTCACCTGAATCTTAAGCGTCGGACCTCTCATGACTTGACACATCACCTTTCTCTTTATTTAAGCCTAAATCCTATCGTTGCTTCACAAAACCTCAATGCTTTCACTTCAAATTTCTCTCTTCTAATCCACTGATCTTCCTCAAAGTTGAAACCCAAACTTGTTCCGTCTTAAGATTCTTCCTCCCTTGATAATGTCTCAACCAAGCTCCCCAAACAAGGTTTTGTTGGCATCCCCTGCTAACTCATTGCTAACCCCATCTCCACCTGAATCTCTGACAATGGGAGAATTCCAAAATCCCTTTCCAACTCCCACTGATCCCTCATCCGTGTTGAAACTAGACTTTCAGGTTCCTATCATCTCCACTCCTACTGAACCTAAATCACCCTCTCCTGCGTCTTCCTCTTATCAAATGTCCAAACCTACTAACTCCTCTCAACAACTCTCCGGTGACATTATAAAAATTGAGTCTGCTAATAAGAAAACCGAGGTGACCAGTTCAGTTCTACTGGAAAATATGACAGGTACTCCCCTCATTCCCTTGAGGGGCCTGCCCCAACAACCTAGTTCAGAGACTGATTTTGTGCCCAAGGAACTATCTCCATTTGAAGGCATCATGATAGAGTGCTCCAATGAGCAAATGTTTGAAGGAAATTTGTCAGAAGTAAGGTGTGAGTCGTTAAACATTCTTATCGTAGGAGATGATTATGTGGCAGAATGTATTCACCGCAATGGCTAAAGGGGATGGCGTGATTAGGGATTTAGATGGAAACGGGAATGATATAGCTGAGGGAGGTGAGGGTTTTGGGTCTCCGATTTGCTTGCCCTTTCCTAAGTGGGATGGTACTCCTCTGAGCTCCTTAAGTGTGAGAACGCTGTAAAATGATGATGAGGAAGAAGATGAGGTTGATAATGCTCCTCTTGCTACCAGGTTTAAGCGAACCCCTGTGCCTACTGAACCTACCTCCTTACTCCTGGTAAAGGATCGGAAAGAGGGACCTGCTACAAGAGGAAGCAAGAAGATAAAAATAGATGAGGCTCTGGACAAAAGTCACTCTAAAACTATCCAGAGATGCCGAATGAGGAAGAGTACTGTCTTGGATGAGAATGAGGTGGTTGAGCAAGTGATTGATGTTTATCAAGCCGACATTGCTCAAACTATTGAGGAAGCTCCCAACCATTCAAGGGAGAAAATTGTGTCCAAGCAGCCTGCTATTGAGAAAGTGGTTAAGAAAGACAAGAAACACATTAATACAAAAGGGAAAGGTGCTCCATCCGTTGTATCAAAGAAAAGGAGTGGGAAGAATAGTGAGAAAGGAAAAATGATAGAGGGACCTGGTTCGTGTACAAAGTCTGATGAACCAGTGAAACTAACTCGTGAGGAAAGACAGGATGTGTTGAGAAAGCAGAAGGTATTGAATGAAATGGTGTTTGATCCTAACATCAGCGAGCTTAATGGAATGAAAGAATTGGTGGAAATGGTTAAATTCCAAAAATGGGATCAGCTTCTTAGGCCTCCTATTCCCTTGCTATATGAGATGGAAGTCAAGGAGTTCTATGTGGAGATAATTTTATCTGAAATTGGTGAGGCAGTAGCCACCTCAGTGAAGCATGTGGACATCTTTCTGAATGAAGAAATTCTGAGTGAGATACTAGAGGTGCCTATGAAGAGGATCAAGTCAATTGGTGATAGGACTGCTTCTAGGGAATTCTTGGAAATTATAGGGAAGTTAAGGAGCTTGAATTCTGAAACACTTCATAAGAAGCAACTGAAAGAGGAGTACCAATTGCTCTTTGAACTGGTGAATAAGGTCATGCTGCCCCAAACTGAAAAAAGATCTATTGTTGGGTCGTCGGCCTGGTCCTTATGGAATCTCTTTCAACTTTTCAACATGTCAGCCTGCCTGCAATCATGCTCGAACATATGAGGAAAATCATGACGGTAAAGGATGGGAAGCATGGACTAGGTTATGGGTACCTTCTCTCCAGAGTCTTCTCTCACTTCAAGGTACCTCTTGGAAGAGGAACTGCAGGAACCAAGAAGCAAATGATCACAAGGGGAACACTTGAAGAATGTGAGTGCATTGAAAATGAAGGGGTCATTTCTTCTCACTCCTTCATGTCTGAAATGATTGTTGCTCATAAAAGAAACACCACTGAGCTGGAGAAGTTGACTCTTATTCTGGCTCAGAAGGATGCTGATATCATGAGTCTTAAAGCTACACTATAAGCTGCCTCTTCTGGACCTAGTGAGGGAACAGGTCGAGCAACAGAACTTGAAAAGGAGAATGTTGATCTGAAGGCAGAAATGGTGTCTTGAGCGACCAGGTTGGGGGTCTAACTAAGAAACTTATCTAGGCTCATGATGATGCCAATGAGCGCTTTAACACTCTCCTAAAGACACTCACCAAGCCTCTTTCTTAGTTTAGTTCCTTTCCTATCCATTTTTGTTTTACCTACCTATTGTCTATGTGGTTAGCTATTGATGATAATTTCTGAACTTTTTATGTTAACTTTTTGTGATGCTAACTTGACTGTGATCAATGAAATTATGTTCTTTTTCATGTCTGAATGCTTTCCTTTATCATTAATCTTCTTACTCTTGATTGTGTTTCCCCAGAGGCTATGAGTTAAAATTATTGTTTAATCTAACCTCACCTGGTTTACTGTTTATGCTCTTTTTAATGATGCCCAAAGGGGAAAGATTTCTTGGTAACAGAGGGAACAGTTCTTGGTGACAGGGGGAACACCTGGTGATGGAATAAGGAACTGCTAACACTCTTGGAGTAAAAAGGTTGTATGTTTGTCATCATCAAAAAGGGGGGGAAATATTATATTTTAAGTTTTGATGATTGACAACCTCATGATGGGACCATGTCCTTGTCCCTCATATGATGAAGGTCAAGCGGGAACAGTTGTAAATTGTACTCTCTCTACAGTTGCAACTTCAGCAGTGCCTCGATGATTAATAACATGATGATTGGATCAGGTCCTCATTCTAGCGGCAATGAAAGTCAAACGGATACAGTTGTGAACTGTACTTTCTCTGCAGTGTTGATTGTTGTATAGTACAAGTTCAGCAGTCCTTTTTCTCCTCGGTCAATAGGAATGGATTAAGGTTTTTAGCTTCTCTCATTTATAAATGAAATGACCTAGAATTTAAAAACCTAATTTTTGCAAAAATAAAAATTCCTTGTGCATTCAAAGTATTAGGCATCACAAGATCCCAAAAGAAAACTTTCTGCAACAAGGGACCAGCTTAGAAGTAAATGTGTTTGTCCTTGTTGTGTAAGTTTGCTTTGTGTTCTTTATTGTAAACCTATATCTACTAACAGATCCTTGTAGGTTGTTGGTTATCAAAAGTGTAGTTGTCTATAAAGCTTCATCAGCTAGAGTCAGTTGGTCTAATTAAAAGGTGATAGAGTTATTGCCTAAAGGTGTTGCTCGTGTTGTAACTATTACAAGGGAATGGGGTTAATAGGTTAATCATAGGATTACGAGAGTGAGTCTGTAATCAACCATTGCTCTTGTTTTAGTGAAATTATTGTGTGTGAAAGCCTATGAGCTAAGTCGTGGTTTTGCTCCCTTGAGCAAGAAGATTTTCACGTAAAATCATGTGTTCTTTACTACTGCTATATTATCTTTTGCTTTAGCTTTATATCTGTTTCAAGGACCTGGTTCTTGAACCGTTATGGACTCTTACAAGCCATCATATTTTCCCCCTTTCTTGTTACTCCCTTCGTTTTCTTTTTTCTATTCAATTTACATCTGTACTTCTCTTAAAAAATGATTGACCAAGTGTTTATTTTATTATATTACTCTTATTAAATTTTATTTTGAAAATTTAAATTCAACTATTAATAATTTAAATTTTTTAAAAATAATGACTTAATTTAATGATAAAAACTGAAAAACAAAAAAACAATTAACTTTCTTTTTGTTTACTAAAATGGACTAGGGAAAGATAAAAATTGTTATTAGTATAGCGGATAAAAAGGAAGAAAGGAGGTTACTAATATAGCGGATAAAAGGAAGAAAGTAGGTTACTGATATATATCCACCATATCCATATCAAATCAATGAAATGCATGTACTGAGATATACATACTTATCACTTAAATATAATTAATGTATAATTTTTTACTTCATTAAATCAGTCTGTTTGCGAAGTACTTGGCATGACTAGTGACTACTAATAACGGATCAAAAGGTAAAGATTACAAAACCTCACAGTAAAACCCAAGAAAAGAAAAGAATCAAATTACTCAGCAGCAGCCAACTAAAAAATATGCAGAAGAAGAAAAGGCTATGGAGGAGAAAGTTACTGATTCTTCGAAAGTTGCTTACTTGTGCATTTGGCATTATAGCTTTTGTTACTATGCTAACCGTACATGTTCATGTCCCTTCCACTGATATCCCTAAACTTCCTAAGGTACAAAAAAATAATCTCTACTGTTCTTATGGTTCTTGAAAAACTGAAACAATATACTTAACTGTTTTCTTTTATTTGTTTTTGTTCTGTTTTCTTCATCTTAAGTGTTTTTTTACCTCAATATGGAAAATACTGATATTGGGATTCTTGATATTGGAAAGTACTTTACCTGTCTTTTCTTTTATTCTAATTTTTGGTTGTTTAAGACGAATTACTGAATCTTTGAATAAAATTGGCTCAAACAGAGTCGAATGAATTCATGTAGTCGACTCAAACTCGTTCGTATGGTTATTGTTCTTACGTTTCTTGATGAAATGAAACAATATAAACGCGGCTTTAAGTCGTGGAAACAAGCTCTCGCAGAAATGCGGGGGAAGGCTGTGTATAATAGACCCTTGTGGTCCAGCCCTTTCTCGGGCCCGTGCATAGCGGGAGCTTTAGTGCACCAGACTGCCCTTTTTTTTCCTTTTATGAAACAATATAGACTGTTTCTTCAATTTGTTTTCTTGATCTTTGCTTTGTGTGTGTTGTTTCAATTTGTCTTATTACTTAATATTTTACTTTTGAAGTTTATTGAAAAAAATTGTATTCCCATTTTGTCATTTTTCTGATTTCCATTTCACATTTTTCATCAAACAGCTATTTTTTGGTGATTTTTTGATATTGGAAAATACTTTCCAAGTCTTTTCTTTGCTTTTTTTTCTCTTCTAAGTTTTTCCTTGTTTAAGACAAATTACTGAATATTTGAAAGAAATTGGCTCAAACTGAGTGGAATGGGATTTATATAGTCGACCCAAACTAGTTTGGGATTGAGGCGTAGTTGTTGTTATTACCGTTCATTGTGATTTTAGTACTGATCTGGGGTGTCTTTAATATTTGTAGCAGCATGAGTTTTCGTATCAAAGATTGAGCAGAGAACGAAGCTGGTCTCAAGAGTTTGCCCCGCCCCATTTGTCGAAAGCTCCAGTTACTGCTAGTAGCAAGGTTGTATGCTCTTACAAAACATATTACAGTTAATCTTTTGATATTTCATTATTGAAAAAGAAAATTAATAGCCAAGTGTTTTTGATACAAAGTAGTTATATATCTTTCATGTTTTCACTCCTTTAGATTTGACAGTTGGATGGTGCAAGTTGGAATTGGACATCGGACAATTTATGGAAACCACTTTCGAATAGAGACTATGTTCATTGTGTTGCACCAAGTTCATTATATACATGTAAGTCGTCGTTTCTTATGAATTCTAAAATAGCTTTAATTCATCCTTATAGCAAACATATAGGACTATTCTGTTGCTTATCTTTCATAGTGCATTTAATCTCCAGCTCCTCCAGAGTCTCGAGGCTACTTGCTCGTTCATGCAAATGGTGGACTCAATCAGATGAGGGCCGGGGTCTGTATTTTTCTATTCCCTTCTCCTTGTCACGGCGCTTTTTTCAGATTTTGATCTACTTTTCCTCTGAGTATACTCCTCTTTTTACATGTTTTGGACAAGAAAATAAACCTGGAGTATGGTTTTAGTGTCTAAGTACTGTGCAAATGCTCTAGATGTTGAAAGGAGAATTTGTTGGATAAGCGCTCACTAGTTAACATAATAAGATCAGTTTTATGCTGGTGTCTTCTGTACATTTTTTCAACTTGATTAACATCAGGTGTTTTGGAATCTGGATGCAGTTTAGAATTTTTAAATCTAGTATCTAGTTCCACCTTTCTAAGCTTCCAAAGTTAAAGTTAAATAACGGGTTTTAATTAACCTGTCGATTTCTTTTTCCAAATTGAGAACGCCATCTTATGATCTTAAGAACCAGTAATCATGCCTATTCTCTCCTTCTCTTCTCCTTTCTTATCCCCTCTTTCCCCCTTTTAACGTGGTGAGATTGTTATGTTCAATGTGTCCTTTTGAATGAATGGCATAATCTTGGTTAACAGAAATTTTTTATACGTTTCTTAATTCTAGTGATATTGTAACATTTAGTTTCTATTTCAGTTACTTCTGTAAGGTAACATCATTCCATAAGCCAGCTTAGACATGCTTCTTTCTAATTCTTTCCTCTCTAGGCAATCCTTTTTAGGTGAATATTTTTTTCATTATGTTGAGCAGGTAACAGTTCTGTCATACGAAGTTTAGACAAGTTTCTGCATAATATTGTTTGGCTTGTCATTGTGTTAGCTGTAAGCAGCTATTGTTGCTTTGCAGATATGTGACATGGTTGCTATTGCTCGTATCATAAATGCTACTATTGTAATCCCGGAGCTTGATAAGCGCTCACTTTGGAAGGATTCTAGGTGTGCAATAATAATTCCTTTGGCATTTCACGTTCCATAGCGTCTTTTTCATCCTTTTTTTGATTAATCAGCAGTATCTGCTGCAAAATTGTGTATGTTGATACACTTACACCCTCCTCCTAAATTGCAGCAAATTCTCTGATGTGTTTGATGAAGACCATTTCATTAATTCTTTGGCAAATGATGTAAGGATTGTCAAAAAGCTACCAACGGAACTTGCATTTGCAACTAAAGTAGTTAAGCATTTCAGAAGTTGGTCTGGTGTAGATTACTATGAGAAGGAGATAGCTAGCATGTGGGATGAATACCAGGTGTAGTCAAACGTCTCTATAACGACGTCGTTTGTCCGGATATATTTTGGCTGTTATAGAGAACATATAATATAACATAATATGAAAGTTTGATTCCACAGAAAACATGGTTGTAATAGTGAAATGTTGTTACAAAGGATGGTTGTTATAGAAAGAGTCTGACTATATTTTGCACATATCTTCACACAAGAAAAGCACAAAAGAAAAACAAAATTGATTTTGGCTAATTTATCCAACATAAATTTACAGGTGATTCGAGCAGCCAAGTCTGACTCAAGGTTGGCAAATAATAACCTGCCTCCTGATGTTCAGAAATTGCGATGCCGTACTTGCTATCAAGCCCTCCGATTTGCTCCCCCAATTGAAGTGATGGGAAAGGTGACCATGTTGTTGAAACTTATTTTGTTTCAGTACTATCTCCACCGTTTACTTATCAAACAGTCATTCATGTCGTATGCTCTTTTATTTGCAGTTGTTGGCTGATCGGATGCGATCCTATGGTCCATACATTGCTTTGCATTTGCGCTACGAAAAAGATATGCTTGCATTTAGTGGATGCACACATGATCTATCCCCAGAAGAAGCTGAAGAACTAAGGGCAATCAGGTAGGTTATCATGACCTGAAATTAGAACTCAGAAGCATATGCTTGTAGTAAATGCTTGCACTGCTCACTATTTTTGATGTTGTTTAGTTCCTGAGGGATGAAGTTTTTAAGTAGAATACTCGGAATTCTAAGGATATAAGCACGAAGCTAGTTGAGAAGAAGAAGCACTCAGAACGAAAATATCCGTTAGGTGCCACTAATTATGGCCAATAACATGCCAAGTAAATTTTTACAACGTTCATCGATGTAAAATGATCGAGGTCAGGATTACTATGCAGACCATGGAGGCTATCCATGTTATATCAGTTAATGTTTACAGATTGATACTGAGATGACATATATAGAAACAGGCCATAAGTACCATATCTAAACTTATATAGACAACTAAACTTCACATACTTTGTACTTTCTTTGTCATGTCTAATCAATTTTTTCGACAAATTATGTGTGCATTAGCTGTGTCAATACCTAGACTATTCGAATTTATTAGTGAGTTGCTTTTACTTCATTCCTCCCACATTTGTAGGGAAAGCATCCCATGGTGGAAAGTGAAAGACATTGACCCTGTACGACAGAGAGCCAAAGGCTATTGCCCCTTAACTCCAAGGGAGGTCGCGTTGTTCCTTTCTGCTCTTGGGTTCTCATCGAACACCCCGATTTATATTGCTGCAGGAGAGATATATGGGGGTGATTCCCATATGTATGATCTACAGTCGCGCTATCCCTTATTATTGAACAAGGTTTGCCTCAAATATTTTGTTCAATGTTTTGTCTTATTTACCTTCACACGGTTGAGGTAAGGCTGCGTACACACCACCCTCCCCATACCCCACTTGTGGGATTTCACTGGGTATGTTGTTGTTGTAAAGTTTGTCTTATTTCTGTGAGCATAATTTCTGAAAATTTAGTAGTGAATCTATGAGAATGTGCATGCCTATAAACTTAGATTTTCTGAGAACTAAGATGGAAAGCTTCTACGAGCTACTAGATTACCCTCTTTAGCTTTTTTTTCCTATTGTTCATATTCTGCATATTTATAATATTTGATTTATGAGATGCGGTTGAAAAAGATGGTGAATTCCCGCCATTTCCAGCTAATCCAACTTCGGCTCAAATGAAGAGCCACAATGAGGAAAAAGATCAAGAAATTCAAAGCAATAAGTAGTCTATATTCTTCTGTTTCTGAAACAATTTTCACAAAAAAATCCTGGCATGTGAAGCTACAAAGGAAATATGAGATTTGCCAAAAAATGAATGTTTTGGGGGAGTGACCAATCAAGGTTGGTGCAAGCTTTGAATCTTAAAAGAGAATTTGAGATTCAAAAGTCGAAAGAACCAGAAGGGATCAAGGAATATATTAGCAAACCCATGACAGTTGTCAACAAAATTAGACTTAGACTGTTTAGTTAAGAGTTTTGATCATTGGCTTTGCAAGTTGTTGAATAAAGGAGAGCAGTTAGAGATGACAAAACAACTGAGGGAGCCTTTATCAGTTTGGAATGAGAAGTTTTCACCTTTCGGTATATACACGACAAATGATCATGCTAAGAAGGATTGTCGGCATAATGAAGGTAAACCAAAATGCTTGAACTGTAAAAAAAATTGACATAAGCAAGAAGATTGCCAGCTTAAAAAGGCGTAAGAAAATATGGCATAAGAGGAAAAAACTCTTTTCTAAAAATTGAAGATAGAAGTGCTCTAAGTCAAAGTTAATACAAGATACTTGTGAGAAGTGTATCAACAATTGGAAGTTGGTGACATATTACATTTCAAAGTTGATGACATAGTACATTTTACCAAGACATGTTTGTCCCTTGAAGATGCAGTTTTTATTGTACAGGACCCATCTTCGTTACCTAATTCGATACTTTCCCCCTCCATGTCCATGTCGACTACCTGCTTAAAAGAATAATTTTGTGTCTTGTCCATCTTGCAGGAAAAGTTGGGATCTGATGAGGAGCTTGAACCATTCAGAAACCATGCATCTCAATTGGCTGCAATAGATTATATTGTGTCAGTTGAGAGTGACATATTCGTACCTTCGTACTCCGGGAATATGGCAAGAACAGTTGAAGGACATCGTCGGTTTCTTGGGCATAGGAAAACAATATCTCCTGATAGGCAAGATTTTTTTTCTGAACAGCATTATCAGTATGTTGTCTGCTAGAACTACCTACTAATATTTTTTCTTGGCATCATCAGGAAAGCTCTTGTCCGGCTTTTCGACAAAATTGAGCTTGGTACGATGAAAGAAGGGCCGAAACTATCAAATCATGTTATTGATATTCACAGAGGAAGGTATGTCAAAGTACAATTTGTTACCTTAATTGATAGTAAATCAGTCTGCTGGTGGCGTAAATGCTCTGTTGGTCATGGCAAAACTTAGTAATTTGATTAGAATCCTAAGAGTTACCTGCTTGCAATTATTCTTGTCCTCTGTTTCTCAAGACTAGTCATGTACCTTTTCCTTTGGTGTAAGCGTGCAATAGGACGCGCTTAGACTATGTCCGTGGCATGAAATCAGCATATTGTTACCACATTTATTTTAAATCCACAAGGTGATTCAGTGTCAAGATTTGTTTTGCTCTTATTAGTTCAAAAATTGCATTGTGTACCAGCTCTTTTTGGCTTCTTAGTTGTGAAGACTATCTTCCCTTGAACTCCAACAGTCATTTGGGTACTTAAACTGCGGTCTGCAATTATGTCATTACTCAACTTATAGTAACTTTGTTTCAAACATATTGATATTCTAACAATGAACCAATATTACGTTATCTAATCTCGTTTCTTTGGTTTTCGTTACTCAGGCAAGGGTCGCCTAGGAAGAGAAAAGGACCAATTTCAGGAACGAGGGGAATGGAGAGGTTCCGTTCAGAGGAGGCATTTTATATAAATCCTTTACCGGATTGTTTATGTCAAAAGGAGTACTCGTACACAAACAAATCTCATGCTATCATATAGTCCAAATGAAGCACCAAATCAATATTCTGTTTCTGGAGAAAACAGCCTGAACTTGTGTTGGTGGTGCAGTTGGGATCATCTATGTTGCTCGGACTCTCCAAAATTGCTGCTCCGATCCTTCAAAATTGCATAGCTTTTGGAGGATATGATACTGCAATTTTGAAGGATCTGGTACACACCCAACAGCATTTTTGAAAAAAGTCCGAGCAACATAGGGGATATTCCATTGACGCTCGACCAGGCATCACTAATGAGTGTGCTGGATGTATATACACGATGGGAATTAGATGATATTGTGTAGGAGGGACTCATTGAGGAGATGCATAAGGGTGCACTTGTACAATATCTCTTTGTCCATTCTTGGATGCTTATCAAAAAATAAAATCCATTAATATTAGAATTGAATTCTTCCCTGCTTACAGTATATTTATACTATCAGTAACATATCCAATTTACCTGTCTAATGGTAGACACACGAGAGCAATTATGACTGTTTAATTGCTGCTTCCAGTCTTTCCAATGCATATGTACTAACCTCTGATTCATTTTATGTGGCACTATTTATTTTATATTTATTTTCAAAAGAATTAGTTTTCTTTAGTTGTACATAATTTAATTTTAAACTTCCCATTTACCCGTATTACATGGTGCTATTGCACAGAAATGTAAGAAGCCACTTGGCTTATCGCCCTTAAGGATCAATGCATGTATAAATGGCGTTCAATGTTATGGAATGAGGTGGGTTGTTTTAGTATAACGAGGAAGACAAACAGTAAGATGATAATTAAAAACAGAAAGGTTTTATTGCAGGATATGTTGATCCTTCGATAATCAACAAGTACAAGAGCCAAGTAAAGAAATTTGTATTCTAAGTTATCACAAGAACTAAGTATCCTAAACAATTCACTCATTATAAGCTTACACTAGTTCCATTAGTAAGGCAAAACTTTATTGATCACAATTTGTTCACAGAGAACTCCCTATTCATTTGGGAGTTCAGATGCAACAGAGTTGGGACCCAAATATGCAGTTTACAGTGGTCCTGGAAAGGTGCCATTCTCCCTTTGCTCATTCCACCTATCAATCTGCAGCCACAATTACAGCAAAGCATGTTATCAGACAAAAGGAAAGACCAAAAGAAGCTGAAAACGCGAGGAGATTGCCATGAGCGTGTAAAGGAATACATTATCCCCTAAAGTCTACGCCTCTAGTTGACGGCTGAGACTTACCAGAATATATCATACTTGCCAACAATTCCTACTAGATACATTGCTTTCAGTTGTCTGTTTATTTCTCAAGAATAGGCACATTGGTTACATTCATTCCTCTGCCCCTTTAAGTATTACCCAACCACTAAGCTCATAGAGAGATTCATACTACCGTGGCATTGACTTGTTTACTCTCAGAAATTATGTCAGAGCAAGGATTTTAATTTGAATCACAGCTCGCTAAGCCAGATCTAACACAACCACAGCCCCAAGTATGCATGATCCAAGAGCTTCGGAACTCATCTGCAATAACGTTGCCATGCAATTGGAACACCACTCTGCTAAAACCCTCAACCCGTCAGCAAATTATAATCAATATCAAGACCAATACAAAGCTCTAGAAGTGAGCCCAAGACTATTCTTAGACCAACTAAACTCCGCACTACGAGACCACAACTAACAATATTCGACTCCACACAAGTCAATACCCTCTTGGCCTACCTCTCCAAATTTCACCTTTGTACTTCCTCATTTGAAAAGCATTCCAAATCATTTTATTCAATGTTTTTGTATAAAGGGATTTGGTGTACCATTTTGGGATTGCTCTATTGTTGAGAAAAAAACACCGAGAATCTTTACTGCTGACTTGCAAATGCTAATAAAGAGAGTTCTGTATTCAGGATACTTTTAAACCAACCGAGACATCAACATTTCAAGTTTTAGTGAGTTCAATTCTCAATTAATCAAATTTATAGATCAAGACTATCACTCAACTTTAGAACCTGAATGCTTCTAAAGCCAACCAAATCCAAGGGAGAATTGGTACTATAAGTGGACTGGTGCCTTCTACTTTACACCATATTTGCCCAACATTTAGTTGAACATTGGGATTATGGCATGCGTACAACCAAAAGCATATACATACATACACACATTATGTATATACATTGTATATTACTACTTAATATAAGAGAGGATGAGGAATTTTTCGTCATCCTCACACGGCCATATTTGGCATTTTCTAAAGTTGGTTTTGTGTAGGGTGCATTCTCATTTGAGTTGATAGGAACAGTAACCAAAAAGTCAACAATTTTGCAGCTTTTAGTCAGCATCCCACATTTAGTGATCGACACGTGTTGTTCACATTATGATTTTGTGTATCCCTTTTTTATGCTACCCCTAAATTAGTTTAAGGTATAATATTCCCTTTGTTTTATTTTATTTGGTCCCTATATCAAAAATAACTATTTTATTTTACTTACCTAATTTAGCAAATTAAAAGTATTTTATTGTTTTTTTCATATTGCCCTTAATATTAAGTAACTACATAAAGTAGAAGCAGTTAAATTTAGAGTTCCAAAGTATCATTAATAAAATTAGTTTAATAAAATACACCTCTAGTTAAAAATTTCTCAAGGGAGGTGTAATCATGTCAACAGGGGTCAAGTAATATGGAACGAAAGGAATACATATCTCTTCTGTTTCATTTTACTTGGTCCATATTGACTTGGCACAATTCTTAAGAAAGCTTTTATTAAGAGAATATTTTACTAAATTATCCTTATTAATGATGCTTTGGAACTCTAAATTTGACTACTACTACTTTATATAGTTATTTAATACTAAGGGTAGTATAGGAAAAAAGTAAGAAACTCTCTTGATTTGTAAAAGTAGACAAATTAAAAAGAAAAATCTATTTTAGTACAGAGGCCAAGTAAAATGAAACAGAGGAAGTACATAACCTTTTCAATTTGTCAATAAATTTCATTTAGACACCCAAATTACGGCTTTATTCAAATTTAATACATGATGTAGTGTTCTTATTACCACTTCAGATTAAAATTTTGAAAAAACTTGGGCGTATTCTCAAGTATCTATTAAGTAGTTAAGTTAACCACAATAAATATATCATTTCCTTTATTATACTCACCAACCTTTTATTCATCTTTTGTTTGTGTAGTGTGAAGTTGATCTCAAAGTCTACTATTCGTCTTTCTTATCCTCTTAAATACTTTGTCCTTTGGTATACTTACTTTACCTTGGTCCTACTTTTTCTAGATTTTTGTTCTTTCTTATGGTATTATTTTCCCTCGTCACTTCAACAGATCTGTAATCTGTTGGAAAAAGAACAAACCAATGTTGGATCGGTTGCAACATATGTTAAATCTGTTGCAACAGATGTGAAATCAGTTGCAACATAGGTGAATCTGTTTCAACAACTATTTGAAAAAATCGAACATCTATTTCTGCAATTGTTGTAAAAGTAGACTTACTACTTCCGGGAAAGAGGGGGGTGTTAAAAAGATGAACAACGTTCATTTTAAATCAAGAAAATCTGCTAAATTACCGGTTCTCAAAAAAATCAAGAAAATGTGCTACTCAACAAAAGCCATCTGATACTCCACTTCCTAATGTTGGGACAACTGTGCTTAAAAAGGTAAATGTTTATAAGTCTATAAATGTCCAAAAGAAGAAGAAGCTTGAAAAACTCGTCAAGGCCAAAAAGAGTCAAAAAGTCTACTCTATGCAAGGATTTAATGCAAGTGACTTCAAGGTTATGACAAGCATGACTCACTGGTGGATGGACACTATAAGTTTCTAAGCTTCAGCTATACTTGAATATATCTATCTAATTTTGTAATCTGTTGCAACAAATGTTGAATCTATTGCAACTAGTTCAACATTTGTTGCAACAGTTGTGAAATCTGTTAAATAAGGTTTACTACTTATTGCAACAAGTGACTAACTGTTTTGAAATTTTTATTTCGGTATGTTGATGAGCACTATGATGCCACTAATAGAATCTTGAACCTCAACTTCTACAATAACTTTAGCAAAAGGTGCAAAGAGTTAACTGATGAGAGTACAACTCCGTGTGCTTTCCCGTTGAATTTATGTCGGATGATGATGTTCTCTATTATTGTAGATGTAGTAGACCCTACACAAGTGGCTGCAGTGGATTGGTGCAAAAAGGATTCTAACTGTGATGAATTTGGACGTCACACATTATTGTCACTCTTGAGATCATTATTGAGAAGGGAATCATAAATGTTTATGATTGCAATCTTCCAATTTATATCAATGACGCCTTCTTTTATCACATACAATGTCTTCGAATTGTGGCCCAAGCTATTAAAGCAGAGTGACATGTTTAATCACTTGATCAAAAAGTTGCTCAATGAACCATGGAGTTTTACTGCTCCAAAAGAGAATCTCCCCCGCAATGACACTAGTTGCGTATGCAGTTCGTACTTGTTTTTTATTGAGCATTTGCTTACCGACAATAGTGTGACAACTCCCAACACATTAATGAGCGACAACTCTGTGGGAAGAATGTAGTGGACATGGGTTGTTGGTGTGATAGATAAGCTGTTGGAGCACTAAGGTCAACTGACAAACAATTTCATTTTGCATTTTTATGTTATTGGTGAGTTATGGTGGATGATAAATATGTTATGTAATTTTGTTATATTTTATTTTAGTAGCAGTATATTGTATGTTCAGATGTATTTACGTTATTCATATTATGTTTAGTAATTTCAAACAGATTCTGAATCAATTACAACAAATGTGGAATCTGAAGAAATCTGTTGCAATTGGTTTAACAATTGTTGGTAATAATCAAATAGATGAATCTATTGCAACAGATGTGAAAGTTGTTGCATCTGATTTAGCAACTATTGGAAATAATCAAACAGATATTTAATCGGTTGCAATAGATGTAAAATTTGTTGCAACAAATTCAGTTGCTGTTGAAAAAAATCAAACAGATGTTGAATCTGTTGCAAAAGATGGGAAAGGTGTTGCAACTGATTAAGCAATTGTTGAAAATAATCAAACAAATCTTGAATCAGTTGCAACAATTTTCAAATTTGTTGCAACAAATTCAGCCAATGTTGAGAAAAAGCAAACAAATATTGAATCTGTTGCAACAGATGCGAAAGCTATTGCAACCGATTTAGCAAATATGGTAGACTACACTTAGTTGATCATCTATCATGATGAAATTACTATTCTAATCCATTAAGGATGTCATTAGAGTTATATATTGATCACTAAATATAGTTAAATAAAGTAGTACACATCAAATCACTCTAACGATGACTTCATTTAGGAAGACTACACTTAGTTGATCATCCATCATGATGGAATTACTATCAAATCCATTAAGGATGTCATTAGAGTTATACATTGATCACTAAATATAGTTAAATAAAATAGTGCATATCAAATCACTATAATTTGTCCCTGTTTCATCCAACAACGGTAAAATATGCCCAACAACTGACTTAGTTGTTGCAACAACTCAGTGTTTCATCTAATAGCTGTAAAATATGTCCATTAACCAACTCAGTTGCAACAACTCAGTAAGTTGTTGGAGACAACTTCACTGTTTCATCTAATAGCTGTAAAAGGTCCAGTTGTTGGAACAACACTGAGTGAGTTGTTGGAACAACTGAGTGAGTTTTTGAAAGCAGTAGAAACTGTCCAACAACTTCCACAACTCACTTACAACAGTTGTTGTAACTTCCACCGTAAATTGTTGGAAAATCAACAGCTATACCCAAATGAATAATTGAAATAAAATAGTGTTGTTTTACTTACCGAATCACCTATGAAGTAATGCCCAATGCTACAGAGCGGAATTTGGTTCAGAAATTACGTAAATTGGAGGAGGATGGGATGGAACTTTTGCTGAAGGAGGAGCTTTGGTGCGCGAGAAATGGCCAAAAAAGGAGAAGAAGGCGACTGTTTTTTCCCACCCATTTTAGGTAATTAGGTTTTTATGTAAGTTGAGCCTAAATTTAGATTAGTAATTAATGAGTTTTGACCAGAGGAAGTACCTTATGCATTATTTGTTAGACATTTTGGTAAAATTTAGATAACTTTGGAGCCAAATTTTCTTTTTCAACTGAAACATTTATTAGGCCATACTTTACATTTAAACAAGTCTCACATCATATGTTCCTCTTCACAGTTTCCTCTCTATGGAAAGTAAAATTATTAAATGGTGTTGTATAGAGTTGAAAATGAAAGTAGCATTATCAGCCAAGATCGAATTGATTCTTAGAATTAATCTATTTAAGCATAAAGTATAGATGAATTGATTAACTAAGAAGCATACAGAGATGAATAACTAAACTAATTCTTGAGGTTCATTTTAATGAATTTAGGTTAAGGTTAAAACTCATATTTAACTAGCATAAACTTTGACACATAAATAATAAATGAAAAGAATTATAAAAATCAAAAGAAATCTATTGCTATATATAAATAAAAATTGGACGCTCACAAATTTAAAGAAATATAAAAATATTTTTAATTTATGATCTTTCGTCAAATTGTAATTATTATAATCTTATCATGTTAATTTATACAATATCGAATCACTTGCTTCCTTTTGATATTTGCTAAGTTTCCTACCTAACTATCTTCCTCATAAATAATTTTTTCTTTAAGAATTATCCAATTACATGACGAGAAAACTTTAATAATTATGAAAATTTATCAACAAGATATGATTAACATGCAATAAAATTAAATTAATTATGTAGTTGAAAATGTGACAGAAATTATACTTATTTGATAAAATTATGTACTAATTTTGTATCTTGAGTTTGGGCCCGAGCTTAGCACGGGCCACATGGAACTTGATATACACACACACATACGTCATAATCCAATCTTGCAAATGCGAAATAATAAAAAACCATACCCATTCACCAGGGCAAAGGGATCGGTAATACTTGGCAAATTTATCACATTCAGGAGCACCTTCACCCTTTGCAGCTACGCATCTGAAAGATAAACCAACCAAATATAGTTGATGCTTCATGGATATATTACAGAATTAGATACAAACACAAAAGAGCAACGGGCAGTACAGCTGTGTCTACTGACCGATGATATTCAATATATCTTGTGAAGCAGTGTCTTGTCTGATTTGTAGTAGGGAAGCGGAAGTCAGCAGGTGCAGTTTCAAGCTAGTTGACAATCATGACAAACGCCACAACACAATTAATGGATAAGATATAGCCAGTACACAAAAGTCAAAATTGATTGTCCAGTCAATCTAACCTTAATCTCAGGGGTCTCATCTGTGGATTCTTGATTCTCATTCCCAGAAGTATCATCTTCAGTACTCTCGGTGCTTTCTTCACTGGCAGCCTCTACAGGAGAAGAGGCTTCATTGATTTCCGGTGCTGCTGAGTCAGAAGCTCCGCTGCTTTCTTCAGGTGCAGCAGGCACTACTTCAATATTCTCAACCACTGGGGTTTCCTCAGTTTTGGAAGTATCTTCCTTAGATGGAGCAGTTGAAGAGGTCTTAACCTCAGTTTCTTCCACGGGATTTGCCACTGTGGTGGATTTCTCTTCTTTCTCTTTCAGTAAATATTGCTGCATATTCAGGAGTTCAAGAAAAAATTGTCATTTTCTGAAAAAACATCTATCAGGTAAAAGAGAATTTAAGAGGAATAACAAAGCAAATTGTTTTCGATGTGTCCTATAATATAGAGCTATCAGAAATCCCACAGAAATATTGTCAATAAAAATAATTTCCATGGAGTGCCCATATTCATCTATATATCCATTTAAAGGAGGACTTGAGGAGCTTACAAGCTCATAAATAGGCAAAGGAGACATGCCACGATTTGCAAAAAAAGTTTGTCATTTGCTGAAAAAGCCTCTGTCAGCTAGAAGAAAATCTCAGTGGAACAACAAAGCAAATGGTTTCAGATGTGTCTTGTAATAGAGCGATTGGGAATCCCACAGAAGTATGGACAGGAAAATAATTTCCACGGGAGTGCCACATTCATCTATAATATCCAAATAATAGAAGAACTGAAGATCTTACAAGCTCGTAAATAGGCAACGGAGATATGCCAGGAAACCTTCTCCAAGTCAATATTAAAAGGTTCTTAAAGAATCATTTCGAATCCATGCATTTTTTTTTTGGAAAGGCCTATTGCAGCATAAAATATTATTACACGAGCTTTTATGTACTTTTTTTAACAATAACTAGTCTACAGAAGAATCTAAATGAACATTGACATTAAAAAGCAGGATGAGAAATGGGAATGCGGGATTTGCAGAAAGATTTCATTACTCTAGATATGTTTCCATGTTAAGCAGTTACCGGAAAAATATTGCATGCTAAGCATGGACATGAAATTATCTTTCTTATAAGAAATTCAATTTGTGTTCCAGCTACCACCCAACATAGAGAACCTCTTTTCATTATCGGAAAGAGCTAGAAGCCTCCGGACCCAGGGAGCAGTAAACTTTGGAGTTATGTAGGTTATAAACAATTGTAAGACAAATTTCAATATTAGTTTCAGCTACATCTTATGCAACCAGATTCTGACAAACTTACCAAACAAATACCACTTTCTCTGGCCTTTCTTTACATTTACTTCAATTTTTCCGAAGTAACAGCTAACAACCAAACAAAGGTATGATATCACCATCCCAAATCCAAACATCCACTGGAAATGAGCCACTTCCCTTTTCCTTTCTTTTCTTTTTCTCTTCACTTTTGCACCTAGACACCTTAATAGGCAAATAACAAATCCCATTTACTTTAGTTAGGGATAACAAACGAGGCGGGTGAAGCATTACACCACAAGAGTTTTAGCCCGCCCGTCCCACTTAAAATATTCTCATTTTTGCTTCCCCGTCTTGTGCAGATCTATTCTGCTCCAATTAAGTTTTCTTTTCCATTTTTGTCCACTGTTATTCAGCTAAACCTAACAAGTTTAACATGCCATTATTTTCTAAAAATTTCATTGTAACCATCCCAGTCCCAGTCCCAGTCCCAGTCCTGCCCCACCCTGCGATACTTTTGTTTTTCAAAAAATATTGTTTTAACCGCCCCACATGTTTATGATTTGCCTCGCCTTGCCTCGCCCTGTTACCATCTCTTAACTTTAGTCACTTCATATAGTGTAAATATACTAAACTCTTATCAAATTAGACCCTTGTGGTCCGACCCTTCCCTGAACCCCGCGCATAATGGGAGCTTTAGTGCACCAGGCTGCCAAATAGGTGAAAAATCCAATGACCATCAGCTGATTATCTGCTCTCTTTTTTTAAGAATTGAAGCGATACCCACGATTAAATTCTAAATTCCAGAAAACTAAAAAAATCATTAAGTTAATTAGAGATCAAGCTTCGGCTATACATGCTATTAAAAGATGCAAAACGATGAATATAAACAAATTAAGAAAGTATAAGGCGTCAATCCAAATCGTCTGTATGAATCCTCGTTATCTATTTCCTTCTATTAAAAACCATAAGCAAAAATATACATATAAGTGAAGTAGATAAAACGGAATCAATTACTAAAAATATAAAATTGGAGCCCCAAATTGATTAAAGAGAATAAACAGAGAAGTACCTCAGACAAAGATAGGGTCTTTGAGTCGTCGATTTCGGCCATTGACGGAGTAAAAGGAGCTGATGGCTTAGGTTATTGGTAGAAAGTTCGAGTAGAGTAGAGCGAGACTATGGGAAAGTGAAGAGACAAGAAACGGGGAGGCTATCAGCCGTTAGACCCCTTGGCCGTCGTTATTACTGGCCTCATTTAAGCTTTCTAAACTGGGCTTTTGTCTTGGGATTTCATAGCAGCCCATCACAAAACATAACTTCAATTTTATTTATTTATTTTATTTTTGTATAAATTTCAGTTAGTATATTGTGTATAATAAATTTATAATCACCGTATAAATCAATTAATTTTATATTTATTGTAACATTGAGCATACCAGTATTTTAAAAGGCAGTTTTGAGACTCGTCTTGGGGCTGGGCACTAGTAAAACGTCTCGAGGCTAACGTGTGAGGCTTAGTTTTATGAGGCTTACGCCTTAAACACTCGACTGCACACCCTAAACACGCCTAAGGTCCAATAGGGGAAAAAAAGAAAAGGAAAAAGTACATGTATGCCCAATAGGAGTAAACTATCTATCTATATCTATACATACTATATTAAAAGTGTGAAGCACCTTATAATGTGATTTGAACTTTTTGCCCTTCATTAAAAGTCTCTCCTTTAGACAAAATCGTCTTTTTACTATTTTTCTCCAATTATTATTATTAATATATAACAAGAAGTCTAAATTTATAGAATTCATTAAATATATATTTATACGACTATGTTTTTTAGCTTTAAACATCAGTTTAGGTTTAGGATTCCTTTTGATAAATTAATTAATATTATTTATATTAATTGTCTCTCTTTATTTAGTTAAATTTGTTATTTATACGATTATGTTATTAGTATTTAGATTTAAGCATAACTTTAGGAGTTTAGGTTTAGGATTAGAATTTCTTTTAACTAATCAATTAATATTATTTTTATTAATGTCTCATTTTATTTAGGTTTATGACGACTATTCTTTCAAAAACTGTTCTAGGAGAAAAAATTATATATATATATATATATATATATATATATATATATATTTAAAGTGTGAAGGACCTTATAATGTTGTTGTTTTCTTATTGTTATTTTCTCTACTTAATATAGGTGATAAATGAATGTTTGATCAGACTTTGAGGAATTTTTGTGTAGAGATTAGGTTTAACCGTATTGTTTTGATATCTGAATTATCGTATTATTTTGTTGTAGTTTTTATTCTGTTACCAGATGTTGTTTTTCTGCTTAATACAGGTGGTAGATGTGTTTGATCGGGTTATGAGGATTTTTCATGAAGGTTAGGTTTAATTGTATTGTTCTGATATCTCGATTATCGTATTATTTTATTGTAGTTTTTATTCGGTTACTAGATTATTATTTTTTGTTGCTTAATACAGGTTGTAGATGAATATTTAGTCGGGTTTTGAGGATTTTTCGTGAAGGTTAGTTTAATTGTAATTGTATTGTTTTGATATCTCGATTATTGCATTATTTTTTTGTAGGTTTTACTCTGTTACTAGATTTTTTTGTTGTTGCTTAACACTGGTGGTAAATGAATGTTTTGTCGGGTTTTGAATTTTTTTTGTGAAGATTAGATTTAATTGTATTGTTCTGATATCTCAATTATTGTATTATTTTATTTTTGTAAAGATATTAAAATTTATATTTATTTTAATGTTGACTTTTATTTTTCAAAGATATGTTTGTTTCACATATATTTTTATTGATTAACGTAATACATAATGCAACACGCGTACACTAATCATATTAGATAATGATTTAAATACGTGAGTGGTGAAGAGCTTCACCGGCCTCAATTGCAATATTATATACTCTATTGTCTTTTTGTATGCAATTTTTTATATTGTTGTGATACACACGTGCAATGCACGTACACTAAACTAGTTTATAACTAAATACACCCTTACAAAAAATATCCTCTAACTAATTACAGAAAATGCCCTCTTCCCTTATAACTTTTGTAGTTATTTAGCTCCCTTTTTATTTTTTATTTCTCTACTTCTTTTCTCCTTTTTTCTCATTTTTTTCTTTATTATTTTTATGTTTCTTTGTTTATTTTATTTTTTCCTAAATTATATTTTTTTTACACCATAGTATGATTCATCCTTAGTTTTGACTCTTTTTTTTTATTTCTCTACTTCTTCTTATTATTATTTTCTTTTCTACTCCCCTTCTTTTTTTCTCATTTTTTCTTCTTATTTTTCCTCCTTTATTGTTCATTTATTTTGTTCACAAATCATGTTATTTTTACTTCTTTCTTTTTGTATTTTCTTGTTTTTTTTTCTAATTTTTATTTTTTTCTTCCATAATCTATTTTTATTCATTATTTTTTTACGCATTTTTTTTCTCTATATAACAACAAAAGATAATTGATATAGTAAATATTTGTTCATACTTTTTTTTCTACTCCTTTATTTTTTATTTATTTCTTTATTCTTTAATTTTTTTCTCCTTTTTCGTTCATTTATCTATTTTTCTCAAATCAGATTATACTTTTTTTTACCATAATCTAATTTCATACTCAATTTTACCTTCTTTCTTTTTATTTTTCTATTTTATTTCTTATTTTTTAATTTTATTCAATTCTTTTTTTTTATTTTTTTCACAATCCAATTTCATTCTCATTCATCGAGATCTGCTTCAGTCCTTCAGTCTAACACTTTTCAGTCCTCTATGATATTATCACAATATATCTATATGCTTACATAGTATATTTATATACTGTGATGGTATCATGGAGGATTGTCCAGTCCTTCAACGAGATACTCCTTAGTATACCACCACAGTATATATACACTGACATGGTATCATCCATTAATGAGACAGTCTTCAGTCTGCCGTGATACCATCATGATATATCTATATATTGACATGGTATCACGGATAACTGTTTTAGTCCTTTAATGAGATTTGTATACTATCACAGTATGTCTATACATTGGCATGGTATCATGGAGGACTACTTTAGTCCTTCAATAAAATACTTCTCAATCCTTCATGATACCATCATAGTATATTTGTATACTATCGGGGTATCATTGATATTTACTTCAGTCCTTACCATCATAGTATATCTATATACTGGTATGGTATCATGGAGGAAAGTTTATGTCCTTCAGTGAGACACTTTTTAGTATACCACCACAGTATATCTATATACTAAAATAATATTATTCATCAATGAGATAGTCCTCATTCCTCTATAATACCATCACAATATATCTTGATATTGGTATGGTATCATCGATAATTGTTCTAGTCCTTCAGTGAAACGATATTCAGTATACTATTACAGTATATCTATTTACTGACATAGTATCGTGGAGGCAGAGGCGGATCCAGGATTTTAAGCTTGTGGGTTCCTGATAAGGGTGTTTATCGGGTGGTTTGATTAAATATTTATGTTTAATGATTCAACTTATCGATTTTTAATTACCAATGATCGATGACAGACATCTAGTGTTGGTCACCCATACTTTATGATCTGCTTTTATTGTGTATAACAAATTTAAAGATAAAAGTACATATACTCTAAATCACAAATATAATCTATATTGAAAAAATATTTAAAAAAATTGTGAACTAGTATATGTTTCCACAAATATAATAAACGTATAGCAACACTATGTAACTTAAAAACAATTCATGAATAACTCAAAGGCAAAGAACTGACAATATTTTATATAAATTAAGAGTCCCTACAACATATACGGAGTGTGATATAATGACCATAAAATTGATGTCTATTTAATTTTTATAGTTAGGAAATTAACTCTACCTTTTAACAATTTAATTGATCAACACACAACAAACCAAGTAAAAAAGATTGTTATCTACAACTCCACGAATAACATAAAAGAAAACTAGAATATGGAAGACAATTAAAAAAAATAAAAATATAAGAGAAACAAACAAAAAGAAAAGAAGAGAAAAACCTCGATGAGTGACGCGTGGGCTGATCTACTGGAACTCTGGAAGAGGAAGAAGAACCAAAATAATTTGTTAACCCTAATTTATTTTTGTTTCTCACTTTTATGGTTTTAAGAAATATTGAGATTTTAATAATAATAATATTTTATTGATTCATTTCCTTTTTAGTTGATATTGTCAATTATGTCTTTTTTAGAAAGAGAGAAAAGATGTGAGCTTCTCCTGTTTTAGAAATTTGTTTTTTTAAAAAGGCAGCCAGCAGGGATCGATCCCGCAGGCAGCTGGACAAAAGAGCTTTAGGGGTCCCCTTACTTTCCATTGAACCATCTACACAATTAGTTATGGGTTCCCATCACTATTTGCCTATAACTTTTAATACAGTTTTCAATATAATTACGAAATCTATGGCAGTCGGTGGGGGTTATTAGTTATGGGTTCCCATCACTATTTGCTTATAACTTTTAATACAATTTTCAATATAATTACGAAATTTATATCCTCCCCTGCGTGGAAGACTACTTTAATCTTTTAATAAGACATTTCTTAATCTTTCATGATACCATTGTAGTATATTCATATGATATCATTGAGGTTTACTTCAAGCCTCAATGATACCATCATAGTATATCTATATACTATCGTGATATCAATAATGCCTACTTCAGTCCTTAGTGAGACATCTATGATATCATTATAGTATATTTATATACTGACATGGTATCATGGAGGACTGTTTCAGTCCTTCCGTGAGACCTTCATGATACTATCACAATATATCTACATACAGTGATGGTATATAGATATACTACTCTAGTCCTTCAATGAGATACTCCTTAATTATTCTTAATTATTTATTATTGTAATTTATTTATTAAATTTTTTAATATTTTTATTAGTCTAAATAATTAGATAATATCTTTGTATTTGTATTTTATTTTATCTTTAAAAATAGATAAAAGAAGAAGATAATTTAACCAAAAGTAAAAATATATATTTATTTTAATTTAAATTTTAATAAATAAAATTAGTAAATTTGATGTCTTAATTATTTTTTATTCTAGTTCTAATTATTTTTTATTTTATTTTATTAGTCAAAAATTAATTAGCCATGATTATTATGTGTACTAGTTTAGTGTACGTACGTTGCACGTGTGTGTCACGTCAGCATAAAAAATTGCATACAAAATGAATAAAGTATATAATATGCAACTAAAGTTACAACAACATTATATTTACGGAAAAGGGTCATATTTATCTCTATACTTTCATAAAAAGATTATAGTTATCCCGCGTCTTACTTTTTCAATAAAATTACCCTTAGACATCCAACTCTAATCACATATTTTTGTCCAATATAAAATTATGATTTTGTTCAATATGAAACTCTTTCAAAAACGATTAAAAAAAGAAGAAGCAAAGTACATGTATGGAAGGAATTACATTGTGTGACACTTGTAGAAATTATAAAGAATTTGTAGTTAGATTCCAAGGAACAATATCAGAACAATTTGAGGTGTTTACCACAAGTAGAGGCTACAAAATCCATCATCAGAATGTGTATCATTGATGTTATGATGTCCTCAATTTCTCGTTTAGTGTGTCGGTCAACATCTGCTCCCCTTTCAATACATTGTTCAAACATGTATTAAAAGCACATTAAATACGTGTATAATACAAAATTAAACATTGATATAATACCTTTAAATTCAAATTTTCATAAATAGTCATAAAATTCTTCATAGCTAAAAATTAAGTATCGACCTAAATAAAAGCGCACAAGAAACATGTTAACAATTGTTTTATTTATTACGACAAACATGAACCATCAAAAGGAATGAATTCCTTGTGAATTGTTGAGATAATTTATATAATGAATAAAAGAAGACGACTTGAATCAAAATCAAACTAAGAAGAAAAGACAGGAGTAGAAGAAGCGGCGTATTTTCTTAAAATTTGATCAAATATTATTTGAATAGAATTGTAGATTTTTTTTATATAAGGTAAAAATCTAATTAATTTAGAAGTGTTAAACATTATTAATTGTTACCTAAATCAAATATAAAGACTTTAATTAATTTTAAAATCCTAAAATAATTAATTAAATTTTCAGCCGACATTATTTTGGATATTTTTGACCTTTTTTTTGGGGGCGGGGGGGGGGGGGGGGGGGGGGGGGGGGGGGGGAGGGTCTTCAACCCACCTTTTTTTTTGGACTTCTTGTTCACACATTTTTATTTTTATTTTTTGAAAAAATTCATTCTTAATTGAAGGAAATAAGTTAAAAGACAATTTTATTTATTGCAGAGTCCTTTAATGAAGGGTAAAAAGTTTAAATTACATTATAAAGTTCTTCACACTTTTAATATAATATAGTTATATATAGATAGATATAAATAGATAATGTGTTGCATGTGTGTGTCACGTCAATATAAAAGATTGCATACAAAAAAAATGAAGTATATGATATTTTAATTATAAATATAATATATGTAATATTATATTTATTTAAATGGCAAAAATATGTATTTTATAATTTTAGTATACATGTATTGCACATATATTTTACCTCAATTAATTAGTACAAAATACATACCAAATAAATATATTATTAAAAAATAATAATTAACACTAAAATAAATGCAATATTCGCTTACATGATGTAAATGAGAGTTATTAATTGATTTTTAATCCACTCAAAGTGAAGGTAAAAGTTTCAAGTCATTGACAATTATAGAGATTTAAAAATTGCTTTCACATTCAAATTCCAAATGTGATATTCTTATGTTTTCTTAATTCTCTAGCATAAAATTTTGGTTCAACCATTGCTACAAATATTTATTACTTAATATAAATAAATAAGAAATCAACATAGTTAACGTAATGAGCTTTACATAATTAAATTTATGCATGTAGCCATAGAATAAATATGTTGCTAGCTAGTGTAGAAGTCTACAAGGCATATGCATGCATGAACATTTTAAATCAAAGTAATTATTGGATGTTCACATTGCTTAACTTTCGCTTCGATTGTGATCAACCCAAATTTTAGATAATATCATAGTTTTAGTCTTTTAGATACCTATATAGTTGTAGCACACTTATGTCGATTTGGTGAAGCTAGAATTCTTATTAAGGTTATTCAAAATTTTAGTATATATTTCTAAAATGTTATTTTTAATCTATATACACAATATTATTTTTGATATGCATAATATGATTTTGCGACAAAAAGCGTTCAAGTGACCACCCTTAAATTAATGTAGCTACGACCCTAGCAACTCGTAATGCCAAAAGAATTGATTGAAAACAATTGTATAAAACATTTTCAAATAAATTAACACAATTTCTTGAAATTAGAAGTTTTAATGGAATATGAAGTCGCCTTGAAAATTTAAAGGTGTCACTCCAATCTCAATTACTTTGAAAAATCTGCATTAGATAATAGAGAAAAATCAAGTGCATAATCAAAACTTAATTAAATTAATTAATACTATAACACTACCTCAATTCAAATAAAATTGTACAACTTTGACATATTAAACATGTAGAGAAAAGATAAAAAGACCCAAAAAAAAAATAAAAAAATCAAAGTGATTATCCCATCAATGCCAAATTAAACATAAAAAAAAAAATTGGAACAAATAAAATTCTACCTCGAAGATTTTTTTGATGTTTTCCCTGCATATATAGAAAATTTGAAAATCGAATCAAAGTTAGGACAAAATTGATGAAGAAGATGTATAAATAAAGCCGAGACAAAAGTTAAATCGCAACAAAAGTGAGTAATGATGATTAAAAAAATCTAAAATTATAAGCTATTTATAAAAATAGAGGATTCATAAATTCAAAAGGACACTAATTAATATTTTAACAGGGTATTTCATATATAAATAAGTTTTTACAAATCGACCTATTTTTTTGGGAAAATTGTCTAACTTATATTTTATATTGTTTGGATTCTTAATTTTTTGGGAAAAGTGGTGACCCCATCCGAATTTTATAACAAAATTAGTAAATGATCAATATGAATGAGAAGTAAAATTAAGAAAAAATATACCTTCAAATTCGCTCTTGATCGACACTAAGTCTCAATCACACTTTATAATGTGATTTAAACTTTTTGTCTTTAACTAAAAGATTTTACAGTAGACAAATATAAAAAGTCCTAATATTTTACACTTCTAAACAATTTAAATATTATCTTATATAATAAATAATAAATAAAAATTCCCAACAATTCTATTTAACTATTTTTTTTCCACACAATTTGTTTAGGTCATACAACCTGTGGCGTTTCTTCTCAATTTTTTCTTTCCCTGTTTATTTCTCTTCTTCTTATTTACTAATCAAATTGAGAATCAACAATGAGTATTTAGTATATATTATTTTTTTGTTCACATTGTTTTCTTAGACGTATATATATGATCAATATGAATGGGAAGTAGAATTAAGAAAAAAAATACCTTTAGATTCGCTTTTAATTGACACGAAGTCTCAATCACACGTTCCACATGAATTTTCCTTCTCAACAAATCAAAGTGATTATCCCATCAATATTAAATTAAACATCAAAGAAAATATATCTGGATCAAATAAAATTCTACCTCAAAGATTTCTTTGATGTTTCCCTGCATATACAATATATTAAAAACCTGAAAATTGAATCAAAGTTAGGACAAAATTGATGAAGAAGATGTATAAATAAAGCTGAGACACAAACTAAATCGTAACAAAAGTGAGTAATAATGATGAAAAAAATCTGAAATTATAAGCTATTTATAAAAATAGAGGATTCATAAAATCACGTATAAAAAATGAATAAATTATTACATATATGACTTATATCATTGAGTACACAACTTTAAAAAATTATATAAATATTACTAAGCAACATATTTGAATTACAAAATAAATCAATTTAATTTATTATTTCATAATATTACGTAAATAACATACTTGATTCATTTTCAAACTTAATTGAAAGAGTCTACTATAACCCTAGATTTATAAGTTCATCATTCAAATAAAGGCTTTGCATATCAAGATTCAACACTTTATATAGTGAATGACTCAAGAGAATTACTTAACTTAGGAAATATAATAGGAGAATCTAAATATACAACTATATTATATACGATGGCATCCCCTCTTCCTTCACTTAATATCAACTTCATTCTCAATAAATATTCACTTTAATTTTCTTAGTCCATCTCAATACTAATTTTTTCCTTAAAGTAATTTGAATATAATTTTTTTTTGTCAATATTCTTGTTGTATAGGTTTACGACGTGTAATAAGAGAAACATAAATCTTACTTTGTTTTCTCTGTAAGAGGTGTATTGATGACAACTATGTCATATTTCGAGAGCATCTTATCAAGATCTTCCTCAAACCTTGCTTCGATTTGATTCTCTAGCTCCGAATCCATCTTAATACGATCATAATAAATGACTTCAATCGTTGGAGTAAAACAATTCAAACAACATTCCATTCTCCATTGATAACCTGATGATGTCTAGACAGAAATTTTTTCATACTTATGTGACCATCTATGAAATTTACTCTACAATAACTACACCACAATCCACGTACAAATTACTGTATATTCATATGAAAAAAGGTGTTGATTAATGAATATATACATGTCCATCCTAAAAGCAATTTCTTTAAAAATTAATGTAGAACTTCAATAAAAAATTAATATTATTACAAACCTTAGAATCACCCAAAGCATAAATATTGCAACGACGGTTAATTGTAACATAAATAGATTGTGTTTAGCATTAGGACTTTAGTTATGGAACAAACCCATTACGGAACAAACTCTATTGTCAAGGAAAAAACAATAAACATCGTTTAAGTAATATTTACTCAATTTAAAATTCCTAAATTTTAGTGGTTCTTACCTGGTTCAAATAGGAAAAGATTTTAATAGCCAAAATTTTAATTAATGTTAAAATTTTAAATATTAGAAAAATAGTAAAAAGACGATTTCGTCTAAAGTATAGACTTTTAATGAAGGGTAAAAAGTTCAAATCACATTATAAGGTGCTTCACACTTTTAATATAACTAGTCTTAATGTATGTGCGTTGCACATGTTAATAAAAATTATATAAAATAAATAAATTATGTGAAAATAACAATTAACATTAATATAATTTTTTCTTTAAAAATATTCCAGATATTTAAAAATTATGTTATTTATATAAACGTGCATACTGCTACAAAAAGTAGGGTAAAAAATATGATATATATATATATGCCAAAAATTAAGAAAAGGCCGTCGACTTTTTTTTTTGGAACTTTAGGGATTTTGCGGGAACTTTTAAGAGTATAAATATTGTTAATATTTTAATATATATTAGTGTTTATGTGTAATTATAATTTATTTGAGAAAAATGGTGAAAAGACAACTTTGTCTAAAGCAAACCCTTTTAATGAAGGGTAAAAAGTTCAGACAACTTTGTCTAAAGCAAACCCTTTTAATGAAGGGTAAAAAGTTCAAATCACATTATAAGGTGCTTCACACTTTTAATATAGTATAGACTAGTCTTAATGTATGTGCGTTGCACATGTTAATAAATTAAAAAAATTATATAAAATAAATAAATTATGTGAAAATAACAATTAATATTAATATAATTTTTTCTTTAAAAATATTTCAGATATTTAAAAATTATGTTATTTATATAAACATGCATACTACTACAAAAAGTAGGGTAAAAAATATGATATATATATTCTTAAAGAGTCTTTTTCAATATAAAAAGATTTTTCAAAAACAAAGGGGTTGTAAGCAAATGTTGTAAAATCCTACTCGGTACTCCCTCCTCCTTAATCTATAGCCATGTTAGTATAGTTGTAAGTATTAAAATCTAAGTATTTCTCCCGAAAAAGTGTTTTTTTTTTTTTTTTTTTTTTTACATTAGATTATTATTTATCCTGTTCATCTCTCTCTCTTAGCCTATATTCTTATCAGCGGTTTCTTTAACCCCACCTCGGAAGACACAGGTCCTTCGGTACTCTTGACCATGGCGGACATCAATTCCTAGGACTTTACAGGTTAATCCATGGGCGCTTTAATAAGAAGCTAAAAGTTTAACCATATACTAAGGATAAACAATAACTCTATTTTATCAATATTCACATATCATAAACATTTCAATATTAACATTAAACAAACATAAATATTACATAATTGGGAGAAATACATGGATAATAATATCTTACAAAAATACTTACATGTCTGTAGATGGAGAGAGGTTTCCCTTTCGGGAGTCCCCGGAAACTATGGAACTACGTCGGAGGTAGCTAGACACTCTCTCTTTCTTATTCTCACTCTTATTTTTACAAATAGTTTATTCAACTATTACAAACTGAAAATGAAAAACTTGCTAACTTACTCTCTTATTTCTCACTTCTCTCTCTTACTCTTTTTCTCTCTTTTTTGTTATATCTTTACTCTTCTGGAAGAGGGGGTATTTATAGATGACTGAGGAGCGGATTTCAAATTTTATTTCAATATAGTTGAAGAATCTTTAGCTGCCGGGTGCGCTGTGGGCCCCATCGTCACATGCTTGATTGATTCTTTGTCCCTTTTTGATATCTGAGTGCTCCATCTTAGTGCTGTTTTACGTCATGGCTTACGTGTGCTCCATCTTAGTGCTTTTTTACATCATGGCTTACGCATTTGTCTTGTTGTCTTGACTGATACTGTTTTTACCTTATGTGTTCAGGTTGTGTTCCTCTATGGTGTCGAAACTCATGCCTGAGTCTTCGTCTTCATTAGGATCTTGAGCAAATTGATCCATTGTTGGATCTATAGCTGAGTTATAACTACTGTGTGATGACTCCGGTCTTGGATTTTCACTAATTACTTCTTTAGTCTTTTCTTCTAAAAATTTTTTCAACGTGCTGTTTAGAACGTCTTCTAATTTTTTACCTTTCTTTTTTCGTAGGTTTATTCCTCGCCTTCTGGTCTCATTTTTCTTTTCTGTTTTTGTTGAGGAAGTTCCGGCCATGTTAAAACTGTCCGGTAATATTCTTACACTTTTTGGCAAAGTGTCAGCCATTAACGGATTTGATTTGTCTTTACCAGTTACCGTTTGAACTGGACTAGCTATACCTACATCTGGTATAGTAGATCTTTTTGCATTCATTGGGGAATGCACACCCGTCTTATCCATTTTTTGAGATGGAGAACTCTTTGGTATATTTGAATCCGAAAACACTTGTTGTGTGGTATGTATTGGAAATTGAGTCTGACTAATTTCAAAATGGAGTATTTTAATTCGTTCTTGTAATATTTTAATACGTTCTATCATTTTGTCTTTTTCTTGCGTTAATTCTTCATTTCTGCTATTTACTCTTTTAAAAGCATTTGTCATGGCATCACAGTGATCACAAAAAATGATTTTGTCTGTGTCTTTATTGATTCTATACTGGGGAGTAGTAGTAATTTGTCTAAGAGAAGGGGTAATAAAGAAATTGGGTCCTAAATTTCCCCTAGCGTAATCCAACGCTTCATTTAAATCATTAAACCCTTTGAATAAAGGTGTCTGAAAGTTTTTAATATTGTCTATTACTTCTATCCAAGTCTGAAAAACTCCTGGCTTTTTTCCTTGTATTACCGCATAAAATTTAAATTTTTTGTCTTGGTTTTTCTCTGTAAAGTATGAGCATAAAGCATTTAAAACTGAAATGAAGTATCCATGGTCTTTGGGAGTTTTGCCGAAGGCTATCACAGGTTGTCTATTAGACATCTCTGGGGTTTGTCTATGCTTGTCCCTCCTTGCACCCTGAAATTCAAGTTACATTCTGAATAGCATATTAGATTCTGCTTACCAAAATATAGTCTTTCTAATTTTTGTGTATCCATTCGAGTCTGTGCTTTGAACTGAGTAGTTCTTAGCAAAGTCTGTAAGTAATTATCGGCGGAAGGGGAAGCTTCCTCCTTTCCTTTGTCTTTTCCTGCATACATACTAAAAATTTCCAAGTTAGTCATTTTATCATAAGTCTACTTAGTTGATCTGCTAAATTGTTCTCTTTACCTTTAATGTGTTCTAGTACTATATTGTATACTGAAGTGGCATCTAAAAAATTTAACCATCTTCTCTTACTACTCGTTTTCTCGTTTATTTTCTGATAAAATTTTACTATAGCTTCACAGTCTGTTCTTACCAAAACTTCTGGTTTATTTAGAATGTATATTCTAAAAACATTTAATCCGTAAATTACTGCTAGAATTTCTGCGTCTATACTACTCATATTACCTTTTTCCTTGTACTTACCACTTTGGTATGCACAAATTCTTTCTTCTTTTTTATCGCTGTATTTGTTCTTTCTAGTTTTAAGAACAGCTCCCCATCCTTCGAAACTTCCATCTGTTTCTATTATCAAATAGTCTGTTTCTAAAGGCATTGCTAAATCTGGAATATTTTTAACCATATGCTTTAAAGTCTGAACCAGTTTTATATCTTCTATATTAAAAGACTTCTGACCAGTGGATCCCGTTTTGGAATATAATGGTCCTGCTATTTTTCCTAAGTCTTTTATGAAGTTCCTTGCATAGTTTAGTATTCCTAGAAATTTTTGTAATTCCTTTGTTTTATCCAATTTGTCTGGCATATCTAGTATTTTCTTTGCTATATGTGATTGTAGCTTTATCTTTCCATTTCCTATGGTTATTCCTAAAAAATTAATCTGTGTCTTACATAAATCCATTTTCTTTTTGCTTATTATTATTCCATGATTTACAAGTAATCTGAAAACAATTTGTAAATGTCCTAGGTGTTCTTTCATAGTATTACTAAAAATGAGAATATCATCTACGTATACTATTACAAAATTTTTAAACTCCCTAAAAATATCATCCATTTTTCTCTGGAAGATAGGAGGTGCAGTCTTTAGTCCGAAAGGCATTACTAGCCATTCGAAATGTCCTTCTGGGCATGTGAATGCAGTCCAGTTTATGCTGTCTTCGTGCATTTTTACTTGCCAATATCCGAATTTACAGTCTAATTTACTAAAACAATTTCTTCCTTGTATTCTATTAATTAGTTCAGTTTTGTCTGGTAATTTGTATCCGTCCATTCTAGTGTTGTCGTTTAACCTTTTATAGTTTATTACCATTCTTGCCTTCCCTCTAACCATTTCTGCATGGTTTCTAACTATGAAGGCGGCTGATCTATGTTTTGACCTAGATCTTCTTATTACTCCTAATTCTAATAATTCTTTAATTTGTGTTTCAAAGTCTTCCAAGTCTTGGTTTGTAGCTTCTATTGATGCTGTTTTTACTATATACTCTGGATTAATTATGTCTAATTTGCAGGTTATCTTATTGGACTCCCAATGTTTCAGGGGTTTTTCTCCAATTATTTCTAGTTCGTCTAGAATTTGTATTATTTTTTCTAGATCTCTCTGATCTTTAATTATTCCTATTTGTTTTATTCCATTCTTCAAATTGTAAAGTTCATTATTTATTTCTATTAAAGAATAATCTTTTTCTATTTCTTTCATGTCTAGCATCTCATTTATTTCTTCTTTGATGTTTATTGTTTCACAATGGTCGCATTGACAGTCTTTTCCTTTTTCACAATTTGTTTTTAAATTGTCTTTTTCTATTTTACTTCTTATTCTTGTGGGCATATGTGTGGTGGTTACTGATGTTTGGGTTATGTTTTTTGATAATATTATTCCATCTCTAGTTACAAGACAACTTCCGTTGTTTTGTAAAAGAAAGTCTAATCCTAGTACAAAATCTACTCTAATATTTAAGTCTCTTGTCCATATTTTATCTAGTTTGTAGGATGGCTTGTAGAAATTATCACAAGTATTTTTAAAGCTAATAGTTGCTTTTCCCACATAGTGTGAGTAAGTATTGTATGATCCATCCATTTGCATTGACACTTGTGTCTCTGGTAAGTTTTTAATTAGTTCTATTGGTATTATTCTTTCGTTTATAATACTTCTGGTACATCCTGAGTCTATCAGGGCCAGTGTCTCTATTTCATAGTTTTGTATTTTTATTCTTGCTAGTATTTTTATGGTGCTCATTTTTTTGTCCTCATTACATATTAAACCTTCAAAGTTTTTGTTTCTTTGATTTGTATTCATCAATTCTTCTTCTATGATTTTTTCTTTACCTTTTTCTAGCTTTATCAATCTATGTTCTATTTTTTCAATTTGTCTTCTATGTTTGATATTCTTATTTCTGTTGATGATTTAATAGGTTCTTTAATATTCATTTGTTCTTTTAGTATTTTTGTTTCTAGAGTTTTTTCTATGCAATTAATACATCCTATGATATAGCAATTTTTACATTTTAATCTTTTGTCTTTACTTGGATACCAATGACATAAGTAACATTGGTTACTATCCAATCCTTTTCCTTTTTCGAAAACATGATCACATTCTATAGCTAGATTGACTAGGTTGTGATTATCTAATTCTTTTAGATCTAGTTTTTCTAATCCTATTTCGTTTATTAACTCTTCTCCTTCTGAGTCTGAAGAATTGTGTTTTTGTTCTTCATTCGGGTCTATACTAACTACTGAATATATACTTTCACTATCCGACATGTATTCGTCTACATTTATTAAAGTTTCATTAAATTCGTCTATTAGTTGTGCATTTCTTGTTCTACTATTATTTCTTTTAGGACAAGTATTGGCTAAATGATCTATGCTTCCACATGTAAAGCATTCTAGTCTATTTTTATAATTTCTTTTCCCATCAAATTTTCTTATATGTCTATTTCTATCTAAGTATGGCTTTTTTGCAATTGATTTTCTTAAATAATATTTCTTTGGATAAAAAGTTCTATTATTTTTCTTATATTTTTTCTGTTGTGGGGCTTTATCGTAACTTTGTGTAGTGTAAATACTCTTGCAAAAACTTGTCTCACTTTGTTTTAATTGCTTTTGTATTTGTATATTAGTGCATTTTTCTTGTAATATCCACATTACGTGCTGAGTTCTTTGACCTATGGTCCATTTTGTTTGTGGGTTTTGTATTACTCCATCTCGTTTGTTCCATCTTTCTTCTATTTCCCTGCCTAAGGCTCCGGAAAGTTTATTAAAAAGTTTATTTCCTAATGTTTGGTCAAAAGTATTTCCACTAATTGTGCAATAATAATAATATTCATTTAAAAATTCTTTTATTTGGAACCAACTACTTATACTTAATTGTTCTAATTTTATTAGCGCGTTTCTTTGAAGTGCTATTAATCCGCTATTCGGGTCTTCTCCTGTTATTAAACAGTGTATTTTATTTGCGAAATTATAAGGATTTGCTCCCATGTCTACTAATCCTTGGAATTCCTCTAGGAATTCTAATTTATAGGCTTCCCATACTCCCTTTGCAGATTCCCCTAAAAAAGTTTCCATGTATCTATACATGGCTTCTGCATCTGCCTCTTGGTTAGATTGTATGTGGTCTGCTACTATTATTCCTTTCCATATGTCTAATACCGAATTCCACAATTGTGGATCGTGTGCCGCTATATTTAATATTTTTCCTTTATTGCCTCCTTCTTGGAGTCTAATAGGTTCCTCTATTGGCATTCTTCTTCCTATTGGTCTTATACTTTCTGTATTTTCATTCGGGGTTATTCTATATACTCTATGTCTTGGCAAATTTCCTGAAGTATAATTATCTATTCTATTCATAGAGGTTGTTTTTTGGAAAGGGCTTGCACTGCTAGATGCACTTTCCATTAATTCTTTCTGACTTATTACTGTGTCATTTTCACTTTCTTCATCATATTGTCTTTGAAAATTATTTGTCGACCAAATGAAATTTTTGTATCCATTGTTGTCTGTTCTTAATTCACATTTTTTAAAATGTTCTTTCATTTTTATTAAATCTAAACTTCTAGTTTGACATGCTTTGCATCTAAAAGTCTGATCTGTATTCTTTTTATACATTTCTTCTGCTTTTAAGATTACTTTGTCTACTTCAAATTCTTCTTCTAGTATTAATTCTATATTCATATGTTCACTATCCTCTATTTCTTCATCGACTTCTTTTTGATCTATGTATTTATAGTCTGTAAATCTAATAGAAGTCTGTCCTTTATTATTTGTGTACATTATGAGATCGTTGGGTTTTAAGGTTTCCTTTTTATTAAAATTCTCTAAGTTCCATTCTAATCCTGCATATTCTTCGGGGTCTATTTTTAAGGGCTTCATTAATTTTATTCCCTTATTTCCCATCAAGCTTACTACGTCTTCTACCTTTAGTTTAAACTTAGTACTACTATTAGTAGCTATTTTTCCTATAAATCCTACACATGCTAGAAGATTATGTCCGTTATTCATATCTTCGTATCCCTTAGTTTGAATTCCTATTTTTATGTGTCTACCAAATTCTGATGAGTTTATTAAATAGTCTGGGCTGCAATAGAAAATTCCTCCATTGTTGGACATGTCTACTTCTGTGAGTCCTATTATTGATTTCCTAGAGTCTGCCCATCTATCATCGTATAAAGTTATTAGAACCTTTGTACCTAGGTTTTTCCTAGTTAGTCCTTTTAATCCTATTATGATTAGTCCCATGTGCATGAGATTCATGTTAGATTTAGTTATTTCTTTTAAAGATTCTTTACTTATTAAATTTATACTACTAGTATTTTTTCCTATGACACATAATTGTTCTTCTCTATAATGTCTATATAGCTGAGCTTTGTTTGAAAAAATTCCTGTATTATAGAGTATTTTTGGATTTAACAAATTTAACCTATTGTTCTGGAAAATTTGTATATCTTTGTCTACATCTATTATTTCGTCTAACTGTTGTTTAGTATCTTTTTTTGGAGCATTCATAATTTTTGCTAATAGATTATTTCCTAAACTGTCTTGTGAGAAACTTGGTCTTGGTCTTTCTGTGATGGTTCTAAACCTACCTGAGAAAAGTTCCATGGCTGTTTCTTTTTAATTATTTTTGCTTTTTCTTTTTGTGGAGTTAATTCTACCTTCTTTAATTGTTCTACTAATTCGTCTATATTTTTATCTAAACTGAGTTGTTTATCTTTTAGAAGTTTTTCTAGATTTTTATTTATTTCTAATAAAAGAAGTATAATTGTATTATTTTGTTTTATTATTATTTGATCTGTCCTTCCTGGGGGCAGATAGTCTGATAATCCTTCTGGACTAGGTTGGATTTCTTCTGATTTCTTTAAGATTTTTTGGTATATAAGGTCGTTCATGAACTAAGACAGGGTTATTGTCCTTAGCTGTTCTATTTCTTTTTTTAATTCTTTTATATCTTTTTCTAGATTATAATTACTTTCTGTCGGGATAGTTTCTTTATTTATTAAGTCTTTTAACTTTCTTTCTGTTTCTAATTGTTGCTTTTTTATAAATTCTAAGTTTGAATCTAACCTTTCTAATAACTTGTTACTTGTTTCTTGCAGCTTTTCAATAGTTTGTATTGTTTTTATTATTTCTGATATATCTTTTTGAACAGTTTCACCTAGATTTATTATTAAATCTGTAATAGTATTTAAGTGTTGATCTTCTCCGTGTAACAAGTGTTCTCCGCAGTTGAAGTTACACCTTATCAGAGAATTATCTTTTAGTCTCCTATATTTCTTTTCTGGGGTTACTTTTAAATCTAAATATTCTAATCTCTTTAGATTATCTATGGTGTCTTTTTTAAACTAGCTTATCCTAAATAATAGGTCTGTCCTTTTCTTATATTATAATTTATTCTTATTAGTTGGATATAATGATGTATTCTAGATCCAATGGTTGCACACGTTGTATCTAACTCTCTTAAATGTTGGTGTAGTATTCGTTTTTGGCTTCTACTTAGTCCTTTATTTTGTGATAATTGTTCTAAGTATACTTGCTTCTTTTCTACCAAGGTCTCGTAATATTCAGAGTATAATTCTTTTAACTCTCTGGCGTACCAGTATGTTTCTTGGGTTAATATTACGTCTTTTTCGTACGTCTTTCTGAAATTCTTTTTAGCTATTCTTTTTGTAGTTTTTTCTGTAATATTTTGATGTATAAAGAGAATTTCTAGAGTTTCCATATACCTAAAAGTCTTTATATTAACTAATCTAGATAATTATATATCTCGTAAGGCCAAAAGTCTTCAGTTGAATTAATGATTTTATCTAGTATATTTTGTTGTAAGTCTTGATTAAAGTCTTTATTTATATTAACTATTTTTAATATAATAATTAATAATTTAAACTTAAAAAATCTCTGATATTTAGAAATATGTGGGTTTTCCATAAACCAGTGGTCTTTGGATTAACGGCTCTGATACCAATATAATATGATTTTTCAAAAACAAAGGGGTTGTAAGTCTGTAAGTAATTATCGGCGGAAGGGGAAGCTTCCTCCTTTCCTTTGTCTTTTCCTGCATACATACTAAAAATTTCCAAGTTAGTCATTTTATCATAAGTCTACTTAGTTGATCTGCTAAATTATTTTCTTTTCCTTTAATGTGTTCTAGTACTATATTGTATACTGAAGTGGCATCTAAAAAATTTAACCATCTTCTCTTACTACTTGTTTTCTCGTTTATTTTCTGATAAAATTTTACTATAGCTTCACAGTCTGTTCTTACCAAAACTTCTGGTTTATTTAGAATGTATATTCTAAAAATATTTAATCCGTAGAATTTCAAATTTTAAGTTGTGATTTTAAAATGTAAAATTTGACCTATAAATTTATATTTTGTATATAAAAAAAGATCTATCATTTAAATTTGTAAAAAAAAAGAGATTATGTTCGACGTGAATAAATTATTTATACTATATGAAGAATTAAGATCTATCATTTAAATTTGTAAAAAAAAAGAGATTATGTTCGACGTGAATAAATTATTTATACTATATGAAGAATTATATTATAAAATAATTAGTTACTACTATTGTTGATTTTTGAGACCCCGTGAATATTTTTATAAAATTATATGTATTTAAAAGTTTAAAATAGCATGTAATCGCAAGCATGTTATAAAAAGGAAAATATAGATATGTGATTTGTTAATGCGGCGCCTTAGAATATCTTGATACATGTTTATAAATTATGATTTGCTCATTTGGTAAGATTGTATTAGAGTTGTGAAAGTTTTGATAGTTTTCACAAATTGTAAATATATATATATATATATATATATATATATATATATATATATATATATATATATAATTTTTTTTTTTTACATTAGATTATTATTTATCCTGTTCATCTCTCTCTCTTAGCCTATATTCTTATCAGCGGTTTCTTTAACCCCACCTCGGAAGACACAGGTCCTTCGGTACTCTTGACCATGGCGGACATCAATTTCTAGGACTTTACAGGTTAATCCATGGGCGCTTTAATAAGAAGCTAAGAGTTTAACCATATACTAAGGATAAACAATAACTCTATTTTATCAATATTCACATATCATAAACATTTCAATATTAACATTAAACAAACATAAATATTACATAATTGGGAGAAATACATGGATAAAAATATCTTACAAGAATACTTACATGTCTGTAGATGGAGAGAGGTTTCCCTTTCGGGAGTCCCCGGAAACTATGGAACTACGTCGGAGGTAGCTAGACACTCTCTCTTTCTTATTCTCACTCTTATTTTTACAAATAGTTTATTCAATTATTACAAACTGAAAATGAAAAACTTGCTAACTTACTCTCTTATTTCTCACTTCTCTCTCTTACTCTTTTTCTCTTTTTTTTTTGTTATATCCTTACTCTTCTGGAAGAGGGGGTATTTATAGATGACTGAGGAGCGGATTTTAAATTTTATTTCAATATAGTTGAAGAATCTTTAGCTGCCGGGTGCGCCGTGGGCCCCATCGTCACATGCTTGATTGATTCTTTGTCCCTTTTTGATATCTGAGTGCTCCATCTTAGTGCTGTTTTACGTCATGGCTTACGCATTTGTCTTGTTGTCTTGGCTGATACTGTTTTTACCTTATGTGTTCAGGTTGTGTTCCTCTATGGTGTCGAAACTCATGCCTGAGTCTTCGTCTTCATTAGGGTCTTGAGCAAATTGATCCATTGTTGGATCTATAGCTGAGTTATAACTACTGTGTGATGACTCCGGTCTTGGATTTTCACTAATTACTTCTTTAGTCTTTTCTTCTAGAAATGTTTTCAACGTGCTGTTTAGAACGTCTTCTAATTTTTTACCTTTCTTTTTTCGTAGGTTTATTCCTCGCCTTCTGGTCTCATATTTCTTTTCTGTTTTTGTTGAGGAAGTTCCGGCCATGTTAAAACTGTCCGGTAATATTCTTACACTTTTTGGCAAAGTGTCAGCCATTAACGGATTTGATTTGTCTTTACCAGTTACCGTTTGAACTGGACTAGCTATACCTACATCTGGTATAGTAGATCTTTTTGCATTCATTGGGGAATGCACACCCGTCTTATCCATTTTTTGAGATGGAGAACTCTTTGGTATATTTGAACCCGAAAACACTTGTTGTGTGGTATGTATTGGAAATTGAGTCTGACTAATTTCAAAATGGAGTATTTTAATTCGTTCTTGTAATATTTTAATATGTTCTATCATTTTGTCTTTTTCTTGTGTCAATTCTTCATTTCTGCTATTTACTCTTTTAAAAGCATTTGTCATGGCATCACAGTGATCACAAAAGATGATTTTGTCTGTGTCTTTATTGATTCTATACTGGGGAGTAGTAGTAATTTGTCTAAGAGAAGGGGTAATAAAGAAATTGGGTCCTAAATTTCCCCTAGCGTAATCCAACGCTTCATTTAAATCATTAAACCCTTTGAATAAAGGTGTCTGAAATTTTTTAATATTGTCTATTACTTCTATCCAAGTCTGAAAAACTCCTGGCTTTTTTCCTTGTATTACCGCATAAAATTTAAATTTTTTGTCTTGGTTTTTCTCTGTAAAGTATGAGCATAAGGCATTTAAAACTGAAATGAAGTATCCATGGTCTTTGGGAGTTTTGCCGAAGGCTAGACCCCGAAGAATATGCAGGATTAGAATGGAACTTAGAGAATTTTAATAAAAAGGAAACCTTAAAACCTAACGATCTCATAATGTACACAAATAATAAAGGACAGACTTCTATTAGATTTACAGACTATAAATACATAGATCAAAAAGAAGTCGATGAAGAAATAGAGGATAGTGAACATATGAATATAGAATTAATACTAGAAGAAGAATTTGAAGTAGACAAAGTAATCTTAAAAGCAGAAGAAATGTATAAAAAGAATACAGATCAGACTTTTAGATGCAAAGCATGTCAAACTGGAAGTTTAGATTTAATAAAAATGAAAGAACATTTTAAAAAATGTGAATTAAGAACAGATAACAATGGATACAAAAATTCCATTTGGTCGACAAACAATTTTCAAAGACAATATGATGAAGAAAGTGAAAATGACACAGTAATAAGTCAGAAAGAATTAATGGAAAGTGCATCTAGCAGTGCAAGCCCTTTCCAAAAAACAACCTCTATGAATAGAATAGATAATTATACTTCAGGAAATTTGCCAAGACATAGAGTATATAGAATAACCCCGAATGAAAATACAGAAAGTATAAGACCAATAGGAAGAAGAATGCCAATAGAGGAACCTATTAGACTCCAAGAAGGAGGCAATAAAGGAAAAATATTAAATATAGCGGCACACGATCCACAATTGTGGAATTCGGTATTAGACATATGGAAAAGAATAATAGTAGCAGACGACATACAATCTAACCAAGAGGCAGATGCAGAAGCCATGTATAGATACATGGAAACTTTTTTAGGGGAATCTGCAAAGGGAGTATGGGAAGCCTATAAATTAGAATTCCCAGAGGAATTCCAAGGATTAGTAGACATGGGAGCAAATCCTTATAATTTCGCAAATAAAATATACTGTTTAATAACAGGAGAAGACCCGAATAGCGGATTAATAGCACTTCAAAGAAACGCGCTAATAAAATTAGAACAATTAAGTATAAGTAGTTGGTTCCAAATAAAAGAATTTTTAAATGAATATTATTATTATTGCACAATTAGTGGAAATACTTTTGACCAAACATTAGGAAATAAACTTTTTAATAAACTTCCCGGAGCCTTAGGCAGGGAAATAGAAGAAAGATGGAACAAACGAGATGGAGTAATATAAAACCCACAAACAAAATGGACCATAGGTCAAAGAACTCAGCACGTAATGTGGATATTACAAGAAAAATGCACTAATATACAAATACAAAAGCAATTAAAACAAAGTGAGACAAGTTTTTGTAAGAGTATTTACACTACACAAAGTTACGATAAAGCCCCACAACAGAAAAAATATAAGAAAAATAATAGAACTTTTTATCCAAAGAAATATTATTTAAGAAAATCAATTGCAAAAAAGCCATACTTAGATAGAAATAGACATATAAGAAAATTTGATGGGAAAAGAAATTATAAAAATAGACTAGAATGCTTTACATGTGGAAGCATAGATCATTTAGCCAATACTTGTCCTAAAAGAAATAATAGTAGAACAAGAAATGCACAACTAATAGACGAATTTAATGAAAAAACTGAACTAATTAATAGAATTTATTTTGTGATAATTGTTCTAAGTATACTTGCTTCTTTTCTATCATATATATATATATATATATATATATATATATATTATATATTATATATATATATATATATATATATACATTGCATGTTCAACCAAAATTTCAACTTCAAATCGTGATTTGAAATCATGTTCAAACGAGCCATAAAATTTCATTGAGAGGTCCCACTTCGGGAGGGGGATTGGTATAGTACATCACGAAGATGATTTCATATTCAAAATTCGAACTCTAAACTTTTAATCAAACAATAAAAAGATAATTACTATTTTGTCACAACCTTTAATTTGATAGACCTTTATAAAGTTGAAAATAAAAATGCATCGTTCACAACTTTACACACATGCCCCCTAATTTTTTTTCAGTTCACACAATAAAGTAATCATTTTGTTTGGAGGGGTTGTCTTTGAATTGTTCCATTATATTGAAATTTCTATTAATTTTTATAAAGTATTAAGTTTCTTTCTTGCTTCATTTATTTGCTTACCATCTATACTACTTTCCCAAGCACGATTATGTTAAATTCTTTTTATATTTTCATCATAATAAATATTTTTTTATTCATCTTTTTTTTCCAACTAATTCTATTCAAACTCGAAAGTTGTAAAACTTTGGGGAAATAGTTAAAAATATTTTTGAACTATTTGAAATAAGTTAACTTTATTTTTTGTTATATTTTTAGCTCAAAAATGTCCTCGCCATTAGTCAAGTAGTTCAAAAATACCCTCCAACTAGCCAAATAGTTAAAATACCCTTTCTACTAACGGTTGCTTAAAACAAAAGAAAAATGATCATTTTTGCCCTTGAATTATTCGAATTGGGGGAATTGGGGCAATTTTGCCCCCATTTAAAGTTCGAGACAAGTGTCCGTAATTGTAAAAACTTGGAGCAAAAATGTATATGGTATATTATGAGATTGTGTGCTTTGACTATTTTAAATGACAGTTTTTTATAATATAAAGTTTAATTATCAACATTAGATTTTTAATTAAATATTTATTCTATTATTTTCTTTTAAAATTATTATACCCTCGACTGAAATCTGAGATGACTTAAAGTTACCATAAGTAATATAACATATCAAAATATAATTAAATTTGATTTCTTTTATCGTATCATTTTTAGAGTTGGTTAAAATAAAACCATTATTATTAATGTAAGTAAATGAATTCTTTAATAGTTAGTTATACAAGAAAAATACATGATTTCATATTAGTAAATACACTCTTGGTTATTAATACAACATATTAGTTACCAAAAAAAGATACGTGATTTCGTGTTCAAAAATAATAACTCATCTCTACTGCGCAAAAAACCAAAAAAAAAAGTTATGTGTCACCGCTTTTATTTGTTCAAATAGGAATGTCTTTATAGTACTTCTTGTTATATTTCTAACACATTCAGCTCCATCCCACCCCCACCCTAAAAAGAAAAAAAGTTAAAAGCACAACGGCGAAATTATCCCATTTCTAATAGCTCAAGAGCGAAATTGGCTCTTTTCTCCTTGTTTTGAAACAATCGTTAGCATGAAGAATATTTTTGAGCTATTTGATAAGTTGGAGGGCATTATTGAGCCAAAATCGTAGCAGGGGGTAAAATGAACCTATTTCGAATAGTTCAAGGTTACTTTTAGCCCTTTTCCCTAAAAAGGGTTTGTTTAGTAAAATGTATTAGAGAAACCAATACATGTATTAATTAGTCATGGTATTATTTAATTCATTATTTGGTAGAGTTTTCAGTCTATGTATAACTAATATATGTATAAATTGTATATCATATTTAGTATTATAGGGTGTATAATTGTTGGTCATTATAATTTGTAGTATATTCACCAATAATAATTAATACATAGCAAACTATGATATTACCAATACAAGAGTTATTAATACATGAATAAGCAAGGTTAAACACAGAACTACTCTTAATACACCAAATCAGACAGTAGATAAGAAATAATCCCAACATAACTAATTTCAGCATTACTATTCTCAAGTCGCAACATTACTAATACACCCTATTCAATACTATTCTTATACACTCTATCAAATAATCTATATTCTTAGCCCCACTTTATTCATATAACCCCCTAAACAATCATGTCACGATCCAAATCGCTGCGAGTGGCACCCACCCAAAACCCCATGGATGAGCGAATCAATTACCAATCCAACACTTAGTAAATCTAACAGCTCAAAAATCAGTTTGCAATAAAATAAGCTATCATTCAAATCTAAATCAAAAGCTAACAATATCCTGCGAAAATACCCCTAGAAATTGAAGGTCATCGTACCAAAATATCTACCAAATATCTAGAACGGGGATACAACCCAAACAAAACAAGAGTTTAAGCCCGAAGATAATGGACTACTAAACTAGATGAAGACAAGGTAGTCCAGAGGAAGAAACTCACCCTTGAAATCTGGAATCATTGGGACTACAAGTGAGGTCGCGTAGCAGTCGTCGGAAGATGTCCTATACTCCCCAAAAAAAACAAGTGCAGAATCAGTACACAATCACAGTGTACTGGTAGGATCATCGACCAGCTCCAATAAATAATATGTAAACAATAAACTATAACCGAGTAAAGCAGTACAAACATGTAACAACAACCAATAATATATTTTCAAACCCTCAGTCTACCTTTCAACTTATCAAGCATAAGGAACAGATTCAACAACCATTTAAGCAATGACCCAACAATAACAAGACTTACCCCTTTTTCACCACACCCGAACCATATGAGAATCCTTAGACCAACACCTAGTGTTAACATGCAATGCCCAGTCCACTCAAGGACCAACCCCATATTTAAGTTTTATAACCCGGCCTCTCAGGTCCAACATACAAAATCACAAATTCAACAATCAATTCGGTCCACTCATGGAACCATCGGGAAAACACAATCAACAATGCATAATTAAATCCATTACAAGCGTAATACCCGAGCCAACCAATATAGAGCCTGTACCAGGCGTGGTACCTGAGTCAATCATTATAGAACTTGTACCAGGCGTGGTACCCGAGCCAACTGTTAGTATCCCGTACCAGGCGTGGTACCCGAGCCAACCAAATGTCACACCAAACCAACAGTCAATAATTAAGTAAACAAAACACACTTGTAAGACCAACAAGCAATAACCATGTTCATTTCACATAATTGACACCCAAATACTTAGACATTCATAACTTCATTTCCTAAGCATACAAAGCACCCACATTACTACATTAAAGTTATATGTACACACATTGCATTTGGAAAACAATAACCATCACCTACCTCGAATAGCTTAGAAACTTTACTGGACCAAAGCCTTCCCGTTTACCAAAACTTTCACTTGTTCTTGGTCTAAAAACAAATGCAAATAACTACAATCAATCCAAATGACCTAATAATACCCGAATTATATTCAAATCCTAATCTCCTGGCCAACCCATGATTATTCTACCCATCTCAGAGCTTTTCCACCATCAATTCACCTAAAACTATCATTTTTACGAATACAACAAGTGAATTATGGTATTTTAAGCATGAATGAATAATCATAATCACAACCCAAGAATTCTACACCCTAGAATTCTCTTTTTCCCCAGATTCTACATTCTTAGGTTAACCCAAATCTTTCCCCAAGCCCGAAGTTAACGATTCTACTGCATAGTAATCATAGTACTAAGTTAGGGGAGCAAAATCCTTACCTTTGAGATGAAATTTGGTGAAAAACTGACTTCAAATTGCTAAAATTGCCTCTGCCCTTCCCCAAAACATTCTTGAGAATTTTTGAACATTTTTGGGGAAGTTTATGTATTTAGCCCTACTTATTCTGCTATACTGATCCATACACCGCTATAGCGGCACCATTGTAGCGGGACCAACTATTATGGCAGTGCTAACCGATGTTGACCTTCGCTAAGCACAGTTTCAACCGCTATGGCGGTTGACACGGGACAAAAACTCAAAAAATCCTCTAAAAGTGCCCATTTTACAACACACTTCAAATCATGATATTCTGAAATAACCCCTTCACGTCAACCTTGATACCGAAAATTTTACTTATCCAAATGCATTTTCGAAAAGTCCCCCAAACTCCTTAATGTCTTAGCTAACAGAAAAACTAGTTCGATATAAGAGACACTATCCAATCCTCACCCAGATTATCCTAGACCATATCTTGCTCAGAAATCGCCCGAGACTAGCCTAGCCTAAATTTTCCAACTCCCAAACCCGGAAGTTTTCTAACCCGAAACTTCACACGAATAGTTTACCCATAAAAATAGACCTGGTCGTTACAACAGATACCAATTTACCCATCATTCATCCCCGAATGATCAAACCCGAAAAGATGATTAAGAGAGGGAAAGTGTAGTACCTGAATCCTCAAACAAGTGAGGGTACTTGTCCCGCATATCCTTCTCGATTTCCCAAGTGTCTTCCTCAACCGGACGATGCTTTTATTAAATTTTTACCGATCTAATTTCCTTTGTCCTCAACTTCCGGAAATCTCGATCTAGAATCACAACAGGTTCCTCTTCTTACTAAAGATCCTTGTCTAGCAAAATAGAATTCCATTTGATAATATAGTCCCCATCCCCATGGTATCGCTTCAGCATGGATACATGGAAGACTGGATGAACTTCGGATAAATTGGGCGGTAATGCTAACCTGTAAGCCACTGGCCTTACAATATCGTGAACCTCGAATGGACCGATATACCGAGAGCTGAGCTTGCCTTTCTTGCCGAATCGCATTACCCTCTTCATTGGTGACACTTTCAGCAACACCAGCTCACCAACCTGAAAGTCCATGTCTCTTACCTTGTGAACTGCGTACTCTTTCTGCCTGCTTTGGGTTGCTAGCAACTTGGTTTAAATTCCCCTTACTTTTTCCTAAGCTTCCCTTACCAAGTCTACGCCCAAAGGTTTCATATCACCTGCCTCAAACCACCCTATGGGTGATCTACACCCTCTCCCATAAAGGGCCTCGAAAGGTGCCATGTCGATATTGAGTGGTAGTTGTTGTTGTATAAGAGCTCACACAATGGTAGAAACTGGTCCCAATGGCCCCCAAAGTCGATCACACATGCTCTCAGTACGTCTTCCAATACCTGAATTGTCTTCTCCAACTGACCTTCTATTTGAGGATGAAATGTCGTGCTGAAGGTGAGTTGGGTGCCCAACTCTTCGTGTAATTTGCCCCAGAACGTGGAAGTAAACTGCGTACCCCTGTCTAAAATGATGGAGAGTGGCACCCCATGCAGTCTCACAATTTCCTTAACATAGATCTTAGTCAACTGTTGTGAGTTATAATCCACCCTAATCAGAATAAAATGAGCTGACTTGGTCAGCCTGTCCATAATGAACCAGATAGAGTCATACCTTTCCAAAGTCTTGGAAAGACCTACCACGAAATCCATGGCTACCCTTTCCCACTTCTACTTGGGAATGGGCATCCTCTGAAGTAATCCTGCAGGCTTTGGTGCTCATACTTGACCTGCTGACAGTTTGACACTTAGATACAGAGTCAGCCATGTCTCTCTTCATCCCAGGCCACCAATAAATTCACCTCAAGTCCCGGTACATTTTGATTATGCTCGGATGAATAAAATACCGTGAACCATGAGCCTCTGCCAATACATTTTGAATCAAGTCATCAACTCGAGGAACACAAATCCTTCCTCAAAAACTCATCACCCCGCCAGCATCTAATGTGGTGTCCCTGGACTCTCCGAATACCACCTTGCTCCAAAGCTTGTTCAACTGTGCATCCTGAAACTGCTTGGATTTTATTTCCTCTATAAACATGGGTTTTACCTTAATACTGGCCAACACCCCACCCTATTCTGAGATGCCCAATTATATGAACTTAGATTCTAGAGCCCGAATCTCCTTAGCCAATGGTCATTTGGACACCCCCAAACAAGTCAAACTACCCATGCTAACCGCCTTCCATCTCAATGCGTCTGCCACCATATTAGCCTTGCCCGGATGATACTGGATGGTCACATCATAATCCTTCAACAACTCCATCTACCTCCTCTATCTCAAATTTATGCCTTTTTGTGTAAACACATGTTGCAGGCTGCGATGGTACATGAACACTTCACACTTGACACCATAAAGGTAGTGCCTCCAAATCTTGAGTGTGAAGACCACCGCTGCCAACTCCAAGTCGTAGATTGGGTAATTCTTCTCATGGGGCTTCAACTGTCTTGAAGCATAAGCTATAAGATTCCTGTCCTGCATCAATACAACACCCAAATCCAAATGTAAAGCATCATAATACACAATGAAATTCTTACCTTCAACCGACAGTGATAGGATGGAAGCTGTGGTAAGAAGCATCTTGAGCTTTTGAAAGCTCTCCTCACACTTATTGGACCACACAAATGGTACTTCCTTCTGAGTCAACCTTGTCAAGTGAGTAGCGATAGATACAATGTCCTTGACAAATCTGCTATAGTAGCCTGCAAGCCCCACAAAACTCCTAACCTCATTCACAGAGCTAGGCCGGACCTAACTCTTAACTGCCTCAATCTTTTTGGGATCCACCATCACCCCCTTTTCTGACACTACATGTCCTAAGAAGGCGACTGAAGTCAACCAAAATTCACACTTGAAAAACTTGGCACATAATTTTTGGTGCCTCAAAATATCCAAAACAATGCGAAGATGCTCAGCATGCTCCTCCCTACTCTTGGAGTAAATCAGAATGTCATTTATAAATACAATGACAAACGAATCCAGATACGATTTGAATACTCTATTCATCAAACTCATGAATGTCATTGGTGCATTAGTCAACCCAAACAACATCACCAGGAACTCGTAATGCCCATATCGAGTCTGAAATACCATCTTAGGGATGTCCTCAGGCCTAATTTTTATCTGATGGTACCCTGACCTTAAGTCAATCTTTGAAAATATAGACGCACGCTGTAACTGGTTAAAAAGGTCATCTATGCGAGGTAAAGGATACTTGTTTCGAATGGTGACCTTGTTCAGTTACCTGTAGTCTATACATCCTCATACTACCATTTTTCTTTTTCACAAATCACACCAGAGCACCTCAAGGTAAAGCACTGGAATGAATAAAGCCTTTATCTAAGAGTGCCCGGCTCCAAGTCTATACAAAAGTCAATATCTCTATCTGGAGGCATGCTAGGCAAATCCACCTGAAATGCCTCATAAAACTCTGAAACTACCAGAACTGACTCAATAGAAGGGGACTCCACACTATCATCCCAGAGATGAGCCAAGAAGGCCAAAAAACCTCTTCCCCCTAACTTCCTAGCCCAAAAAAATAATATAATCTTAGCCGGCTTAGGCCTGTACACACCTTCCCACTCTAGCCTATCCTTATCCAGAATCTCTAGAGTCACAGTCTTAGCATTACAATTCAACACCGCATGATATGAAGACAGCCAGGTCATACCGAAAATAACATCAAAATCTAACATGTATAGAATAACTAAATCTATCCAAGTTTGCAACCCCACAAACACCACAGGACAAGTATGATAAATATGGGTTACTATCACAAACTCTCTAACCGGGGTAGAAACATGAATAGGGGAATCAAGGACATGAAAAACCAAATCCAGACCCAAAGCAAATTTCACAGAAACATATAAATAAGTAGAACCTGGGTCAAATAGCACAGAGGCCATCCTGTCACAGACTAGAATTATACCTTTGATCACAGCATCTGATGCCTCAGCCTCAGATGGTGACCTTGTTCAGCTACCTGTAGTCTATACATCCTCATACTACCATTTTTCTTTTTCACAAATCACACCAGAGCACCCCAAGGTAAAGCACTGGAATGAATAAAGCCTTTATCTAAGAGTTCCTTAAGCTGAGTCTTAAGTTCCCTTAACTCTGCCAGAGTCATGCGATAAGGAGGGATAGAAATTGCGCGAGTGCCCGGCTCCAAGTCTATACAAAAGTCAATATCTCTATCTGGAGGCATGCTAGGCAAATCCACCTGAAATGCCTCATAAAACTCTAAAACTACCAGAACTGACTCAATAGAAGGGGACTCCACACTATCATCCCAGAGATGAGCCAAGAAGGCCAAAAAACCTCTTCCCCCTAACTTCCTAGCCCAAAAAAATAATATAATCTTAGCCGGCTTAGGCCTGTACACACCTTCCCACTCTAGCCTATCCTTATCCAGAATCTCTAGAGTCACAGTCTTAGTATTACAATTCAACACCGCATGATATGAAGACAGCCAGGTCATACCCAAAATAACATCAAAATCTAACATGTATAGAATAACTAAATCTACCCAAGTTTGCAACCCCACAAACACCACAGGACAAGTATGATAAATATGGGTTACTATCACAAACTCTCCAACCGGGGTAGAAACATGAATAGGGGAATCAAGGACATGAAAAACCAAATCCAGACCCAAAGCAAATTTCACAGAAACATATAAATAAGTAGAACCTGGGTCAAATAGCACAGAGGCCATCCTGTCACAGACTAGAATTATACCTGTGATCACAGCATCTGATGCCTCAGCCTCAGATTTCTCTGGGAATGCATAACAATGGGCCTGGTCATCAATTCGAGCAACTTTCCTGGCTGGCTATGCCACCCCCTGCCCGTGCCACCATTTTCTCTGTCTCCCGGACCTCCTTGAAAGTTACCTCACCCACCCTGTAGATGACTTTAGCATAGCTACCTCTACCTGCTGGAACCACAGCTTTTGACTGATGCTGAGTCTGATTACCTGCTTATCTGTAACTGTGAGGGAACTCCCTTTTGAAGTGACCCGAATCAGCATAATGAAAGCATCTACGATCAAGAGTAGGCCTACTAGTAGAAGTATAAGAAGTCTCATAGCCTCTAGGAGCTGAAAACTGCTGACTGGCTCTCGGACGACCATATATAGCAGCTGGCAGGGCTGACTGAATAGGATGGGCAGAATGCACCTGCTGATTGTGACCCCTGGAGTATGAGCCACTGTAGTTACCTTCATTTTGGGACTTCTTGGATAACTTCATAGCCTGCCCAACCTGCCTGACCCCCTCCAATTTCTTCACATAATTCATTACCTCGTTGAAACTCCTTTCTACTAAGGTCATATGCACAGATAACACCTACAACTCAGTATTCTGGCCCTTCACAAATAGATGAATCCTCTCCTCTTTCATATCCAGAAGCTGAGTAGCAAAATAGGACAAGGCATGAAATTTGGCCTCATAGGCGGAAACTGACATGTTATCCTGCTTAAGAGCGAGCAACTCATCCTTTTTATGATCCCTTAAGGTGCGGGGCACAAACTTCTCTAAGAAAAGAGCATGAAACTCCACCCAGGGAAGAAAAGTTGATGGCCAACACTCTACATGAGACCTCACCACTTCTTGGCATCACCCTGAAGCTGAAAGGTGGCGAACTCTACCCCATGCTGTTGTACAATGCCTAGCTTATGCAGCCTCTCATAATAGTCCCAAATAAACTCAAAAGCATCCTCTTTCTCAGTACCCTGAAACATAGGAGGTTTCAGTTTTAAGAACTTAATCAGCATCTCATGTTCATTCCCAGTCATAACCAGACCTAGCATCGGACAGAAGAAGTCATCAGTACCCGATGTCGCATCCATCCTACGAGCCGTTGTGACAGTCGGCTGAGTGTCTGGAACCTGACCCGCAGTACCAGTGGGAGTGGATCCAGCACCTACTAGCCCACTCAAAATGGTCCACACTTGTTGAAATGCCTCAAGCGATATAGGGGGAAGGCCTGCACCTCTAGCCGGTACCACCTCCTCAAGAACAACCTCAACTTCCTCCTCAATTGGATCCTAAGGTAGGGGAGGGGTCGCCACCCTCGGCCCTGCAGATGCCTAAGCTCTACCCCTGGTGGGTGTTGCCCTACTTCTGCCCCTGCTCTTTCCCCTTTTGTGTCCTCTGACCGCTGGTCCCGCTATCGGAACCTCTGCTCTTGCTCCATTAGGTATGGTATTCACCATCTGCGGACAAAAGAGTGAAAGAAGTTAGATACCAATTTGTATCACTAGATACCAATTAGAATCGAGTTATAGCATGAAGGAAGAAAGAAGAAATAGTTTCCCAAAGTCCTATAGCCTCTCGAAGAAAAGTATAGACGTCTCCGTACCATTTTGCAAGACTTTACTAGACCTATTTTGGTACGACAAGATATAAACCTAGGGCTTTGATACCATCTTTGTCATGACCCAAAACGCCATGAGTGGAACCCACCCGAAACCCCCCGAATGAGTGAACCAATTACCAACCCAACACTTAGTAAATCTAACAACTCAAAAATCAGTTTGCATTAAAATGAGCTATCATTCAAATCTAAACCAAAAGCTAACATTATCCTGTGAAAATACCCCTAGAAACTGAAAGTCATCGTACCAAAATATCTACCAAATGTCTAGAATGGGAATGCAACCCCAACAAAATAAGAGTTTAAGCCCAAAGCTAATGGACTATAACTAAACTAGATGAAGACAAGGTAGCCCGGAGGAAGCAGCTCACCTTTGAAATCTAGAATCATCGGGACTACAAGTGAGGTCGCATAGCAGCCGCCGGAAGATGTCCTGTACTAACAAAAATAAAGCAAATGCAAAATTAGTACACAACCACAATGTACTGATAGGATCATCGGCCAGCTCTAATAAACAATATGTAAACAATAAACTATAACCGGGTAAAGCAGTAAAAACATGTAACAACAACCAATAATATATTTCCAGGCCCTCAGTCTACCTTCCAACTTATCAACCATAAGGAACAAATTCAACGACCATCTAAACAATGAACCGAGAACAGTAAGACTTACCCCTTTTTTACCACACCCGGACCATATAAGAATCCCTAGAACAACACCTAGTGTTAACATGCAATGCCCGATCCACTCAAGGACCAACCCCATATTTAAGTGTTACAACCCGATATCTCAGGTCCAATATATAAAACCACAAATTTAATAATCAACTCGGTCAACTCATAAAACCATCGAGAAAACAAAATCAACAATGCATAATTAAACCCATACCAGGTGTGGTACCCGAGCCAACTAATATAGAGCCTGTACCAGGCGTGGTACCTAAGCCAACCGTTATAGAACCTATACCAGGCGTTATACCCAAGTCAACTGTTAGTATCTCATACCAGGCGTGGTACCTGAGCCAACCAAATGTCATACCAAACCAAGAGACAATAATTAAGTAAACAGAACACACTTGTATGACCAACAAGCAATAACCAAGTTCATTTCATATAATTAACACCCAAATACTTGGACATTCATAACTTCATTCCCTAAGCATACAAACACCCACATTACTGTGTTAAATTTACATGCACACATATTGCATTTGGAAAATAATAACCATCACCTACCTCGAATAGCTTGGAAACTTTACTGGACCAGAGCCTTCCCTTTTTCTGAAGCTTTCACTTGTTTTTGGTCTAAAACAAATTCAAATAACTATAATCGATCCAAATGGCCTAATAATACCTAGATTATACTTAAATCCTAATCTCCTGGCCAACCCATGATCATTCCACCCATCCCAGGGCTTTTCCACCATCAGTTCACCTAAAACTATCATTTTTACGGATACAACAAGCGAATGGTATTTTAAGCATGAACGAATAATCATAATCACAATCCAAGAATTCTACACCCTAGAATCCTCTTTTTCCCTGGATTTTACATTCTTAGGTTAACCCAAACTTTCCTCCAATCCCTCAGTTAATGATTATACTGCATAGTAATCATAGTACTAAGCTAGGAGAGCGAAATCCTTACCTTTGAGACAAAATTATGGAAAACTGACTTGGAATCGCCAAAATCACCTCTGCCCTTCCCCAAAACATTCTTGAGAATTTCTGAATATTTTTAGGGAAGTTTTTGCATTTACCCTGACTTATTCCACTATAGCAGTCGATACAGCGCTATAGCAATGCCGCCGCAGTGGGACCAACTGCTATTGAGGTGCTAACCGACGTTGACCTCTGCTGTAGCAGAACTTTCTCCGCTATAGCGATAGTCGCTGTAACGGAGTATCAACTGCTATGACAGTTGACATGGGACAGAAACTTGAAAAATCCCCCAAAAGTTCCCATTTTTACAACACACTTCAAATCCTGACATTTCCGAACAACCCCTTCACTTCAACCTTGATAACAGAAGTTTTACTTACCCGAATTCATTTCCAAAAAATCCTCCGGACTCCTTAACGTCTTAGCTAACCAAAAAACTAGCTCGACGTAAGATATACTACCCAATCCTTACCCAGATTTTCCTAGACCATACTTCACTCAGATCGCACGAGACTAGCCTAGCCCAAATTTTCCAACTCCCAAACTCAAAAGTTTTCTAACTCGAAACTTCACACAAATAATTTACACATAATGACAAACCCGATCGTTATAAATCAAAAGATCTATCTCACTGGCAAGTTCTCCTTAGGGACCATTTGATTTATGATCTAACTATACAAAGAGTATAATAAAATATGTAAATTATTTGCCTGATGAATAATAATGCAGAGATAATTATTATGTGATGAATAATGATTCAGGAATTATTTTATAGAGATTACAAAAATAAAAAAATAACTAACTAATCAACATCATCACCGACCAAAGAAAAATGATCTTCCTCTTTATGGCCGTCAAAACCTAATACCGAAATTGGATGCTGGTCAGCCACCCCTGGTGGCTAGTTTTTCTCTTTCTCTCTCAGAGTTTCTAGCCTTGAACAATAATACAGAAGCTTGCACGTCAACTAAGCCTAATTTGCCTATTAAGAAACGTTATTCAAAAATAGTTGTATATGTGGATCAACAATCAGGGTCTATTTTAAGAAGCGAAGTCCAAATCATAAATGGGATACCCCATATAAAATGGACAGAAACGGAGGTGGATACTATAAATTGAATTAAGAATCTCCAATATGCGGTAATAGGCAAATTCACTTATGAATGAACCGGCTTGGATGAATTGAGATTAATCCTACCTCAATAATGTGATATCAAAGGAGACTGTCAAATTGGAGTATTCAGGAGTAAACACCTCTTAATTTGGCTGTCACAACTTCATTAATTTGCTGTCTATAGGAGCGTTCTATATTCAATGCAAAGATGGGTACTCTTATCTTATACGCACATTAATTTATGATGTAAGATTCAAAATTAATGAAGAGACCACTAAGGCAACGACGTGGATTTCATTTCCCAACTTGTTACCTACTTATTTTATGAAGGAATGTTTGTTCTCCTTAGCTGTTGCAGCTGGGAAACCCCTTCAATTTGATCTAGCCACAATTAATAAAACTAGACCAAGTTATGCAAGGGTAAAGGTTTTGATTGATCTAAAAGATGAACTTACCAAATCGGTAGTAATGGATATTGAAAATGAAGTTTTCGGAGAGGTGAGGTCTGAAAATATCAATATCAACTATGACTATATTCCAAAATATTGTGCTGAATGTAAAATGCAAGGTCATGTGGCAGATGAATGCAAGAATAGTGGAAAACCTAAAAGTGGAGAAAGAATGGAGAAGGTTGCATAGGAGAAAGCTGATAAACTGGAGAATGTTAGAAAGAAGGAACCTTGGGTTCACAAGTTTCAAAAAGGCAAAGCTAGAATCTTATCTAGGAGAAGGGTGATTGGAGATCCGAGTGCATAGAAGTTGGTTAAGGATAGAAACCCAAGAAAACAAATAAAAGCTGAGATTAGTCCTCAGTTGAAGAAGAGTAATACTTTTGATGTTCTAGGGGAGATATTAGGGGAGGGTGAGTCATCACTTACCATACTCATCAATTGTAATGACATGTTCCATCGTTACTGAAAATATATGCGATTAAGACAGGTGTTTCTCATTCATAATAAGCATTAGGATTAATTATTTAGTATTAGATTACATTTGGTATGTACTAAGGCCATACAATACTCCTAGCACAAAGTTAAATTAAAAATTTCCTTACCGATTTAGTTTCGGGCTAAGGTCAACTTCAAACAAGCATTCCTCCTAGAATATAAAGAGTTAGGGGTCCCAATACCTACTAAATTAAATATCTCTAAGTCCTCTTTCTAGCATTACCGACTATTTGTTAATCCGCTTCCTGAGTAAAAAGTTATGATTATTTTACTGAAGACTGTATGTGCTAAAAAACTGAGGCTGCTATAGCGGAAATTAGGGTGCTATAGAGGCATCGACCGCTATAGTAGAATGACGAGACCAGAAAGCCCAGAAATAGGTTTTATAATTTCATTTTCTCCTCTTCAGTTAAAAATAGATGAGGGTTGCTCCAAAAACCCTCCTAGGCTACTCCAAAGCTTGGGAGTCATGGAGAGGGAAGAATTCAACTAAAGAAGGGCAAAATCATGGATTCCAGGTTCGTCCTCCGTCAGGATTTGCCTCCATGAAGCCAGAAGTTAGAGTTCAGACCTCTGTAGTAGATGCTTGGCGTCCAGGTAGGCTAGGTTTAATTGAGTAGACTTAGACCTGTAATACATTGCATATTATTATTGTAGAATGATGGAAGAATTCATGCCTAGGCCTTCGAGCACAGAGTCATGAGGGATATCGTATTGATTGTTTGGTGGCCTGAAGGGGGAGGATGTTATTATGGGCAATGTGACTCGGTAACTGATTGATTGATAGAAATTGTGATTGTAGATCCTCGGTAATCGGTGTTTGGGTAGGTAAAATATATGAAAACCCGGTAACTTAGGTGGGGAATTGTTATTGTTTGCTAAACTTCTGAAATCTTTGTAATTATGTTTTACACAATAATGGTGTTGGGGGTGACACAATTTAATTCTGGGGTTATCATTTATGTGTATTTTATAAATCCTGAGGAAACTAGATTATTGGGTATGTTCGGAGAACTGGCCAAGTGTATGTGTGAATAGATTGCTAGGTTGTAGCGAATCTCCGGGAATTGTATTACTAAAGGGAAATTTATAGGTTTCTTAATCATTTCCATAGGCCCATTTTAAATGGGGTGGTAAAGGTTCTCCTATCTAGGTGTTTAGAGTAGGTGTCCGTATGGCCTGGTAGTTTGGTCGTGACATCAGTGTAGAGATAAAATAAATACTTCACAGGATATTATAAGTGCAAATGCAGTAGCAGTAAATCAAAAGGGGGAAACGTCAAAGGATTGGGTAAACAAAACATTTGAAAAACAACAACAAGAAGCTCCAGCAACCACAATGGATGCAAGTGTGCCTGTGACAACAAAGAAAATAAGTGAGAAGCAGCATAACAGTGACAATAATATTGGAACAACACAATCAGAAGAAGTAAAGAGCACAGAAAATGCAAATGAAAAGGTGGCAGGGGTACCTCTTGAAGCATCACACTCAGAAGTGGGAGAGAGGGCATCAAGGGCTTTTCACACAACCATTTGAGAAGCAGTACCAAGTTCAGTTGTAAGTGCAGTAGCAGCAGATGTTCCAGTAATTGTTCATAAGCCAACAACAACAGTTGTACCAGTTACAAAGAATGCAAGTACAGATAAGAGGGATGAATTAAACATCCCTTCAGAGAATGAAAAACCTACAGACATACCAAAGAGAGATGATTCAGCTGGCAATAGTGATGATTTTTGTTCTCATATGGCACTAGTTCCTGTCACACAACAAATTGTCACTATTGATAAGCATCACTTGGAGGAGGAAAATAGTGAAAGTAAAAATGATCATGGAAATATTAATCCTATCAGTGTTGTAGATGTTGCAAATAGTAGTGCAAATTTGGTGGATAAGAGTGCAGAGAAACACAAAGATAAGGCTATCACGATCATCCCCACAACAATTCAGATTGATGAGTCCTTGGCTCTTATTTGTCATTCTCCAAATAGAGTTTTGCATGACATAGTGTCACATAATATTAGAGAGGAGGATGAAAAGGAATTAGGCCAACTAGTAGGCTTGGTAGCAGTAGAAATTATAGCAGATTTTCATGAAGATTTTCCCATAGATACAGACCTTTCACCAAGGGTATTGATGAAACCCAACATAGGTTATGTCATGACCACGACCATCATGAGTGGCACCCACCCAATACCCTCCGAGTGAGTGGACCAATAACGACCCAATACTTAGCATAATCTAACAGCTCAAAACCAGTTTGCATAAATTAAACTAACATTCACCGTCTCAAATACTATTTTAATAAAATCTACGAAAAATCCTTCCTAGAACCTGAAGGTCATCGTACCAAAATATCTACCAAGTCTAGAGTACGGGGATGCAACCCCAAAAGCAAAACAGAGACTAAGCCCAAAATAAGTGGGCTATAACTAAAGAAAAAAACAAGGTAGCTCAACCGAAACAGCTCACTCTTGAGATCTGGAATCGCTGGGACTACAAGTGAGGTTGTGTGTCAGCCGCTAGAAGATTGCCTACACTCACAAAAACTAACATAAGTACAGAATTAGTACACAACCACCATGTACTGGTAGGATCATAGGTCAGCTCTAATAAACAAATATGATAAGTAAACCAAAGCTGAGTAAAGTAAAGTAAACATGTAAACAAGCCAACAATATAACCAGACTACAAGTCCCTTTCTTATCTTATCAACCACACGTAATCAAATAACAACCATTGACAACACTCAATGATAACAACGTATATCCTTTTCTCTTATCTCGGACCCACCAATGATCCCTTCTAACTTTACCTAAGTTTTAAACATGCAACTCTGGCCTACACCAAGACCAACCTCACATTTAAATACAATTACCCGGCCACTCATTGACCATATGCAATAATCACATTACAAGAATACAACCCAGTCCACTCATGGAACCATCGTTAAATAAAATCAATGCAATAAATCAAACCCGTACTAGGTATGGTACCCAAGCCAACCATTATCAAACCTGTACCAGGCATGGTACCCAAGCTAACCATTATCAAACCTATACAAAGCGTGGTACCTGAGCCAACCGATATGTTTCCCGTACCAGGCGTAGTCCCTGAGCCAACCAATATTTAACATGTATCAGGCAAGGTACCCGAGCCAATCGAATGTCACACAATCCAACAGTCAAAAACAACAATGAACATAAGCACACTTGTAAACTAACAAGCAACAACACCTAGTTCATTTCACAAGATTGATAACCAGATAGTTAGACATTCATAAGCCATTCCCTAAGCATGTAACTCATACAATATTAAGCATTAGTACATGAACACATATTGCATATTAGAAAACAACAACCATCACCTACATCGAATTATTCAACAGCTCTATTGAACCAGAGCCTTCCCGCTTCCCAAAGCTCTTGCTTGTTCTTGGTCTAAAATAACATACACTAACTATAATCAATTTACTGGCCTAAAACACCTGGATTATACAAAATCCCAATCCCCAGGCCAAACTATAATCATTCCACCTATTTTCGGGATTTTCCATCATTAATTCACCTAAGTCTATTATTTTTACGGATACATTTAGAGAATTATGGCTAATTGATCATAACCCAACAATAATTGACAAGACCCAAGAACTTCTATGCCCTAGAATCCCCTTTTTCCCTGGATTCTACCATTTCTAAGTCAAACCAAACCTTCCCCCAAGTCCATAACTAGTAATTCTACTCCATAGGAATTAAACTACTAAGTTGGGAGAGTAGAATTCTTACCTCTGGGACAAAAAATGATGCAAAATGGAGTAAGTTTGCCTAAAATTGCCCTGCCCTTCTCCAAAACTCAGTTGACGAAAAACTGAATGTTTTGGGGAAGTTTTCTGCATAAATCCCAACTTATTTCGTTGACACTCTGCTATAGTAGTACCACCATAGCGGAGTCGATCACTATGGCAGAGGCTGACCACCGTTGACTTCTCCGCTATAGCGGTTGATAATGGATAGAAAGTCATAAAGTTCCCCAAAAGTGCCCATTTTACAACACACCTTGAATCCCCGACGTCTCAGAACAACCCCTTCACGTTAACCTCGATACCGAGAGTTCTATTTATCCGACTTCACTTTTGAAAAGACCCCCGAACTCCTCTATGTCTTAACTACAAGGAAAACTAGCTTATTACAAGATACTTACCCAATCCTCACCCGAATTGCCCTAGACCATACCTCACTCCAAAACCGGCCGAGACTAGCCTAGCCCAGGATTTTCAACTCCCAAACTCCAAAGTTTTCTAACTCTAAACTTGGCACAAAAGGTTTATCTGTAACAATAAATCCGATCATTACAACATATACCAATTTACCCATCAATCATTCGGGAATGATCAAGCCCAAAAATACAGAAATAAAAGAGGGAAAGTGTAGTATCTAAATCCTCAAACAAGTGAGGGTACCTGTCCCGCATGTCCTTCTTGATTTACCAAGTGGATTCCTCATCGGATGATGCTTCCATTGAACTTTTACCATATTGATCACCTTTGTCCTTAATTTTTGGACATCCCGATCAAGAATCGCAATCGGTTTCTCTTCATACTGAATATACTTATCTAGTAATACCTCATCCCACTTAATAATGTATTCCCCATCCCATGGTATCGCTTTAACATGGATACATGGAAGACTGAATGGACTCTTGATAAACTGGGCGGCAGTGCTAGCCTGTAAGCCACTGGCCCTATAATTTTGAGAACTTTGAATAGACCGATAAAATGAGGGATGAGCTTGCCCTTCTTACCAAAATGCATAACCCCTTTCATTGGTGACCCTTTCAGTAACACCCGCTCACCAACCTGAAAGTCCATGTATCTTACTTTACAATCTGCGTACTCCTTCTGCCTGCTCTGGGCTGCTAGCAACTTGGTCAGAATGCCCCTTACTTTTTCCTGTGCATCCCTTACCAAGTCTACGCCCAGAGGCTTCACATCGCCTGCCTCAAACTGCCCTATATTAGGTGATCTACATTCCCTCCCATACAGTGCCTCAAAATATGCCAAGTCGATACTGGAGTGATAGTTGTTGTTGTATGAGAACTCACACAACGGAAGAAACTGGTCTCAATGACCCCCAAAGTCAATCACACATACTCTCAGCATGTCTTCCAATACCTGGATTGTCCTCTTTAATTGACCGTCTGTCTGGGGATGGAATGCTATGCTGAAAGTGAGTTGAGTGCCCAACTCTTCACGTAACTTACCCATAACTTAGAAGTAAACTGCGTACCCTTGTTTGAAATGATTGAGAGTGGCACCCCGTGCAGTCTCACAATCTCTTTAATATATAATTTAGCCAACTGCTTCGAGTTATAGTCCACTCTGACTAGAATGAAATAAGCTGACTTGGTCAGCCTGTCCACAATGACCCAAATTGAGTCGTACTTTCCCAAAGTCTTGAGAAGTCCCACTTAAGAAACTTAGTCAGCATCTCGTGTACATTCCCTGTCATAATTGGACCTAGCATTAGCCTGAAGAAATCGTCTAAGCCCGACGTTGCATCCATTCTAGGAGCTGTAGTAACCGCTGGTTGGGTGTCCAGAACCTGATCTGCATTACCTATGGGGGTGGCTCCAACACCTACCAACCCACTCAGAAAAATCCATACCTGCTGAAATGCTTCGGGCGTTACATGGGGAAGGCCTGCACCTCCATCTGCCTCCGCCTGCTATGCGCCCTCCTCAACAACAACCTCAACTTTCTCTTTGACCTAATCCTGAGGTGGGTGAGGGGTTGCCTCTCGTGCTCCTGCAGCCGCTTGAGCTCCACCCCTAGCGGGTGTTGCTCTACCTTGGCCCTGCCCTTGCCCCTGCCCCTTCCCCTACCCCTCACAGTCGGGCCTACTGATGGGACCGCTGCTCTTGCTCCTCTGTTCCTCGTATTAACCATCTGTGAAAAAAAAAGTGAAAGAGTTAGATACCAATTTGCATCTCCAGATACCAATTGGAATCAAGTTATAGCACGAAAGAAGAAAAAAAGGATAGTTTGCTAAAGTCCTATAGCCTCTTGAAGAAAAGTACAGACGTCTCCGTACCATTCCGCAAGACTAATAGACTCATTTTGGTACGACGAGATCAATGAACCTAGGGCTCTGATACCATCTTTGTCATGACCCAGACCGTCGTGAGTGGCACCCATGCAATACCCCCCAAGGTGAGTGGACCAATATCATCCCAACTCTTAGCATAATCTAACAGCTCAAAATCAGTTTGCATAAATTAAACTAACATTCACCGTCTCAAAACTATTATAATAAAATCTGTGGAAAATTCTCCCTAGAACCTCAAGGTCATGGTACCAAAACATCTACCAAGTCTAGAGCACGGGGATGCAACCATAAAAGCAAAACAGACTCTAAACCCAAAACAAGTGGGTTACAACTAAAGAAGAAAACAAGGTAGCTCAACCGAAGCAGCTCACTCTTGAGATCTGGAACCGTTGGGACTACAAGTATGGTCGCTTGTCAGCCGCCAGAAGATTGCCTCTACTCACAAAAAGAAATGCAAGGGCAGAATCAGTTCACAACAACCGTGTACTGGTAGGATCATCGGCCAGCTCCAATAAACAAATATGAACAGTAAACCAAAGCTGAGTAAAGTACAGTAAGCATGTAAGCAAGCCAACAATATAACCAGACTACAAGTCCATTCCTTAGCTTATCAACCATACGTAATTAAATAACAACCATTGATAACACTCAATGATAACAACATATATCCTTTTCTCCTATCTCGGACCCACCAATGATCCCTTCTAACTTTACCTAAGTGTTAAACATGCAACCCCGGCCTACACCAAGACCAACCTCACATTTAAATACAATTACCCGGCCACTCATTGACCATATGCAATAATCACATTACAAGAATACAACCCAGTCCACTCATGGAACCATCGATAAATACAATCAATGCAATAAATCAAACCCGTACCAGGTGTGGTACCCAAGCCAACCATTATCAAACCTGTACCAGGCATGGTACCCAAGCTAACCATTATCAAACCTGTACCAGGCGTGGTACCCGAGCCAACCGATATGTATCCCGTACCAGGCGTGGTACCCGAGCCAACCAATGTGTAACCTGTATCAGGCATGTTACCCGAGCCAATCAAATGTCACACAATCCAACAGTCAAAAACAACAATGAACATAAGCACACTTGTAAACTAACAAGCAACAACACCTAGTTCATTTCACAAGACTGATAACCAGATAGTTAGACATTCATAAGCGATTCCCTAAGCATGTAACTCATACAATATTAAGAATTAGTACATGAACACATATTGCATATTAGAAAACAACAACCATCACCTACCTCGAATTATTCAACAGCTCTATTGAACCAGAGCCTTCCCGCTTCCCAAAGCTCTTGCTTGTTCTTGGTCTAAAATAACATACACTAACTACAATCAATTTACTGGCCTAAAACACCTGGATTATACAAAATCTCAATCCCCAGGCCAAACCATAATCATTCCACCTATTTTCGGGATTTTCCATCATTAATTCACCTAAGTCTATCATTTTTACGGATACATTTAGAGAATTATGGCTAATTGATCATAACCCAACAATAATTGACAAGACCCAAAAACTTCTACGCCCTAGAATCCCCTTTTTCCTTGGATTCTACTATTTCTAAGTCAAACCAAACCTTACCCCAAGTCTACAACTAGTAATTCTACTCCATAGGAATTAAAGTACTAAGTTAGGAGAGTAGAATCCTTACCTGTGGGACAAAAAATGTTGCAAAATGGAGTAAGTTTGCCTAAAATTTCCCTGCCCTTCTCCAAATTGCAGTTGAGGAAAAACTAAATCTTTTGGGGAAGTTTTCTGCATAAATCCCAACTTATTCCGCTATAACGGATGACACTCTTCTATAGTAGTACCACCATAGCGGAGCCGATCTCTATGGTAGAGGCTGACCACCGTTGACTTCTCCTCTATAGAAGTTGACAATGGATAGAAAGTCGTAAAGTTCCCCAAAAGTGCCCATTTTACAACACACCTTGAATCCCCGACGTCTCAGAACAACCCTTTCACATTAACCTTGATACCGAGAGTTCTATTTATCCGAATTTACTTTTGAAAAGTCCCCCGAACTCCTCTATGTCTTAGCTAAAAAAAAACTAGCTTATTACAAGATACTTACCCAATCCTCACCCGAATTGCCCTAGACCATACCTCACTCCAAAACCGGTCAAGACTAGCCTAGCCCAGGATTTTCAACTCCCAAACTCCAAAGTTTTCTAACTCTAAACTTGGCACAAAAGGTTTATCTGTAACAATAAATCCGATCATTACAACATATACCAATTTACTCATCAATCATTCAGGAATGATCAAGCCCAAAAATACAGAAATAAAAGAGGGAAAGTGTAGTATCTAAATCCTCAAACAAGTGAGGGTACCTGTCCCGCATGTCCTTCTTGATTTCCCAAGTGGATTCCTCAATCGGATGATGCTTCGATTGAAATTTTACCATATTGATCACCTTTGTCCTTAATTTTTGGACATCCCGATCAAGAATCGCAATCAGTTTCTCTTCATACTGAATATCCTTATCTAGTAATACCTCATCCCACTTAATAATGTATTCCCCATCCCATGGTATCGCTTTAACATGGATACATGAAAGACTGGATGGACTCTTGATAAACTGGGTGGCAGTGCTAGCCTGTAAGCCACTGGCCCTATAATTTTGAGAACTTTGAATAGACCGATAAAATGAGGGCTGAGCTTGCCCTTCTTACCAAAATGCATAACCGCTTTCATTGGTGACACTTTCAGTAACACCCGCTCACCAACCTGAAAGTCCATGTCTCTTACTTTACAATCCGCATACTCCTTCTTCCTGCTCTTGGCTGCTAGCAACTCGGTCTGAATGCCCCTTACTTTTTCCTGTGCTTCCCTTACCAAGTCTACGCCCAGAGGCTTCACATCGCCTGCCTCAAACCGCCCTATATTAGGTGATCTGCATTCCCTCCCATACAGTGCCTCAAAATGTGCCATGGTGATAGTGGAGTGATAGTTGTTGTTGTATGAGAACTCACACAATGGAAGAAACTGGTCTCAATGACCCCCAAAGTCAATCACACATACTCTCAGCATGTCTTCCAATACCTGGATTATCCTCTTTGACTGACCGTCTATCTGGGGATGGAATGTTGTGCTGAAAGTGAGTTGAGTGCCCAACTCTTTATGTAACTTACCCAGAACTTAGAAGTAAACTGCGTACCCCTGTTTGAAATGATTGAGAGTGGCACCCCGTGCAGTCTCACAATCTCTTTAACATACAATTTAGCCAACTGCTTCGAGTTATAGTCCACTTTGACTGGAATGAAATGAGCTGACTTGGTCAGCCTGTCCACAATGACCCAAATTGAGTCGTACTTTCCCAAAGTCTTGAGAAGTCCCACCACGAAACCTATGGCTATCCTTTCCCACTTCCACTCGGGAATGGACATTCTCTAAAGTAGTCTTGCAGGTCTTTGGTTCTCATACTTGACTTGCTGACAGTTCTAACATCTAAACACAAAATCAGCTATGTCCTTCTTCATCCCAGGCCACTAATAAAGCTGCCTCAAGTCCCTGTACATTCTGGTTACACTCGGATGAATTAAATACCGCAAAACATGAGCCTCTACCAACACCTTCTGAATTATGGCATCAACCCCAGGAACACATATCCTCTTCCTGAAGCTCATCACCTTATCATCTCCCAACATGGCGCCCCCGGACTCTCTGGACACTACCTTGCTCCGAAGCTTGCTCAACTGTGCATCCTGGAATTGCTTCTCCTTTATCTCTTCAATGAATGTGGACTTGACCTCAATACTGACCAACACTCTACCCTATTCTGAGAACCCCAATTGCATGAACTTAGATTCTAAAGTCTGAATCTTCTTAGCTAGGGGTCGCTTGAACACCCCAAATAAGCCAAACTGCCCATGCTAACCGTCTTTTGGCTCAATGCATCTGCCACCACATTAGCCTTACCCGGATGATACTGGATGGTCATATCATAATATTTCAAAAACTCCATCCACCTTCTGCCTCAGATTCAAGTCCTTATGAGTAAATACATGTTGCAGACTGCGATGATCAGTGAACATCTCACACTTGACACCGTAGAAATAGTGTCTCCAAATTTTGACTGCAAAAACCACCGCTGCCCACTCCAAGTCATGGGTTGGATAATTCTTCATGGAGCTTCAATTGCCTAGAAGCATATGCTATATCGTTTCTGTCCTGTATCACAATATATGATGAAATCATTACCTTCAACCGGAAGTGATAGATTGGAGCCGTGGTAAGAAGTGTCTTGAGCTTTTGAAAGCTCTCCTCACACTTGTCGGACCACACAAATGGTACCTCTTTCTGAGTCAACCTTGTCAAGTGAGTAGCGATAGATGCAAAATCCTTGACAAACCTGCGATAGTAGCTTGCAAACCGCACAAAACTCCTCACCTCAGTCACAGAGCTAGGATGGACCCAACTCTTAACTGCCTCAATATTCTGGGGATCCACCATCACTCCCTTTTCTGACACTACATGCCCAAGGAAAGCGACTAAAGTCAACCAAAATTCACACTTAATTTTTTTTGCATATAGCTTCTGGTGCCTCAAAATATCTAACACAATGCGGAGATGCTCAACATACTCCTCCCTACTCTTGGAAGAGATCAAAATGTCATCTATAAATACAATAACGAACGAATCTAGGTAATCCTTAAATACCCAATTCATCCAACTCATGAATGCTGCTGGCTCATTGGTCAAGCCAAACAACATCACTAGAAACTCATAATACCCATACCGAGTTTGAAAAGCAGTCTTAGGAATATCCTCGGGCCTAGACTTTTACTGATGTTACCCTGACATTAGGTCAATTTTGAAAACACAAATACACCCTGTAACTGGTCAAAGAGATCATCTATACGAGGTAAAGGATACTTGTTCCAGTTGGCAACCTTGTTCAACTGCCTGTTGTCTATGCACATCTGCATACTACCATCTTTTTTTTTCATAAACAGCACCGGAGCACCTTAAGGTGAAGCACTGAGATGGATAAAACCCTTGTCTAAGAGTTTCTGAAGCTGAGTCTTAAGTTCTCTCAACTTTACTGGAGCTATACGATAAGGAGGAATGAAAATTGGGCGAGTGTCAGGCTCCAAGTCAATACAAAAATCAATGTCTCTGTACGGAGGCATACTGGGAAAATCTATTGGGAACACCTCCTGAAACTCCAAAACAACTGGAACTAACTCAATCGATGGGGACTTCACACTATCATCCAAGAGATGAGCCAAGAAGGCTAAACACTCTCTCCCCACTAGCTTTCTAGCCCGAACAAAGGATATGATTTTAGCCAGATTAGGCCTGTACACCCTTTCCCACTCTAGCCTATACTTACCCAGAATTTCTAGAGCCACAATCTTAGCATTACAATTAAATATTGCATGATAAGGAGACAACCAGGTCATGCCCAAGATAACATCAAAATCTAATATGTCCAGGATAACCAATTCTACCCAAGTCTGCAACCCCACAAATACCACAGAACAAGTACGATAAACATGAGTCACTATTACAGACTCTCCAACCGGGGTAGAAACATAGATAGGGGAATATAGGACATCACAAATCAAATCCAGACCTAAAGCAAACTTCACAGAAAAATAAGAGTATGTAGAACCTAGGTCAAAAAGTACTGAAGCCATCGTATCACAGACAAGAATTGTACATGTGATCACCGCGTCTGACACCTCAGCCTCAGACTTCCCTGGAAAAGCATAACAATGAGCCCGATCTTCAATCTGAGCAACTTTTCTGGCCGGCTGCGCCACTCCCCTGCTCGCGCCGCCATTACCCCTATTTCCCTGACCTCCTTGAAAGTTACCTCGTCCACCCTGTGGATGACCTCTAGCACAGCCACCTCGACCAACTGGAACCACAGCCTTGGACTGCTGTTGAGCCTGATTACCTGTCTGTCTATGAGGACACTCCCTCTTAAAGTGGCCCAGATCACCACAATAGAAACACATGCGATCAAGAGTAGGCCTACTGGTGGATGTGTAAGAAGCTCCCTGGCCTCTAGGAGCTGAGAACTGCTGGCTAGCTCCCGGATGACCACCTGTGGCAGCTGGCAGAGCTGACTGAATAGGACGAGAAGAGTACACCTGCTGATTGTGGCCCTTGGAGTACGAACCACTAAACTTCCCATCGTTCTGGGACTTCTTGGCTAACACTTTAGCCTGCCCAACTTGCTTGACCCCTTCTAACTTCTTTACATAGTCTATGACCTCATTGAAGCTCTTCCATGCTGAAGTCATGTGCACGGACAAAACTTGCAATTCTGTATTCAAATATTTCACAAACAACCAAATCCTCTCCTCTTTGGTACCCAATAACTGAGAAGCAAAATGAGACAAGGCATGGAACTTGGCCTCATTAGTGGAGACTGACATGCTACCCTGTTTCAGAGCCAGGAACTCATCTTTTTTGCGATCCCTCAAGGTACGAGGAACATACTTCTCTAAGAAGAGAGCATAAAACTCCATCCAAGTCAGTGGAGGCAAGGTCGATGGCCGACATTCCATATGAGACCTCCACCATTGCTTAGCATCACCCTGCAACTGAAAAGTGATGAACTCAATCCCATGTTGTTGCACAATGCCCAGCTTGTGCAGCCTCTCATAACAGTCCAAAATAAACTCATAAGCACCTTCCTTCTCAATACCCTAAAACGTAGGAGGTTTCAACTTAAGGAACTTAGTCAGCATCTCGTGTACATTCCCTGTCATAATCAGACCTAGCATAAGCCTGAAGAAATCGTCTAAGCCCGACACTGTATCCATTCTAGGAGCTGTAGTAACCGCTGGTTGGGTGCCCAGAACCTGATCTGCATTACCTGTGGGGGTGGCTCCAACACCTACCAACCCACTCAGAAAAATCCATACCTGCTGAAACGCTTCGGGCGTTAGATGGGGAAGGCCTGCACCTCCAGCCGCCTCCGCCTGCTATGCGTCCTCCTCAACAACAACCTCAACTTTCTCTTTGACCTAATCCTGAGGTGGGTGAGGGGTTGCCTCTCGTGATCCTGCAGCCGCTTGAGCTCCACCCCTAGCGGGTGTTGCTCTACCTCGGCCCTGCCCTTGCCCCTGCCCCTTCCCCTACCCCTGACAGTCGGGCCTGCTGATGGGACCGCTGCTCTTGCTCCGCTGTTCCTCGTATTAACCATCTGCGAAAAAAAGTGAAAGAGTTAGATACCAATTTGCATCACCAGATACCAATTGGAATCAAGTTATAGCACGAAAGAAGAAAAACGAGATAGTTTGCTAAAGTCCTATAGCCTCTTGAAGAAAAGTACATACGTCTCCGTATCATTCCGCAAGACTCTACTAGACTCATTTTGGTACGACGAGATCAATGAACCTAGGGCTCTGATACCATCTTTCTCATGACCCAGACCGTCGTGAGTGGCTTCCATGCAATACCCCCCAAGGTGAGTGGACCAATATCATCCCAACTCTTAGCATAATCTAACAGCTCAAAATCAGTTTGCATAAATTAAACTAACATTCACCGTCTCAAAACTATTATAATAAAATCTGTGGAAAATTCTCCCTAGAACCTGAAGGTCATGGTACCAAAACATCTACCAAGTCTAGAGCACGGGGATGCAACCATAAAAGCAAAACAGAGTCTAAACCCAAAACAAGTGGGTTACAACTAAAGAAGAAAATAAGGTAGCTCGACCGAAGCAGCTCACTCTTGAGATCTAGAACCGTTGGGACTACAAGTATGGTCGCGTGTCAACCGCCGGAAGATTGCTTCTACTCACAAAAAGAAACGCAAGTGCAGAATCAGTACACAACCACCGTGTACTGGTAGGATCATCGGCCAGCTCCAATAAACAAATATGAACAGTAAACCAAAGCTTAGTAAAGTAGAGTAAACATATAAACAAGCCAACAATATAACCAGACTACAAGTTCCTTCCTTAGCTTATCAACCACACGTAATCAAATAACAACCATTGACAATACTCAATGACAACAACATATATCCTTTTCTCCTATCCCAGACCCACCAAGGATCCCCCCTAACTTCACCTACGTGTTAAACATGCAATCCCGGCCTACACCAAGACCAACCTCACATTTAAATACAATTACCAGAGTAGACCCACCAAGAATTCATGCCTAGGCCTTCGAGCACAGAGTCATGAGGGATATCGTATTGATTGTTTGGTGGCCTGAAGGGGGAGGATTTTATTATGGGCAATGTGACTCGGTAACTGATTGATTGATAGAAATTATGATTGTGGATCCTCGATAATCGGTGTTTGGGTAGGTAAAATATATGAAAACCCGGTAACTTAGGTGGGGAATTGTTATTGTTTGCTAAACTTCTGAAATCTTTGTAATTATGTGTTACACAATAATGGTGTTGGGGGTGACACAATTTAATTCTGGGGTTATCATTTATGTGTATTTTATAAATCTTGAGAAAACTAGATTATTGGGTAGGTTCGGAGAACTGGCCAAGTGTATGTGTGAATAGATTGCTAGGTTGTAACGAATCTCTGGGAATTGTATTACTAAAGGGAAATTTATAGGTTTCTTAATCATTTCCATAGGCCCATTTTAAATGGGGTGGTAAGGGTTCTCCTATCTAGGTGTTTAGAGTAGGTGTCCGTATGGCCTGGTAGTTTGATCGTGACATCAGTGTAGAGATAAAATAAATACTTCACAGGATATTATAAGTGCAAATGCAGTAGCAGTAAATCAAAAGGGGGAAACGTCAAAGGATTGGGTAAACAAAACATTTGAAAAACAACAACAAGAAGCTCCAGCAACCACAATGGATGCAAGTGTGCCTGTGACAACAAAGAAAATAAGTGAGAAGCAGCATAACAGTGACAATAATATTGGAACAACACAATCAGAAGAAGTAAAGAGCACAGAAAATGCAAATGAAAAGGTGGCAGGGGTACCTCTTGAAGCATCACGCTCAGAAGTGGGAGAGAGGGCATCAAGGGCTTTTCACACAACCATTTGAGAAGCAGTACCAAGTTCAGTTGTAAGTGCAGTAGCAGCAGATGTTCCAGTAATTGTTCATAAGCCAGCAACAGCAGTTGTACCAGTCACAAAGAATGCAAGTACAGATAAGAGGGATGAATTAAACATCCCTTCAGAGAATGAAAAACCTGCAGACATACCAAAGAGAGATGATTCAGCTGGCAATAGTGATGATTTTTGTTCTCATATGGCACTAGTTCCTGTCACACAACAAATTGTCACTATTGATAAGCATCACTTGGAGGAGGAAAATAGTGAAAGTGAAAATGATCATGGAAATATTAATCCTATCAGTGTTGATGTTGCAAATAGTAGTGCAGATTTGGTGGATAATAGTGCAGAGAAACACAAAGATAAGTCTATCAAGATCATCCCCACAACAATTTAGATTGATGAGTCCTTGGCTCTTATTTGTCATTCTCCAAATAGAGTTTTGCATGACATAGTGTCACATAATATTAGAGAGGAGGATGAAAAGGAATCAGGCCAACTAGTAGGCTTGGTAGCAGTAGAAATTATAGCAGATTTTCATGAAGATTTTCCCATAGATACAGACCTTTCACCAAGGGTATTGATGAAACCCAACATAGGTTATGTCATGACCAAGACCGTCATGAGTGGCACCCACCCAATACCCTCCGAGTGAGTGGACCAATACCTACCCAATACTTAGCATAATCTAACATCTCAAAATCAGTTTGCATAAATTAAACTAACATTCACCGTCTCAAATACTATTTTAATAAAATCTACGAAAAATCCTTCCTAGAACTTGAAGGTCATCGTACCAAAATATCTACCAAGTCTAGAGTACGAGGATGCAACCCCAAAAGTAAAACAGAGTCTAAGCCCGAAATAAGTCGGCTATAACTAAAGAAAAAAACAAGGTAGCTCAACTGAAACAGCTCACCCTTGAGATCTGGAATCGCTGGGACTACAAGTGAGGTTGCGTGTCAGCCGCTAGAAGATTGCCTACACTCACAAAAACTAACATAAGTACAAAATCAGTACACAACCACCGTGTACTGGTAAGATCATCGGCCAGCTCCAATAACCAAATATGATAAGTAAACCAAAGCTGAGTAAAGTAAAGTAAACATGTAAACAAGCCAACAATATTACCAGACTACAAGTCCCTTCCTTATCTTATCAACCACACGTAATCAAATAACAACCATTTACAACACTCAATGATAACAACATATATCATTTTCTCTTATCTCGGACCCACCAATGATCCCTTCTAACTTTACCTAAGTTTTAAACATGCAACCCTGTCCTACACCAAGACCAACCTCACATTTAAATACAATTACCCGACCACTCGTTGACCATATGCAATAATCACATTACAAGAATACAACCCAGTCCACTCATAAAACCATCGTTAAATACAATCAATGCAATAAATCAAACCCGTACCAGGTGTGGTACCCAAGCCAACCATTATCAAACCTGTACCAGGCATGGTACCCAAGCTAACTATTATCAAACCTGTACCAAGCGTGGTACCTGAGCCAACCGATATGTATCCCGTACAAAGCGTAGTCCCCGAGCCAACCAATATGTAACCGGTATCAGGTGTGGTACCCGAGCCAATTGAATGTCACACAATCCAACAGTCAACAACACTAATGAACATAAGCACACTTGTAAACCAACAAGCAACAACACCTAGTTTATTTCACAAGACTGATAACCAAACAGTTAGACATTCATAAATCATTCCCTAAGCATGCAACTCATACAATACTAAGCATTATTACATGAATACATATTGCATATTAGAAAACAACAACCATCACCTACCTCGAATTATTCAACAGCTCTATTGAACTGGAGCGTTTCCGCTTCCCGAAGCTCTTGCTTGTTCTTGGTCTTAAACAACATACAATAACTACAATCAATTTACTGACCTAAAACTCCCAGATTATACAAAATCCCAATTCCCTGGCCAAACCATGATCATTCCACCTATTCTCGGGTTTTCCCACCATTAATTCACCTAAGTCTATCATTTTTATGGATACACATAGAGAATTATGGCTAATTGATCATAACCCAACAATAATTAACAAGACTCAAGAACTTCTACTCCCTAGAATCTCCTTTTTCTCTGGATTCTACCATTCCTAAGTCAAATCAAACCTTCCTTCAAGTCCACAACTAGCAATTCTACTTCGTAGGAATTAAAGTACTAAGTTGGGGGAGTAGAATCCTTACCTTTGGGACATAAAATAATGCAAAATGGAGAAAGTTTGCCTAAAATCACCCTGCCCTTCTCCAAAATGTAGTTGAGGAAAAACTGTACATTTTGGGAAAGTTTTCTGCATAAATCCAAACTTAGTCCGCTATAGCGGTCTACACTCCACTAGCAGTACCGTCGTAGCGGAGCCGACCGCTATGGTGGAGGCTGACCGCCGTTGACTTCCACTATTGTCACGATCCAACCGGTCGTGAGTGGCACCCACCCAAATCCCCGGGCAAGCGAACCATTATTGACCCAGAACTTAACTATTTTTACAGCTCAAAACCAGTGTGCAATTAAATAAACTAGCAATTTAATATCTCAAACACTAATATTATAAAAATCTGCAAAAAATCCTCCCTAGAACCTGAAAGTCACAGTACCAAAACATACTAGTAATCGTCTAAAATACGGGGATGCAACCCCAAATAAAACAAGAAAGAGTTTAAGCCCAAAATAATTGGGCTATAACTTAAAAGAAGACAACAAGGTAGCTCGATTAAAGTAGCTCACCCTTGAGATCTGAAAACGCTGGGAGTACAGGTGAGGTCGCGTGTCAACCGTCGGAAGATTGCATGTGCTCACAAAATAAAGCAAGTACAGAATTAGTACACAAATACCGTGTACTGGTAGGATCATCGGCCAGCTCCAATAAATAGAATATGAACAATAAACCAAAACATAGTAAGGTACAGAAAGCATGTAAACAAGCTAACAACATAACCAAACTACAAGTCTCTTCCTTAGCTTATTAACACATGAACCAAATAGCAACCATTGACCACACTCAAAGACAATAATATATACCCCTTTTACATAGTCCGGACCCACCAAGGATCCCCTTAATATAACCTAAGTTTTAGACATGCAATCCGGCCTACACTAAGACCAACCTCACAACTAAATATAGCCACCCGGCCTCTCATGGACAATATGCAATAATCACAGTCAAGAAGTACAACCCGGTCCACTCATGAAACTATTGAAAGAGAACACAATAATGCAATTAAAACAACTCATACCAGGCGTGGTACCCGAGCCAACTATTATGAATTCTTGCACTAGGTGTGGTACCTAAGCCAACCGTTATGAATTACCGTATCAGGCGTGGTACCCGAGCCAACTGTTAGCATTCCCATATCAGGCGTGGTACCCGAGCCAACCATTAGTATTTCTGTACCAGGCGTGGTACCCGAGCCAATCGAATATCATACCAAGTCCAATCAATCACTAACAATGAGCAAACATACTTGTAATCCAATAAGCAACAAACAAGTTCATTTCACAAGACTGATAACCGGACAATTAGACATTCACATTTCATTCCTTAATCATGCAACTCATACAATACTAAATAATGGTACATGAACACATAATGCATATTGGGAATTTAGGAACCATCACCTACCTCGAAGTACTCAAAGCTCTATTGAACCAGAGCCTTCCCGTTTTCCAAATCCTTTGCTTGTTCTTGGTCTAGAAACAAACATACAACAATTACAATTAATTTACCGGCCTAAAATACCCGAATTATGCAATAATTTCAATCCCCAGGCCAAATTATAATCATTCCACCCATTTTCGGGCTTTTCCACCATAAATTCACCTAAGTTCATCATTTTTACGAATATTTTTAGAGAATTATGGCTATGTGATCATAACCCAACATTAATATACAAGACCCAAGAACTCCAGTACAATCATCACCAAACTCAAGTAATCAATTTGGCTAATAACTAAGTACATTGACAAACTTATTTTTTTGTTGTTCAAGGTTCAACAATATAGTGGATTCAGAATTGTTTTTTCATTTTTGAATCTCAGCAACAACTAAGGATCTAGAATGGATTTAGCACTTGAATCTCAACTCAAAACTTCAACAACCTTCGAATCTACTCATCAGCTCTAATTCTTTTTCAAGTTTATACAAGAACAATAACAATTGACATTTTTATTTTTCTAAATATAAAGTGATATTTCCATCTTAATATTTTAACCCTAATTTCTTAGAGTATTCTTCACTGCTGCAATTGCGTAAAATTGCTTTTCACAAAAATTCAGATCTGCTTTTGTCAATTTATTTGTTCAGTCGTCATCTACATTAGAATTGGAGCTTAAGAAACAAGAATTTAAATTTTTTTATTTTGCATTTTCTAAACCTTTTCCTCATCTTAACATTTGAATTTGGTTGAATGTATTATATTTTGAAGTGGAAAAGGGTCAAATATACCCTTGTACTATCAGAAATAGTTTAAATATACCCCTCGTTATATTTTTGGTCTAAATATACCTTTTATGTTATACTTTTGGTTTAAATATACCCTCTCATTATAATTTAACACAAATTTACCCTTAATTTTGACTAAAGAACAAATGTAAGCTCAAAATCAAATAATCCAATTTTAAATATCCAATTTCTTTTAGAAAATCCCTTGTTTAACCCGACTCGACCCATTTTATTTTCTTCTCATCATCTTTCTCTTTTAAAATTCAAATCTTGAGTTTCTCTGATGAGTTTGCCAAAAAATGAATGTGATTTTCTCAAAATTCTTTATTGTGTATGAAGAAAATAGATGTGATTTTCTCAACCAAAAAAAATACGTATTGGATATGCTAATCTGACACTAATTCATACAATGTTGTCAATGTATTCGAAAAATTAAACCTCAGTCCAAACTAAAATATTACTCATCAGATTCTCACATACATTTGATTATTAATTGGTACATGCTCATTAGTTCTTCAAGTAGAAAAATATGGTTAAAAAAATGAAACTTTTTGTTAAAAATTAAAACTACCTTCGTTTTTCACTGAAAAATAAATATTTTACAAAAGAAAAAATCAGTAAATAATGGTAAACGTTTTGATCTCCATCTGTTGTATCCATGAATATAGTTTAGTTTCATTGTCAGTTTTCTCTCAAGATCCATCACCCTGCATATTGATATGGAGCCTAAGCAGTTCGTTGCTAACTTTTACAAGCAAATAAAGCTACTAATATAAGTATGATCATATTTACAAATGTGAATCGAATTGATTGTTCCTCTGATGAGTTCACTGGTAAAAACAGGAGAAATTCTTATTTGAGTTTTAAAAGAAGAAGATGGTAAAAAGAAAAAAAGTGAGTTGGGTTAAATCAAGTTAAATAAGGGAAATGGATATTTAAATTTGGGTCATTTGATTTTGCGCTTATATGTGTCTTTTCGTCAAAATTAAGGGTAAATATATGTCAAATTATAATGGGAGAGGTATGTTTAAACCAAAAGTATAACAAAAAAATATATTTGAACCGAAAGTATAACGAGTGACAATAATTAAATCATTTTTGATAGTACAAGATATATTTGGCCATTTTAAACTTAAAAAAATAATAATAAAAGGAAGTAAATAAAATAGATTTTTCTAAAACATTTTGAAATTACACGTGACAGTGTGTATATTTCACTGCATATGAAAAATTTGATTCTCTATTTCACGTCATCACTTATGGTGATATTTATTCCATTTTAAAAAAAATTAGAAGGTAATAGGATCCTCATAAAGATAAAATGTGTCTCTAAAACTTTGAGTATAGCTCAAAGGGATACTTATGCCTTTTTCCAAAATAATATACATGTTAATTCTTGTATAAGTTAAACGAGTTAGTAATACAACTTTTGATTTTCAATATTAAATTATTCACTTAATTTATGCAAAGTTTATAATGGAAAACAAACGAGGTAGTAATTATAGGAAAATTATAGTGGTTAGTGATTTTACACGATAAATCAATATTATATTACATAAATAATACAATACTTTGAACCAAAATTAATTTTTCATATACTTCAAACCAAACGACCTTTTAGTTTTTATTAGTTCGTTCAGATACAAATGACTTTGTTACCATTACTTTTTGATAGTACATGTACAGTTCTGAATGCAGAACTTTGAGTAAGTGGTATAATTAACATTTAAATAAAAATAAATGAATAATACACATAGATAATATTACATTAAAAAGACAACCTAAATCTTTTAAGTTAGAAATGTTTTTAATTTTTTTTAAAATAAAATTATAAGACACCAAAAGAAGCTTAAGCATAGTGATTGATTGTTAATGCTTTTTAAATTCAACCAATTTCGCAACTGCATAAAAGATGAAAACAATCAACCTCTTATTTTTAGCCTAAAGATAATCCATCATAAAAGATTCATGCACTAAAGAAAAGAATTAGGGAAAATAAGAATCGTGTGAAATCCTGTTTCTTTATTTTTATTATTAAAAAAAAAATGAGATGAATTAATTGAGATTGAGGGTGTGTTTGGCATGAATGAAAACATTTTTTATGGAAAATATTTTGTTGAAAAATAAGTGAATTTCTTACTTATTTTCTAGTATTTGGTAAGTGAGCGAAAAAATATTATCCTAAGAGCATTTATATATAATCTAACGAAATATTATGTAGCGGAATGGGGTAGGAAATGGGGGTTCGGGAGTGGTGGGGGTGGATGGTCAAGGGGTGAGGATTGGGAACGTTTAGTGGGTTGGGGGGAGACAAGAAACTTGAAATGTCATGTATAGAACTTGTTTTCTCTACTTTCATTAAAAAAGTCATTTTCTTCATTTTTAAGGAGCTTGATTTCCTAAAAAAAATATTTTTCAAAATATTTTGACCAACCAAACATGAGAAAATCAGAATTTGAAAATAGTTTCCTCCGTACCGAACAGTCAAACACACTCTGAGATTAATTTCCTATTAGAAGAACCTCCAAAAATTAAACAATTTTTTAAAAAATAGACTTTACCATTATATTCCAATCAAAACCCGATAAGTAATTATTAGTACTAAACATTAAACTATGATTACTACAAATTAAAAAGATAAAAAAAAAATAGTCAATGATGGAAATCAAGTTATTTTTCAAGAAGTTTTGAAAAAAAAAAGTGCACCTTTTGTTTTGCTATATACTTTTTCAAAAGGGAAATAGCAATGCACATTTGCACGTTTGAAGGAATTTCATGGGGTCGTTGCTTTTGCAATACCTTTTTTACGAAAAACTTTTTACTTTTTGCATGCCTTATCAAAAGAGAAAAAAAAAGGCATTTAAATCACTATTAAAATAATAAAAATTAGTGACAGATAAATTCTGTCACTAATTCTATTTAGCGACAAATTAATAATAGATTATTAAAAAAAATTGTTTCTTCAAGCGATTTAGGTGTTTGGTACCCACATTAGAGCCCAATTAAATCCAAATCGCAAGTTGTAAGGCCTATTTTGGGATAACACTCCCAACATATTTTTTTTTTCATTCCCAAGACTTGAACTCGAAACCTTTGGTTAATGGTAGATGGACCCCAACCATTTCACTACAACATATATTGGTGATTTAGCAATAAGTTAGTAAAAAAGGTCGTAGCTAATTCCAACTTATTTTGTAGTGAATAATAACTTGTTTGGCCAAGCTTATTTTTTTTTTTAAAAAAAGTGTTTGACCAAACTTTTGAGAGAAAATAAGTGCTTCTTGGGGATAGTAGAAACTGTTTTTTTATAAGCTAAAAAGGTAGTTTTTTCCTAAAAGCACTTTTTTGAAAAATATTTTTGAGAAAAATACAATTTAAAATATTTTTTAAAAACTTGATCAAATAATAATTGTTGCTTAAAAGTGTTGTTTAAATTTATTGGCCAAACAAAAATTGTTTCTCATCAAAAGTACTTTTTTGAAAAACACTTTTTACTCGACCAAACAAACTCTAAGTTGAGGAGGATTAGCCATGCTTGCACTAATTGTTAACCTCTTTTAACTTTTGCTAGTATCAATGCATTAACCAATAATTTCAAATAACTTAATTTATTATAACGATCGGGTCTGTCGTTACGAGTAGTCCAATCGTGCCAAGTTTTAGAGTTAGGAAACTCCGAGTTTGAGAGTTTGAAATTCTGGGCTAGGCTAGCCTCGGCCAGATTTGGAGCGAGGTCGAGTCTAGGGAAATCCGGGTAAGGATTGGGTTGGATGTCTTGTGGTGAGCTAGTTTTTCTTGTAGCTAACACATTAAGGAGTCCGGGGGACTTTTCAGAATCGAATTCGGGTAAGTAGAACTCCCGAAATCGAGGTTGACATGAAGGGATTATTCCGGAACGTCAAAAAAATAAGTGTGTTGTAAAATGGACTAGTTTTGGAGGTTTTACGACTTTTTATCCCGTGTCAGCCGCTATTCCGCCATAGCGACCTCCGTTGTAGCGAAGAAATTACCACTACAGCGGAAGTCAACGTCAGTCAGCCTCCGCCATAGCGGACGACTCCGCTACGGCGGTACCGCTATAGTGGAGCGGACTGCTATAGCGGAGCGTGACGAGATTTAATGTAGAAACTTCCCCAAAATAGTTCAGTTTTTCTTGAAATATTTTGGGAGAAGAAGGGGGCGATTTTGGGCGACTTTTACCAGTTTTCCACTATTTTTTGTCCTAAAGGTAAGGATTCTACTCCCCAAACTTCGTACTATTTTTCCTACGCGGTAGAATTGCTAGGAGGAAACTTGGAAAAAGGTTGGAATAACCTAGGGATGGTAGAATCCGGGGAAGAAGGGGGATTCTAGACATGAAAGTTCTTGGGTATTGTTAAAAGTAAGGTATTATGATTGTATGTTGTTAAATTCTCTATTTTTATCCGTGAAAATGATAGAACTAGGGAAATTAATGATGGAAAGCCCGAGAAAAAGGGTAGGATAATCATGGGTGGCCTGGGGGTCTGTGAGTTGGTGTAATCCGGGTAATGTGCAAGCCTTGTTTGTTAATTTGAGTACTTGTATATTGTTTTAAACCAAGAACGAGAAAGGAATCCAGAACACGAGAAAGCTCGGGTTGAGTAGAGCTTGGATCATTTTGAGGTAGGTGATGGCTTACAATTCCTGTGAATGTTGTATATTTTATACTCTTATCTAAGTGTTTGTATGAATTGCATAGCTTAGAAGAATTGTGTAGAATGTCTAAGGGTCCTGTTTTACAGTCTGTGAATTGAACGGTGTGTTGCTTGTTGGTTTACAAGTTGTTTGTTCATTATTTGACTGTGGATTGTTGATATTTGGTTGGCTCGGGTACCATGCCTAGTACGGGTATACTAACGGTTGGCACGAGTACCACGCCTGGTACGGGTATAACAAATGGTTGGCTTGAGTACCACATCTGGTACAGAATACTAACGGTTAGCTCGGGTACCAGCCTGGTACGGGTTTATTTTTCTGCATTATTGCATTGATATTATTGCATTGCATTGATTGTTATTGGTTTCGTGAGTGGATCGGGCTGTTTTATTGAATTGTGGTATTCGTTGGTGGTCCTTGAGTGATCGAGAATCCTGTTATATCTGTTGAGTTGGTCTTGGATTAGGCCGAGTTGTCTGTTTAACACTTAGGTGTTGTTTAGAAGGGATCCCAAGGTGGGTCTGGGCTAGACAAAAAGGATGATTTATTGATTCTATGATTGTTGTTTAGAGTTATAAAAGGTTTATTTCATGCGGGAACAAGCTAGGTAGAGACTTGTAGTCTAGGGGAGCCTATTGACTTGTTACATATTTTTCGTACTTATACTTGATTTGTTGTACTGATTAGACACGGTTTTATTTGGAACTGGCTGATGATCCTACCAGTACATGGTGGTTGTGTACTGATACTGCACTTGCTTGTTTTTTTCTTGTGAGTACAAAAAAAAATTCGGCAGTTAATGCACGATCTCACTTGTAGGCCGGACTGTTCCAGATATCAAGGGTTAGCTGTTCGACCAAGCCGCCTTGGTGTTTATCTTTGAGTTGTAGCCCAATTATTTTGGGCTTAGACTATCTCTATATTGCTTTAAGTTTTGGGGTTGCATCCCCGTACTCTAGTATTGGTAGTGTTTGGCACAATGATTTTCATATTCTAGGAGAATTTCTGCAGGTTTTATTTCAATGAAAGGCCTTTCGCATTATTTGAATTGCTAGTTTATTTTCTGTTTCCTGGTTTTAGGCTGTTAGTCTAGGCTAAGGGTTGAACTCTACTGGTTCGTCCATCCGGGGGTTGGGTGGGTGCCACTCACGATGGCCTGGATCGTGACAAAGATGGTACCAGAGCCCTAGGTTCATTGATCTCGTCGTACCAAACAGGTCTAGTAGAATCTTGCGGAACGATGCGAAGACGTCCGTACTTTTCTTCGAGAGGCTATGGGGCTTTAGGAAAACTATATTTTCCTTCTTTCCTTCGTGCTATAACTTGATTCCAATTAGTATCTGGTGATACAAATTGGTATCTAATCTCATTCAATCTTCTGTCAGCAGATGGTTAACACAAGAAACAACGGAGCTAGAGTTGCGGTCCCAGCAACGGGGATGGTTGTCCGTGGTAGAGGCAGGGGAAGGGGCAGAGGACGAGGTAGAGCCGCACCCGCCTGGGGTGGAGCTTGAGCGGCTGCTGGAGAGCATGAAGCGACCCCTCTCCCACCTCAGGAACATGTTGCTGAAGATGTAGAAGTTGTGGCTGAAGATAGTGAGGCGCAGGAGGAGGAGGCACCGATTGGGGGTGCAGGCTACTATAACACATGAATCCTTTCAGCAGGCTTGGAATATTTTGAGTGGTTTGGTTGGTACTGGAGCCATACCCGCGACTTTTGCAAACCAGGCCTTGGATACTCAGCCAACGGTTACTACAGCGCCTAGGATAGAGCAGCTTCAGGCACATGACTTCTTCAGGCCAATGCTAGGCCCAGTGATGACAGGGAATGAGCATGAGATGCTGACTAAGTTTCTCATGCTGAAACCTCCTACATTTCAGCGTACTGATAGGGAGGATGCTTATGAGTTCATCTTGGATTGCTATGAGAGGTTGCACAATTTGGGTATTGTACGTCAGCATGGGGTTGAGTTTGTCCCATTTCAGCTGCAGGGTGATGCCAAGCAATGGTGGAGGTCTCATGTGGAGTGTCGGTCTTCTGTTCTACCCCCACTGACTTGGGAACAGTTCCATGCTTTGTTTTTAGAGAAGTATGTACCCCGTACTTTGAGGGATCGGAAGAAGGATGAGTTCTTGAACTTGGAGCAGGGTAGCATGTCAGTCTCTGCTTACGAGGCTAAGTTCCACGCCTTGTCTCATTTTGCCACACAGATGTTGGGTTCCGAGAAGGAACGGGTCCAGTTATTTGTGAAGGATTTGAATACTGAGATATAGGTATTGTTAGTGCATATGACTTCTTAAGGGAAGGGCTTTAATGATGTGGTGGATTATATGAAGAAACTTGAGGGAGTCAGGCAGGCGGGAAGTTTCTCAGATTGATTATCGGGCTTATTGCTATGCATTTCCAGGGAGAATTGAGGCGGAAGCATCAGATGCAGTGATCACAGGTACCATTCTTGTATGTGATAAAATAGTTTCGGTATTATTTGACCTAGGTTCTACATATTCTTATGTATCTGTGAGTTTTGCGTTAGGCCTGGAATTGATTTGTGATATCCTTGATTCCCCTATCCATGTTTCTACCCCGGTTGTAGAGTCTGTGATTGTGACTCATATTTATCGTGATTGTTCTGTTATGTTTGTGGCGTTGCATACTTGGGTAGACTTGGTAATTCTGGATATGGCTGATTTTGATATTATCTTGGGCATGACCTGGCTGTCCCCTTATCATGTTGTGTTGAACTGTAACACCAAGACTGTTGCTCTAGAGATTCTGGGTTAGGATAGACTAGAGTGGGAAGGTGTGTACAGGCCTAAGCCAGTAAAGGTCATATCGTTCATTCGGGATAGGAAGCTAAAGGGGAGAGGGTGTCTAGCCTTCTTGGCTCATCTCCGGGATGATAATGTAGAGTCCCCATTTATTGAGTCAGTTCCGATGGTTTTTGAGTTTCTAGCGGATTTGTTTGGTATGCCTCCGGACAGGGATATAGACTTCTGTATTGATCTGGAGCCAGGCACTCATCCCCTTTCTATTCCTCTATATCGGATGGCTCCAGCAGAGTTAAGGGAACTTAAGACTAAGCTACAGGAACTCCTAGATAAGGGATTTATCCATACCAGTGCGTCGACTTGGGGTGCTTCTGTTTTGTTTGTAAAGAAAAAGGATGATAGTATGCGGATGTGCATAGATTATAGGCAGTTGAACAAGGTGACCATCCGGAATAAGTACCCTCTACACCGCATTGATGATTTATTTGACCAGCTTCAGGGCGCATCGGTGTTTTCGAAAATCGACTTGAGGTTGGGGTACCATCAGTTGAGGATTAGGCCTGAGGACATTCCTATGACTGCTTTTTGGACTCGGTATGGGCATTACGAGTTCCTAGTAATGTCATTTGGTTTGACCAATGCGCCGGCAGCATTCATGAGTTTGATAAATGAGGTATTTAAGTCGTATTTGGATTCCTTCATGATTGTGTTTATCGATTATATTTTGATCTACTCCAAGAGTAAGGAGGAGCATACTGATCATCTTCGTATTGTGTTGGATATCTTGAAACGCTAGAAGCTTTATGCGAAGTTCACTAAGTGTGAGTTTTGATTGACTTCAATTGCGTTCTTGGGGCATGTAGTGTCAGAACAGGGGGTGATGGTGGATCCCCAGAAGATTGAGGCAGTCAAGAGTTGGGCTCGGCCTAGCTCTATAACCGAGGTGAGGAGTTTTGTTGGGCTCACAGGGTACTACCAGAGGTTTGTTAAGGATTTTGCATCTATTGCTACTCACCTGACCAGGCTGACACAGAAAGATGTACCATTCATGTGGTCTGAAAAGTGCGAGGAGAGCTTCCAAAAACTCAAGACACTTCTGACCACGGATCCTGTATTGTCCTTGCAGGTTGAAGGTAAAGACTTTATTGTTTACTGTGATGCTTCACATTCTGGTTTGGGTGCTGTGTTTATACATGATACGAATGTGATAGCCTATGCATCTAGGCAGTTGAAGGTGCATGTGAGGAACTATCCTACTCATGACTTAGAATTGGCAGCAGTGGTCTTTGCACTCAAGATTTGGAGACACTATATCTATGGTGTCAAGTGTGAAGTGTTCACTGATCATCGTAGTCTGCAGCATGTCTTCAGTCAGAAGGATTTGAATTTGAGGCAGAGAAGGTGGATGGAGTTATTGAAGGACTATGATGTGACTATTTAGTACCATCTGGGTAAGGCTAATGTGGTGGCAGACACATTGAGCCGGAAAACAGATAGCATGGGTAGTTTGGGTTGTTTGGGGGTGTCCAAACGACCACTAGCAAGGGAAATTCGGGTTTTGGAGGCCAAGTTCATGCACTTGGGTGTTTCAGAACAGGGTGGGTTATTGGCCAGCATTGAGGTTAAAGCCACCTTCATAGAGGAAATAAAGGCCAAACAGTTTCAGGATCTGAAACTGAGTAAGCTTCGAGGTAAGGTAATATCTGGGAATCCAGGGACATCACGTTAGACTCTGGTGGAGTACTAAATTTCAGAGAGAGGATTTTTGTTCCTCGGGTTGATGATATAATTCAGAAAATCTTGGCGGAAGCCCATGGTTCACGGTACTCAATTCATCCAGGTATGATCAAAATATACAAGAACTTAAGGCAACATTACTGGTGGCCCGGAATGAAAAGAGACATAGTTGACTTTGTGTCCAAATGTCAGAACTGCCAACAGGTAAAGTATGAGCATCAGAGACCTGCAGGACTACTCCAGAGAATGCCAATTCCAGAGTGAAAGTGGGAAAGGATAGCCATGGACTTCGTGGTGGGTCTTCCCAATACATTGGGGAAGTATGACTCAATTTGGGTCATTGTTGATAGGCTGACCAAGTCCGCTCAATTCGCAGCAATTGACTAAGATCTACGTGAAGGAGATTGTGAGATTGCATGAGGTGCCACTGTCCATCATTTCAGACAGGGGTACACAGTTCATCTCTAAATTTTGGGGTAATCTACATGAAGAGTTGGGTACACAACTCACTTTTAGCACAACCTTCCATCCTCAGATTGATGGTCAGTCAGAGAGGATGATCCAGGTATTAGAGGACATGCTGAGAGCATGTGTGATGGACTTCGGGGGTCATTGGGACCAGTTTCTACCGTTGTGCGAGTTCTCATACAACAATAGTTATCACTCCAGTATTGACATGGCACCATTCGAGGCGTTGTATGGAAGGAGTTGCAGATCACTGGTTGGGTGGTTTGAGGAAAGCGATGTAAAGCCTTTGGGAGTGGAATTGGTAAAGGAAGCACAAGAAAAGGTAAGGGGTATTCAGGCCAAATTGCTGGCTGCCCAAAGTAGGCAGAAGGAGTATGCAGATCGCAAGGTCCGGGACATGGAATTTCAGGTTGGTGAACATGTATTGTTGAAAGTGTCACCAATGAAGGAAGTTATGCGGTTTGGTAAGAAGGGCAAGCTTAACCCTCGGTTCATCAGTCCGTTTGAGGTTCTTGAGATTTTGGGGCCAGTGGCTTACAAATTAGCACTGCCGCCCAGTTTGTTGGGTGTCCATCCGGTATTCTATGTATCCATGCTTAAGCGATACCATAGGGATGGGGACTACATCATCAAGTGGGATGAGGTGTTTTTCGATAATGATCTTCGTTATGAAGAGGAACCAGTCTTGATTCTTGCTCGGGATGTCCGGAGGTTGAGGATAAAGGTGATTGATATGGTAAAGGTTTAGTGGAAGCATTATCCGGATGAGGAAGTCACTTGGGAAACCGAGAAGGATATGCGGGACAAGTACCCTCATTTGCTTGAAGATTCAGGTACTACACTTTCTTTCTTTTATTTTCGTAAATTTGGGTTTGATCATTCAAGGATGAACGATGGGTAAATTGGTATCTGTTATAACGACCGGGTCCATCGTTATGGGTAATCCAATCGTGCCAAGTTTTAGAGTTAGAAAACTCCAAGTTTGGGAGTTTGAAATTCTGGGCTAGGCTAGCCTCAGCCGAATTTGGAGTGAGGTGGATTCTAGGGCAATCCGGGTAAGGACTGGATTAGATGTCTTATGGTGAGCTAGTTTTTCTCATAGCTAACATCTAAAGGAGTCCAGGGGACTTTTCAGAATCAAATTCGGGTAAGTAAAACTGTCGAAATCGAGGTTGACCTGAAGGGATTGTTCCGCGACGTCGAGAAAATAAGTGTGTTGTAAAATTGACTGGTTTTGGAGGTTTTATAACTTTCTGTCCCATGTCAACCGCTATAGCGGTTAACACTCCACCATAGAAACCTCCATTGTAGCGAAGAAATTACCGCTACGGCGAAAGTCAACGTCAGTCAGCCTCCGCCATAGCAGACGACTCCGCTACGACGGTACCGCTATAGCAGAGCGGATCGCTATATCAGAGCGTGATGGAATTTAATGCAGAAACTTCCTCAATATAGTTCAGTTTTTCTTGAAATGTTTTGGGAGAAGAAGGGGGCGATTTTGGGCGATTTCTACCAATTTTCCACTATTTTTTGTCCTAAAGGTAAGGATTCTATTCCCCAAACTTCGTACTACTTTTCCTACATGGTAGAATTGCTAAAAGGGAACTTGGGGAAAGGTTGGAATAACCTAGGGATGGTAGAATCCGGAGAAGAAGGGGGATTCTAGGCATGAAAGTTCTTGGGTATTGTTAAAAGTAAGGTATTATGATCGTATGTTGTTAAATTCTCTAGTTTTATCCATGAAAATGATAGAACTAGGGAAATTAATGATGGAAAGCCTGATAAAAAGGGTAGGATAATCATGGGTGGCCTGGGGGTCTGGGATTTGGTGTAATCCGGGTAATGTGCAGGCCTTATTTGTTAATTTGAGTACTTGTATATTGTTTTAGACTAAAAACGAGAAAGGAATCCGGAACACGGAAAAGCTCGGGTTGAGTAGAGCTTGGATCATTTTGAGGTAGGTGATGGCTTACAATTCTTGTGAATGTTGTATATTTTATACTCTTATCTAAGTGTTTGTATGAATTGCATAGCTTAGAAGAATTGTGTAGAATGTCTAAGGGTCCTGTTTTACAGTCTGTGAATTGAACGGTGTGTTGCTTGTTGGTTTACAAGTTGTTTGTTCATTATTTGACTGTGGATTGTTGATATTTGGTTGGCTCGGGTACCATGCCTAGTACGGGTATACTAACGGTTGGCACGAGTACCACGCCTGGTACGGGTATAACAAATGGTTGGCTTGAGTACCACGTCTGGTACAGAATACTAACGGTTAGCTCGGGTACCAGCCTGGTACGGGTTTATTTTACTGCATTATTGCATTGATATTATTGCATTGATATTATTGCATTGCATTGATTGTTATTGGTTTCGTGAGTGGATCGGGCTGTTTTATTGAATTGTGGTATTCGTTGGTGGTCCTTGAGTGATCGAGAATCCTGTTATATCTGTTGAGTTGGTCTTGGATTAGGCCGAGTTGTCTGTTTAACACTTAGGTGTTGTTTAGAAGGGATCCCAAGGTGGGTCTGGGCTAGACAAAAAGGATGATTTATTGATTCTATGATTGTTGTTTAGAGTTATAAAAGGTTTATTTCATGCGGGAACAAGCTAGGTAGAGACTTGTAGTCTAGGGGAGCCTATTGACTTGTTACATGTTTTTCGTACTTATACTTGATTTGTTGTACTGATTAGACACGGTTTTATTTGGAACTGGCTGATGATCCTACCAGTACATGGTGGTTGTGTACTGATACTGCACTTGCTTGTTTTTTTCTTGTGAGTACAAAAAAAAATTCGGCGGTTAATGCACGATCTCACTTGTAGGCCGGACTGTTCCAGATATCAAGGGTTAGCTGTTCGACCAAGCCGCCTTGGTGTTTATCTTTGAGTTGTAGCCCAATTATTTTGGGCTTAGACTATCTCTATATTGCTTTAAGTTTTGGGGTTGCATCCCCGTACTCTAGTATTGGTAGTGTTTGGCACAATGATTTTCAGATTCTAGGAGAATTTCTGGAGGTTTTATTTCAATGAAAGGCCTTTCGCATTATTTGAATTGCTAATTTATTTTTTGTTTGCTGATTTTAGGCTGTTAGTCTATGCTAAGGGTTGAACTCTACTGGTTCTTCCATCCGGAGGTTGGGTGGATCCACTCACGATGGTCTGGGTCGTGACATTTATAGACCACCTTTAAGCTTTATCAAGTGTTTTTTGGATCTCCAAAATAGTAAAGAATATGTTTTACTTCATCACATGGTAGTTTGTTTCTTATTATAAAGTGACCTAAACTATATTATTATTATACTATAAGAGGGAGTTTCACCAGCTGAAGCAGGTACGATATCAACGTATCTGCTTCAACAACTAGAGACATTTTGATCATTTATATTAATTTTTTTATTTTAATTTATTTATCTTTTTTTTTAATTTATTGTATATACTCTTATATTATAAGAGGGAGTTGAAACTGCTGAAGCAGGCATGAGGTCAACGTGCCTGCTTCAGCATTTAGGGACATTTTGATCATTTTCGTTAATTTCTCCATTTTAATTTATTTGTCTTATCTTTCAAATTTATTAGTATATATTTAAAAATTACGGAAAAATATAAATCACAATAATTAACAATTTAAAATATGTAAAAGACATATAAAAAGTTTAGTTGATTCTCTAAATTCTATCAATGACACATAAATTGGAGTAGAGAGGGTAACATATATTATTTGAAAATTACGTAGAAACTACTATAAATCACAATAATTAACAACTTAAAATATCTAAATATTATATTAAAAAATTGGATTGACTCTCCAAATTCATTAGAGTTGTGATAGAGAGAGTAACATATATTATCTGAAAATTATATAAAAAGTATTATAAATCACAGTATCAACAAGTTAAAATATTTAAAAACTATACAAAAAATTTGATTGATAACTCTCCAAGTTCTATTTTTGTTACATAATTTGAAACAACAAATAGCATATATCTAGCAGGGACTCTTTGTATCTAGTAGTAAATTGAGTACTAATAATGATATTACTTTCGAAAAAAGAGAGCATATTCTATAAACAACTTGAGAGGAAAAAAAAACTCGAACAACTTGAGGAATAATATTAGAATATTTTCATTTGTTGTGTGTGGGTGTCATTTTCTAGTTCAAACTTTTATTAAACTTCAATATTCGAATAAAATATTTAACAAAAAGGGACTGTGTTTATGGAATAGTTTCGATACTATATGCTAAAAGTTGAATAAAAAGTAACCCCATTTATGATACAACTATGCAATTGGTCCATTCTTGCTAAGTGAATCCTTCAACAGTTGCAAATATTAGTGGAAAAGAATTTTATCCTAAGTGAATCTTTCTAAGTTAGCCTATGCAGATTCTTTTTTCCTTTTATTGTGGACATAAATAATAAGACTATGTAGGCGTTTGGACTTTGAACAATATTTGGTCAAAGTTCGAAAAAAAAGAATTGTTTAAGTTAATTTATTTTTATTTTTATAAAAGGTAGAATTTGAAAGTTAAAACATTTTTTATGTCCTCCACCAAAAGTTAACAGAAGAAAAAGATGAAAAGAATTTAAAAGAAGATCAGTGTTATTAATTTAAGGTAGACTTTGCAATTGCAAGCTGTGTGAAAGAGAGGCTGATAGGGACTTTGGAATGATATTAGATCATTTTTAATGTTGGGCATCTATAAGACTACAAGAGGCCCATGTTAAGACCATATAAAAACATTAACACATTAACCAGAAGTATCGAGTTCGAAATCTGATTATAACGTTATTTTTAATACGAATCATATTACTCTCTAAAGTAGAACTTCTCACCACAAATTTAAACTATCCGAGTCTCAAAGCGCGAACTAAACACCACAAGGGAAACAAAAAGAAGATAATATAAAAGAGCTCAAGATACACAATGTAGTTAGATGTGGCAAAATTAGAGGAAAAGGACATCACATAGCCAATCGATCAAAGTATTTTCAGGCGACTAGACATTTCCCTTTTTGGGCAATTTCGGTCCCTTTTTTAATATTTGATTCTGTCTTTTTTCTTGCTACTTGTTTTTTTTAATAATCAAATATAATTGTATAGAAAATATATAATTATTATAAAAAATATATATATGTGTGTGAGATGTATATAGAAATTGTATCATTGTTGTATAGAAGATGTATCTGTATAGAATGTGTATAAAAATTATATATTTTTGTATAAAAATATATTTATCACGAGTGTGTATGTATAAAAATGTATCATTGTTATATAAAAATATATCTATCATGATTATATTGTATTGTATATATGTATCAGTTATGTATTGTATTTTATCAATATGCATCAAATTGTATATATGTATTGTATCGTATCAATAGTTTAGAATACTCAGATATGTATTGTATTATATCAATATGTATCAATACATGTAACGATCGGATCCATCATTATTTCAGGAAACCTCGACATTTCGAAATTTCATGAACGAGTTAAAATATTTTTTGGTATTAAGTGGGTGACGTGATGAAAAATTTCAGATTTTTGGAAATCATCCGGGCTGACGTCACTCCGCTAAAGCGGAAGGCCATCCGCTATAGCGGAATGACGGGAGGCAGTAGCCTCAGAACGGGATTTAATAAAAAGACTTATCTTCCTCAATTGGGAAAGATATGAGGGCTTCTCCAAAAACTCTCACATGTTGCTCCAAGACTAGGGAACTATGAGGAGGAGGGATTATGGCTGGAGGGACACGGAACAACAGATTCCAGGATCGTCATTCAGTCGGGAACGCCTTCACGGAGCCAGAAACGCATCCTTGCAGCTGCTTGGCGCCCAGGTAGGCTAGGTATTCATTTGAGTAGATAGACCTGCTTACATTCTGTACTTATCGTATAGTGGAAGTGGAGAATCCACGATTAGGCCTCCAGGCACGAAGTCTGGTGGATTCGCTATTGGTTATGTGTGAACTAAGAATTGTATGGATTGAATTGTGGGATAGTGAAAATTGTTTGGGGCTGTTTTTGTTGTCTAGGTATGATAAAATGATAGGACTCAGGGACTAGAATGTCGGGGAGGTCCGGAGAATCGGGAAATGCTTGGGGTAACTAAATGGATAACGAAAATGGAGAAATTCCTAAATAAGTTTCAGGCGTATGAGTAGAATAATAAGGTGTGGTTAAATTACCAAGGTTAAGGAGTGGTTTCTCCATATTGTAACCAACCGCGGAAAGGTTCGTAAGCAATGTAGTTATTAAGACGTGTTATAAAAAGGGGAAATGGGATTTAGTCTTCGAACGGGTCAGGGCTAAGTTATATACCCGGGAGAGGGGGTAGGTGATGGTTGCTTCCTGTTTGCTTTGTGTGTTTAAGCACTTTTATCTAAGTATTTGTATGAAAGGCATTGCTTAGGCAATGACTAGAATTGTCTAATAGTCATGTTTAGCATTCTGATAAATTGAACGTTTTATTGTGCTTGTTAATTTACAAGTTGATTGTTTCTTTTGTGACTGTGGATTGTTTGATATTCGGTTGGCTCGGGTACCATGCCTGGTACTAAATATACTAACGGTTGGCTCGTGTACTATGCCTGGTATGGGATAATACTAAGGGTTGGCTCAGGTACCATGCCTGGTACAGAATTTACTAACGATTGGCTCGGGTACCACGCCTAGTACGGGTTTATTTTATTGCCTTGTTGTATTGTTGTAGTTGGTATTGGTTCCATGAGTGGACCGAGTTGTGCTATTGAGTTGTGATAAGTGCCTATGGTCTTTGAGAGGCCGAGAATTTTATTATGTTTGGCTGAATCGGTCTTGGTGTAGACCGGGTTGCATATTTAACACTTAGGTGTTGTTTAGAGGGGATCCCAGGGCGGGTCCAGGTTATATATAAAAAGGAAGGTTGGTGGATTATATTGTTATTTTCGATCATAGTTATATAAGGGTGGGTTACATGTGGTTGTTAAGCTAGGGGAATGACTGAGATTCTTGTGTTGTATTACTAGATGGTATTACCATAGTGGAGATTTCTTAGGGATACTGGAGAGGTCCAGATAATTGTGAGTAGTACCATAAGGGTAGCGAGTCTGGATGAACAGTAGCTGGATTGTTCCTGAACGTTTGATCATCGGGCTTGGTAGAGTAAAACAAAGTGATCGTCCGGGTCAGGACTTAGTGGTTGGGCCAGTGATGGGACTTGGGAAGTCTAAGGTTAGTACGACTGAGAAGGTCTAAGGTTGTGTGAACTTGGGAAGTCTAAGATAGTATTGCTTGGAAGATCGGGAGAGTGAGGAGTTGGCAGCGAAAGAAGTAGGAAGGGTTGAGGTTTGGATTGTAGTTAGAAGGGTGGTGTGATGTGAGTTTATAATAGAGGAGATTGTTAGAGGATGGAACTATATTGTTAAATCCATGTTTTCCCTGTTTTCTTATATGATGGTAGGAGTGGATTCGGATCAGCCGATGATGCCTACCAATACGTGTGTTTGTACTGATTCTACTCTTGCTATACCTTTTTGGGTATAGTCTCGTTGCAGGGTTGGTGATGTTTTACAGGTTCAGGATTGCGGTGATCTTCCAGCCGCTCCTACTTCCTTCTATGGTGGGAGTTGTGTCCATCTTATGTTGTAAACTCATCTTGTAGAAGCTCTTGTACTAGCTTAGACTAGGTTCTAGAGAGGGCTGTTTCAAATTGTAAAAGGTAATACGAATTTAATTCTAAAGGATTTTCATGTATTTAATGAGACTTAATTCATGGTTTTTTTTTTCTTCACATTACTTGTTGGTTTGGGTGGTAAGGTTTCTCCTATCTAGGTGGACTAGAGTAGGTACTCGCACGGCCCGGTAGTTGAGTCGTGACAGATGGTATCAGATCCTAGGTTATCGCTCTCTCAGTACAAGAGCAAAGTGACGAATAGAGTCCTACAGATTGGTGTACTGACGTCCACATCTAATCTTTGGGAAGCTATGAAGCATTCTAGGAAGTATCTCCTTTCTTTCATTCTTTCATGCGATTGTTTACTTGCTTGTATGGGTTGAGTCCAATTGGTATCTCTCGATTTCAATTGGTATCTTAATGGAGTGAAGGAGGTCATTGTATTCCAGGTACGATAAACAAGCAAGACAGATTGGAACCGAGAAGGTTCCAATTGGTATCTGGACTGAGAGGCTATGGAAAAACATGGATAACTGGCTAATGGTCATCCATGAATACGAATAGAAGGTGAATTAATGTGACTTGATTCTGGTTGTGACCTGAAGTGAAAATGTGTTGTATTTTTATGCTTGTAAGACCTACGTGAATGGTGTGTATTTGGTTACCTTGTTGTGAATGTTGAGTTTGCAGAGGGTCATAAGTTGAAGGTAGTGTGTCTTGGTTCTATGCATCACTGTTATTTGTATTGACTGAAAAGGGTATCACATCTTGAAGAGTACTTATCATTGATTAAGATAATAAGGGGATGGAAACTGTGACTGTAGGAAAACTTTGGTTTCAGGACGGTCGAGACTTGGAAAGAACCAAGGGAACAAGGGAGTTATTCGTGTGTAATAGCGGGAAGGTGTTGTTGGGAACAATTGTCTTTATAAATCTGTTGTGATTGGCGATCTTGCGATTAATGTTGAGTTTTGATTTATGCATTGCCAGGAATGGTCTTGGGGGTAGTCTAAGACCATGGCGGGATCGACTGGATTAGGTAATGATAACTGGGAAGGGGGAAGGATGCATTTGCTGGAAAATTCAATTTTCATACTGGTTACCGTCGGGATCGCCATAGCGGACGGCACCACTACGGCGCTCCTGCTATAGCAGAATTTTCTCTGCTATAGTGGTTCCGCTGTAGCGGAGTGGCCACCGCCATAGTGGAGGTGTGCCCTATTTTTCCCCTGTTTTCATTCAATCCCAGGAATATAAAAACGCAATAGATAAACTACGATTGTAAGAAAATTTAGCTATAAAACTAGTATAGCATGGATAAAGGAATAATATTTGAATCTAGTATCTGCGTGAGTAAAACGAAAGGGGAAAAAGGGAAGGGAACATTGTCTTAATAGCCCCAAACTGGGGGGAATCCCAAAAGCAGTAAAAGTATTTGATAAGGGGGGAGGGGGAGGTCCTAAGCCTCGTTATCACTCAGGAAGGAGAACTCCTGCATATCATCGGGCTCCAGGGTGGGAAGCTCTCGGCTCGGGGCAGCGCATGAGAATATGACCTTGATGGTCTTCCACATCCGGGCAAGCATATGGTCCCGGGAGCGCCTCTTCTTCTTCTCCTCCTCTAACTCCCTTCGGAGTGCAGCAAAGTCCTGAGCAGTGGGGGATGGGGTAGCACCTTCAGCAGCAGCGGTACCTTCTATAAACCTCCTAACAGTAGCCAAGTTCTCCTCTAGATGGGTGCTAGTGACCAGGGGCCGGGTCTGGGAAGGGGCAGGAGTGTCATCATCATCATCATCATCATCATCGGCCTCTTCAACCAGCTAACTGCTCCCGGCTTCATCCATCTTCCTCTTTTTCTTGGAGACTACCTTCACTCGGACAAGGTCGAAGGGGTCGTCCATAGCCACCTCCAAGTCAGTATGGTCCTCAGGCACCCCAAACTGCCTGCACAATTCAGACACCAAGCCCGGAAGGTAAGGGCCCTTTCTATGACCATGATAGAATTCCTTTCATTCGGAGATGATCTGCTCCCCCACATTTATGATTATACCCTGCATGGCACATGCAATCACCAGGGCCCGGGCATAGGTCATATCGGTCTTGTTTCCCGATGGGCGGATTTTCTGGGATACCAAGTTTAACCATATCCTAACCTCTGCAGAAAAGTAGGTGCTCGTGAAGCCCTCTGGGCTGACCCAGTAGACCTAATTTCTGAACTCTGCATCCACCAAGGTATCTCTCAACCAATTCATATCCCAAAGCCTTACATTGGCCTCGTATACAGCATTGGAGACGTAAGGCACTCCAAGCACCCCATTGATAGTCTGAGTGTCCACGGGGATGTCCACCCCTCGGATGCAGATGGTGGGGTTGGGCTCATCCCAATGGACTGTAGGAAGAATGGCATAGAACTCCCATACCCAGCCTGTCTATGCTGGAGAAGGAGCTACTAGCAAGGACTCCCAACCAAACTCTTAAACTCTGCGATGAAAGGCGTCTGCCTTTCCATCCACACCTATCATCTTGCACCCTCTCTCATAGCAAATGCCCAGTCTCCGGTATTCCAGGAACCTCTCGCGGCTAGCTTCATCGGGGAAATGCTCGTAGGAATACACTGGCAATTGTTGTCCTTCAGCTATTGGAAGTACAACCTGTAATGTAGCAAGAAAACCGGATTAGAACTCAATAAGGCATAAGGAGTTTAGAAAAAGGGGGAATTTTTTTCTAAGTGTCAGGTTGGAAGCTACTGGTCCATAGCGGAACCGCCATAGCGAAATAATATCCATCGTAGCGGAACAGCAATAGCGGAGCCCAACTGCTATAGTGATATTCATCGTCCCCAAAGCTTTAAGGGGTGCATCAATGGCGTCCCTTCACCCAAAACTCTATTTTTGACGATCCGAGTTCAAATCAGTACTCCTAAAATATTCTATTACTATTTTATACAAAAATTTGGGCATTATAGCCCCTACATTCCGTCCAAATCACGACTTTTGTTCAAGAGCAACCCTTCACCTCCCACCCTATTTTGGCCAATTTTTGGCCAAAAATAGTGTAATCCTTTCGCCCATAACGCCATGGAGGCATTGTAAACGTAAGGGAAGCATACATGGTTCAAGAATCCAACAAAAACCCAACCTAAGGTTCACATTCAAAACCCACTACAATGTATACCCCAAACCCTCGTTTTCTACCAAAATCATGTATAAATTCATGCAAGAAAGTAAGAAAACAAGTAGAAATGAGTCTTACCTGGAAATTTTAACGTCGGGAGCAGGGTGATCAGGAGAGTATGTGGTATTTTTGGAAGGAATATGGGAAGAATGAGGGGTGAAATCCATTTTTCCTATTTCAATTTGTTGTCAACCGCTATAGTGATCGACGTCCGCTATAGTGAAAGTTTTATAGTGGTATAATGTCCGCTATAGTGGACAGTAATCAACTTTTTGAAAGGAAAAGTTCTCCCGGGTATACATTATCCGAGACCCCGGATTCCTAGGGTACTCGGAAGGGTCACGTGTAAATTTTTATGGGTAATTCAAATTCTTCGAGGGAGTGAGATCGTCTAATCTTCTTCAAACTGGTGTGACTAATCGAGGGAGGGTTGGTTTTCGTGAAGGTTCATAAGTTACACGGTCAGTTGGGACAGTGAGGGTCCCGGGCTAGTTCCTTCGTCTTCTTGATTTTTGTGATCATTCGGGACAAACGATGGGTAAATTGGTATCATTTGTAACAACCGGATCCGATGTTATTTCAGAAAACCTCGATATTTTGAAATTTCGTGAATGAGTTAAAATATTTTTGGTATTAAGTGGGTAACGTGATGGAAAATTTCAGATTTTTTGAAAATCATTCGGGCTGACGTCACTCTGCTATAGCGGTATTTTATTCGCTATAGCAAAATTGCTATGGCGGAAGGTCATCCGCTATAGCAGAATGACGGGAGGTAGTAGCCTCAGAACGGGATTTAATAAAAAGACTTTTCCTTCTCAGTTGGGAAAGATATGAGGGTTTCTCCAAAAATCCTCCCATGCTGCTCCAAGACTAGGGAACCATGAGGAGGAGGGATTATGGCTGGAGGGACACAGAACAACAGATTCCAGGATCGTCATCTAGTCTAAAATGTCTTCACAGAGCCAGCAACGCATCCTTGCAGCTGCTTGGCGCCCAGGTAGGCTAGGTTTTCATTTGAGTAGATAGATTTGCTTACATTCTGTACTTATCGTACAGTGGAAGTGGATAATCCATGATTAGGCCTCCGAGCACGGAGTCTGGTGGATTCACTATTGTTTATGTGTGAACTAGGAATTGGCTGGATTGAATTGTGGGATAGTGAAAATATTTTGGGGCTGTTTTTGTTGTCTTGGTATGACAAAATGATATGACTCAGGAACTGGGATGTCGGAAGGGGTCCAGAGAATCGAAAAAAATGCTTGGGGTAACTAAATGGGTAACGAAAATAGAGAAATTCCTAAATATGGTTCGGGCGTATGAGTAGAATAATAAGGAGTGGTTAAATTACCAAGGTTAAGGGGTGGTTTGCCCATATTGTAACTAACCGCGAAAAGGTTCGTAAGCAATGTAGTTATTAAGACGTGTTATAAAAAGGGGAAACGGGATTTAGTCTTTGGACGGGTCAGGGCTAAGTTATATACCCTGGAGAGGGGGTAGGTGATGGTTGCTTCCTGTATGTTTTGTGTGTTTAAGTACTTTTATCTAAGTATTTGTATGAAAGGCATTACTTAAGGAATGACTAGGATTGTCTAATAGTCCTGTTTAGCAGTCTGGTAAAATTGAACGTTGTATTGTGCTTGTTGGTTTACAAGTTGATTGTTCCTATTGTGACTGTGGATTATTTGACATTTGGTTGGCTCGGGTACCACGCCTGGTACGAACTATACTAACGGTTGGCTCGGGTACCACACCTGGTATGGGATAATACTAACGGTTGGCTCGGGTACCACGCCTGGTACTGGTTTATTTTATTGCCTTGTTGTATTGATATTGTTGTATTATTGTAGTTGTTATTGGTTTCATGAGTGGACCGAGTTGTGCTATTGAGTTGTGATAAGTGCCTATGGTCTTTGAGAGGCCAGGAATTTTGTTATGTTTGGCTGAATTGGTCTTGGTGTAGAACGGGTTGCATGTTTAAAACTTACGTGTTATTTAGAGGGGATCCCAGGGCAGGTTCGGGTTATATATATAAAGGAAGGTTGGTGGATTATATTGTTATTTCCGATCATAGTTATATAAGGGTGGGTTACATGTGGTTGTTAAGCTAGGGGAATGACTGAGAGTTTGGCGTTGTATTGCTAGCTGGTATTACCGTAGTGGAGATTTCTTAGGGATCCTGAAGAGGTCCAGATAATTGTGAGTAGTACCATAAGGGTAGCGGGTCTGGATGAACAGTAGCTGGATTGTTCCTGAACGTTTGATCATCGAGCTTGGCAGAGTAAAACAGAGTGGTAATCCGGGTCAGGACTTAGTGGTTGGGCTAGTGGTGGGACTTGAGAAAACTAAGGTTAGTACGAATGGGAAGGTCTAAGGTTGTGTGAACTTGGGAAGTCTAAGATAGTATTGCTTGGAAGATCGGGAGAGTGAGGAGTTGGCAGCGGAAGAAGTAGGAAGGGTTGAGGTTTGGATTGTAGTTTGAAGGGTGGTGTGATGTGAGTTTATAATAGAGGAGATTTTTGGAGGATGGAACTATATTGTTAAATTCACGTTTTCCCTGTTTTCTTATATGATGGTAGGAGTGGATTCGGGTCAGCCGATGATGCCTATCAGTACGTGTGTTTGTATTGATTCTAATGTTGCTATCCCTTTTTGGGTATAGTCTAGTTGCAGGGTTGGTGATGTTTCACAGGTTCAGGATTGCGGTGATCTTCCAGCCGCTCCTACTTCCTTCCATAGTGGGAGTTGTGTCCATCTTATGTTATAAACTCATCTTGTATAAGCTCTTGTATCGGCTTAGACTAGGTTCTAGGGAGGGTTGTTTCAAATTGTAAAAGGTGTTCCGCATTTAATTCTAAAGGATTTTCATGTATTTAATGAGACTTAATTCATGATTTATTTCTTTTTTGCATTACATGTTAGTTCGGGTGGTAAGGGTTCTCCTTTCTAGGTGGACTAGAGTAGGTGTCTGAACGGCCCGGTAGTTGGGTCGTGACAATACATATGGAGGTTGTATCAATATATTAGAAGAAGAAAAAGAAGAAGATACAGTTATCCAGATACATGTATTTGGTATCGAAGATACATGTAGAAAATTCACTCTTTTATCTTTTTTGATTGTAAGAAAAATATGTTAATTAATTAATTAATATATATATATATATATATATATATATATATTATACATTGACTATACATTAATATGCATTTATTACACACAAACTAATATATACAATTTTTTATATAAAAAACAAAAAAAAACAGAGGAGCAGCAAAAAAAAAGGGCCAACGAATTTAGCAAGTGAAAAAGGGTAAAAAAAAAATTAGCCCATGATCATCCATCTTCATTCCAAACAAAGGCGAACATCTCCATTGAGTGACTATAACTGCTATGGTTTACAGTCAATAAATCTTAATCAACCTTTTTTTTTTGAATTATTAATATTCATTAATTAATTCACCATTATATAAAATTAGTTTGGCTGAGAAGCCATTTGTGTCTTTGCCTCCTAAAATTAGCTCATGAAATCATAACCTGTCAATCCATTTAAATTTTGGTTGATTATTGACTCACCCATTTATTAGCTTAGTGCATTGAAGCCCATTAAAATTTAGGCTAATATCTAGCCCAAACTGATTCATGAAAAATCTTGTCAAAATATTTCAATAAAGATATCTTTTTTTATTTGTTATGTTAATATAGTAATAAAAATAAAAAATAATAAATTTATAAGGTACTAAAAAATTATAAAAGAACAAATAGAGTAATTAAAACCTAGTAAGATTTGGGCGGTGTAGTGCCCCGAACTTAAGATACGTGTGTAACTCGTAAACGCCAATGAATCGGTATGAACTGGGAGGATAAGATTGTAAATGGATAATTATACAAAGAGACACTTATATTAAGTCATTTGAACTGTTAGACCAAAGTTATAGACCAAAGGGAGATTTGAAATAAAAGTTCAAGTTGAAGGGTTTATTACGGTAGAGTATTTCAAACAAGCTCATATATGGTCAGACTTGGAACGGGTATATCTCCCAATATACAAGGAGTTAGAGGTCCTACAATATACCAAATTAAATGTATTTGAGTCTAGTTTTCAGCAAAATAAATTACTAGTTAATAAGAGTTTGGAGTAAAATATTATGTGCATTTTACTACAAACACGCGCACTACCCAATTACTGCGGGATATGTGACAACCTTGGGTAAGTCGGCCGAAAGTTAAGTTTTTATATTGAGATTTTGGGATTTTATTTTCCACCTTTTCCAGAACGTAAAGGACCTGCTCCTTAGTAGTATTCTTCAGTTCTTCTTCATCTTTATCTCTCTCTAACCTAAGGTAAGTTGATTCCTTCAGAATCAAGTGTATTTCTCATCATAGATCATAGAAACATACTTAGCCAAGTATTTTCTTGAAGGAAAAATGTGTTGTTCTTGAAAAGTAAAAAGGTGTAGGAATTGATTTCTTTTTTATAAAGGTATATCTTCTCTTCTATCTCCTTAAATATGACTCTAAGAGTTGTTTTAAGTATAGTTTACGGGTAGAACTCACTAAATGATGATAGAAAGTCGTGAGTCCATGTTGCCTATTGTAATTGATATACTTGATAAGGAGGGAGTATGTAGAGGGTTGTATTAGTTGTGTTGCTGACTAAATGAGGGGTGTATGATTGTGTATTGAGGCAGTAAGCTTTCCGCGATAAGGAGGAAGGTTAGGTATAGAAAACACAATTTTTATAGCTCTTGCCAGCTTGTCGCTTGTCAAGTGTTTGATGAAATTCCTAAATGGATTTAGAATGTTGTTTATCTGTTTATATGGGTTTCTATTTAAGTATGGATTGTATACTTCTCTTCCAACATAATCTATGAGATTATAAAAATATTTTTACGCTATTAGATAAAGAACTCACGGAATGGTGTTCGAAAGCCGAGAGTTCAAGCTTATGACCTTGTTTGGAATATGTAATGGGATGTACATTGTAAGGTAAGGATATAGGGAGTAATATTGACCTCATAGAAGGTCACAAGTTCAGTTGGGAAGGGGGAAAAAAGAGAGGTGTGATGATACACTATTTATTTATTATATTTGCTAAGCTTTATCGTTCGTAAGCTATTATTGTCTTTTCGACCTCGTCGTACTTCTTGGTTAACTACTTATACTGTTGCATATGATGTTATGTGATAGATAAGAAGTGTTTTGAGGAGCATCGATGACATAACGTAAGCGAGAAAGTCTTGAAGTAAGGTATGTAAAGCTAAAACTTTTTTCGCTCTTAAGGAACGACCTGAAGTTACATATTCCTCCTCCAAAGGTCATCATAGACCATATGATACTTAATAGCAAAGTCTTCCTATATTATAAATTTTTTCATGTTGGATTTCTAAACCTATAGAGTTATAGTACTCTTTTCTAGTCAAAGAAGTCATATGTTTCATATGACCGTATGTGTCTTCAGTTGAAACTCCTAGAAGTTACAAAGAGTATGTCACAAAATTTTAAAAAAGTAATTGGTCATAAATTAGCCATATGTATATAGATCACATAGATATATAATTCTTCAGCTAAAGAAAGTAACTGATATTTGGATAATGAATTATATGATTCATGAGCTATATACTATAGGCATTTACAGACAAGATGAGATTATGTAGTGTGGGGTGAGTATTTTTAGGATCACTACATGTGATGTTATTTTGTGCACAAATTCAGACAGAGTCAGCTGAAACTTTTTGTCATGAATTTTTCTGACTACACAGGCCTATGGACAGACTTTACAGGAGCCCCGGGGGGAGGGGGTTACCTTGACAGACCACATTATTCAAACTATAAAATTTTACACATGGTTGTGATAGTTGACTACAGATGTCATACAGACGTCACCAATCACCGACAATAGGCCATCTTATGACTTCCTGATAGTTAGTATTATAGAAAGAAGAAAGAAGCAATATAAAAAGGTAAAGATATCATCTAAGTAAAATTCTAGAATTTTAAATATATGTAAATGAATAACGCACAGGACATTATATGAGGACCCCAGATATTGGTCATAGTATCAGTTTCAGATTACATTTTCGGTATGTGTATTCTCAGATTTTCCTATTTTTGATATTTGATTCATTGAGCATTCTTACATGTCTAGTTATTCAGTCTACTTTACATACTAGTACATATTTTATATGTACAAACGTCCCTATTATTGAGGGCGCTACATTTTTGTGAATGCAGACTCAGGTACTCAGACTAGGAACTATCCACAGTAGACCAGTGCCTCCCAGTTGATCAGTTGGTAAGCTCCATCTCTCTCTTGAGCTATCAGATGCCTAGGTCCTGTGTTTTGGCTTCATGTACATATCTTATAGTGGGTATGTCGGGGCCCTGTCTCGACCAGTTATCAGATTCTCAGTTACAAACTCTTTAGAGGTTTCTTAGACTTAATTTTGTTACAGTTGTACAGTTAGTTCAATAGGCCCTTCTGTTATCTATGTTTCAGTATACATAAATACACCTTGATGTTCGTGCTACTGCTTATCAGTTTATAACTTTAGCACGAGTTTAGTATATATGTTTAGCAGGTGTTCATATAACTCCTCGATGTCCGCCCATCCTAGATAAGGGTGTGACATGCGAGTTGGATTATGACCTTTATTTTAATCCATTTCAACTCAAGTAACTTTTGAATAAGTCAATAACACATTCATTTATTAACTCAACTCATTAAGACCCACCCAAATTCAGTTCAACCCATTCATTTGTCACTTATAAATATAATATATAATATCTGAATTGATCTTTAAAATAAGAGAAAAGGGTAAATTTTACCCTTTAACTTTCAGAAATGATTTATATTTAACCTTCATAATTTTTTTGGAACAAACATGCCCCTGCCATTATATTTTCATAAAAGATATACCATACCATTAGCAAAGTTACTAAAAATATCCTTTACTTTATGACTCAACTTTTAACATGACAGGTGGACTCCACGTGTGTATTTATTTTACATGTTTATTAAAATAAATAACTAAATCCATTAAAAACATTGAACTCTCTCTTTTAAACTTCTATTTAGCTGTACTTCATGGAAAAACAAACACTAAAAACAGGTACAAAAGGCTGAGAGTCAATGTGTTACACGTGAGTGAAATGAACATTCAATAATTAGAAGCAATTCATGTACTATATTTATTAAAGGGGTTGGTGAGCTAATCATTTTATTGAGGAGAATGATGGGAAATGTGTGTCAATATGATACACATACACTATTAGAATATAGACCTAAAAGAGGAATCATGGTTAGTTTTCTTACTAATATTGACCTAATTAATACTATTAATTCTACGATGACTTTGAAGAGTTGAGTGGTTTTTACTACTTCCTCCATCCGTCTTTACTTATCCAGTATATTAAAAATAAATGTTTAATAATACTTGTTCAGTTTGAAAATCAATGGATAATTTATCTCCATTTTACCCTTACTATTAAATATTATTCTTTACCTTATACATTTTTCAAAGCATTAAATTTATTATATTCAAAGGGTGATATAATAAATTAACCTCATTATTTATTATTTCTTAAGGTGTGTGCCAAGTCAATAATGGACAAGTAAAGATGAACGGAGGGAGTACTTTTTTTTGCTTTATATATATTTGATATTTAAAATTTATTGACCTGATTAATTTGCAGTTCGTCTAAATAGAATAAACCACTATCTTCCGTAATAATTTGATATTTGAAATGTGTACGAGATGCATTGATTCACTAATTAGGGTTTAAATAGATTATTTTGTGGATCTAGGATTTTAATTATTATATTTTCGGGAAAAAAACCTATATATTTTATATTAGATAGAATATTACAATTTATACCACAAGATTCTAGTTTTCAATACCTACCATATGTTTTCTTGCAACATCTACCAACTTAATAAACACAAAATTAAAGGAAAAAAACAGAAAAAATGAAAATAGAAAAAAGGGGGGAAAAAAGGAAACCAAAATTTATTAAATACTAACAAATGATAATTAAAACAGAAAGAGAAAGTAACAACAATTCCTAAAATAACGTTTCTGAATATCAATCAATTCCTAAAAATATGTTGTTAAACCAAAAATATATCACGTTTGTTTTACACGTTTCAGGCCTCATAATCCTTCTTCTTTTCCAGGCGAAAAACTCCATTGAAGTATACTTGCTTCCTTTCAACTGAGTAATTTGATTTATTTATTTTACAAAAATTGATACTATCAAATCGGCAATATTCATTTTTCAATATGGAAGATGGTAATCTTCATTTGATAATGATTTAACATGGAGGTTGATAGAATGTAGCTGATAATTATTCATGATTCAAAACGCAAATCATATTAATTATATATATGTAGAGAAAATTATATGTGCATAACATATCAAATTATGTTTGTATAAATAAATAAGCAAAACAGTGTTATACCATTGAAAAAACTCATTTTATACCAATTTAGTATAGTTTACACACATTGGCAGTTCAGTCTTAGACAAACATTAACGGTATGAAAAGGGTATATTAATAGGTATCATGATAAATAAAAAATTTTGCTATGGTACCTTATATTATACCATTTTAATATAGATTTCTTAATAAAAATAATGTATCATTACTGTGTTGTAATTTTTCATCCCAATTTCATGTATACAAACTGGTTTAGAGTTGATCTACTTAACATACGCAAGTTAATCATGTTTTATACAAAATTCACAAGTGTAAATTTTATCACTATGATGAACATTTTTCTTTGTTAATCCAAAATATAAAAATAAAAATTTTGGACATGATTCTCTCAAAATTTCAACAAAAAAAAAATGTTAAGATGAAAACCAACGAAATCAAAGAAACTAGATAAAAACTCACAAAAATTAAAGCAACTAGGCTCAAAGTAAAGAAAAGAAATATTAACCGTATGAAATTAGAACAAATAATGGTTTAGAAATATGAATTTTGATAGAGAAATCAACTATATGGAAGAGATATTTTAGGGAAGGAATCTATAGAGAGATATTAGGGATTGAGAGAATAATCGGGTAGATTGTGAACTCAATTAAAATTTTCAAATAGGATATTTTGTGGTCCCGATTAGTATTTGTTTCAAAGTTAATAACTCATTGTAATTATCTTCCTTAATTATAATGAGTTATTTAGTGGGTTCCATTGAAATTAATTAGTTAAATAGTATTAATAAAAAAACATAAATACAGTAAAAATAAATAAAAAGTTAACTTTTAGATTATGATATGACTTGTAATTAAATTGATATTTTGATAAATTTAAAAAAAGTTATGTATATAGTATAATAAAAAGTCTTAAAATATTATCCAAGATAATTTTCTCTTTCACCAATCAGTCAATCTTGTATAATAGAATATGAACATTCAAAATGGTAGAGGGTCAATTTTTCCTTTATGTGTTTCTCCTTCTCTTATGCAAAAAAAAAAAAAAAGAATGCAAATTGTTATAGCATTCCTCTAACAAGTCTAAATGAAAATTACATATAAAACTACTTTTTTGGAGCTCGTGGATGGTACTTTTCAACACATAAGTGAATTGCTCTTAAGTGGTGGTTGACAAAATATCTAATCCTTGTTTTTCCTGTCTGGTGTGGTCTTCTGTTGTCCCTTTCCGCTAACAAGGCACCAATGTTATGCCAATCAAATACTTCTCTACACTTGAAGAGAACGAGCAGTTATCTTATCCAAGAACCATACCACTTAGGGGTGGCAAATGGGTCGTTTGAGCTAAAGTTAGGTGGGTCAAGATGGGCTGAACTAATAGATGGGCTAATGTCCAATAAAACTTACTTAGGCTAAGATGAGTTGGATCAAGATGGACAAATTGGGTTATGACTCATTGTTTAGCTCAGCTTGACTCATTACTTTTATAAATTTGAGATTTTTACATACTAAATCAATTAATAAAAATTATATACAAAAATAACATAACTTTTTAAAAGTAATAAATATAGCATATTTTATAACAAATGTAGCCTTTTGTATTTTGACAAACAAGGTATTTAATATAATAATAAATCTCTTTGACCATTAGTAACCTCCTTCATTAACTATGTTTTCATCAATACACTCTCTTCCATAATATTCTCTCTCCCCCATAATTTTGTGATATTTTTTCTTTAAATTTTATTTTTGTGCTGAGTGCTGATAGCCTTTTCTTTTTTAAAAACAAATTATTAATATATTACATGTATATTATATTGTGACTTTTTAAACTATATAATATATTACATATATGTTTTATATAATATAATATATTAATATATAAAAACTAAAATATTAGAAAATTATTAGATACATTATAGATTATCAATATATTAAAAAAATAATTAATATATTATGACTATTTCAAAATATTATATTGTGATTATTTTATATAATGCCAATAATAAGAAATTATTAATATATTACATGTATATATATAAGTTCATACATTTATTATTTTAAATATACAAATTGTATATATACAAATATAATATTAATTGAACAAAATAATTATACATATTATTTAAACCTACACAGTATATTTTAATATATAACACTGACATATGATTTATCACATACATCACTAAAATAAAATAAAAATTACACGAGTAAAACTAATTCAATTTGTATATTAATATAATATTTATAGTATACATTTAAATTTGAAAAAGAGAACAATTTAAAAGTTGTGTTAATATACATATAAAGAAACAAAAACTAGAAAAAGGAAAAGACAGAAAACAAAATTTGAATATAAAAAAAAAGAGAGAATTGGTTGAGAAAAAAGAAAGTAATTACGTTTTTTTGTAAGATGCTAATATTAATTAGTGATCAAGTTTTCTTTTGCTACTATTTGAAATATCAGTTATTATGCTAAAAATATGTAATGATTTTTGTAAGAAAAAACTACAAAGAATAGTAAATTTGGGCTCATAATTACGATCCATAACAATATTTTATAAAAATTACTATTTACAGCAGTTATAACAATATTTTGGCTGGCCCATCCACCAGTCCAAATAAGCATTTAGTATTTGTATTTATATTTGTAATTGATTGCATCGTTTATTTTTTTAAACAACTGTTTTGTATTTGTATTTGTAGTTGACTGCATCATTTGAATTTTGTATTTGTAGTTGACTGCATCATTTGTATTTTCATTATTTTATTTATTTTTGTATTTGTATTTGTAGTTGTAGTTGTATTTGTAGTTAACTGTATCATTTGTATTTTTAAAGAACTGCTTTATTTTTGTATTTGTAGTTGATTGCATCATTTGTATTTTTATTATTTCATTTGTTTTTGTAGTTATATTTGTATTTGTAGTTGACTGCATCATTTGTATTTTTAAATAATTGAAAAGAAAATGCTGATTCTCTTTCTATGAATACTTGTATTTGTATTCATTGATATAAATTATACTTATTGATACAAATTAAATTATACAAATATTAATAATACATTTGTATATGATAGACTCAAGCAAATACAAATAATGCATATACTTATTTGTATACAAATATAAATGACACGATTAAATCATCCAAATGATAAATTTATATAAAATGTATCGTTTGATACAAAAATAATAATATAAAATATAAAAAACTATAAAATATAAAATACAATAATAATAAAAGAAAGAGAGAGAGGTCAAAGTATAAAATATAAAATTACAAAAAAGAGGGAAAGAGAGAGGTGAAAATATAAAATACAAAAGGGGGAGAGATTTAAAAATATAAACTATAAAAAAAAAACAGAAAAAAGAAAGAGAGGTTAGAGATAGAAAAGAGAGAGATAGAGAAAATCAGGAGAAAATAAGGGAGATATCAATATTTTAACTTAAAAATTGCTATCTCCTGTAATAAGCAAAAATGTGTTATCTCCTCCTTAATTATGGGCTCAAGTTTGCTATTTCTGAAAATTTCTCTTTTTTTAATATTGTATAGTTATGTAAAATCCTCTATAAATTTTAGGAAAAAGGACACTGTGTGGCTCTTTTAAAAAGAAATGTCCCACGTTTGGCCTCTTGGACGAAAAATAAACCTTCGGTTATTTTATTTCTACTTAGTAGCCATCAGATTTAATTAAGCCCAAACCCGCCCAAATTCGTTTCCCTATTCCTTTGGTCCGTATTCCTTTTCCTTCTTTTGAGTATACGTTCCAATTTTGTTTTTTCTTTCCCAAATAAGGATTTCTTCTTCACTACATCAGTTCTTATCTTCTATTGTTCCGTCTTCTGCGAAATTTCTTCTCTTTTTCTCTTTTTCTCTTTTTTTGTTGTTGAATTCCATTGTCATGAAGCCAAAGACCAAAACGAAAACTGATTTGAAGTTAGCTGGTAGAGGCATCACATTTCAACCCAATTTTGTTGTTGATGACGATGATTTCACTGAGTCATCAAACATTAGGAATCAATCGAACAATTCGAAGCATGGTCCTGGTCGTAAGTTGTCAAAAAAGGCTAAAAAAATTCTACGTGCTCCATCTACTAGCGTGACTTATTCTCAAATTCATTCTCCATCTGCTATAAAAATCACTCAAACTGAGAGAATGACTAGGTCACAAAGTCAAAAGTGTGTTGACCAAACAAAACTTGGAAAAAGCAAACCTTCTAAAGGGAAAGAAAAGATGAATTTCAAGCTGGGTGATGAAGGTGATGTTGTTGCTTCGAAAAAGAGAAAGAAACGCATTCATGGGGATGATAATGCTGAGTTATCAAAAAAGAGAAGGAAATAGGATGGTGTTCATCAGAAGAAAAAAAGTCAGATCCAGTCTGAGTTGGAGGTATTTTCTCAACTATTATATGTGTATAAATCTGGTATATGATGTGCATAGAATTTGTATAAGGAGAGCAGCATATCTTTTTAGTAGTATGTGTATACACTTTCTATACATGCATATAAATATTGTATATAATGTGTATAGAATGTGTATAAATAATATATTTTGTAGTAGTATGTGTATATATGTGTATAAATCTGATATAGAATGTATATAGAATGTGTACAGAATGGGTATAAACTCATTATATAATTGTGTATATATTGCTAGTAATCTGTGAATTGTAAGTTTTGTGAAAACATGTATGATTTTGACATGTTTAAAACTGCACCTATTAATTTCATATTTAAATTTTTTTAATTAATCCGTATGATCATTACAAGACTCGTGTTAGTTTCCATACAAACTGCTCTGTCGTGAGTGACCTGGTAGCTACGTTGGATAAGCAACAGATTAAATTGTTCAAAAAGAATTATTTTGGATATTTTTAAAATTTGTCGTATGTTTTCACAGAAAATCAACTCATACATGGAATGTTACTTAGGGAAGTTGTGTCCGAAAGAGATGATGAGATATGAATAAAAGTGAATAAGATGAAATTACGCTTTGGATTGACAAAGTTTGCCTTAGTTAGTGGGTTAAAGTGCACATGAGATTATAACATGAATTTAATGTTAGCCAATCAAGTCGTCTGATGGACTTGTATTTTTCAAATCAGTCCAAGATTACGAAGCTTGAATTGAAAGCATGCTTCATGAAAAAAAAATGGCAGTCTGATAAGGATGCATTGAAGCTTGCGATCTTGTATTTCATTCATACTTTTCTTTTTTTAATCACATATGATGATGTGATAACAAAAGACGATTTCTTATTGATTGAGTTTGGTGATTATAATGCATTCCCTTGGGGGAAATTATGCTTTAGTGCTATGTTAGAGTCGATGAAGTCGAAGGTTTCTCAGAGAAAAATAATGTATCGATGTAATGGTTTACTTTTGACATTTCAGTGTTGATTTTATGAGTGTTGCCCGTATGCTAAGAACAATCTTACTGTTCGTGTTGAAGATAGTGTGCCACGCATACTCAATTGATATGTAAAATAGAGACCAAACTACAGTGATGTGAGGACTCATTTTTTTAATATACGTCGAGAACAGGTAAATAAATTTTTAAACTTTTTATCTTTTTCATAAGACTACATTGATGGTTATGCACTTTTATATGTTAACATGCATTTGAAATTAATTTTATATATTCAGATTGTGTTGAATAACATCGTGCCATCGTGTCTTGAAAAAGCTATACTTCATTTACATTTCTTTGAACCTGTGGTTCAACTTGATATTAACAAACAACGAAAAAGGAAAAAAAATCACTCGATTTCGGATGCTGAATTAAAACTTTTGAGAAATGATTTCAATTTGGTATGTACATTATTTTTTTTTTTATTTTCAGCTTTATTCAATTATGTGTTTTATCAATTGATATTTTGACACTGCTTTTTCAGCTAAAAGAGGAGGTCTCCTCAATGAAAAAATTGATGAAATTTTATTTAAAAAAATATTTAGAGCTCTATATATAAAGGATGATTCTAAGGTATTTTAGCTCTTATACTCTTTTTGATTTTTCATATACACTTCTGAAATTAATTTTTAAATATTTTGAACAACCTAATCAAAGAGACGAGGAGGAACGTGATAGTGATGGTGTAGATGACAATGTGGAGCAGAAAAATTATGAAACACCAAAAGAAAAATTGAATGAGGATCACATAAATGATTATCTAGTTGATGATGCGGGACAGCTAGATGATCATACACCAAAAGTCGATCACATAAGTAATAATGTAGTTGATGATGTGGGCCAAGAAAATGATTGTGTAGGTGATCTTGTTGTTATTGAGGCTGAGGGTAGATCAGTTAAGGATGTCGACTGGAATAATTTTTCAAATTTTGATTGCTTGAAATTCACACAAAGTTCAAGTGAGAATAAGGTTATGAGAGAGAGTAAAAATAGTCAAGGGGACAGTGATTGGTTCAATTTTTCTGATTTTGAAGTGTTCAATTTACCCAACAGTTTCATAAAAAAAAAGGAGTTGAGAATACCCAGCAGGACCTTGACTGATCAAATTTTTCTGATATCAAAATTTTTAAGTTTACGCAAGACGTGATCGAGGATGCAAATGTTGTTGTTGAGGATGATGTTGGAAAGGTGGATACCACTGTAGGTGATGATGTTAGGAAGATGGATACCAATGTAGGTGATGATAGTGGGAAGATAGAGAAGAATGTGATGGCTGCTTCTGCAGGAGTTGACAAAGGTGTTGTTGTTTTGGATGACACACATGTTGTCTCTCATAGACTATGAAAGCCAAAAGCAATGTGTGCATCACCATACTTGTCCAAATTTGATTCTGGTGGTAGCAAGCTTCAAGGTCAACCAACTATGTATAGAGAAAGCTCCCTCAAGTAAATCCATTTTATCAATAAAATATCCTCTTGTGACGAATATTACGGAGGTAATTTTATATATGAAGTTGATATCACAGTTAAACAAATTTATTAGTAGGTCATTACGAGTTAAAGAAAAGTAAATTTTCTTTTTCTATTTTTTACATTTATATTCATTTTTTTGTGTTATCAATAATACATTGTGTATAATTATTTTTACAGGCCTATTTATTTAGAATCTGTCAATAATCTCTCAAAAGTTTTTGATTTTAGAGTTGATCCGGTTAACAAAAAAAATTGGTTCTTCACACTTGCATATCCAGGAGCACCCTTAACTGATTTAGTAAGTCAGATCTCGACCTATATTTTTTATGATGTATATATGTAGTTTGATTCGTTAAGTCTAGTTAGTTGCTCTTATAGTTTTTATTAGTTCAGCCAATACAAGGCTAGAATGAGATGAAATTTTTTTCTTAGTTGTGAAATCAAGTTACTTTCTTGCTTAAATAAAAGAAAATCAATTATGCTCATAAATGAAAGGTTACAACAAAGTAAAGCACTTGACAATAAATGTGTAACTGGTAATGGTTCACTTTTTCAGCATATTGATGTGAGTTTTACTATCTACGGAAGAAATCAAAATATGCAACTGATAATGGTTTAGTTAAATTCACAACCACTAACTATTGATTTAACTGCTTGATTCAGACTTTGTATAAGCAATTTTTGGATAGGAATAGAGATGTGGCGCTTATCAGCAACGAAGATGAAATTATTGAGTATATGCTTGAAATTTTTATGAGGTGCAATATCCCCTGGTATAGTGTTGATAATGTTCTTTTTTCGATAAATCTGGCTGAAAATTTTCACAAGATATTGACGCGTTTGTCCTTCAAAGATCAATGCATTTATGTATATGATTTGATGTGTGATGGACGACAAACGCTTGTTATTAAGAAAGCAGTTAAAGCATACTCAGAGTTGATTCCACTCTTCCTTTCTTGTATTGATTTTTGAGATAGTAGGAGTGATGAAATTTCAGTGGCTGATTCATTTGAGATTCGTATGATTGACGGATTGCCAACTTAAGAGAACACGTAAATTATTACTAAATTTTAATTCAATTACTCATTTTTTTCCTTTTATTAGACATTGTACTAATTTTAGAACATGTTGCAGGGACTGTGATGTCTTTGCTGCTGCATTTGCTGAGTATTTGATTGAAAGCCTTGAAATTTCTAACAGCATAAAGGACATTGATGGTATTCAAAGCCGATATGGTATATTGTTATGGGATTATGGAAAGAAGAAATAAAAACAATGTGCAGTTAGTGATGATGAGTTTACTGGTCGATTAAAAAAGAAGGATGATTTGAATCACAATTAGTGCAGTTAGTTTAGGATATTTTGCAAGTGTAGTAAGTGGCATATATGTAAAGTTTCATATACAATTGGAATTCTTAACTCTTTTTTTTGTTGTGATACACTTGCATAGTTTTTTATTATGTTGAAAAATCTGTGTTAAATTCATTTGTTGAATATTATATCAGTTTGAAAACTATTAAATTTTTTAATAGAATGGTGATATTGACTTCTTTTGGCATTACATTGAACTGAGTACATGTGTTTCTGATTTTAGCTAAGTAGAATAGTAGTAATTTTTTTATCTTGTTTAAGTAGACAGCTTGTGCATTTGTGCCTATATAAATACACTTCAATATATAGCTAAGTAGAGTAGCATTCAAATTTTTTGACTTTGTTTCAGAGTTTGGCATACACACACCCCAAACTATGAAATAAATGCACCATAAAAGGCATCTGTGTTAGTCTATAAAATTAAAAAAATTCATTTTTGAAGTAAAATTATGAAACATAGAAGTATTCTTGTGCCAACGTCTATTACAATTTTGTTATGCAAAGGATTCATTTGAAAGCAAAAATAGAAAACATAAGAGTGTTATTGTGGCAGCATCTTGTTAGATTCTTGTTGGAGCATTTTCACATGTTCTTCGATTGTGTCCTATTTTTTCACACTGCCTACATGAAACTCGATGCATAGACAGATAGTCCATAATTTTCTTGCCTCGATTGTTATTCTTTGGTCTACCAGGTCTAAGTTTTCAGATTGGTGGGAGGACTATTGATAACGCTCAAAGTACCACTCCAATTAAGAAGCGTAAGCGATCGTTGTCAAATATAGAACCCAACAAAGGTTGGGGTCGATCCCACAGAGAATATGGTGAAAGTTAAGTCTTTAGTGAATTAGATGACTAATGGTCGATATTTTCCGGTAAATAAAGGGGGGGTTTTGTGTGAACAAAGTGTAAACAAAACGAACAATAATGTATGCGAAATAATCAATAGGAGAATGAACTAGGGAAGTGTTCACCATGCCGTTGTAACAATGTCGATTCTAAGCTTAACCGGGTTCTTTCTATATGCGTATCACAATGTGATTGAATTAATGGTATCATCTAAACGTTTCTCAACCAAATAGACGAATTTACTTTTCAATTCTCTCGAACTTGAAAAGGTGTGCTTTTAGATTTCAATCCTAAACATCAAGTAGATTAATCTAGTTACAGCATTAATCATAAGACGAGAGTTGGTAGTCTCGAATCCTCGTCGTTAATCAAGTCTCCCGGTTTTAATCTCTTTACTCAAGCAAATTAAACCTAGGCATGTTCTAATGTTTGCAACCACTAGAAAACGTTAAATAATGAATGATTAACAACGTGACAACATATATATTGAACCCGACGCTACCCGGAATCTATTTTGCTACTTTTGCCATGGCTCCCACAACCCTAGTTGTGGGAGGTTTAGTTAATCATGCTTGTAGAAGAATAGAAGAAAGTCATATTCATAATAAAGAAAAGAGATTCTTACAATATAGTGAAAACAATCTTCAATTATTCCAAGAACAAGAAAACAAAGATCCCAAGAACAAATCAAGAACACGTTTTCAAGACAAGAAAAACGTGTTTCTTGCTCTCAAATTCTCTCCTAAAACTATTGGGAGAACTATTGTAAGAAGCTTGACATGTAAAATAAACCTAACATAGGGTATTTATAGGAGTCTAGAAAAATAATCCCAAAAATGCTCGGATTCCGCGCCGCCGACTGTCTCAACTTGACGGCTAGGCTGACGGACCGTCACTGGCTTGACGGACCGTCGCCTTGGCCGTCACCACTAGGCAGTGGTGCAGCTCAACTTGACGGTCACTGTGACGGACCGTCACCACCTTGATGGACCGTCACGGCGGTCGTCACCCCTAGGCAGTGGCCTGCCACCACTTGACGGTCTCTGTGACGGACCGTCACATGTGTGACGGACCGTCACTCAGGCCGTCACTCTTATCCAGAATGTCTTTTTGCTCGTATTTCCTTCTGTTTCCGTGTTTGTCTCCATTTCCTACAAATATAACATAAAACCATCAAAATAACGACGGTTGCTTGAAAACGTGCGATTATTCTTAGTTTAAAGGAGTCGAAAGTGCCGTAAAGTGGCGGCACATCAACACCCTCAACTTAGACGTTCGCTTGTCCTCAAGCAACATAACATAAAAGAAAAACAACACGACGACTCAACTAAGAAAACAAACTCGTGTCTCTAGCAACTCATGGTCATTAAACATCTTATTCAATTTTAATTCAAGCTCCCTCGTAGCACACAAATGTATGAAACACTAACTTGCATGGATCCAAACATGTCATTCTGATATGATAGAACATTCTACATACACACGTGCAGCTATCCTAACAATCAATAGACAATACAGAAATCTTGGTGCCCTCACCACAAAGAAGTCCCACACACAAGATTTGGGACTAGGTAAGCGCTCACACTCACAAACGATTTCGAACAATGCACATGCGATACCATAGGCTTGCCCTTACTATTCTATTTTAGTTCTTCAGAAAGCCGCTCAGGATCACTACAGGACTTGTTTTGGCTTGTAATGAGGCTTCAGGTGCAGGTAGGATACATTTAGGGGTTAGTGACTAAGCCCTCCTTGGAACCACCGACGTCTTATTACCACATACTTTACTTTGTCCATCCTTATTCACCTTTTTATTTCCTTCTCTCTAGCTACAGGTGCGGCCTCTTTATTTTGACAATTCTTTTTATTACTTTTTCGATCTTTTTCATCTCTTTTTTTTTTCTTTTCTTAGGCACACACCCGAATTTTCATTCTATTCACAACCAATCTTCTCCATCTCTTTTTCTTATCATTCACCTCTATAGTAGCCACCCTCAACTTAGGCTGATTGCCTGAGTTGAGGTGCACAATGTCCACGGAAGGACCAGGGCCAAAACAGGGATTCAAGGTTAAACAGGGATGGTGGCAGGTTATTGAAAGAACAAGGTCAATTATGGCTCAAACAGGGATCAAAGGGCTTATTTACATTTGGACGGTCTTATAGGTTAAGTGGACTGCAGACAAAAAGGGCCTGTGATCCTTTCCTAAGCAACCAACTTCGAACTCAACAAAATAGACCGGGCAAGTTCTAGATGCATGCACAGAGTAAGAATTTATAACAATACGCTCACACACACTTTGCACCAAGAAACTATACCACTACCGACTATCAAGACAACAACTCGGCTTAAGCATACTTTTTCCTATCATAATCACACAATGACATTCAAGGATCCAGACAGTCAATCGTTTCAAAGAAAACGCCACATGCTTGCTATAGACACTAGAAAACAACTAAAAATTTAAACGACAACCTAAACATGCCGGTTCTGCTAGATAGCACACCGGAGGAAAAAGAACTCGGCAACAAAAACCCTCGGTGGTGACTCACAGGTTTCCCAACACCCTCAACTTAGACTCATGCATTGTCCCCAATGCATACATGTGAAAACTAAAACTGTGAGAATAAGGAATACCTGTGAAGTCCATAGGACTCAGATTCTGACATGATGTTGGAGACCGCCAGGGTCTCCAAAGCAGGAGAACTCGATGGAGTGTGTGCACGCGACAACCTCATGTTGCATTCCAGCTTCCTCTTTTGTTGGCTCCATAGCTAGTCGCGACAACTTCTTCGCTCTTTCTTTGCAGATTCTCTTGCGGTGTTTTCGTTTTCTAGATCTATTTTCACCGCTTTCCTTTACCTGCTTCTTCTCTTGCGATCGCGACCTTACTCTCATAACAGATCGGGTTTCAACACAACCCTTCTCCTCAAAATACACATCCGCAGGGACTTCCTCAATAACATTGACGATCGCGACCACTCTCATGTCACTTGGTTGCTTCATCAATTTGGACACATCGAACTTGACCACTTCATTGTTTAATCTGAAGGTCAGTTCATTTCTTTCCATGTCAACCAATACTCTTGCCGTAGCTAACAATGGTCGTCCCAATATTATGGGAACTTCAAAATCCACTTCGCAATCCAAGATCACAAAGTCAGTGAGGAATATAAGCTTACCAACCTTGACTAGCACATCGGACAATATTCCCACCGGTCGCTTTACCGAACGGTCAGCCATCAACACTCTCATGGACATTGGTTTAGGTGCTCCCAAGCCCAATTGCTTGTAGACTGCTAGCGGCATCAAGTTGATGCTAGCACCAAGATCACATAAGGCTTTCCCGAAGTTGAGCTTTCCAATGGTGCAGGGAACAGTAAACTCGCCTGGGTCTTCCTTCTTTTCGACTAACGACCTTGAGGAAATAGCGCCGCAGTGGTGGAGGTTATCTTCTGGTTCGAAACTTACCGACCTCTTCTTTGTAATCAAGTCCTTCATGAACTTGGCATATCCGGGCATTTGTTCAAGCGCTTCCACCAATGGGATGTTTATTGATATCTGCTTGAGCATGGTCAGGAAATTTAGGAACTTACCATCTTCCGCTTTCTTCTCCAGGCGTTGTGGGAACGGAGGCGGTGGTCGAGGCATCATAGTTGGAAGCTTTTCAGCTTCCTTGCTTTTATCTGCGGGCTTTTCAGTAGTCTCCTTAACCTTCATGTCGTTGGCGCTATCACCCTCCACTTGAGTTTGAATTACCGGATGTGATTCCGATAATATTTTTCCGCTTCTTGTGGTGATCGCCATACAGCTCGCGTCATTCCTCGGATGAGTAGTGTCGCTCGGCAAGGTACCTGTCTTCCTTTGGTTCAGAGATGCCGAGATTTGCCCCACTTGCTGCTCTAATTGCTTAATCGAGGTGGAATGCGCCTCTACTATTTGACTCATGGCCAATAACTCAGTCCTTATCTCCTTCACCCCAGAGTCAGTCGATTCTACCTTCAGCAGCATCTTTGCCATCATGTTCTCTAGCTTGGAAGTCCCTGCCTCGTTGCTAGCTTTATCCCGATTACCAGGTGGTACATACAACCCACCTCTATCAGTGTTATTCCTCCAGTTTCCTTGCTCGCGATCTCTGTAACCAGCTTTCTCATAGTAGTTGTCCTTCTGATAGGTCCGACCTTGGTTTCCTTGGCCATTGGCCTGGAAACCCCCCAAGTAATTTCGCCTCCTCATCAGTTTCCAACTCTGCTGCTCTACCTTGGGAACCCACGGCTTTTACCTTCTCGATACCTCCTGAAAACAAGTGCTTTGTCAGTAGGTCCAACTGCGTTTTCAGATGCGCCATGTCTTGGTCGCGCTCCTCCTCTTTTCTGCGCTGCTCAGCTGACATACCAACTGCATAAGTGCTAGCTGCTACCTCTGTATCCCGTGTATGCCAGGCCCTGTTGGTTTTGGTGAGCCTGTCCAAAGTAGTTGTGGCCTCAACAAAAGTGAGACCCATGAATGCACCACCTGCTGCGTTGTCTAACGTTGGCTTGGTAGCCGAATTCAGTGCCCTGTAGAACGTCTACATCAAGAAGTTGTCGGTCAATTGATGGTTCGGGCATTGCGTCAGCTTCTTCTTGAACTGCAACCAAGTCTCATGTAACGCTTCGTGAGGTTGCTGTCTGAAATTACTAATTTCATCCCTCAACTGTATCATCCTAGAGGGAGAAAAGAACCTTTCTAGGAAAGCTCCTTTCAACTCTCCCCAAGTTGTGATAGAGTCGGGGGTCAGCTCTGTCAACCACAATGCTCCCTCATCAGACAGAGACAACGGAAACAACCTGAGCCTGATTGCTGTCTGACTCACTCCAGGCAACTCGAATGACTTGCAGATGCCCACGAAATTCATCAGGTGCTGGTTTGGATCATCACCAGCGGCACCACGGAACACTCCTCTCAAGTTCAACAGCTGGATCATCGTGCTAGTGATGTTGAACTTGGCTCCGGGCGCTAGCGGTGGAAGAGCAATGGCGCCCGTAGCGCCAACTCCATCCAAGTCGATATCCTCATCATTCAGCATAACATCGTCCTGCAGACCACCAGCATTCAGATTGTGTTGGGCCTGCAGTTCTGCAGCGAGCCTTGCTGCCTCTTGTTGTGCGGCCATATTCCGCCTTAACGTTCTAGCAAGCTCGGGGTCGTAAGGTAATGTTGATTCACCCGAGCGCCGGGTACTTGGCATGCACAACTCTGTACCCTGTCAAAAACAAAAACAACAAATAAACGTAAAAGCAGGAAAGTATGACTAAGAGTCAAATAAACACACCGGACTTAATAATCAACCGTATTCCCCGGCAACGGCGCCAAAATTTGATAACGCTCAAAGTACTACTCCAATTAAGAAGCGTAAGCGATCGTTGTCAAATATAGAACCCAACAAAGGTTGGGGTCGATCCCACAGAGAATATGGTGAAAGTTAAGTCTTTAGTGAATTAGATGACTAATGGTCGATATTTTCCGGTAAATAAAGGGGGGGTTTTGTGTGAACAAAGTGTAAACAAAACGAACAATAATATATGCGAAATAATCAATAGGAGAATGAACTAGGGAAGTGTTCACCATGGCATTGTAACAATGTCGATTCTAAGCTTAACCGGGTTCTTTCTATATGCATATCACGATGTGATTGAATTAATGGTATCATCTAAACGTTTCTCAACCAAATAGACGAATTTACTTTTCAATTCTCTCGAACTTGAAAAGGTGTGCTTTTAGATTTCAATCCTAAACATCAAGTAGATTAATCTAGTTACAGCATTAATCATAAGACGAGAGTTGGTAGTCTCGAATCCTCGTCGTTAATCAAGTCTCCCGGTTTTAATCTCTTTACTCAAGCAAATTAAACCTAGGCATGTTCTAATGTTTTCAATCACTAGAAAACGTTAAATAATGAATGATTAACAACGTGACAACATATATATTGAACCCGACGCTACCCGGAATCTATTTTGCTACTTTTGCCATGCCTCTCACAACCCTAGTTGTGGGAGGTTTAGTTAATCATGCTTGTAGAAGAATAGAAGAAAGTCATATTCATAATAAAGAAAAGAGATCCTTACAATATAGTGAAAACAATCTTCAATTATTCCAAGAACAAGAAAACAAAGATCCCAAGAACAAATCAAGAACACGTTTTCAAGACAAGGAAAACGTGTTTCTTGCTCTCAAATTCTCTCCTAAAACTATTGGGAGAACTATTGTAAGAAGCTTGACATGTAAAATAAACCTAACATAGGGTATTTATAGGAGTCTAGGAAACAAATCCCAAAAACGCTCGGATTCCGCGTCGCCGACTGTCTCAACTTGACGACCAGGCTGACGGACCGTCACTGGCTTGACGGACCGTCACCTTGGCCGTCACCACTAGGCAGTGGTGCAGCTCAACTTGACGGTCACTGTGACGGACCATCACCACCTTGACGGACCGTCACGGTGGCCGTCACCCCTAGGAAGTGGCCTGCCACCACTTGACGGTCTCTGTGACGGACCGTCACATGTGTGACGGACCGTCACTCAGGCCGTCACTCTTATCCAGAATGTCTTTTTACTCGTATTTCCTTCTGTTTTTGTGTTTGTCTCCATTTCCTACAAATATAACATAAAACCATCAAAACGACAATGGTTGCTTGAAAACGTACGATTATTCTTAGTTTAAAGGAGTCGAAAGTGCCGTAAAGTGGCGGCACATCAACTATAACATCTGATACTGCTGTTGAAATATCCCATGCATTTTCATCAGGAAGTGGAATAATTGAAAGTTCATATATCCTCATGAAGTTTTCTCTGGTGTAATAAGGAGCACAATGTTTTGTAACTCCATATGTGTATAGCTCAATACTGTCATGGCATGTGGACAAGAAATTCCATCAACCTGAAATTGTTGGCAACTATATTTTTTTTATGCATACACACAATGTTTCGCTTTTGAGGTTCATCAATTACCATATATACATAATCAGTAGAAGCAATCACCTAAAATGTATCAAAAAGTATTAGTAAACAGGAGCAAAATTCAAAAAGATAAAATTATCAATAGAAAAAAGCACTGCAGAAAAAATTGAAGGGAGCCCCAGAAGATAGTTATATCTCATATTCAATTCGAGTCATCTCCTGAAACTAAGTGCACAGCCACATGATAGATTTATCATCTTTAAAAGCCTACCTCATTTGTCATACTACAAATAGGCAGAAAAAATGTAGAGAAGTTGTATTCTATTCCAAAATGTATCAAGGCTCAAGGTAACATCGACTTTTAGAACAATCGTAACCAGCTTAAAAGCAGCAACTTATACCGCCACAAGTATTGCTACCCTTGTTAATGAAAGGCTCATTAACTTATTCAGAGAAGCTGGATGACAGAAACACCGCCCTTGAAATATATAAAAACAGTAATCAACTAGGACAAATTTCACTCAAGATTCATCTCTTTTAGAATTTTCAAAGATTTTTGCTTGATGCCTAGAACTCAAATGAGAAGGATAAATCTATGCCATCAAAAGAAGAAGGACAAAACTACTTGATCGATTGCAATTATTTCTCGGAACAGAATACAGTAGATCAATCAATCTAAGACTATATTGTTATTCAATCATATCTAAGTTACAAACTAATATCTCAGGTGAAACTCAAAAAGGCAATTGAAATGAATCAAACATCATTAGTAAATAGGGTAAATTTTAGTTATATGAAACAGAGAGAGGTTAGTCAAATTTTTAACTTCATTTTATCTGACAAAAATAAGATTTTCTCTTATGATTGTATTGTATTTGTTGCCCAGTTCAGTAAATATTGCTATTGAAGTTCTTCTATTTTCATTATTTCATTTCATGACCAAATTCATCATAAATTCTAGCAATTTCTTCATTGACAGGTCTCTTGCCTCTCTATTTGATGCATTTAGGGACTCCGCTATGTTTGAAGTCATCACCATGGATCTGTTGACAGTGGAATGAGCTATGGATTACCTTTCATAGACAATTTCAAACAAGTAATCCTTCACTCTATTATCGATGCAGTTTATATCCTCCATGAGCCGATCAAAATCTGCCTTTATGTAAGTTCTTGCCATTGCAAAAAAATCCCTTTTAGCTGTTTTTGATTCTTCTTGAACCTCCCTTTGATGTTGTTTCATAGATGGTAGATTCATATACAGTGAGCTACATTTGGATAAATAATTAAAGCTTCCTTCAATATGCTATCATGTCGATCAGATATTATGCACATATTTTCTCTTTCACCATAAGCCAATTTAAATATATGAAAAAACCATTCCCATGAAACATCATTTTTTGAATCAATAACAACATACGCTAGTGGCAGAATTTTTCCTTATTAAGCAAATGAAAATCGACAACATGTTAGATTAGTTTTGGATAACAAATGCTTAAAATTTAGATCAAGAAAAAAATTATGTTGAAAGATTAAAGTTTTCATACTTAAAATCTGGATCGTACATGCCTAACAGATGCATACTTTTATATAAAAAAGTTTCGTAGAACTCACTTGCTGCATCGAGCACACTAGCACACAACATAGTTTCCTTGTATGCTGATTTAAGAAAAGTCCCATCAACAACAATGGTAGGCATACAATATCCCCATCCTCTAATTGATGCATTCAGCGCGACAAAAACATATAGAAAGTGATCTTTCTCTGTTTTGTGCAGCATTATGAACGACTCTGGATTTATTTTATTTACCATATACAAGTAAGCTGGCAGTTGACCATAAAATTCACGCAGAGAACCTCTCAACAGTTTAATTACTTTTTCTTTTACTCTATACATTTTTTTGTAATTCATCCTAATTTCATGAAGGGTTCTCATTTCATCCATGATCTCCGCTGGAGTATAGTTTGATTTCAGATTTAGATACTTGTTCTTCACCATTATAGCAATAGTTAATGATGTAGCATGACGTTGTGGCATTCTCTCCGCAATTGGACACATGTGAACATCAATGAACTTTGTCACCATGAAGACTTTTGATTCCTTTTAACTTGAAGATTTCAAAGTTCATTTGCATTTTTGATTCACACATTTAAGATAGTACCTATACAAATACATTTATATATAGCAATAATATAATTTTTATACATAAATTATATAAATTGTACAAAAATTATATACTGATACATACTATATACAATACTGATACAGTTACTATACAGTAATGATTCTGTTTTCAACATATATCCAACACACATACATGTCCTATACAGTATAGATACAGTTTCTATACAGTAATATCAAACACATATATGCCCTATATGATGTATACAATACTGATACAGTTACTATACAGTAATGATTCTATTTTTAACATATATCCAACACACATACATGTCCTATACAGTATAGATACAATTTCTATACTGTAATACCAAACACATATATGCCCTATGTGATCTATACAGTAATGATACAATTTTTACACAATTTTTCGCATGTATCCAACACACATACATGTCCTATACAGTATAGATACAGTTTCTATACTGTAATACCAAACACATATATGCCCTATATGATGTATACAATATTGATATAGTTATTATACAATAATGATTCTGTTTTCAACATATATCCAACACTTATACATGTCCTATACAGTATAGATATAGTTTCTATACTGTAATACCAAACACATATATGTCCTATATGATCTATACAGTATTGATACAGTTTCTACACAATTTTTCGCATATATCCAACACACATACATGTCTTATACAGTATAGATACAATTTCTATATTGTAATACCAAACACATATATGCCTTATATGATCTATACAGTATTGACACAGTTTCTACACAATTTTTCGCATATATCCAACACACATATATGGCCTATACAGTATAGATACAGTTTCTATACTGTAATACCAAACACATATATGCCCTATATGATCTATACAGTATTGATACAGTTTTTACACAGTTTTTCGCATATATCCAACATACATACATGTCCTATATAGTATAGATAGAGTTTTTATACAGTAATACCCAACACATTTATTCCCTATACATTACTGATACAGTTTATATACAGTAATGATACAATTTCCAACAGATATCCTACACACATACATATTCTATACAGTATTGATACAGTTCGTATACATGTATTTTATATAGGGTATGTGATAATATAGGTAGCAAAGTCATACCTCGACGATGATGATCTATCGACCTTAAACTGAAATCTCTCTCGTATTGCATAATGCTTCATCACACTAGATAATGTATTTTTATTCCAATACAATTGACCTTCTGCTACATCTCTATGAAGTTTATCCATTATTTTGCGATTTGGCTCTTCCTCCATTTCGTTTTCAGATAAATTATTTTTGCTTGCACACTCAATCATAACAAGATCAGAAATAGGCATCGGATGAATCTGTAAAGCATTTGGAGATGTTTCCAGCAAGTTACTATTTGAGGATTCACCAGTTGTAAATGCATCTATTAGTGTTATGCATAATGGATACTCATTGATGTCCAAATTCTTTTTCTTCAACTCCATATACAATTAGACGCTCATGTCATTGTATATAGGCATAGATCCAGCTCTCACAATGTATTTTATCTCCATAAAATCTCTAGTTCGAGCTATATTCAATTGCTTATAAAGTTCATCAATGAAATATTCATACCTACAATCAGAATTGAATAGCACTCCATTGATGGTGAAATTTTCAAATTCAACATCGCTTATCCATTGACCTCCGTATTGTATCATTATCGAAACCAAAATCGAAATTGAATTGAAATTGGAAGCCATTATTTTGCATGAATTTCGGCAAAATTAAGAACGAAAGAAGCTACTGATTGAAAGCGGCACTTTGACAAATTTATATACACTTTTGTTGAAGCTGATACTCAGAGAAGGTAAGCAATTGTATCGTGAAAGGAAATGAAACCGAATTTTACGAATTTGAGTCCTCAAAGGAAATGAAATCGTGAATTGAAAGGGAAGATATTTTTATTTCCTTTTTTTCCCAATTGTTTTACAGTTATGGCTATTTAATGGAATTAGTTTTAACGGCTAATTAGCGACAATTAAATGTTTGGGCTATTTTGATGAAAATATTTTACAATAATAGGCTATTTTTGTCCTTCTCCCTAAATTTTAAGCTTGGCCCAACTTAAAATTTTATTTTCACTTTATGATGTTTCGAATATGTAAGTAAATGATTCACTTAACTATCAATTTTTTGCTTTTTCTATCGATTTGGACTTTGCAAATTATTCATCAAAACTTTGATTACACTTTGCAAATTTCTGTCAATTCATCTTATTTTAGATTTTAATTAAGCAACGTTCTATATTTGATATAACTAATGGGGTGATTTTGGTACTGAATACTTTGGGAGTAACATACTCTAGTTTACTAGAATATAAAATATTCTTTAAGCATATTTAGTGAAATTAGCAAGAACAATTCCAACAAATAATTATAGATCACCCCTATATATAAGAACGAAATATTATTGTATTGAAACTTGGACATGAAGAAAATAATTTAATTATTTTTAATTTGAGTGAACTTTGACAACAGGAGAATCAAATTAGGTTAAATTATCAAAAGAGACATACCTCCTTACTATATTTATTAACTCTCTCACTACTTTATTTTAATTACTTAATATACCACATGTAAACACTCTGATACATCACTCCAGGTCGTGATACATCGCCTCACCTCGTGATACATTACCCCGATGTATCAAAGGTAATTATCCAGAGGTGGGGCGATGTATCACGCCTTGGGGCGATGTATCTGAGCGAAGTAAGGTGGGAAAAAGAGTAATTAGCTCCCAAAGATGTGTGTTTTATGTAAGTTACCCATCAAATTATTGAGGTTGAAGGATGGATAGTGATGGGTTGAGTTTGGGCTTCTTCATAGGCTGACTTTGGGCTAGCTTTTGGGATAAATTATCTAAAGAGACAAACATCCTTACCATATCTACTATTAATCCAATAAGTTTATTTTGATTACTTAATATACCACATCTTATAAAAAAAAAAGAAAAATTACGGGACATAGAATATTGAAGGGCTTAATTACGGGACATGGATTAATTTTCACATAATTACATTTTATAGGTATAGTTTAGAACAAGTAGCTATTATTTTAGGCAACATATATATTTTGGGGGGAAGAAAATGTATATTACCTAAAAATGGAAAATAACATAAATCATGGGCATCTTTATTTACCATATATTCTCTCTTCAAACTTGCCAATAATATCTCAATTCACCATTTACATATAATTGTATATGACACGCGTATATACAAATACAAAATAAAATAAGAAAATTTTAAAACGTATATACAAAAAAAGTATAATTGAATCTGGGTTTGAGTTTTGTATAATTAAATCTCAGTTTGAGTTTTGTATATGAGATTATACCTATTACTATATACATTTGAAACGTATATGCTTAGTTGACATGAATCTCAATTTGATAGATACAATTAAAATTTGTGCAATTGGAATGCTTTATTTTTTGTTATACATTTGTATATGAGATTCATACTTTTGAGGTTCAAATGTATATGAGATTCATACTTTGAGATTCAAACTTTTGAGATTAAAATGTATATGAGATTTATACATATCAGTATATACATTTGAAATGAATATGCTTCGTTAATTTGAATCTCAAATACATATATACATTAGATGGTGAACACATGAGTATATGAAATTGCAAAGTATATGAATGGTTATTTGTATCTGAGATTTTTCAGTTGTATCAGTCAATTATGAAGAGAGAACATTAATGAGAGTAAAAGATGCATGATTTATGGAGATTTCTATTTTAAAAAGATTTTTCTAACTAATTTTTAGGAATCTATTTTTATGGTATATACGTATATAAGTGTTTATATACAAATCGAGGGCTGATTTTAGAACTTGAAATCAGCTACGCTTTGTAATTAAGAAACTTAAACTATGGGCCCTAAATAATTTAGCAAACTATAGTTATTTATGAAATTTTGCCTAAAAAAACCTCTACTATCAGATACATCGCTATACCGACCCAAAAACCTAGATACATTGCATGTATCAAATACATCGCATGTATCAAATACATGTGAATACATCTTGTAACCCCTCAGATACATGCCGATACATGTTGTAACCCCTCAGATATATGCAAATACATGTTGTAATCTATCAGATACATGCGTATGTGATGTATCTGAGACTAAACCATGTATCCGAACATCAGATACATGCCTTAGGCGATGTATCAGAGATAAAATTATGCATCTGAATGCCTGTAGCGATATACCTGAGTGGTGTGGATGCCTGTAGCGATGTATCTGAGTGGTGTGGATGCCTGTAGCGATGTATCTGAGTGGTATATTATGTAATATTGAAAGTAGTGGGAGAGGGAGTAATTAGCTCCTATAGTAGTGAGATTTATGTAAGTTACCCATCATGGGTTAAGATGGGTTGTGCCCAAACTAGCCCATTTATAATACAGTCCATGTTCGACCCATTAAAACTTTTTGTACATATGAAATCGATATACAAACTATTTTTACTTAATCTTTTTATACCAGGTTATATACAAATTGATATTTATGGATTGTAATATTCATTTTAGGAAAAATACTTTAGATTATATATTGGATGGAATCGATTTATAAAATGATTTCCTATATGTTATATTTGTATAAAATGTGTATGAAATAGATATACAAACGGATATCGATGAATTCTGATATTCAATTCAGGTGATATCAGTTTGTGTACTCATTTCATACACTATATGCTTATTTCTTTGAATCAAGATTTCATATCAATTACCTTCATATTAAATCAAGATTGAATAAACACTACCATCTTTCATACTTCAAAAAAATGATAAATCTTGTTACTTTTCAAGATTTATAAAAATGAAAATTAGAAAAACATGAATAAAAGCTTTTGAACGAAGAAGAAAAGGTTGGGTAATAATCTGGAATAAGCAATTGTAGTTCTCCGTTGTCGTTGATCTGCAATATGAAATAAAAAATCTCGTAATTTGGACGAAGAAGAAATATTTTATCGACCAACAATTTCTGAAATTTTAATAATCTGGATAACTTTGAGAGAGAATTTTTTTGAATTCTGAAAGAGTAAAAAAGGAAAAACGGTTGTTGGAGAGATATGGGGCTGATTGATATCCTTTTTAACTACCAACTATTTATTATGGATATTGTTTCCAAATATATTAAAATATTTTACCCCTATTTACAATTTTGTTATAATTTGTTTAAAATCTTATGGTATAAATTACAAATTAACAAATTATGGTATGACTTATAATAAAGAATCTTATATTGTGTATATATTTTTTTTTCCCATTACATTTAGTGGCCTAAAGTCAAAATTAAATGGAGGTCTTACACTTTTTTAAACAATAAATATATTTTGTTATAAAGTCTTTTTATAGTGTCTTGAGATGCAAAGTTCTTAATATTTTTTTATGGCATAATACATAAACATGTCCTTTAACTTGGCGCCAACTTACATTTATGTCCTCCAACTTTGGATGTGCACAAGTAGGCACTTAAACTTGTATAACATTGAACAAGTAGACATGCTCGTCCTACGTGACATAATACACGTAGAATGCCACGTAAGATGCTATATTGTCACATAGGCGCCACATAAAATGCAAGTGTCTATTTATTTAATTTTATACAAGTTTAAGTGCTTACTTGTGCACATCCAAAGTTGTAGGGCATAGATGTAAGTTGATGCCAAGTTAAGGGCATGTTTATGTATTATGCCTTTTTTTTAATAATCGGTTGTTTCTCATAATTCTTTTTCAATTGATAATATAACCAATTCATTTAAACTTTCTTGAGATATAGTACTCCATATATGTCAAATTTCTTCTAATAATTCTTTCTTTTTATATGAAAAGTTTACTTTTTCTACAGAATGTACTTAATATTTTTCTCAAAAAAACTTATAATCTATTGTTTCTAAATTCAATTAATCCATACGTTTTCTCTCTTTATAATTAAGTGGCTTTCAGCTCCACTACATTATTATTAATTAAGGCTACGTAAGGATGTGTCTATTTTCTTTCTCCCATCAAGTTTGAGGGCCTAAGACACTTGCTTTTTTTTAATCTTACTAGTTCAGTGTACGTGCTTTGTACGTGTGTCTAATGTCAATCAATTAAACTATATACACAAGAAGAAGAACATTATTAAAAAGTAGCAATTGACGTTAAAATAAATGTTATATCTATTTAAATAAGCCAATCAAAATTATTTAAAATAAAAAAGAGATGAACACTATTATAATATGAAATCCTAATGTTAGTTTTTTTTTCCCTCTTCATATCAAAAATTCCTCGATTGTAACATAGTAGGGACTTGATTTCACAATTGACAATCTTTTAATTTTCAATTATTTATCAAGAATATATAATAATAAATTATTACATAAATTCAAGACCAAATCAAAGATATAATAAATTTACCTCAAATCATAAAGAGCAATTGTCGAAATTGTCTGATGATCTCTTTTCAATTATTTATCAAGAATATACAATACTAATTATTACATAACTTCAAGACCAAAGCAAAGATATAGTAAATTTACCTCAAATCATAAGAAGCAATTCTCAAAATCGTCAGATGACCTTTTTATTCCTAAACAAACACCAACAATTAATGATAAAAAATGCACACTATTCAATAAATACTACAATATAAATTTAAAACTGCAATATTCAAAGAAAAGATATTTCTAATACGTTAATTTCAAATAAACAAACAAAATTAAATAAACAAATTAACAAACAAGAAGAACAGTTTTACTTTAGTTGTTCAAATTATCGCGTACATAAGAAGAAGAAGAAACCTACGTACCAACATTAGTTTTAGGTAGAACTCCTAATTTCTCTCTCTAGATTCTCTATGGCGCATAGTGCTATTGTGCGCCATACATGAAAATGGCGAGGGGAAGCAAGCCTAAGGTGGTGGCAGCTGATGTCAAGACGTTGAACGCTATTCGAAAGAGTGGAAGTACTCGAAAAGCTATTTCTCTATTGGAGCCGCCCCCCGATAGTACTGAAGAGTGGCCGGTCCTGCAGCCTCTGGGTAACACACCACCATTGTCGGTGGTCGCACCAGCCGAGCTAGTGGAAACACTAACTAGGAGCCTAGCAGAGGCATTGGGTAGGACTAACCCACTGATTTCATTGCTTGTTGTGACTCTGATGCCCCATACTGTGATGGGCTCCAATGTAACAGTAACATCAGGGCCACAACAGTTGAAACCACAATAGGAGCATGTGACAGTTGGATCTCTGCCTCAAAGGAAGCTTGACCTCACACAGCATGTGGAGAAACCTCAATGGAATAGTCTTTTCAATGGAAATAAGATGGAGGTGCCAGGTATGTCACTTAGCTATGTTGAGCCAGTGGTTAGGGATGGTGAGATGATGGTTGAATTGGGTAAGGAAGATATTGAGAAGGAGACACTTAAATGGAAGCATGTTGTTATCATGTATGTAATCAGTGAATCCCCTAGTATTGGGGCTGTAGAGAGGCTTATCGCTAATAATTAGAATTTGGCAGCTAAACCAAAGATATTCTATCACAATGATGGATACTTCATGGTTAAGCTCAATTACATGGCCGATAGGGATGAAGTGATGTACTCAGGACCATACACCATGGGGAGTAAACCTGTGATCCCCAAAGCCTAGGCTGCTGATTTCGATTTGAAATCAGAAACCCTCCAAACCATTCCTCTATGGGTTCATCTCCCTAACCTACCTCTGAATAGCTGGAGTATGGATGCCTTGAGCAGAATTGGGAGTAGGTTGGGTGTTCCACTCTATGCAGATGCTTATACTACTCAAGTAGAAAGGATTTTGTATGCTAGATTGTTAGTTGAGATGGATGTCACTAAGGTTCTATCCCAAAGTGTTAAGGTATTGGATCCTAATGGCAGAGTCTTTAAGCAAGGTATGGAGTATGAATGGGCACTGGTGTATTGCTCCAAATGTAATCAGGTTGGGCATTCTTGCTCTGATCTAAAAACCATGAACAGGAAAATTGATAAACCAGCACATCAAGGACGACATGAGGGTGTTACTAGTCAGGGTCCTATGCCCAATTGGATGAGAAAACAAGAGGGTGCTAAGGCACACATTGAGAGTATTCCTACTTTGAGGGGTGTCCCACAAGCTGTGGGAACGGAAAGGGGAAGGCTTTAACAATACAGAGTGATCAAGTTATTCTAACCACTAATGCATTCCAGGTACTAGAGGATATTGCCAAGGATAATGCCAAGGATCAACCTGGTCATAGTACTAGGGAATGGGTAGATGGAGATGTCAAAGGGATCAATGATAGTTCTAACCCTTTGTCATGCGTTAACAATATGAAATATACGGGGTCTGAATAAAAGTTATAAGCAGAATGAGCTCAAGGTGTTTTTGAAGTCTAATAAAATTGCAATCCTAGCAATATTAGAACACAAAATTAAAGAGCTTGGGTACTCAAATAATGCCTACTTGGGGACTCAAATACTGCCTACTTCTTTGCTAACATGAAAAACAGAATCAAGTCGAACTCTATTAGCAGCCTAATCAACTCTCAAGGTGAAGGTCTACAATCTCAGAAGGGCATTACAAAGGAGATTACTCATTTTTATAAGAAACTCTTAGGATCAGCTGCTACTCACTTACCAGCAGTTAATGTGGTGGTTATGAGAGGTGATAAGAGTCTTCTATACATTTAGGAACTTTCTATTTATTCCCGAACGCACAAGAAAGGGTAGAACCTTTGGGAGGTACTTTCGTTCTACTTTACTATAGCAGTTTTAGATCTGCCGCTCGCTCTCTTGCAAGTGCTCGTCTAGCTCCCTCTCCTTGATCTCTTCTTTTTGTTTTTAGCCGGATCCCTTCGTTCTACGTTTTTCTTTTTTTCCCACGATAGCGATATTCCTTTGCTATTTCTTTCCTCGGCTAATGGAAAAAAATCCTTCTTTTTACCCTGCCTGGCGCCATCCATCTCCAAATAGTAAATGCGGGTGATAATTGTTTGGACTGGCAGCAGCAACAGCTGATTGCACCAATCACTAGGGAGGAGGTAGTGCAGGCTCTTAAGGGGATAGGTGATGATAAGGCACCTAGTTGTGATGGTTATAATGCTTTCTTTTATAAGAAGGCATGGCCAGTAATTGGTGAGGGGGTGATAGATATTGTAATTGAATTCTTTGATATTGGGAAGCTCTACAAAGCCAGCAACTGCACCACAATCACTCTTATTCCTAAAGTTCCTAATGCTTCAAGGGTGACTGAGTTCAGGTCAATTTCTTGCTGTACAGTCCTCTATAAATTGATTTCTAAGGTCATCACTGCAAGAATGCAACTTGTTATGGATTATTTGATCGATAACTCCCAATCAGCATTTGTTTCGGGCAGAATTATTACTAATAATGTGATTATGAGTCATGAACTGGTTCACAAATATGAAAAGAAGGGTATCTTGCCTAGATGTATGATAAAGGTAGACATGAGGAAAACATATGATTCGGTTGAGTGGCTTTATTTGGAACAAGTGCTAGTTTGTTTAAGGTTTCCCCTTAGATTTGTATCCTGGATTATGACTTATTTAACTTCTGTTTCTTATTCAATCCTGATTAATGGCCAGCCTACCCTCCTTTCAATGCTAAGAAAGGTGTACGACAAGGTGGTCCTGTGTCTCCATATCTATTTATTTGAGTTATGGAGTACCTTGCTAGACTGTTGAAGACTACAAGAGAACCCTGAATTCAATTACCACCCTAAATGTGAGAAGCTAAAAAATATGCAACTTGGATTTGCAGATGATTTATTATTATTTTGTAGAGGATATCTTCTATCAGTTCATCTATTATATGAGTGTTTTACTAGATTCTCCAAGGCATATAGATTGATTGCTAATACTGAGAATAGTTGAATTTACTTTGGTGGGGTGAGGCAAGCTGATTAGGTCCTAATACTACAATCTCTTGATTTTACAAAAGGAACTCTTCCTTTCAGATACCTGGGGATTCCTCTCAGTACCAAGAAGCTTACCATCCTCCAATATGAACCACTTGTGGACAAGATGTTAGCCAAAATAACCTCATGGACTTCTAAATTTCTTACTTATGCAGATAGATTGCAGTTGATCAAAACAGTGCTCCTTTCTATCCAAGTGTTTTGGTCCCGAGTTTTTGTGTTGCCAAAAAAGATTCTCCAGATGATTGATTCTATATGTAGACAATTTTTGTGGACTGGGGAGGCTGAGGTCTCAAAGAAAGCTTTAATAGCATGGGAAAGGTTATGCTGGCCTAAGACTGCAGGTGGCCTTAATATTTTGAGTGTCTATCACTGGAACAAGGCTGTTATAGCCAAGCTGTTATGAAATGTATGTAAGAAAAAAGACTCTTTATGGGTCCAGTGAATCCATAGTTATTACATTAAAGGGAGGTCAGCTTGGGATGTGCTAATACCACAGGCTTCCTGGACTGTACAGAAAATCTTTAAGGCTAAGAAGATATTTGCAAATGCTGGATTCTCTTTGGAGGATGTTCTTAGCATGGATACTTACTCAATCAGGAAATTATACCACAAGCTTAGATGGGAGTTCGTTAAGGTGCCTTGAAGGAAACTAATCTGCAACAACTTAGGTGCTCCTAAATGGTGCTTCATCCTTTATCTGGCTGCTAATCATAGGCTTCTTACTAAGGACAGATTAGCACGATGAAAGCACCTGGATGATATGTTATGTCCTCTCTGTGAACAGGAACCTGAAACAAGTGACCATATGTTCTTCAAGTATGCCTTCTCTACTGCAATATGGGTAAAGGTGTTAGGTTGGCAAGGTATTAACAGGTATCCCTTAAGCTGGACTGAGGAAATACAATGGGCCATAACACATGCTCATGGAGTGCTTATAGAGGAAGTAAAGGTGCAATTCTATACAAGATGTCTCTTGCTTGCTGCACTTATATGGTATGGCTGGAGAGGAATATGAGAGTATTTCAGAGGCAGAAGATAATTGTTGATGGCATGTTGAAACAACTGATTCAAGAAATACATTGTTGTGGTGCTACGCATGCCAAATTACAACGTTGCCTTGCTAGATTAAATTACTACCCTTAATGTTTTGTTGCTAGAATTGTCTGTATAGGTTGACTGGATGTATGAGTATAGGGTTGTCCAGACTTGTTTGAGATACTGTCTTGTAATGCTTCACTTGGTAATAAAATTCTTATTTACCAAAAAAAAAAATGGGAAAAAACCCTACCAACATTAATTCTTAAAAAACCTATTTATATATTTTCTTCTTTTTCTCTTACTATATATTTTAGGACTCCTTTTTTACGTAAATAAGGAAAAAGAAACCTATCAATATTACCTTACCATATATTTAGGAGTCCTTTATTTAATTAAATAATAATTTTAAAAAATAGTAAATGACAATTTTGTCTATTGCAACGTCTTTTAATGAAGGGCAAAAAATTTAAATCACATTATAAGGTCCTTCACACTTTTAATATAAGATAGATAGATAGATAGATAGATAGATAGATAGATAGTGAGTGCCAACATTGAGAAATGTACATAAAGCTGTCACGGTGTGTCAGGTATGCATTTTTTAATTTTTTCATGTTTGGTTGGCCAAATATTTTGGAAAACATTTTCTCTAGAAAAACAAGCTTCTTAAACATGAGAAAAATAAGTTCTCTAATGAAAGTAGGGAAAATAAGCTCTACTAATGACATTCCACATTGATGGTGTCCTCGTCATCCTCCAACACAGCTCATCTTCACCTCCACCCCCAATAACCCTCATCCCCACCATCTCACACCCATACCTCCCTCCCTCCACCCTCCTCCCACTTTCTATAATATTTATCTAAATTATATATAAATACTTTTAGAATAATAGTTTTTACTAATCTATTGAGCACAAAAAATTAAGCAGAAAATCGACTTATTCTCTAAAATATATTTTCAAGAAAACATCTTCGTACCAAACACACTCAAAGTTGTGATTTATAGTAGGTCCTCTTATGCAGTTTCTATATTTGTATATTTTATTTAGTAAAAGGATTAAGAAATTACTATTCATATTCACACTATTGACTCTTGTATTCCAAGTCTTATTGTTCTTTATGGGATGGATCAAGTATAATTTTTTTTTTTATCCAAGTAGTATAATAATTGGATGTAATGATTCTTTTTAGAATTCCTTTTGACCATGATTTTTTTTAAAATTGAGAAGTTTTCTGAAAACACAAATGAATCTAGTCCAACCAAAATATGGACTTAAACTCAAGCCTAAAATTGTGGTACAGTGATGGGATTGCTCCATCCTTAATCAAAGGTCTCAGGTTCGAGCCCTAGGTATGGAGAAAATCATGTTGGGAGTGCTACCCCCAAATGGGCCTACAACGCGCGATCTGAATTAGTCGAGGCTTCAATACGAATACTGAACACTGAGTGGGAAACCAAACAAAGAAAAGATGTGCACAAGCAGCTTTTTTTTTAGGAGCCCATATTTAAGAAATAGTCAAAATTTATAAAATTCTTAAACTTTAATAAAATCTTCAGTTACAAGCTAATCGCTCATCACAAAACAAAACAGTTCTTTCTGTGTTGTAAACTTGAAAAATTCTCCATTTTCCTGATTTCTCCCTTTTACTTGTTCGTTATTTGTTCTTTTTTTAAAAAAAAATAATCTTTATTTAAAAATAATGTGTGAGTTAAATAATTTTTTTCAATCACTATTTTCTTTATTTTTTCAGATTTGAAAAATACTATCACCACCTTATTCACCAAAAAAATAGAGATCCACTATTGTTGTATGGGGTAAAATTGGATTGGGCCGACTGGGCCAACTTAGGTCGGGTCAAAGAGGAATGAGATTTTTACATAGATAATGTCTTATTGAAACTTTATTACAATTTTTAAGGGTGCTTTAAATTTAGAGAAAACTACATGGAATAACAAACTTAAGCCCTTAATTATGAATCATAACAATACTTTAAAATAATTACTATCCGTAACAAAAATAGTAATATTTATAGTGGACCCAACCAATTTACTCCAAATACATTTTGAAGAGTATCAAGCTCCTAATATCACTCCTAATTACAATATTCACTTCCTTTTTGAATTCAACATCTTTCTTACTTCTCTAAATTTTTATCATTATTCCTGTTACTAATTTCTACACGATTTTAACAAGTTTCTATCTCAAAATTATGTCTTCCATAAAATCACACGATTTCAATTTTTTTTCTCTTCCAAAATTGTGATTTAATTCCCTTTCTCTCCAAAAATTGTGATTTCAATTCCTTTTCTCTCTCAAAATCGTGATTCTTGAAAATTACGTAACTACAACGTCGAATTTGAAATACATTCAAATCTATAACAAAAAATTTCACTGATGGAATGACAAGATTTGAAGGAGTCGTCAAGATTTATTGTTTTTGCAACTAGAAATGGTGGATGAGACCTTTTTGGCTTGGTGTACACATAGAGCTTTGACTCTCGAGGAGAGTCCCCCAACTTATTCTCTACGTCATTCTTGATATGAACACTACAAGAGCATAAATTATCAAAAGTGAGGTAGACCAAGTGTCTCGGGTTCTAAATACATTCAGATTTTCGTTTTCAGATCTACAACGACGATTTTCAATTCATTTTTTCAGATCTATGTTCTAAATACATTTGAAGTTTTATTTGTATTTTTGTATTTATTTTATTATTTTTTTGTCACTCTTCAATTTTATTTGTATAGTCGGAGAGTTGTATATGTATTAATATATAGTTAGGTATTTGTATTTTGACTTCCAATTGTAATATACAAATACAAATGCAAATGCAAATTATATATTTTAAATACATGTGGAGTTTTATTTGTATTTTTATATTTATTTCGTTATTTTTTATTCATTCTTCAATTTCATTTGTATAGTGAAAGAGTTGTATATGTATTAACTATTTAGGTAGTTGTATTTTAATTTTCAATTGTAATATACAAATACAAATGCAAATTGTATTTAGTGAAAGAGTTGTAAACGTATCAATATGTATTTAGGTATTTGTATTTAGGTTTAAATTGTAATATACAAATACAAACACAAATTGTAATAATTTTCACTTATTTATATACATATATACACATAATTATTCAAATGTATTTGTATTACAAATTCAAATGTGTAATATATAAGTCTCAGTTTCAAGTACAAAATATATAAATATAATTTGATATAAATGTATCTACATTAGTATGTCATATACAAATACAACTGAAGTATGTCATATACAAATCATAGTTCCCCTTTCGTCTCTCCCCTTTATTAAATATACTGAAATTTGACTTTAAAAAAAATCAATTAAAAATATTTTATTTCTTACTTTCTCAGAGTTATTGTTAATCTTCTAATTTCACTTCTTAATACATATTTATGCCGGTAATAAAATGGGTAATATTTAAATTCTAAAATATGAGTACAATGTGAATTTGTATAGATCTATTTTTGAATCCAACTTCTTGTTTGAAAACAAAATATTCATTTAATAGTCAGGCCTGATTTTAGTAATCAACATATTTTTTCCTTTTTTACCTAACATATATTAATATAGATTAGTACTAATTAAAGATTTTTTTCCTTTTTTAACTAAAATCATTATGCAAAATTTACTCTTCCATATCGGATTTGTATTTGTGTTCATTCTTTTAAACCACGTAAAATACATATAAAATAGCAATATGTTACTACAAATGTTGCTATCGCCTGTAATTATGAAAATGTTGCTATCTCCTCCTTAATTATGAGCTCATCTTTGCTATTTCTCTTAAATTTGTTACGATCTATAACTTATTATTACATTTAATAGTTTATTAGTTATATAAAATATATATTAAGCATATATTCTTCTTCTTCTCCACCATAAGTCACTGGAGCTCTGAGCCCGACCAACAACTCCCAGTACTCCTCATCTCCGACGGAACTTCAACCCACCACATTCTCCACAACCCAGCCACCACCCTTCCTCCATTTCCGCTTCTTCTCACACCATCCAACAACGCCAAGCCATAATCAACGAACCAAATAGCTTCGACGAACCCACCTCCGTCGAGAACTTCAGTAAACCACGAGCTCCGGCGGAAACAACCACCCACAACTTCAAAATTCCAGATCTAGCTGGATAAAGCTTCTCCGGCGAAACTCCAATGCTAATACAAATATTTCCTCTCTTTGTTTCTCCTTTACATCACTCAATAATTAGGGATCTTGTTTTGTCATATGATGTAAACTTTAGATTCTTACCAGGAAACTTCTTCTTCTTTCTCTATCTTCCTCTTTCTTCTCATTATTTATTTGTAATGTTAATTGCGTGAGATATTCCTTACTTTCCTCCTCTTCTCTGTATTTTCTTCTTCTGGTTTTATAATAGATTGAACAATTCAAATTGCTCGGGTCAAGTTGCTTTTTTTCTCTGAGAAAGACTTTGAATAATTTGGGTTTGGTAGGAATTTTTTTAAGAACACCATTATATTGATAGATCTTTTTAGCTTGAAAAGTTACTTGTTGAAGAAAAAAAATTGTCTCCTTGTTAAAGCTTTTCGTCGGAGGCGGGTGGTGAGTGAGTTTCACCGGAGTAGGCAACGGTTTGGACGGAGGGGATAAATGAGGGTCTGGTGGTGGTGATTAGGAAGAGGTGAAGCTTTTAAAAGTTGTACTAAATGTGTATTAAAAGTGTATTAAATATAAATGCTAGTTTTAATACAATTTGAATTCAATATTATATATTATTATGAATTCGATAGTTGTTATTTCATAACAAATATAATACATTTCTAATAATGTAAACTAATTTAAGTAGTACAAAAATATTTGAAATTTACCTATAATACTTATAATACTTTTATATTATAAATATTTTAGTGATATATTCATCTCGTACATTGAAACATGCCTATAATGTGTATAATATATTGAATTCAAAATGTATTATAATTATTGTTTCTTTTTTTCTCTTATTAATGATGTTAAAAATGTATTATACGTGAGTTTCAATCATTTAAATATAATTCAAAGTAGTTTATGTGTTAATATATTAAAATTGTGTTAGAAATGTATTATACATGTATTTAGCTGATTCTGCTATTTTTGGTAAGAAAAGTAAGGCTATAATCTGTAAGAGTAAAAACTATACTATAATTCGTAATAAAACTTTCATAATACATTATCTATGTAAAAAGGCCAAGAGGAATCAGCCCACAACGACACTATCTCGAGAGCGAGTCTGTCACGAAGAAATGACTTCTCAGGTGAAAGCCAAACAGCCCGAGAAGATCAGCGATAACAACTGCTTAAGAAGGACAGAAGGACGGTGTGTCAGAATATTGAGGTGCGGGGGCAACACTCAGAGAGCCGTGTCAGATATGACATACTGGGCTGGCATCCTCCAATGGATCGAGGACAAGTGGCTGCCAACCATTGGACTCGGTGCTATTGGCCTAACAAAATAATGTTATTTCTTTCGCCTTAATGGCATCCCTCTCTCTCTTCTACCAAAATACATTTTATCAAAAATAAAATTATCAGCTCTAAAAAGAAATATGAGAAGTTCATTGAAAAGAAATCAGATTTGGCCTCACAATTTTTTTCGACGAAGCTCCATTTTTTCCGGTAGGGAGGGGTTCATATGAATGGAAATAAGTTTTCTAGAACTTATTTTTTTTAAAAATAAGTTTAAATAGTTTTTCTTTTCTTCTTCTTCTTATAATTAATTTTTTAATATTTTTGTGACCTAAAATGCCAGATGAACTCCTTTAATTAGTCATTATGCCACATCATTCGTGAGTGTATTACACGCACTTTGTTATTTTAGCTGATTGTCAAAAACGTTTCAAAATGACACAACGGAGAACTACTACGGATGTTTAAAATGTACAAAGCTTACTTGAGATGTCTAAGTGAAAAGTCATGCCAACTTTAGAAGGCTGCTAATGAATTCCGCCTAAAATTAGCATATAAAAATATAATTTCTTAAATTTGGACGGATTATTAATTCGCTGGATTACTAACTCAATTTATATTGACCCGCAAAATTTAACCCGCCAAAATATTGATTTTACTTTGACGACATATCCCCAAATTCACCCATGAATAAGATTTAAAAAATATTTTATGTTAATAGGTTACATATAGCAATGATAACAAATGACCGTTATAGAGACGTTTGATTATATATATATATGTAAAGAGTATAATAAATGTATAATTAATATATAATGTATACACATTAATTATACACATATTATACTTATTTTGGGGATATATTTTCATCATTAGTCTACCGCTATAGCACTGGCTGAGCACCACCAGTTCACCCCCCACCGTGAATCACCACTTAGCGCACCATGGTAACCTCCACCCCCACCTTCCACCCTGTTTCTACTAGTAAACCACTTAAACACTACCATGAAATCACCATAGCTTTTCATTGTTTTTTTCTTTCGGATCTCCACTGCAATATCAACTCCCTAGTTAATTTCGTTTCAATTTGTTTGACCTATTTTGACTTGACACAGAGTTTAAGAAAGTAAAGAAGATTTTTAAAACTTGTGGTCTTAAATTAAAAATATGTCAAATGTATTAAAATATTCTTTAATCTTGTGGTCTTGAATATGTCATGTGGAAAGTTGAAATTAAAGAGTTTCTAAAAAAGGAAAGAGACATTCTTTTTGAAACGGATTAAAAAGGAAAGTAGGTCAAACAACTTGAAATAGAGGTAGTATTTATTTGGAAAAAATTAGACAAAATATTTTTTGGGTTAAATTTTTTATTTAAAAAATAGCTCACTTATTAATTATCATTTAATTATTACATAAAATGATTGTTCGACCTTAGTAATTGTTATTGAAGTGCACTTTTCTCCCTATCCATTTGATCCACAATACTCCATATGTGGCACTTTTTGCTTCTGCATATCTACACACACCTCTACATACGTAATAAATCCACCACTTCACAAATTTCACAACACTGATTCTTAACTCGATTTTTTCAGTCTCTTTTCAATCAAAATTTTTGAGATTTTATTTGATGGGGTCCTTTTAATTTTATAATAAACGTGGTTTTGATGTTGTTGGTTATGACGGGGGCTATTTCTTTTGAACTCAAAATTGGCAAAAGGATAAGTAGGCTCATCGCTTGTGGAACACATTCATAAGATCACCGATAGATCATGATGATGAAGAAGAAGAGGACGATGATGGTGGGCGGTGGGCGATTTTTGTGGCTAATTCTAATGGTTACGGAAACTATCGCCATCATATATCTCTGATCACGAACACCCCTCCATCTAGATTCTACTGTGAGGATCTGAGCATGTTGCATATAATGAAAAAGACATTTTAATGTTTCTATGGAGGGTTAAGATAAGATTTTTGGTATATTATTGTTTGTCGGGTGATGATATGCAATTGATGAATGATGATGCCGGGTGAAGATGGTTGTTTGAGAGGATTTTTTGAGTTTCGAAAAAGTGTATATACAATATAACAATGTATATGAGGTGTATATGTACCTTTATATATTGTTATATATTGTTATACATTATATACACAATTTTTATACATTGTATAGTGTACATGCGATAATATATATATATATATATATATATATATATATATATATATATATATATATTGTATAACAACGTATATGAAGTGTACATACACCATTATACATTGATAAACATTATATATACATTTGGATCTATAAGGAAATGACTATTGGTTCTTTGTCCCTTTTGTATTTAGGTTTTTTGTAGAAGGTGTGAAAGTTAGGGTGGGCTTTGGTGATTGTTGGATAATTTTTTTTATTGTAGATTACAAATATTTTTGGTGGAGAAAGAAAGTGTGATAGTGGATATGAAATTTTGGTGTTGCTGTATTGATGGAGATGAAGTTGTATCGTGTTTGTAGCGATGGAGATGAAGTTGTATCGTGTTTGTAGCGATGGAGATGAAATTATGGTATTGCTTTAATAGTTCATAAATGAATTTATGTACAAGAAATTATGAATAAATCAATTTATTTAGAAGTGGTGTTGTCGCGATGAGAATTTTCAACTATTTTTTATGTTAAAATTGGCTATATTTGTTGTAAAATAAATTAATTTACTATATATATATATATATATATATATATATATATATATATATATATGAAATTATCCCCAAAAAAATCTTAAAATATTGAGGAAGAGAAAGTACAACAAAGACGACACATTTTACTATCAATACTGAGGGGTGAAATTTTAGGATTTAACTATAACCTTATCTTTATTTTGGGCCTAAAGTATATTTAGGGCATATAATCCAAAGTTAGGTTATTTAAATTGTTGACTATTACATCATGTCGTTTTTCCTTATTGCAATGACCCGTTGTATAGTCATCTTAACTTAACTCTATTAAGCAGACTATTGACCCACCAATTTATTAACTCATTTATTCTGACTTGTTAAAGTTCATATCAACCCTCCCAATTTATACTCATGCGAGAAGTACCGAATATCCAATGGATTAATTGAGATGAGCACAAATTACTCAAATATCAAAAGAAACTACCCAAAAGTAATTTCCCCTTTAAATAGGTTGACTAAATCTGCAAGAACACTGATTAAATCATACGGACTAAATTCAAACTATTTATTTAGAGATGCAAGTGCTGGCCAATTTGGGACTTCCATTTAAATCATAGCCAAAGTTTATTGATTTTTTTGTAAGTTTAACCACTTCAAAATGATCAACTTCTAATGTATGCGATTGGAGTTGTAAAAGTCTGCACCCAAAATTATAAATTTTGTATGACATTTGGCATATTACTTGTGCTAAGCAACACTTCACATGTACGTATATGTAGTTTGATTTGTCAAAATTTAACTTCTTACGCGTATTTTTAAAATTGTCATAAATTATTGAATTTCAGACGTATGCAGATGAACTTTATACTCAAATTCACATAGATATACACTATCAGATAGCAGCATAAATAGTTTCTTTCTCTAGGTTGCACAACCCCTTTAGATCGTTCTATTCATATTTAAAAAATGACTTGTTTTATTTGAAATTTGACAACACTGATTACAAGTTAAATACTTTTGAAAAAACTAGATATAGGTTAAATAGTAGGGTGAAAATTGATCACCCCATTAAATTAATACTATAATAATGTCGACTCGTGAACTTTAGGTAGACGAAGAATTTGAATGGGTACAATTTTAAAAAATGAACCTTGGATCTAACTCAACTCCAAAAGACGGTTTATAAGTTGAGAATTGATTAAAACCATATAAAGAGATGCGTTTACTTCGTGCAGAAATAGACCTTATGACTTGAGTTTCATAGCCCCATTATCATTTTTTTGGGACTACTAATTAATTAAAGACTACAAATCAATGAACAATAAGTATTTATTCATTTACTCCTTTGCAGAATTAGACCATATGACTAAAGTTTCATACCCGTATTATCTAGGGCGACTTATCGGGCAGATAATTATATTTAATGGTTTAATTTATTAGTTATTAGTTTTTAAATATACTAATTTATTAGCCAATCGATAAAATAACGATTGGTTCGATATCGGATTAACAATACGGATGATTATCGAGCGGTGTATCAGATAAATCTAAGAGAAAGAAATATCGAGCGATTATTGATCGGTATATGTCTTTCATTTTTTCACTGACTTAGCTATTTTTATATATTGTGATTCATCTATTTATCAATCTTTTAGGCTTCTTGACTTTTGTTCGTATAATTTTTTAAATAGATATACCATAGAATCAAATGAGAATTTTCTTTTAAACCTAAAACATATGTAGAAATATTTTTTAATTATTGGGTAGACAGAAAAATCAAAACTTTGATATGATTTGAAATTTTTCAGTTTTATATCAAACTTTGTGAAGGATACATTGTGGTTGTTTCAGTTTTGTTGCGGTCCTTCATGTTATCAAGGATAATTTATCTTTTGATTTAAGAATTAATTTCAGGTTTCATTTATGTTTCAAGGAGAGGATTGCGATTTATGGTTAGAAGTCACAAGAAGCGGCTCGCTATTTTCTAAGCTAAGAAGTGAATACAATAATGATTGGGTTCTAGTTTTTGGGTTTACAAGAGATAGTTTATATATCTAGGAGTAAAAATATAAATATGATAATTTTTAAAGGATTAACGGTTCACCCAATAAGAAAATTGAGTAATCCGCCCCCACACTAATAAGCCATTAACTATAAAATTTTAATCTATTCATTAACTATTAATACGATAACCCATTATTAATAAGTCAATAAATTAATTCTGTGATTGAATTATCACTACAATTTAATTTTGAACAGCCCTACTGTTATCACTTTTTGGGACTAGTAACCAATTAAAGATTGTAAATCAATGAACAATGAAGATTTATTTGCTAACTTCTTGTAGAAATAGACCATATGACTAAAGTTTCATAGCCCTATTATCATTTTTTTGGGACTGCTAATTAATTAAACATTACAAATCACTGAACGATAAGTATTTATTCATTTACTTTCTCCGTTTTGTATTACTTGGTCCTTGTTGACTTGGCATCCCATTTAAGAAAGTTTTAGTTAAAGATATAATTTACTAAATTAATCTTATTAATAATGTTTTGAAATTCTAAATTTGATTATTACTACTTTATATAGTTATTTAATACTAGAGGTATTATGAAAAAAGTAATAATCTATCTTGATTTGTAAAAATAAACAAATAAATTAAAATATTTATTTTTTAATATAGGGGCCAAACAAGATAAAATGGGGGGAGTATTTTTTTCTCCCCAGGAATTACACCTTTTTTAGCCCTGTCATCAAGGTTGAGGTCTATACGCCTAACACACGGATTTTATGATTAATGAATACCTTTAACTTTAAGTAGGAAAGCAAAAAGAAGATCATATATCTTGTGGAATTTCAATTCAATGAAGATTAAAATAAATGAATTGAAAGAAATGAATTGAAAGAAATGAATTGAAAGAAATGATTGAATTTTAGATTTTGAGAATCAATAAAATAAGAGGTTTTATCGTTATAAAACACATAATTTTAGCGATTGCTTATTTTCTAGGTGAAAAGGATTTCAAATTGATGAATTAGTGTGAGCTTATCCATACGTGCAGTTATACATTAAAACAAATCAAGAAAATTTCATAAAAGGCTCTAGTTTAGACCTATATTACGTAGTAGAGCAACACTTTACTTATTTACGTAGCTCGACAATCTTTTTTCTATGGTATCACGATTCAAAATCTGATACCTGTGATACAATATTAGTTAGGGCCATAAATTGCGTCGTTTAATAACAAATTTGGCATAACTGATGGGAGTAAACAACGCTGATTCAGTTCACGTTCCTTGATACTTGTAAATGATATTGTTTAGTATCTTTTTTGAGATTATTTTCTATATTGACGCTGAATTTCAAGGGGAAAAAATCAAAAGATTTGTGAGTATATCAAGATCACTGATCTTGATTGTCTTTCAGCGAGGGAAAAAGTATAAGTTTTCATTCTTTCTTGTGTCTAATTTATTTGGTATTTGAGGTATCCAGATAATGTCTTTCATATCAATCTTGTTACGCCATTCAGATCGCTGGGATTCGGAGAATAATTACATAAACGATGTAATTGATGGTATTGTTGTGAAGGATTATGCCCGTTTTAATGATTTGGTCATTGAAATTGCAAAGCATTTGGGGATCGATAGAAATAGAAAAAATCTACAAATAAGATACAAATTTGATGGCAATAGTTCTCTAATAGAGATTCGCAATGACATGGGTATGTTATTGTATGTGGAATTGAAGAAACAGAGCAAAGACTTTAATAAGTATCCGTTGTGTATCACAACCACCCAAAGAGATTTGGGACGCACTGACGTCGGTGAAATTGTAGTCCAGGGTCATGGAACTGCAGGTGATTGTATCAGTGTTGTCAATTGTGACATGGTTGCACTGGAAAATTCTGATTTTGAACAGCCATTAGCTATCCTTTTTTGAGATTATTTCCTATACTCTCATCTTCTTCCGATTCTTTACTTTTTTCTTTTATGATACTACTCGTTTCAGAAGCATCTCCAGACGCAATGGATTTATGTCGAAATTTAGTCCTATCTTCGAATTCTAATTGCGCAGCAACACCTACATTATCAACACATTGAGTAAGTAATTCAAAAGATGACATCCATCAATAGTATTAGATTATAGGGTATACCACGAGTAATTCTCTTTGGTGTACTCGAATCAAGCATTGAAGAGAATTTGAGAGCTTTGGGAAAAACTTGAGAATAAACCCTAAGAGAAATTGAAGAAATCCATCTTAGAAAAGTAATATTCAAGAAATAAACTTGTGGATACTTACATGTAATGTGTAGAACTGATTGAAGATTTTTATCTTGAGTGGATAATTGCTACTCGAGATTTTGGGGAAGAAACGTATGTGACGGTGAATCGCTGATGTTGGACAATTTGGTTGAGTAAATTGAGGGAGAATTGAAGTAAAAGAGAAAAAAAGAGGAAAGTGGATGAGAGAGGGATTTTATTTCTGATACCAAAAGATATAATACCGTTATATCATGGGTGAATTAAAATAGGAAAAAAATGCTATATAATTAAAAGTAGCTCTATGTTATGTAATTATTTTAAAGTAGTGTTCAACAACATAATATAGAGGCTTATGTTAGTCTAATCCAGTAATTTTTCCTTCCCCTTATAATGACTTGGTGACCTTTGACCCATGAAATAAGATACTCTATTCTATACAATGAATCGAATTGAAAAATCAAAGTACTCAATCTCTTAAAATTCTAAATATGCTATAAATAATTAATTCACATTTTTGTTAGTCCATGAAACAAAATCTATAGACCTCAATTAAAAGAGACGCAGGTGAAGTGTAAGGTGTAAATGTAGAAAATTAAAAGGACGAAATTTGCCCCTTAGCTTAGTTTATATCAACATCTGACACAACTATGTAACGATGCCTCACCACTATCACTTTTCTTTTATTTTAAAATTAATTTATCAATGAATATTCACTTTAAATATCTTAGTCCATCACATTAGTAAGACCTCATTTTTTTCATTTATATTAAGATATTTGAATTTGAATGCACATTTAAATATTAAAATATGTATTAAAATTTAAATGTCTGAATCTGAAAGTTTGAATTATTAAGGGTTTGTATTCATATTTGAATACTAAATAATTAAAGTTATTTATTTTTAACACATGAATGCATGCATAAAATTTATCTTTATTTAAGAATCCACAAAAATAAATTAAATAAAATACCAGCTTAATTTAATATCATATATCAATAAAATATTCTTTAAATTATATTTTGGTTGGTGGTGGTGATGGGTAGCAATGGTAATTGTGGATGATGTTGACTAATGCATGATGAGGTGTGAGTAATAGCCTGATGGTAGTTGACAATAGAGGTTGATGGTGATAGTTAGTGATGGTGGTTGATTAATTGTGGTGAATGATAGTGATAACTAATAGTGGTGATAAATATGTGGTGTTTGGGGGTTATTGTGGTAATGAAAGTTAGTGGTGTTAATTATAAATGGTCAGTGATAATAACAACTGATTATAGTGATGAACAACGATGATAATTATAGTCGAGGATGATAGGTGGTGACACACAATTGATAATGGTGGACGGCATGACAATAGTTAATAATAGCGGAAGATGATGGTGATCTTACGAAATGAATGAAATTGGTGAACAACTATACATTAATGATTAAGATTCAGACGTAAAAAAAATTAATTTAATAATTGAGATCTGAATAATTACGTGCAAATAAATAAGGCCTAAATCATTGTTGAAATATCACAATTCAACTTATTTGTCACTTGCTTTATAAAGTCAAGATTGTCCTCCTTCATTGTCTCTAATTAGTTGTGAACTTAGATCCCATTTCACACAAGCTATAAGGACAAAAGGGGCATAAAAAATTGACCACCGAATTGTCATTTTCATTTTAAACATTTTTTTCTTTAATTTTGAATAGAAGCAATTACCTTGTTTTCTTCATTAGAACATTCAAATTTGGAGTTCCATATGGGACTCTTTTTTCTCAATATACTATCTAAACAATTCTGTTCCCATTTTGGCTAAGTGTTCGAATAAAGTGTTTTCAAAAAACAATAATGTTTTAACTCTAAATAGGAAAGAGATAAAAGTAGGTATAACTTTTCGATCCATGTTACTTTAATGGAATATTCACTAGCGGAGCTAGCACTTTAATTACGTATTTAGTCGGATTCAATAGTTCTGATCTATACCTTGTATTTGTATTAAAAATATTTTGAATATTGACAAATGATTAATTTAAGAAGTCTAATAACGTAACTTTAAATGACTAGATTCGATCTCGGACCCATAAACTTTAAATTCTGACTTTATTGAGTTTGTCGGGTCTCAATCATGTACTCTCTCTGTTCACGTTTAACTTGGCACACCCCTTAAAAAATAATAAATAGAAAGATAATTTTACTATATTACCCCTATTAATTATAAGTCATATAAATGTTGAGAAATGAATAACATTTAATAGCATGGGTAATATAGGCACAAAATAGTAAATTATCTTTTATTTATCCATACTGAATAAATAAGTTGAACAACTATTTTTAGTATACTGGGCACATAGACATTGACGGATGGAGATCAACAACTTTTTGTTTAGTAATTAGGGATGCAAAATTTACAAATTCAAGTAGTAACTCAATTTTCTCTTCTTTTTTTCCTTAAATTTTCGATAGACAAAAAAAGAGAAATAGTAGTAATAAAATTGAAAATCTTAAAATTAGGCATGAAATCAAACTGTTGCATTAAGGTAAATTACATTACCAAAACTGGATCGACATTAGAACATATATTGCATACTATTATTTATTAATTTATAGTTTTATTGCCAAAAACATCAAATAATACGGCAATTCTAGAATATCTTAATTACAATTAGTTAACAAATCCATTGTTGAAATTCATATTTCTTTAGTTTGATTCATTTACTTAATTAGCTTCAACTCTTATCCACAAAGATATGATAATTATATTATTTGTTACCTTAACCAGTCCTAAAAGATCATGTTCTTAAAACTGTAATATTTTTTTAATTAAGGATCACATTGCCACGTATTTGATCTAGAAGGAAAAGAAAATCAACTTGTACAATCTAATCCAAAGCTTACGTAATTATCATGATCATATGTAAATTAGGTTTGCTCGGACGATAAATACTCTTCACCTCTAACTCTAAAATTGTAGGTTCGAATTATTAAAGAAGCAAAAAAGATAAAATTTCTAAAGAGGGGTAAAAAAAAATCTTAAAAAAATTACACGTTAATTAATCTGTTAGAATTCACCGATAAAGTAAAAAATATATTTACATTATCAATATATATAATTTAAAACCGTAATTTAGATCTTTCTAAGACCCTTAGGAAATTTATTTTTGGTAATGATCTTAACTTGAGGTGTTCATTTTTTTCTTTATTTGACAGAATATTTAGCTTAGGGAAATTTGCATTTTGTCCCTTAAATATTAACAAATTTTAATTTTAATCCTTATAATTTTTCATGAAGCCTATTTAATTTTTAATTAACTGATATATGCACTTATCTCTCTAATCGGTGAAATCTTTTTAACTTTTAATGAATTATTAAGTACTAAATCATTTGGTTATTGATGTGCAATGCCAGACTATAATACTGTTACTATGTATATAAGGATAATATAGTTCTAAAAATACTTTAAATATCACAAATCTTTTATATACAAAAGAATAAGAAAAATAAATTTTAGTTATACAAAATTAAATATACTTAAAACAAATATTACTCAAATTAAAATTTACGGAGTAATAAATAAGGGATTAAAAATGTTGCTCTCTACGGATCATTTCACTTGTCACATTATTAATTTATACGTCTCTTAAAAAAATTAAACTATAGTGTGATTTGACTAAACTATCCTTATCTATTATTTTTTAATATTTAATACTTTTTTCTTTTGTGTCTCGTCATATTTATGATTAAGGGTAAAAATAAAAATAAAAAATTAATTATACCTTAATTTTTTAAAATAATAATTATTTTATATAAAAATAACAAGTAAAATAGTTGGGAGGAGTACTCATTATAAATGGAGTACTCATTATATTTATAGTTCTTGAAGTGATGAATGATGATTGATGATTGATGATAACAGCCTTTAAAAAAAATTGATTACAAAGAGCAATAATTTTGCGGGGAAAAGATCGCGCCAGCCAACTAAAAGCACTTTTTGACCGATTTGTCCCTACTTTCAATTGCATGCATTTCCTTTTCTTTTTTCAATTTTTTTTGCATAACAAGATCAAATTAATTAATGTTTGATGTGAATACATAGAATCTTAAAAAAAGAATTGAAATAAAGTATATTTGGAAATTATATAAAAGAAACTGTTATAATTATAATAATTAATAATTTAAAAAATTTATGATAGTTATCCAAATAATAATTAAGATAAACAAATTAAAACGGGAGTAGTATTTTTGGATAATTTGTTAAGTCATACACATGCCACGGTATACGTGACACAACAAACTATTTGTTTCATAAACTTTTCCCTGTGTGTATATATAAAGTTGCTATCTTTATTGGTTCTTGTATACAAAAAGTGCTGTACTTTTCATCTCTGTAATAATGGCGGCTCGTATTTTTGCCTCTCGCTCTTTTAATCTTCTTTCAAAGGGTATGTGGTGATTGATCTCTTTTGAATCTTTATTAATTTTGTCATCTGATATTTGTTTTATGTCTTGCTGGTTTTTCTGTAAAATTGATTTTTGTTGATCATGATGATTTTGTGATGTGCATTTTGAAATAGTGATGGGGTTTAATATGGTTAAAAACTCTTTCTTTTTTGTGTAAGGGATTCCATGACCTTGTTATATGGTTAGCCCGGGATCACAGAGGCGGATCTATGATTTCTGTAACATGGGGGCACCACCAAAAAAAAAAGTAAAACAAAGTGTTTGGTGGGAATTGATCCCTATTACTAACTCAACATCGAACCAAGTGTACTATTTAGCCTTTTTTGAGCATGGGTGTCTGCTAATAATATTATATCAACTTTAAGGAAATGTGTACATAAAATACATAGTTTAGCAGAGAAACCATGGATTCCCGTGCACCGTAAAGTAGGCTATAAATCCTCCCCTGCCTGGATGCAGAGTATTTTCAAGATTTGGATGGAAAGTCCCAATCTTTGAGTGTTTTTAGCAATAATAATGGAGTCCATCATATGTTTTTCCTTTGGTGGCTTTGAATTCAGGATGCTTGATTAAGGATCTAGTCTTGAACAATCAAAAAGAAGAAATTAGCTTGAAAGATAATCAACATGTTTAGTAAAATTAAACTCAATTAATCAAGATTAATGCTTAAAACTTGCATGTGTTTCAGTAGCATGTGTCTTGTTGTACATCTCCATCATGCTAACTTATCATGATTTTTCTTTCTATCTCATTAATGTGGGATGTTAAAGAGTATAGTCCTTTTTCAATTTGACCATTCTGAATCTTAATGCAGAATTCTTAGGGGTCGTTTGGTACGTGGGATAAGGATAATAATCCCCGGATAAAATTTGGGATTAACTTAATCACATGTTTGGTTTGAGGTATTAGCTAGTCTTGAGATTATTTTATCCACATCATTTGTACTAAAATGGTGGGTAAAATAATCCTACGGGATATCCTTGCTTATCCCATCCCGCGTAACAAACAACCCCTTATTGAAATGGTTGAATATTGTATAGAGTTAAAGTCTGTATCAACAACCTTGTAGTTGTATACTATTCAAAAGCTGAGTATGGATGAATTTTAAAGAGTTATAGTCCTTTTTCACTTTGACCATTCTGAATCTTTAAGCCAGTACACTTACTGAATTGGTTGAATATTGTGCAGAGTTGTTAAGTCTTTATCAACAATACTATTCAAAGGTTGATTATGGATGAATGGATATTTTTTGTTTGTGAAGCATTACTTGTGTTATTGGTTGTTTCTGTGAATTGTAATAACTGCAGAAAAATGTAGTATGTAATTTGTACATCTAATATCCAAATACATGTCATTCCAAATTTCTGGTTGAACTAGTGACAAAGTTTTATAGTGAAAGAGAATTACTAGTCTTTTTACAATTTTCTTGAATTCTCACAAAATTTTACAACGTGCCGTTATCATTCCTTCTCCTCCATTTGGGAGATTTTTGCCGCTCTTTTCTGTTCCCTACAGACTTGATGACATTCTGAGATGTTATAGTTTCCCTTTACTTAGTTAGAGTTGGAGCTAGACCTGACATTTTAGAGAACTATAATGAGAAAAACTATTTTGTGTAGGAAAAAAATCCCATCTGGGCAGAATAGCTGCTTATAAATACAGCACAGCGGCTGCTCTCGAGGAACCCATCAAGCCAGCTGTCAATGTGGAACATACTAAACTTTTTATCAACGGGCAATTTGTTGATGCTGCATCAGGTAAATTTGTTAATCCATGTCAATCACCTTAATGGAGTTCAGTTCTCTTTTTTCATATCTATATTTGTCCCTTTTTGTTGTACAATGGAGTTAATTCCTTGAGTTTTTAGGAAAAACTTTCCCGACCCTCGACCCTAGGACAGGGGAGGTAATTGCACATGTTGCTGAAGGTGATGCAGAAGATATTAATCGTGCAGTGGCTGCTGCTCGTAAGGCTTTTGATGAAGGACCATGGCCTAGGATGACTGCCTATGTATCTACTTCTTATCTCTTAGTATAGTCTTTTGGTATATTAATGGTTGTGCATGCGAGATTACACCTAATTGTCAACGGTTCATAACTGCAGGAAAGGTCAAAGGTATTGCATCGCCTTGCTGATCTGATTGAAAAACATAACGATCATATTGCAACGCTCGAGGCTTGGGACACTGGGAAGCCTTATGAACAAGCTGCTAAGATTGAAGTACCACTGGTTGTACGGCAACTCCGTTATTATGCTGGTATGTCAGAAAGCCATATGGAAAGCATAATTGTATTTCACCACTTCTTTTGTTTTGGTTACTGAAAATATTTTAAGCACCTGATGTTCTCCTTTTGGTTCTGCAGGCTGGGCAGATAAAATTCATGGTATGACCGTTCCTGCTGACGGACCATATCATGTTCAAACGTTGCATGAACCAATTGGGGTTGCTGGTCAGATTATCCCATGGAATTTCCCTCTTTTCATGTTTTCTTGGAAGATTGGCCCTGCTTTAGCTTGTGGCAACACAATCGTGCTAAAGACGGCTGAGCAGACCCCATTATCTGCATTCTACGTAGCAAATCTATTGCAGGAGGTACCATTCCAAACTTCCTCTTTTGTTTCCCACCACACTGCAAGTACACAAAGTCTCATCTTATTGGCATCATATCTTGAGTGAAATCAACAGTTTTTTCTTTTCAAATTTTATGAAAATTGTCCATAACAGATGATATCCTAGAGTCTGAAAATTTTCATTACTTCTAATACTAAGTCACTAAAGTGTCATGAGTTTACGGTGTTAATAATAGTCACAAACTGAAGCATCTACTTGTTAATGACGATATGCCACAACTGTTTTTTTTAAATACATTGTTGACTGTTGTTGCCACTTGCTACGTGTTATCTATGATATGGAATATCTCTAATACTCAGCTATCACTAACAGGCTGGGCTGCCTGAAGGTGTTCTGAATATCATTTCTGGTTTTGGCCCGACAGCTGGTGCTCCTCTCTGTAGTCATATGGATGTGGATAAGGTAAACTCCTTAATTACTCCTCGTTCATATTCAAACATTTAATTCATGTATTGGCATTTGCAGCCATTTCTTGCCAAATACAAGTTGTGCCAAATGAGCTAATATCCCTCGAATTCATATTATTAGTATTATTTCAAAAACAACAGTGAAGAAATCTTGTCACTTGTTCTACTGAAACTTTTTTAAAAGACAAATTTTCATATATCAATAAAGAACGCAAGTTTCACACATATTATGCTGGAAATCTAGTGCATCTTCAATAGTTGATCCCATTCCGTATGAAACTCTGAAGTATTTGATGTTAGCATTACTCTCATTCTTAACCAATTCTGGATTGTATTATGGGGATTATGGAGTTGATAGCACTTGAATCTTTAGCCAGCCGTGCTATCTTATGCAATTTATCCAAACTCAAAAGTATTAGGATGGAAGAACTGTCTGCACCTAAGTAGCTTATTCAAGTCTAATGAGTGGATAAGGCGATGACTTGAACTATCTATTCATATGCATAGTTGTACATATGAATTGGACACTGATTCACTTTTGTTCCGACCACAGCTTGCTTTTACTGGATCAACAGAGACAGGGAAAGCTATACTTTCATTGGCTGCTAAGAGCAATCTTAAGCCTGTGACTTTGGAACTTGGAGGGAAATCCCCTTTTATTGTTTGTGAGGATGCTGATATCGATACGGCTGTTGAACAAGCTCACTTTGCTCTCTTCTTTAATCAGGTATTTCCTATTTATACTTGTGCATAGGGTGTTGGTCAGGTTCATGGTAGATACTAACACCTGTGACACTAATTTTAAAGGGCCAATGTTGCTGTGCTGGCTCTCGGACCTATGTTCACGAGAAAGTCTATGATGAATTTCTGGAGAAGGCAAAGGCACGCGCCTTGAAACGAACGGTTGGTGATCCGTTTAAATCAGGCATTGAGCAGGGTCCTCAGGTATTGATCATCTCCTAACTAATCCGCTTTCTTCTCTAAAATGCCGGTAAACAATGTATTAAACCTGTAGGAAGAAAAACAAAAGCATATCTCCTTCCTTTTAAGTCTTTTCTTAAGGTAATAAAACTAAACCTAAGAGTTATCTGTCACAACAGATTGATTCAAAACAGTTTGATAAGATCATGAAGTACATTAGATCTGGTGTTGAAAGTGGAGCTACTCTTGAAACTGGCGGTGAGCAACTTGGTAAAAAGGGCTTCTATATTAAGCCCACCGTTTTCTCTAACGTTAAGGTATATACATTTTCGCTTTAATAGACATGACTTTTAGCATCAACGTCCATATATTGTCATAACTAACAAATTGTACAATTGTCAGGATGATATGCTGATTGCACAGGATGAGATTTTTGGTCCAGTGCAGTCCATCTTAAAATTTAAGTATGTGAGAACAATCAAATATATAGGTTAACAGTGGATCAGCTTTAATACCGACTTTTATTTATCTAATGAATTTGTTCATTACAGGGATCTTGATGAAGTGGTACGGAGAGCTAATAATTCTCGGTATGGTCTAGCTGCTGGAGTATTTACGCAGAACATTGACACTGCAAACACCTTGGCACGAGCCTTGAAAGTTGGGACGGTATGGATTAATTGCTTTGATACGTTTGATGCTGCAATTCCTTTTGGTGGCTATAAGATGAGTGGTCATGGAAGAGAAAAGGGTGAATACAGTCTCAAGAATTACTTGCAAGTGAAGGCAGTCGTGACCCCATTGAAGAATCCGGCATGGTTATAAACATAATCCACAAGCGATTTTTTACAAATAAAACTAAACGATCATGGTATCAAGTTGCTCGATCATATGATGTTGATGACGATAAATGTTGGTTTTCTTTCAAAACTGCTTTTATATGCAGGCAACAAGTTTTATTAAATCTGTTGTTAACGTCATTTCTCCTCTAATATATATCCTCCTTGCGTATATGTTTTATGTATACCGATGAAGATCTAAACTATAAAGTAGAATCCATCTGTTAACACAGTGATTTTTAGATACACTGGTCATGAAATTCTGTTAGAACTGAACAGCTTATTGAGTTACAAGGGAAGATTTGAGAAACATTTCAAAACACAAAAGCATATGCAAATACAATACTAAACATTGTGGTATATATACTGGGGGACCTCCTAGACACATATTACAATAGATGTAATTCGGAAAGAATAAGAATACGGGTGTGTTTGGTATGACGGAAAGTATTTTCTGATGTTTGGTTGCCAGACTCGTTAAGTATCATTCATGATGATCGATGACCATCAGGGTTGATCTTGTTTTTGCTATTCTTGACAAAGGAAACAAAAGAGTGACTAATTTTCTCACCCATCATGGTGGAAACATGTTTTTTCTCTTTAGGAATTACACTTCCTTTCTTGGGAGTGAATGGAAATACACCATTTTTGGTCTCTCCAATTTTCTCTGCTTTTCCCTTTCCTTTGCATTCCTTATCTGTCATCTTGCTCTTTCTCCCTTCTTGCTTTCTCTTGGTTAGTTTGTTATGTGAATTGTGTTTGTCTAATTAACAAGGAAAAGAGGCTTCTTATAGGCCTAAGAAACCAATTCTCCTACACCATTTTTGATAAGTAATTTCTTGTGTGTGTATGTGTTTGTGTATGTCTTTGTGTATGTGTTTGTGTATTTGTGTGTGTTTAAACTAGTCAACATGAGTTCAAGCAAAGATCATATTGTGATTTATTTGATTTTTTTTTTGAGTTTAAACTAGTCAACCCGAACTCCACCAAAGATCATATTGTGTGTGTGATTTTATTTATTTATTTATTTATAATAGTGTGTTTGTGTATTGTGTATGTGTGATTGTGTGTTTATAGCTAGTCAACGTGAGCTTAAGCAAACATTATGTATTGTGTTGTGTGCCTTTGGGGAAAAGAAAAAAGGGAAAAGGGCCAAAAATACCTTTGAACTATTTAAAATAGGTCAAATTTATCTTTCATTATATTTTTGGGTCAAAATGCTCTCGCCGTTATATTTTTGGCTCAAAAATACCCTCTAGCTATCCAAATGGATCAAAAGTATCCTTCTTTCTAATGGTTGTTCCAAACAAGAAGATAATGGGCCAATTTTGCTCTTGAACTATTTTGAAATGCGATTATTTTACCCTTGAGACCGAAAATTAATATGCTTAATGTGGGTGTCAGTGTTCTGAGCTGATATATAATATATAGTACTCTCTCCGTTTCATTTTACGTGCCACAATTGTTATTCAGAAAGACAAAAAAAAATTCTTTTACCACGTCTTTTACAAATACTTATTGGCTATCTAAATTATTAATTATTATAATTTATAATATTTTCTATATGATTTTAAAAAATTATGTACGAATTTCTAGTTTACCCGTATAAGACTACGTTATATCAACTGTCAAGTGAGTCAAACGGATGGAATACTAGTTTGACAGGTTAAACAAAGGTGACATTTAAGAGTCTGTGTTGGTCAATTACGCATATCTTGATTAATTTCACAAAATATTTGTCATATTTATTAATAACAGTTACCAGGTAACTGTCTATTAAGACTAGAACAGATGGAAAAAAGTCACCTAATATTTTTGTCTTTAATGAGATTTAAACATGAGATTTTAGGATTCTTTATCCAAACTTATTAATCACTAGGTCACACCCTTGAATACAAAGACGATTTAACTAACTTTGACATCTTAGTAGGTGTTTGGCCGTGAACCCAAAAATTATTCACTTTATTTGAAATTTTTAGAGTTAGAGTTGGAGTTGAAATTGTGTTTGGTCATACCTTTTTTGAAAGACTTTTTAGAATTTAAAGTGTTTAATATAACTAAAAAGTGAAAAAGTGAGACGGAAAAAAGTGAAAGCAAATATCTAGGACTTTTCACTTTTTCAAATACAACTTCAAATTGTATTTAGAAATTTTATGGCCAAACAATATTTTTTGAATATATAAAGTGAAATAATTTTTCAAAAAAAAAAGAAAAATTCTTATGACCAAACGGGGCCTCAATATATGTACACAATAATTGCAAGTCGCCAAAGAACAAAATTATAGATTATTTATAGTCAAATAACTAGAAGAGAAATTTAAATTTTGAAAAAAGTATACGGCGTGCAAGGTAGAGAATTCAAGTTTATGCACGGATTGCTTTTTAGTGGGCGTTTGGCTATGAAATTTTTTTACTTTTTTCTGGATTTGAATTTTGAAAATGGTGTTTGGCCATGAAAATTTAAAAAATTCTGGAATTCAACTTGAAATTGAATTCCGAAATTTGAAAAAAAAAAAAACTTGTTTTCACTTTTTTCACTCCCACTTCTCTCACAAAAAGTCAAAAACAACTCCAATTTATATTCATGGCCAAACACAAATTCAACTCTAACTCCAATTTGTATTTAGTTTTCATGGCCAAATGGGACCTTAGTTTGGGGTAATTTTTAATTTTTGTCCTTAAATTTGTGGTGTTTAATTTTTATCTTTATTTCTCATTTGATGAAAATTTGTTAGCCAAAGTATCTTTAACTATGACCTACTTGGCAACGCAAAAGTTTATAATTTTTTTATCTTATTCGGCATAAGTTGTATAATATCTAATTCGCAAGACATAAGATTAGAGAACTTTTATAGGAATAAGTTATGTCTCTCAAGTCTTAAGGCATAACTTTGTTGATCCTGAAATTGAAGTGCTATAGGAACTAAGTTATGACTTGTGTGTTGCGAATTTTTTTATCTTGTAAGACATAGAGTGTGTTTGGTATGGAGAAAAATATTTTCAATTTTCTTGTGTTTGGTTGGTCAAAAGATTTGAAAAATATTTTCTTTAGGAAAACATTTTCCTCCAAAATAAGGAAAATGACTTCTCCAATGAAAGTAGAGAAAACAAGTCCTCACCTTCATAACACCCCAATCTCACCCACTCCGCACTCCTACTCCCACCCCTTACCTCTACCTCACACAAATTTCTAAAAATATTTTTTCTATTTCACCCCACCCCACAATAATTTTTTAAATTATTTTTCAATTCTTTCTTTAAAAACACAAAATTAATGTTTTTTGTATCACACCTCACCCATCCACCCACCCCACTTTAACACCTCCTACACACACACACTACCACCACTATCACCTCCACCCACTCAAACTCAATTTTGTTTAAAAAAAAATCAAAAAAAATATTTTTGTACCCCAACCTCCATCTCATCCCACTCAATCCCCACCCTACGCCCCCAGCCCCTCTCCCACCCCACCCAGCAGCCCCCCCCCCTCCTCCACCACCTCTACCCCCATTCAAAATTTAATTTTTAATTTTTTTTTTAAAAAATAATATTTTTGGTATCTCTACCCCACCTCCACCTCCACCTCCACTCCATCCAAAATTCAATTTTTAATATTTTTTAAAAAATATAATAATATTTTTGGTACCCCGCCCTTCTTCACCCCCCACCCCAACCCTCTCATCCACCCATCCTACTCAAAATTTAATTTTTGAAAAAATTACTTATTTTTTTAAAAAAGTAATATTTTTGGTCCCTCCTCATCCAGCTCCCCCTCCCCCCCAAAAAAAATGTTAAAATTCTTTTTTCTATAAAAAAAGTAATTTTTTTAGTTACCCGCCTCCCTCCCAATCTCACTCCACCCTCACCCCCCACCCTTCCACCTCACCTCAATCCCGAACCTACCCTCTAGAAAATATTTTATACTCTCTAATCAAAAAATAAAAAAAAATTTGAAAAATGTGTTTTCACTCATCAATCAAACAATAAAAAATATTTTTCACTCACCAACCAAACATGAGAAATAAATAAGAAACCAACTTGTTTTCTATAAAATATTTTCTTATATTTTCCATGAAAAATATTTTCCTTCAAACCAAACACACCCATAGTTTGTGTTTTACAAAAAAAAATTAATTCTTCGATGCTAAAAGTATCTTTGATCACTTTTTTGTTACTTAAAGTCTTGAAGGGCAAAAATTAAAGCCACGAATTTGAGGGGCAAAATTTAAAAAACCATCCCAAAATAGAGGTATTTGTGCGATCCTAGAGTATTCAGGCAATAAAATACACACATGCGTTCCCTAGGGCCTGTTTGATCATAATTTCAAATTATAATTTAAAATTATTAATTTATTGATAAGAAATTAAAAGGCTTAAGTCATCAATAACCCCTTAAAGTTATCGGGATAATTCACTTAGACAATTAATTAGGACTAATACCTATTGAACATCTAAATTATTTAAAATGTCTATCTATTAAATACAAAATGCCGATGTGTCAAAAAAAATTGTGTCACACTTTCGTTAAGCGCCTGAATAAGTCCCAAATAATTTTTTTAAACACAAAATGCTGCATCTTCTTTTTTTGTTTTTCTTATTTCATTCATTTTCTTATCTTTCTTCTTCTTCTTTTTCTCCCTTAGTCTTTTCTTGTTCTTGTTAATCTGCCACCTTAATTTGTTCGTCAAAAAAATGAAATCATCGTAGCCACCATATCTTTCTCTCCCTTCTTCGTTTCTTCTATCAAATCAATCCCCAAATATAAATTAAATTTAAAATTTAAAAACAAAACAGATCCAAAAAAAAGAGTAAAAAATAGGAGGAGATTTAAGTTTTAAAATAAGAATGGGGAAGAAGATAAAGTAAAAATGGTGGAAGAAGATGAAGGAAGGGGGTGAGGTGTAGGAGGAACTATTTTCTTTTCTTTTCTTTTTGTTTTTTTAACTTCTTTTTTTAACAATTATTTTAGGACTTCAATGCTATATGTCAGCTTTTAATTTGTAATTTTTGTCATGAGTGTATCATACATATTTTATATTTTCGTTGATTATCAAAAAGTGTCTAATGAAAATAATTTTTTAGATAAAAAAGATGTTCAATAGGTATTAATTCTAATTGAGGTGTTCAAGTAAATTATTTGAATAACTTTAAGGGATCATTGATAATTTGAGTCAAATTAAAATTTTATTTGAACATGTAATTTGAATCTCAAAAATTATATTTTTTTCTCCTAAACATAAAAAACCCTATAATTTATAAAAATTATCAAAACTTTTCTAATTCTCACGGCGCGTGCATGAATTCCGCCAAAATGCCTTACGAAAAAAGCTTCATAATATAAAGGTTACTCGAGAACCTTTTTTTTTTGTGTGCGCGTGAGAGAGAGTGTATTTCCGCGTTAGCTATGTGATTAAAATTTAAAAGACCACTAGTGTGTGTGTGTTTGCTGGGGGTAGGGGGTGTATGAATGTGGAGTCTTCTCAATATATTATTTTTTTATTGCCATTTTTTAGTTTCAAGTATAACTAAGATTATTTTTAACCCTTACTTTATTTTTTGCTTCAAATTTTTAGTCTTCTCACTAAAATTATTTTTTTAATGTACTTTTAAGATTATTTTTTTTTTAAGAAAAAAACTTATTTTAAAAGTTTCGTCAAACATGCTATGATTTTTTAGAAACTAATTCGAATGGTAGAACGACCATCCCACACTACAATATGAGTAAGAGCCTGTTTGGCCTAATTGAAAAACTGCTTATTTTAAGAATCACTTTTATAAAATAACTTTTCAGAAAAGTGCTTTTGAAAAAAACAGTTTGTGTTTGGGTAATTCATTTAGAAAATGCTTTTGATAACAAATTGTGTTTGGCTAATCTTTTTCTAAAAGTGCTTTTGAGAGATAAATTACGAAAAGGGCAGGTATCAATGAACTTTTACTATTAAGATTAGAAAAGTAAAATAATATATATAAAATATAAAATAATAATGGCATAATACATAAATGTGTCTTTTAACTTGGCCTTAGTTCACATGTATGCCATCCTACTTTGGTTGTGCACAAGTAGACACTTAAACTTGTATAAAATTGAACAAGTAAGCATATGCGTTATATGTGGCGTCCTATGTGGCAATTTGCATCCCTACATGGCGTCCTACATGTATTATGCCACGTAAGACGTGTGTGTCTACTTGTTCAACTTGATGCAAGTTTAAGTGTCTACTTGTGCATATTCAAAATTGGAGGGCATAAATGTGAGTTGAGACCAAGTTAAAGGATATATTTATGTATTATGCCAATAATAATATATAAAACATAAAATAAAATAAAAAATTTATGGTATAAGAATGAAGAATAAATTTTTTAAATAAAACTTAATCAAACTTATGAAATATACTAATTAATTAACAAGAGATATATTGATAAATATGTATAAATGATAGGGATATTTTTGTCTTGAAAAAAATAATTTTCTGCTTCTGCTTCTGCTTTTTTTAAAAAGCAGAAATTTTCTGCTTCTTCCCAACAACAAAAAAACTGCTTCTACTTTTGTTTAAAAGCACTTTTAATAGTTATCCAAACACTTTATTTTGACCAAAAAAAACATTTTTTTTTTCTTAAAAAAAAACACTTTTTTACCTCCCAACCGCTGGGCCAAACATGCTCTAATACTCGCTCATATTTAGTGTTTACACCGATTAAGGTAATTCAATTATTAAATAATAGTTTATACGGATCACTCTATGTAGATTAATCCGACCCAATTAGTAAAAAAAAATTTAAAGAAATTACCTATAGAGAAGTTAGCACTATATGCAATGTAAGAAGGGATGTGGATCAGTTGATTTTGAGGTAACGACTTCTTCTCTCCCATAAATTGCTTCCTCTCTTGTTTTTTAAGAGAGACAAGATCAAAATAATTTTTTATTCAGTGAAAAATAAAGAATATCAGTATACACACAAAATAAAAAGGACATTTAGTTTGTACTGAAAGATTTGACATTGCTTCCTAGTGAAACAATGGTTAGCTTGGAGCATTTCTTCAATAAAGGTTTTGTGAATTTTTTGTTGTTATTAATAAGTACATGAGTCTTATTCTTGTTTTGGGTCAACTATTTTCCTAGACATGTGTTACATTGTCGATCACGCTTGGATATTAGTGACCCGCTAAAATAACAACACTAATCGAAACTTCAAGAAATAGGCAAAGGTCAAAGATATTTCAATGAAAAGTTAATGTAACTATTTTGAGGTCTCGCACAATAAAAAAACGTAGATCTTTTCTTTCATTAACTCAATGGTTATTTAGCACACATGATACGAAACACATGCTCTCAAGTACCTACAATTGTGATTTATTTGTCAAATTCAAACATTTTTGTTTGGATATTAATTGATCTTGGTCTAACTTTATTACTTAAAAAATAGGTGTATTTTTTGAGAGCTTCAACTGACAGCAGCCCTATGGCCATGGTGAACCTTTCTTCTTCATTTGTCTCAATTAGGCCCAAAAATTAATGATCTGTGTCCAATTCGTCAAAAATCTTATAAATTGAGCATCAGATAATTTTTTATTGGGCTGATTTTTAGCCCGTCCAACATAACTCATTTTAAAAGTAATCTCCATTTTGGTTCAATTCTAACTCATTTTTAAGATTTATTTTAATTTGGATTTACATTGTGAGATTTACTTTATTTTTTTCTATGTTTTCACTTTTTTATATATTATGTATATTATAAGTTTGACGTTGTACAATTTTTACTGTATTAGATTAACACATTTATCAAATAATACAAATAATAATCATAATTTAATTACACAATAAGTTTTCAATACTCCGCAAAATTTCTAAAAATAAAAGATAAATTTTGAATGAAATATAACAGAGGATAGGTTTAAAACAAAAAATAACAATATAGGGTAAATCTATATCTCTTTCTGAAATATTTTGATTTGTGAAATTCATTGTATTAACATTTTGATCGAGTTGATAGCTTCCTATTTCACATTGAAATTTTGTCAGAATTAAGGACTAATACAAGACAATATACTAATAATAAGAATATTAATGACCCAAATATATAATGAGGCGTAATTTAAATCCTAAATCGATCATCCACAACTTTCTTCTTTCTCCTCTTCTGAAAGTATTTTATGAAATTGTGATTAGAGGTTTTTATTCATCATATGATATTAGCGGTGGGCATAAATACCAAAAAATTTAAAAATTGAATCGAATCAAACTAATTTGATTTTTCGATTTCAATTCGGTGTTTGATTATTTTTTTCAAAACACCGGTTCTTCAATTTGGTGTTTGACTTAAGGGTTTCAATTCTTCGATGCACCGAAGAATCAAACTTTTATCTAGGACTTCACATATTGGCTGTGACCTGTGAGTTTATATATATAAGACCATCACTTGGAGTGATACTTGGGAACACTCTTGAATCTTTTACCTTGAGGCTTGACTATTTGATCATATGAAGCCAATTTTGTACCTGCAGTACATGAGCATTGCAATTTCAATCATATTTGTTTTCCCAAATAGGTTAGCAGTGCACTTAGTAGTAGTTCACCCATGTTGAGTGTCAATAATCATGTCTTAGATTTCGTTTTGCTAGAAATATTTTGATAATTTTATCCTCATTTGTTTTTCACTTTGCATCAAAGAAATTGATTTAGAAACACTGAACCAAACCGAATCGAAGTTCATCGAATCGAATTAGTTTTGTTTGGTGTTTGATGCACATTTTTGGAAAATCAAAAATTGAAGAATCAAATCGAACTTTGACAAAATCGAATGCCCACCCCTATATGATATAAAATTCTTATGGCGAAGGAAATTCAATTGATTACCCTCGAGTCCGTCAATGCAATCCGGTCAAAAAAAGAGGAGAAAAAGACACCTCATGGCCACTCAGCCAAATAAATTCCACAAAAAATAGTCATTTCAAAATTTGGCCACTAAATAGCTTGTCGGTCATTTTAATTCCACTAAGTAACCATTGGGCCATTTTTGCTCCTTTACTATTGTTGCTTTTTTTTTTTATTTTAAAATTTCGCTATAATTTTTTAGGCTTAAAAAATCAGCTATTTTTTTAAAAATAATTAATGCAATTGTATAGAAATTGTATGATTATCGTATAGAATATGTATATTTTATAGGATGCGTATAGAAACTATATAAGATGTGTATCAAAATTGTATAATTGTTGTATAAAATATGTATAAGATTTTAATAAAAACTGTATAGAATGTGTATGGAAACTGTATAATTATTTATATATAATATGTATTTGTATAGGATGTGTATAGAAATTATATCATTGTTGTATAGAATATGTATCTGTATAGAAATTGTATCGTTGTTATATAAAATATGTATATGCATAGGATGTGTATAGAAATTATATCAACTATATATGTTTGTATTGTATATGTGTATCAATATTTAGAATAAACATAATTTTTTTTTAAAAAGCAACAAAAAAAAGAGCAGAAAAAAAAGCAGTGAAGATTTTTTTTTTTTAAAATTAAACAAAAAAAAGTATTTTTTTTAAAAACAAAGCAGCACAAAAAAGAACAATAGCTGTCAAAAAAGTACTAAAATTAAAAAAAAAAAAAAAGAAGAAGAAGAAGCCGCCGTAAAAAATAAAAAGAAAGAGAAGCATCAGTCGAAATGACTCAATTTTTCAGCGAATCAGAGGAAAAGCAACTGACAGTTTTAAACTAAAAGGTTATAAATTGGTATTAAATTTTCTTGGTCAATCCTTGTCAATTATTTCAATGAAAGTGTTATTTGTGTCCTTATCCCTTAGAGATTTGAGATAAAAAGCCCAACTTAAGGGCCCAACCAGTGGGTCCATTTCCTCCATGAGCCCAATACAAAACCCTAATTCTCATAATACATAATGCTATTTTATACCTCCATAGCTAAAACCTCAAGCAAATTTCGAGTTAGGCCATCTTCAAGCAGCAGAAGAGTAAGCAGCAAAACCAAACAAAGCAGCAAAAATGATGGCGGCACCGGCAACAGTGGAGTCCGTTCAATGTTTCGGTCGGAAGAAGACGGCGGTGGCGGTGACACACTGCAAGCGCGGCCGTGGCTTGATCAAAATCAACGGCGTTCCAATCGAGCTTGTTCAACCGGAGATCCTCCGGTACAAAGCTTTCGAGCCAATCCTCCTTCTAGGTCGTCACCGTTTCGCCGGAGTTGATATGCGTATCCGTGTCAAAGGTGGAGGTCATACTTCTCAGATCTACGCTATTCGTCAGTCAATAGCAAAGGCTCTTGTTGCATTTTACCAGAAGTACGTTGATGAGCAGTCGAAGAAGGAGATTAAGGATATTCTGATTCGATATGATAGGACTTTGCTTGTTGCTGATCCAAGACGTTGTGAGCCTAAGAAGTTTGGTGGTCGTGGTGCTCGTTCTAGGTTCCAGAAATCTTACCGTTGATTTCGGTTTTCAAGATTTTTATGGTATCTGTTTTATTGCAATGGTGCTGTGCAATTTTGAGTTTAGGGAGTATTATCGATTTATAGCTATCTGAGTAAGTTTTGGATTTTTGATGAACCTTAATGTAGTTTTTCTACATTCGAATGATTTTATGTTATCTATGCACTGAAATGTGTTTTTTCCTATGCAAAATTAGAACTTTTGTTATGATTGTTGCTTGATTCAGTTGGTTTTTGCTGAAGAACCCTAAAATGATATATGAAAAGTTCATTTCTGTTAATAGGGGAACTGTAGAAAGATAATTCCCCCGTTGATAAAAGCTGTAGACATAAACATTGTCCTTGAAAAGAACAAAATAGATTAACATTATCCTGCAACATCGAAAATTTTGATATTCATTTGCGATTCACTTTAGCTCCTGTAAATTACCATGTAGGGACTAGTTTGATAGTAAAACACCCATATTTGCCTTGAAAGAATGGTTATCTAGTAGTGTGATGAGACCTGAATAGAGTTGAATAGTATGAACCCTAACTTTTTAGGGATGAAGGTGTTGTTTATTGTCTATTAGTTAGTAGTCAGGCGTATTTGGTTCCCTTTCTTTGCCTTATTTTAGATTTGTTACCTGTTGTTTCAGTATCTTATTATCTAGCTGTTGTTTCTATTTGTTGCTATGGCCTCTTTTTCACTGTTTGCTCAGCGGAGAGTCTTTCGGAAACAACCTCTCTACCTTCTCGAAGGTAGGGGTGTAAGGTCTGCTTACACTCACTCTGCCCTCCCCAGACCTACCTTGTGGGAGCACACTGTGTTTTCTACACCGGACATATGCATCACCTCCTTTCATGGTTTTTCAGGTGAAGAAAAGGTTCCCGTCATGCTATGACTTGCGTTATTCTTTCTTAGCAAGTTGTACTACTATTGCTTTATAGATATAGAAATTAAGCTTTGACGTAGAAGCAGTGCATTTTTTTGATTGGAAACATAGAAGCAGTGCATACCCTACTATTTATACACAGATAGAGTAGAAAATGCTAAGCGTAGGTTAACTCTCAGTTATCAAGAAATAAGAACTAAAAAATCCCAGTTACGCTTAATTTGAGGGAACTCTTTTGCTGCTCCTGGCCGAGATTTATGTCTGTACTCATAGTTAATCGTATACACAGACAATTATAGGATGCAGCACCTGTTAGATAATAACCATTTGCTCCACCCTTACACCCTTTGAAGTGCATGTGGCCAATCTCTACAGCATCTTTGGCTTAGGAGAATAGTTAGCTCATTGCCATGACTTCCTTTCATGAATAACTTCCCAGTTGTTTGGCCATTGGGTGGTTCTCATTTCCAACCTTACTTAGGAAGTTTGTCTGTTTCATCATAGCAGTGCACGATCCATATTGATCTGTTCTTTTATTTCTTTGGCCTTTCTTTGAAATTGAAGGTCTATTTGCCGCTTCTTTTGAGGTGAAGAAGGCCCCCTCTTTTTCCTGAACTTGGTCTCAATCCACATCCCTCGCTTGAACCTTCTACTTCGAATTCAATTCAATTAAATTTCCCTGTCCGATAGGTGCCCCCGGTCAAGTGAAAACCCATTTCTGAGACAGGATGCTCACATCAAAATAGTAGTAGCATACGTAAAGGTTGCAAGTTGCGGGGTGGTCATACATAAGGCTATTACTTCCCCACCTCTCAATACTGTTGTGTGAGGGTCTATTAAGTACTTTGGACCTGATTGAAGCATTAGTAGCTTAGTATTTGTTCTTCCAGCTTATTGCCAGGTGAAACCCTAGGTGGGGTTTCAGATGTTAGATCTCTATTTTCCCTGTATTATTGTTGAAACATATTAATTGTGTTTGCTGTCCATCTTTTTTGTGACAATGCTTAGAAAGTAAACTGAGATTTGTGCAGTTGCACTTCTTTCCCAGTGGCTTCTTAGTTGAATCTGTAGCTTGAGTTTTCTTAGACAATTCTTGTCTGATCACTTTGGTGAACAGTTTTTTTCCGGGTCGTCTGTACTGTGGTACACTTTTTTAATAAATGCATCATATTTTCATTGCCAAAAGCACTCTCTGCCATATTCACAGTTTCTTTTCATGTCCCTAAGAATCAAGCCTTACGCAAGTCCATTGATGTCATTCAATCCCTGCCATACTTGCTCAAGACTTTTGTGCATTGGCTTATTTTCCCTACAAAGTTCATCTGTCTTTTTTGTTAATCATGGCACATTACATGACAGTTACCTATTTAATAGTAGCTTTATGAATGAAATATAATTAAGTGTTGAAAGCTTGAAAATTGAAGTCCAATCTAGCGTAAAAATATGGATGTCCCTAAATTTCTGCCTAATATGATGTAAATCCTGTTCACCCAAGGTATGGTTGGAGGAACACTTCATAGCCATTGTATTTTGTGTTAGCCTTTGCGTTTCTCTGTTATTTCCAGCGTGGCTTCTTCACTATTTTATTTACTTATGCTGAGGGTCCATTGGAAACAACCTCTTTACTGTCACAAGGTAAGGATAAGGTAGTTTCACCGGATCAACTAATAACGAAATCTGCCAGCAAACTTCATAAAAAAAGAAAAAGGTAGATTTATCCACTGGCAGTCAATTAGCAATGGAATTGTTATAAATATATTCTCTGTTCTTTTTCTCTAAGTTGGATGTTATATTTTTACATGATACAATTTATTGTTAGCCGCTAGACGTATGACACAACTATATTGTGATTAGTCTATATAATTAAAAAATAAATACTTTTTAACTAAATTGATGAAAACTTTTTTTTAAAACAAAAAGAAAATTAGGGGTCGTTTGGTAGGGTATATAAGAATAGTGCAAAATATGGTGTATTGGTAATGCTTGCATTAGTTATGCTGAGATTTTTCTTGTGTAGTGTTTGGTCTGGTGTATTAAAAATAACATGCATTGCATACTTTTTGTAAAAAAATATTTGTTTACAAAAATACCCATCACAAATATGGTGAAAAGGATGTGGAAAAAGTTTTAAGGGACAATTGTGTCTTTAATCTTGTTAAATGCATCCATTGCATAACTAATACCATGAATTTTGAGGTATTAGTAATATCAATAGAGTGTATAACTAATGGAGCATTAGTTATATATAGGTTAAAAAAGTGTACCAAATAGTACACAACACTTGCATGCATTATTTTTTTAATACATTCTGCGAAACGACCCCTAATGTCACCATATTGGTTAGAGGTTAGGCAAAGATCTTAACATGTATTTGAAAAACAAATTAGAAGGCGTTGAACCTAGTCGGGATTTCACGCCAGGCTTGATATTTTCCCACTATAAGACACATATTTCCAGTTAGACAGTGAGGCACTGAGGGTAATTGAATGGATTATAATACAAGGAAAATAATGGTTGATACACGATGTGCTCTATGGTGCAAAAAAAATTATACATGGAGTCGTTTTATGGTCGGTTAGAAGTTGATTCATTCATGTTTTAAATTTTGCATAAATCATGTTTGATAGCATTTTTTTATATGTATAAAATTCAACATATCAAATACGTTGTTTGATAAGTAATTTAGAATCTCACATAACTAATACATGCATAACTCTAAGCAGATCCTCTTTATGATTTCCTTTACTACATCCATCAATACTGAATTTGAGGAATCCATCAGGTGGTTTGCGCCATTTGACTAGAATGATGCTAAAAACAAGTTTGTTATGTCCATCATATAGCAAACTTGATTCTAATTAAGATAGCTTATGTAGAGAAGATAATTGGGTGGAAACAAATGTACTAAAACTTAAATGATTATATATATATAGGTATATATGCCCATTATAAATATTTGGAGAATGATATGTATATGATTAATGCAATATTCGTCTATATTTTATAAAACCATGTTCAACTATAGTTAATTCCCACTTTACCATCTGTAGACTTTAAGTCAAAGTCCATTTCACTTAAATCTTAGAGAGGAAAATTTTAAAGCTAATCCGAACATCAGAATTATAAACAAAATAAAACAAATACTAAATCAAAGTAGTATTATTACTAATTAATTCACATATCCGATAAGTGAACTCGAAGAGGAGAAAAAATCTAAAAATATAATCTCTTTTCATTTGAATACTACCAATTAACATTCTAGAACATGTTAGGAACTCGGATCAATGTAATGTTACATCATAAAAAGAATTTGGTCAAATAACTGTTGAGTCCCTGCTAACGCGGAATGTTTAGTGCACCTGACCGCTTTTTTTATTTAGCAGTGCACTCTGGTGGTAGAACTTTGTATCTCTTAGTATCTTGACAATATGAGTAGAACATGTGTTTTCTCCTAGCCCAATCCAATCCTGTCATTTGCTGTTGTGACAATTTCATAAATCCTTCTCCATCAACAGGGTCCAAACTTGAAGTAGTACTTCTCCTAGAACATGTAGGAATTAGTGAATTACTATTATTTTGTTGTTGCTTTATACAACCTTCTAATTCTATTCCTTTCATTGTTGTTACAAAGGGTGCATAATTGTAGTTTACAGGGTATTTTCCTCCATGTGTTGCCCATTCTGATCCATCCCATATTGTCACTATTATTGACATTGGCTTTGATGGGTATACTGATGAGATTGCTGTGTTGTGAACCACCTCTCTTATTGGCACATCGTCCACAAGAAATCTGTATAAATTTACAACAAAATTGTCAACTTTTGAATCCAAGCAGATAAAAGTAAAATTAAGTTTTGTGCACCGATAGGTGTATAAGTTTTTTGTACCATCAGCGTAAGTTGACCTACAATAACAGATAGTAGTTCTCTGAAACAAGTCTGATATAATAACTTGAAATTAGAATAATAATATGCTATAACTTTATAAATTGTACTAGTAGTGCAAATATTTTTTTCCTTATTGTCATCAATATATATAACTTAAATCCTTTTAATATGTCCGGTGTAGGTACACTTCTTTTTGAAAGAACATTACCGCTCTCATTGGCGATATATATGCATGACTTTGTCTCGAATATATATATATAGCCTATAGGATGGTGTAAAAGATATTAGATTTAGTTGAACCCGTTATACGAAAATTGCATCCACACCCCTACCATGGTATTAAACTAAGGTATTGTTAGGTGAAAATTCCTCTTATTGTACCTCAAAAGGGAATTAAAGAAATTTTACCTAACCTAGAATTTGAGACTTGCTATATAGCAGGGTGACCACTTGGGGCTAAAGTGAAGGGGAAAAGGCTAAATATACCCTTAAACTATTTAAAATATGTCAATTTTACCCTTCATTATGTTTTGACGAGATTTCCTTGCCGTTACAGTTTTAGCTCAAAAATGCTCCCCAACTAGTAAAATAGCTCAAAAACATCTTCTTACTAACGGTTGCTCTAAAACAAGGAAAAATGGGCCAAATTTGTCCATGAACTATTCAAAATAGGGCAGGTTTGAGTTATTTTACTCGTTGGAGGGCATATTTAACCCAAAAACGTAACGACGAGGGCATTTTTGAGCTAAAAACATAACATAGAGTAAAACTGACCCATTTCGAATAGTTTAGAGGTATATTTGACCCTTTTCCCAAGTAAGAAAATAGTAGTACTATATATCAACTATTGAAACAAAAAACATAAATAGATATCAAGTAGCTTACACTATGTGATGATTGTTCCAAAGAATGCTATAGTCATGGAAGTCCAGTGTTGGATCAAACCAGAGATAGAATTTTTCTTCTCTGCCAGTGTGAACACTTCCATTTCCATAAAGATTTGTCTGAAGAACCCAATCCCTTCTCTTCTCATGCCCAAGTAATTCAAAGTCTATTTCATCATGGTTGTGTGGGAACACATCTGAATTTGACAACTGAAAATTGGACCCCCCAAAAAAAGTAATTATTAGTCCTAATAATAATATTCAATGAAAGGGAAATCAATGATTTAATCATGTTAATTTCCAGTTATATGGAGATTAATTAGTAATACAACGTTTGATTTCTGATATTAAACTATGCATAACTTATACAGAGCTAGTTATGGGGTACGCATGAAGTGAATTGAGAAAAATTTCGTGTTCAAATCAATTCACTACTAGAAATAGAGTTTTTTTCTCACCGCGAATTAATGAGAAGTTTGTGCTATAAAATATGATTTTTTCACTCATTTCTCACTGAACCAGCTCACTGGGAAAACGCATGGTGAAAACAGATTCTCGCTGAAACACTGGCAAGCTTCCTAATTTTTACACTACCATTTTTTCTTTTCTCACTGATTCAATCAAAATATCCGTGGGAATAACCAATGAACAATTTTCAATAGAAAAATAAGATATTAAGATATTTGGTGATTTTTTCCTATCCATCCAAGCCTTGATGGACATAGTTATTCGATATATGTGCTGGTGAATGATGACAAGTATCCCATAAAATTAATCGAGATGTATCCGAGCACGATTTTAAAAAAGAAGTTATTGGGGCATGAATGAAAACTTACATAAAAGGCAACAACAACTCCTGATGTAAAATGAGCAGGTAATTTTAGTGCAGCATTGAAGAAACCATAGTAATATTTGTCTTTAGAGATCAGTCCAGAGCCTGTGTAGGACCAAGAAATATGGAATTAAAAGTTGTTAATATTTCATGATATCAAAGTATAAACTTAGCCAAAAACATTTTTTTTTTAAATGAAATTGTTGTAGTATATACCTGAAGATTTATCTAAGATAATTTCAGCACTTGACCCATTGTTTGTAGTATGAATATTAGCACCTCCATATAACACATTATAACTCTGATTAACCGATAATCGACTAAAATGATCGGTTAATTTCTCGATTTCTGGAGGTTTATACACTGGACCTCGACATGAAACAACAACTATCATGCACAAAATCAACAACTCTAGTAATACAATTGTTTTATCATGAAGAGAAAATTCCATTTTTCTTTTCTTTTCTTGTTTATGGAAATGTGTGGGGCAAAAATGGGCTATATAGAGAAGAAAATTAAAAAGGACATGAAAACATTGTGCTTAGTTGTAGCAAGCTGGATGTATCTTCTTAAGAATCTAATTAAATACTAGTAGTTGACTGTGGACAGTGATTAGAAAGCTCATGTGCTAGTGAAAGACATGTTTTTTGGAAATAACCCTTGTGCATGGTCCAAAATCTTTTTTGTTCTCGTCAGATATTCGATATTTACAGTGAGGTTCAAATAAATTTAGCATATTACATAAATGCGCCCTTTAATTTGGATTCAGCTGGCATCTGTGCCTCCAATTTTGTGTGTGCATAATTAGACACTTAAACTTGTATAAAGTCAAACAAAAAGACATATGCGTTATACGTGGCATAATACACGCAGGACATGAATTGCCATGTAAGACGCCACATAGGATGCGAGTGTCTACTTGTTCAACTTTATACAAGTTTAAGTACCTACTTATACACACCCAAAGTTGAAATACATAGATTTCAGTTAAGATCAAGTTAAAAAGCACATTTATGTATTATGTCAATAATTTTAGCTTTACGCTGAAAAATTTCATATTGTTGATATTGGTGGTCCAAAATCAGTTCAAGTGGGAACCAAGCTACCAGAAAAGTTAGGCTTTTTATTGATTGTTGGGTGAAAACATTAATTAATGCTATACATTTATCATTGACATATTCATGTAGTACTTTCTTTGGATTTTTGTAGAGTTGAGATTGGACCGGACCCATTGACTAATGGGGCCATGAATTCGGTTCAATATTCTCATTTGATACTAACTAAAGAGTATATATATATTTAATGTGCTTATATTCTATATGTATGTGGAGCTAGGTTAGGGCAGGGGTTCATTCGAACTTTACTCGGCAAAAGATACTATATATATAAGGTTAAAATTATATATATATATATATATATATATATATATATATATATAATGGATAATAAATTCTCTGGACTTCTTCATATTTTTGAATTTTTTTAATGAAAACTTTTGACTCCATCACTGATCTCTTGCACTTTATATCCGCAATAAAGTGAATAAAAAATTGTATTTGATAGATATGTATATGTGTATTTCTTCTCAATTGTATTCTGCCAAATTATATTTGGTAGATATGTGTATGTGGATCTCTTCTTCTTGGATTCATACACATTGATATAGCCAATTATATTTATGTATCATAAAAGACACACGATACAATCTTCTTTTCTTGGATTGATACATATTGATACAATACAACCAATTGTATCTATGTATGAGAAAATACATGATACATATTGATACAATCAATTATATTTCATGATATAACCTGATACAACAAATACAATTATATCAAGTTACCTCTTGTTTCTTTCCCACATCTCGCTCTCCTATCTCCTCTCTCTCAATCAAGTGGAAGTGTGCAACAATTGGAAATCAAATCAATCTATTCTGCTGCTGCTTTTGTCTTTGTTTCAATCAACAGCTGTTGATTGGTAATTTAATGTGACACAAACGCGTCGCCAACACCAACTGGCCCAACTTGATCCAACAAACTCCCTTATTCTCATATTGATCTCTCCAATGAATAATTTTTGCATTATTTATTCTGTATAATGGTGTACTTGTATTTATTACTCCCTTTATTTCAATTTATTTAACCTACTTTTCTTCGTGCCAAATTAAAATAGGCCAAATAAATTAAAGTGAAGAGAGTAATATTTATTTATGAATTAAAATAATCACCATTTTACTTAACAGTAAAATTTGTAAAAGAAAGTTTAAGATAAATGGACTAAAACCGATAAAGTTCATTCCTTTAATGCTAAAATGCCAAAATTGGTATAATACAAAAATACGATCTTCTAAAAGAAAAATAATAATACAAGCGGATGGGGGAAGTCCCGGGGCTTGTTCCGTAGGAATCTCTAGGGAGAAGAAAAAGAGAATAATACAAAGCTTCTTGGAATTTTCCTGATGCCTGCTATTCTCTTTAGCGCTTTCTTTTATAAGTTACAAAAGTTGAATTATCATTTTCATGTGAAATCGCGGCACATTTAATACTAAAAAAATTATTTTATAGCACGCGCTTATGTTCTGATGCTTCAATTAGAGTAAGTGGACGTGCAACTTGAAATTGATTGTTGAGCTCTCGATGGTCATTATGATCGATTGCTTTCACTGACAAGGCAGTCTTTCCCGAATTAAACCTCTTTTGGATGTCCGACCAACCGTTGTTCTACACAAATAGGCGCTCGTGGCTCTTCAATGACCCCCGAGGATGGTTTCTTCCATTCTCTCTGGGACACCACTAGGGATGGCAACGGAGCGGAGCGGGTACAAAGCGTGTTAAGACTTAATCCACAAAAATTTCAACCTGCCTGGCACGACATAATATGTTGTTTTGAATCTGCCCCGCCCCGCTTAATTTTTCTTACTTCTTCGAACTAATTTGACAGTATAATATGCTATTCATAAAATTCTTCGTTCATTTTTGTGCTAACTACTATTAATTGATGTAAGCATTTTGTGTATTTATAAAAATAAGGGGAACTTACGTAAAACACACATCTTTGGGAGCTAATTACTCTTTTTCCCACCTCAATCCCGCTCGGATACATCCTCCACCTCGGGATACATCGCCTCACCTCGTGATACAATCCTAAACTACTCGGATACATCGGAATTCCATTGGATACATCCCAAAACCACTCAGATACATCAGCATTCTTTTGGTTTCATCTTTGATACATCGGGTGAGATGTATCCGAGGTGAAACGATGTATCACGAGGTGAAGCGATATATCATGACCTGAAGCGATGTATCTGAGTGATTTATGTGGTGTATTAAGTAATTAAAATAAAGTAATAAAAAAGTTAGTAAATATAGTAAGGATATATGTCTCTTTATGTAATTTAACCTAAAAAGAAGTTATTTTTTCTCACATTTTGAATAATCCTGCATAATACTCACACCTAAAAGCTTGTGTACTGATTCTTTTTTTCCAGCTTCTTCTCAATTATATGTTCTTTTTTGCTTTAGTTCATATCTGCAATTATTTTCTTGAATGAGATTATTACTTATTGTATTTCTTATTTCCTTTTTTACATATTTGTTTTCTTAAATTATGTCCACACAAAACAATAATCTAGTATTAATAGTAATCTATAATTGGAAGAGAATAATATACTCCCTCCATTTTTATTTGTTTGGTCTATTTTTTATTTTAGTCCGTTTCAGAAAGAATGTCTCTTTCTTTTTTAGAAACTCCTTAATTTCAACTTTTCACATGACATATTCAAGACCACAAGATTAAAAGATATTTTAATACATTTGACATATTTTTAATTTAAGACCACAAGTTTCAAAAGTCTTTTTTACTTTCTTAAATTTCATGCCAAGTTAAAATAGGCTAAACAAATAAAAACGGAGGGTGTAGAAAACAAAAAAGAGATAAACTTGATACCAATTCCAGCAACCAAAGAGGCAACCGTTTTTTTTTCTTTTTCAAAATTATACGATGATAATAATAAAAGAAATTAGCAGTGGAGGGATTAAATTTAATGTAAGTAATTCATGTGTAATAATTAGTTCATTATTAAAGCACCCTACCTGTAATGTTTGTGCTAGTATAAGACTAGCTATTATGGACCGGGTTGATTCAAATTTTTTAAAAACCAAATCAAACCATTAGTATTGGGTTTTTAAATTTATAAACCAAACCAAATTAATAAAAGTCGGGTTTTTCAACCTCGGGTTTTTTTCGGGTTATTTCGGTTTCCTAGGATTTTTTGGGTTTTTTCGAATTTTTTTCGGTAAAGTTTTCATACAAACATATAATTAACTTGTGCTTGAAATATTTCTTTAATCCTAGCAAGATACAACTATCTAAGATATTTTTTTTAAAAATAACACAAAATATAAATGAGTGATGACAATAAAATATTCAACCAAAACAAAAATGAAATCGCATAGAATAAATATTGCATATTAATAGATCATAATAAAAATAATCATAATTTAACACTATTAAGTCATGCTAAAATAAGTTTAATAAGTATTAACTACATGACTAAATATTAAATAGAAAAATAAAATTAGTTTATGTATTTATCAAAATTAAAGAATAGACATCAAATATGATTGTCATTCCTAGTGTTGACTTGAATAATTTTTTGTTAGCATTAGTATTGATTTGAGCTTTATTTGAGTTACTAATATCTATGGGTTATAAAAACTTATTGAACCATTTAAAAATGCTAAGTTTAAACTTGAAACAATATTTTGAAAGATAAAAACTATGAAAAAGTTTAAGAAATGTTTATAAATTACATCACAATAAGTATTTTTATGTATAAAATATTTTTAAAAATAATATACACGTAATATCGGGTTGGTTCGGTTCGATTTAACTTTTTTTAGTTAAAATCAAACCAAATCAATTATAATCGGATTTTTTTTCAATACCAAACCAAGTTAAACCAAACCATTAGTCGATTTTTTTTTGCGATTTAATTAAATTTACCGTTTGGTTCGATTTGTGATTCGATTTTGTACGCCCCTAGCTATTACTTTATTGAATTGAATTATTTCATGTAAGGGGTTGAAGAGATATTTTGTCGGATACCGGAAGGAATGATGAGATTATAAAAAGATTTTATGTGTTTTTTGGAAAAGGAATGCTTGCAGTGAGGGAATGATTAATAATGGGATACACATATCTTGTAAATTAGTATTACTATTAATTAAGAGCATAAGCCAAGAACATGTTTTCATAATACATAAATTATAAGCTCACAATTAAAATTCAAAAATAATCAAATATGTGTTGTAAAAATTTAAAGATTCATGGCTTATTTGTGGTTGGAATTGAGTGGTATTCTTCCATTGAACTCATGTACATGTTATCTATCTTAATGATTTGGATTAGTTTGGTTAGAAACAAGTGAATAACATCATTGGATTTTGTTGAACTTGAAAATAACTTGTTGAATATGACAAAGCCATTTATTGATTTTTGAAGCTTTAGGTTGAATTTAATCAATGAAAAATTATTGAGATTGTTAATAGAATGTTGTGTCTTAAATCTTGGAGTCATCTAGAGTTGATTTGGACCAATTTTAAAACAAAAACATGTTTGTAACATTTTACACAATAAGTTATGACGATTTATTAGAATTTTGTGTCCAAATTCTAATAATTCGTTCGAATTTATGATCAAATTTCTAATAATCCGTCAAGATTTATGATAAAGACAAATTTTGTTCATCAATTTTATATTTGTTAGGATTTGAGGCTAAGAGTATTTCATATGGGTAAATATTGCTCGACTTCGATGGTATAACAATAATTAAATTTTAAACCAAAAACTCACCCTCGGATTTTCAATATATTCTTGATAACATGAAGAACAGACTTGCTAACTGGAAAACCAATTTTCTTACTTATGCTGGACGCATGATCCTAGCACAGTCCACCCTAAATGCCATCCCAGCCTACCCTATGCAATACTTTAAACTTCCTAAGAGGATATGTAGTGCTATTGATAGAATTTAACGGGACTTCATTTGGAGTTCCACAAGTCAAAAGAAAAAAAATACACTATGTGGCTTGTAACACGATGACTTCTCCTAAAGAACATGGTGGCCTTGGATTACAAAAAACCCATTTAAAGAATAAAATCCTCCTCACAAGCCTATCGTAGAAATCATTCACTAACCACACGAACCTTTGGGCAAAAACCTTAATCACTAAGTATAACAATGAGACAACAAGCCCCTCTAATTCCTTTATCTGGAAAACATTTTGGAAGGAGGGAAAATATGCTCTAAGGCTATTGCTTGGATGTCTAAAAATGGTCACACTATTAATCTATGGTTTAATCGATGGATACCAAATTCACCTCCTCTTAGGGAACTTATTCATGGTCCTCCAACTCTAGGGGAAAAGCTCTCTGAGTTTGGAACGGTAATAATTAGGACTAGAATAAAATATCCTTTAATCTCCCTCAAAATATTGTCAACATCATCAATATGATACGTCTTAAATTGGAACCAGGGAAAAGTGATAAACCTTTTTGGGCTAACAACTCTAATAGTTTATTCACTACTAAAACAGTCACCCTTCTTATCAACCCCTATTCTTCTCCCTTTTCTCTTTGTTGAATCTGACAGCTTATTACCCTTACCAAATTTAAATTCTTCCTATAGTATGCTCCCTTCATAGACTACCCACCAAGACTTTCTTACATCATATTGGAGTAACTCAAGACTCACTGTGCAAGTGTGTAAAGTAAAGGAAGAAACCATTCCCCATATTTTCTTTCGCTGTCCCATCTTGAAGAATTTGTGGTCTGATTTAGGCATCCACTTGTCTGACTTATCTTACCCCATGATCATTAGCTATAAACTCTTCATAACATCAAACTCTCGATAAACAATCAACGGTACGATTGGCTAGAGCTTCTTCCTCATGCTCTTTGGCATATTTGGACCACTAAATATCATAATGTTTTCCATGGTAAATTTAATTCCCCCTCTCTTGATCATGTAAAAGCCAGAGCTATTGAATATGTTCAATGCACTAAACACACTACCTCTTCCAATGAATCTCTTCTCATTAATATTAAATGGTTCCTCCTGACCCAAAGAATACTCAAGATAAATTTTGACGATTCTTATTTTAAGAAGAGAAATAAGGGAGGCATCAGTGACCTCTTTAGGAACTCAGAGGGCTCTTGGATATTGGGTTATCATAGAGGCAGTAATGCTCTAAATCATCTACTGGCAGTCATCTACTGGCAGAATTAGATGCCCTTCAAATGAGGCTTCAAATTGCCTTGGATTATAATATCTGCCCTCATGAAATAGAGACGGACTCTATAGAGGTCTTGCAGGCCATTGATCATATACAACCTACTTACTCTTTTGTTGTCTCAAATTACAGGTTGTTGTTAAAGAGGTTGGGGAGTCCTCTACTCCGCCATAACTTTCGTCAAGCAAACCAGCTCGCCGATGTTTTATGAAGATAGCTTCCAAGCTAACATCGTCTACAAATACTAATATCCTGCTTGCTCCATCGGATCCAGTCACCCCTCTATTGATAACTGATCAGGAAGAAGCTACTATTTCTAAATTAGTTTGTTGAATTACTTGTAATGAGTTAGCTTGTTTTAGTAACCTGTATATAACTTATGCTAGAGATGTTACTATATCTCATGCTACTGATGCTAATATAGCTACTCTGTCTGTAACCCATTATTAATATATATAATATATTCAATTATCCAAAAAAAAAGACAATGATTAAATTGTTTTAAGGAAAGTTCTTACTATTATTCTATCTATTTCAGTTATTTTATGTGATACTATAGATATTTGGAAAAACATTAATGTTATACTTCATAATTTACCCCTTAATGATATAATTTATAGTTACAAAAATATTATGACATATTTATATCACAAATAAAAGAAAAAATATTTTCTTTTTTAAACTTCGTAGTAATCAAATATCAAATATAAAATGAAATGAAGAAAGTAGCATGTACGTACTAATGTTTATAATATTTTTTTAAAAATTTTAGGAATCAAAATAATTAGTATGCTTCTCTAAGAAAAATCTTAATTGCTCAGTTGGTAATCACTTGAATTATCACCTTGTTGGTGAGGGTTTGATCCCACTTTGTAATCCCCTCTCTATTTGGCCTTCTTCTGCCCCCAATTTTACTTCCATGAAAAGCAACTAATAGAAACTTAATGAGATCTCCATAACAACATTTTTTATAACAATTATTTAATCTCCTCATATAAATATAAATACAGGTATACAAATACAAATAGAGTAATCTCGGCATACAAATAAAATTCATAATCTTAGCATACAATACAAATCTATTAGAGTAATCTCCGCATACAAATACAAAATCATAAAATCTCGGCATACAAATACAAATTTATATTGTATATTTTGTTGAATATCGGTATACAAATACAGTTCATACAAATACAAATAGCAATAATTTTAAATCCTCTGTTACAAAATATAATTGAATTAAACTATTGGTATGAAGCATAATTAAGCATGGATGTTTGGCACGTTGGGTAATTTTTTCATTTTTTTAAAAAGTATGCTTCTCTACAGATGGTGGAATCGATTCGATTATCCCAAGTGGGCTTTCAATGGGAAGAAAATCATAAAGTAGAAATGGCTTAACTTCTAAATGGGCTCATAAGCTGAGGTCCATATCTAAACAAGTCTTGCCCATTGCAATTTTGGAGTTGGAAAACAAATGACTGTTTCTTAACTTAGTGTTTGCAATATCTCTGTCTTTAAACAAGTTAACTTTTTCATTTTAGTTTTTCACTCGATATTTGATATTCGTATTAGAGTCTGATTATAAATTTGAATTTGCGCGTGCATTGCAGTGTCCAAGACCTTTGGTTAAGGATGAAGGAATTTCAATCATCTCACCGCAATCCATATTGAGAACAAGTAACCACCAATGTATTCCTTCTTCTAGATATACACTAATTGCAAGAGGCTCGTACTAAACTTATCAAGATAGAAATTTAATTTGTCACATTTTACAGCGTAATTAGTTTAATATAATGGCACTTTAATTATGTTTTTATTGATAAGTATATATAATTGTCAAAGTTCTAAACTCACATAGTTAGATAATTTTTTTAAAAATTATTCATGAGAAAACAAGTTTAGTAGAAAATTAGCAAACATTGAAGGAACACAAGTAATAACATGGTTCAGTATGTAAAATAATTACAAATTGACGAAGATCATAAATTGGAAATCGTTTAAGCATTTTAATAATGTTTTTAGCATATAATGTATTTAGTTACTAATAAAATAGATTTCTTTTAGGTATTTATTAATTTTTCAGTCATAATTTCACATGACAAAAATTTACACTAGTTAAATATAGTGATCTACCCCTAAATTTAAGTAAAATTCAAGGAAAAATTTAAACTTATTCAATGAACTTCATAATCAATTTAGTTCTTTCATATATACTTTATGCTTACAAAATTAAATTTATTAGTTGACCAAATAAATAATTTAAAGATAATTTATTCTTTAACTTATGACGATACCTTCATTTTCTATACTATAAAACATTACTTTAATATTTCCTTTTCTCAATATATATAATATTATTAATATTTCACGGGTGATAGATGAAATTATCTGCAAATTTTTTTTGACGATGAAACCCTATGGTTTTTTTTTGGTGTGAGGTATAAAGTATAATAGTCTCGAGATAAAATATAAGATTATTTTATCCTGTGTTTGGTTGGAGGTATTAGTTAGTTTCAAAATTATTTATCCCGTTATTTCTATCATAGTGATGAAATAAATTATCACATATATATGCTGAAATAACTAATTCCAAAATAACTAATCGCGAAATTAATTATCCCTGAATAACTTCTTCCAAACCAGACGACCCCTTACATAATATCTTAGGACTTTTCTAAATTTGAAACTGTTTATTGATGTGCACATGGATTTGACAAATGATATAAAGAGTCCCATCAAATAAAGAGCAAAAAGAAATCTGTAAAAAATTTCAAAATACACCAATTACAAAGGTCCACACGCAATGATCTTAATAAAATTGAATGTCATATGTAATAGCTTTACAACATCAAATGACTGAAAATTTCAATATTACTCTAGTAAGGACTGCCAAATTTGCTATTCTCTCATACTTACGGTGATAACGGCAAAGAATTTGCTTTTTGTGAACAACTCGAGCCTAATTATTAACTTGCTGATAAAAAATCAGATAAAGAAGAACTTCTTTAATTTATTTTTTCGAGTGACAAGTTTCACTCCCTTTACTAAATACAAGCAGTGGCGTATGAAGGATTTTTCGTAAGCGATGTCAATATTCAAAGAAGAAAACATATCAAATAAATTAAAGGAAATAATAAACAATTTTTTAACATTAGAATTTTAAATTTAGCCCGACTAAGTAATTTAATGTGTAACATCTATCCAAATACGAAACTTGGTTGATTGGTTTTGTTCAATCTTTTGAAGGCAGAGTATGGGGTTCGAATCTAGCTAAGAGTTTTTTTGTAGCAATTAAATGCTTAAACTTTGGCAAAAATAAAACAAAATCCGCGGCCAAGGAGGTTCGAACTCGCGGCGGAAGCAGCCCAGGTCACGCGATTAACGAGCGAGGCATGAAACACTTTGTATTAACTACTTTCATTTTATTTTATATGTATACATATTCTGAGTTTTCATATTATATAAATATAATTATATAGACTAAATTTTTGACGAAGCAGTGTCGGGTGACACCCCTTGCCATAAGGTACGTCCGCCCCTGAATACAAGAGTTTAACTAGGGGCATACAAAATCGAATCGTAAACCGAATCAAACCGCAAATCGAATCAAATCGCAAATCGAATCAATCCGCAAATCGAATCAAACCGCAAAAAAAACCCGACTAATACTTTGGTTTGGTATTGAAAAAAATTTCGACTATAATTGGTTTGGGTTGGTTTTAACTAAAAAATGTCAAACTGAACCGAACCAACCCGATATTACATGTATACTATTTTTAACAATATTTTATACATAAAAATATTTATTGTGATGTAATTTATAAATATTTCTTCAACTTTTTTATAGTTTTTATCTTTCAATATTATTTCAAGTTTAAACTTAAAATTTTAAATGGTCCAATAAGTTTTTTTTTACAACCCATAGATATTAGTAACTCAAATAAAGCTCAAATCAATACGAATGTTAACAAAAGATTATTCAATCCAACACTAGCAATGACAATCATGTTAGATATTTTGTCACGATCCAACTACCGGGCCGTGCGGGCACCTACTCTAATCCACCTAGATAGGAGAACCCTTACCACCCGAACCAACAGGCAATGCGGAAAAGAAAATAAACCATTAAATAAGTCCCTTAATACATGAGAGATCCTTTTATAAAATATTTGAAAAATCTTTGTACAACAACTTTCGAAATTACACAACCTTTAGAACTCGTAAAAATTTACTAACAATATAAGCAACCTCCCCATAACCTAGTCTAAGGCGGTACAAGACCTTCTACAAGATGAGCTTATAACATAAGATGGACACAACTCCCACCATAAAAGGAAGTAGGAGCTGTTGGAAGATCACCGCAATCCTGAACCTGTGAAACATCACCAACCCTGCAACCAGACTATACCCAAAAAGGTATAGCAAGAGTAGAATCAGTACAAACACACGTACTGGTAGGCATCATCGACTTACCCGAATTCACTCCTACCATCATATAAAAATCAAGATAAAATGTACAAGGTAAATGCTTCACCCATTTCAACATCACTTTTATAAATCCCCTCTTTCGGAACCGACCTTCCTAACCTTTCGCTGCCAACTCCACCACCCTAGCCTTGACCATGACATCTAGGACTTCCCAAGTCTCACTCATAACTAGACTTCTCAGAGTCGCCTTGTCGCCTAGACTTCTCAAGTCACCTTTAACCTTTACCCCAATCAACAACCTTGACTAATTATTCTGACTAAATCCGACCAACTGCCCAACTAAACCACTTATACCCAAAGAATTACCTACCATTGTCCGGACTTTTCAGGACCTCTAGGACAGCTTTACCACCTGGTTATATTAACCAATAATCACACCCAGACTCTCAGTCTTCCTCTATATTTATCAACCACATGCAATTCACCTAACAACCATTGACACCTTCAATGACCACCATAGAGATACACCTAAATCCCTTCTTAGATGACATAACCCGGACCCTTCAAGGATCCTCCATCCACACCTAAGTGTTCAATAGATTACCCCGGTCTACACCAAGACCAACCCTTAGCTCATTAACAACGATAATTCATGACCGCTATTAATACACTTAATGACATCAATTTATGAGCACATAACCTCTTTTAAATAGTTCGGACCCACCCAAATTCCCCTAACACGTCTAGGTGTTAGCATGACAAACTCGATATGCACCAAGACCAACTAATAATTAACATAATAACCCGGTCTACACCAAGACCAAACTAATAACCAACATAATAATCTGGTCTACACCAAGACTCAACTAATAACCAGCATCATAACCGCTTCTACACCAAGACCAATTAATAATTAACATAATAACCCGTCCTATACCCAGATCAACTAATAATTAACATCATAACTCGACATGCACCAAAACCAACTAATAATTAACATAATAACCCGGTATACACCAAGACCAAACTAATAACCAACATAATAATCCGGTCTACACCAAGATCAACTAATAACATAATATAACAACTCGGCCTACACCAAGATCAAACTCACAATATAATATAACAATTCGGTCTACACTAAGACTAAACTCATAATATAATAACTCGGCCTACACCAAGACCAAAATTCAATATCATAATTTATAAACACAGCCCGGTCCACTCATGGAACCAAATCAATTACACAATGCAATGCAATAAGTAAACTCATACTAGGCGTGGTACCCGGGCCAACCAGTTAGTATCCTGTACAAGTCATGGTACCCGAGTTTTTTGATCCCGTCACTCTGCTATAGCGGTCCACGCTCCGCTATAGCGGTACCACCGTAGCGGAACTTATCGCTATAGCGATGCTGATCGATGTTGACTTCTGCTATAGCGGTAATTTCTCTGCTATAGCGAAGGTCGCTATGGCGGTGTGTCAGCGGTTGACATGGGAAAGAAAGTCGTAAATCCTCTCAAAAGGGTTTATTTTATAACACACTTAATTTCTTGACATTCTGGAATAACCTCTTCACATCAACCTCGATTACAGAAGTTCTACTTACTCGAATTCGATTCCAAAAAGTCTCCCAGACTCCTTTATGTCTTAGCTAAATGAAAAAATAGCTCAAATCGAGACACTTTACCCAATCCTTACCCGGATTGCCCTAGAGCATGTATCGCTCCAAAACCAGCCGAGACTAGCCTAGCTCAGAATTTTTCAACTCTCAAACCCAAAAGTTTTCTGACTCAAAAATTAACACGAAAAGTTTACCTATAACGACGAACCCGGTCGTTACATATTTATTCTTTAATTTTACATAAATACATAAACTAATTTATTTTTCTGTTTAACATTTAGTAATGTAGTTAATACTTATTAGACTTATTTTAGCATGACTTAATACTTTTAAATTATAATTATTTTTATTATGACTTATTAATATGCAATATTTATTCTATGCGATTTCATTATTTTTTTGGTTGAATATTTTATTGTCATCACTCACTTCATAAATTTCAAATAAAGTGAATATTTTTTGTGTTATTTTCTGAAGAAATACCTTAGATAGTTGTATTTTGCTCGGACTAAAGAAATATTTGAAGCACAAGTTTATTATATGTTTGTATGAAAACTTTACCGGAAAAAACCCGAAAAACTCGAAGAAACCGAAAAAACCCGAGGTTGGAAAATCTGACTTTTATTAGTTTAGTTTGGTTCATAAATTTAAAAATCCGACACTAATGATTTAGTTTGGTATTTAAAAAATCCGAACCAATCCGGTCCATGTATACCTCTAAGTTTAACTAATATATATTGACGGTATAAATATTTTTTTACACTGTCAGGTAACTTAATGGGCAATTACTGATACGTTTTTTTGCATTTTAATTTTTTTATATTTAAATTATAGAAAAGGAAAATAATACTAGTATAAAGTAACTTGAGACTATTTAGAATGCTATCACTAAGAAAACTTAATGTATGGCATACCCATCAAATTTCTTTGTCATTTATTTTCTAGGGTTAGGATATAAAAAAAAGAAAAAGTGGGGTAGGATTGTGAGGTCATGGGCCTCTTTAACATTTTAAAAACTTGGGGATACAATATAAGTTACAACAATTTTTTTTTATATTTATTCAATTTTTTATATATATATTCAATATTCCACCATTTATTAATTTCATTTAATAATTCAACTACTTTCCTCTCTCTCCTCAACCCAAGAATAACCTTTCTTCTTCCCGAAATTAGGTGAGTTCCTCAAGAACTTGAATTTTTTTCTCCAATCTTCTTCCCCAAGTCAAAATCTTCATCCTCTTGTACTCAGGTAAGTTTATTCTTCTTCTCCAATCAGTTTTAGCTTCGTTTTACTGTACTTTTTTTGTTGCGTTTTAGTGTAGTGAATTTTGGGTTTTTATGAAAATTGGATTGTTCTTGACTAAATTAGTCAAAATCTGACATATTTTTAGTTCATGTTCTTAATTCCGCATCTTTAATTGCGTTTTGCTTTGGATAATGGCTAGAATTTTTTTGAATTTCTATGTTTATATTCTCTATCGATTTTGATTTTTTTCCTGCATTTTGCGACTTTAATGGTATTCTTGTTGCTGTCTTTTGCATTCTCCCTTTCTAGAATGACTGGTACTTATTTTGCATGTTTGATTAGAGCAATTTTCTATTTCTGTTAATAGACCAGTGGTCGATAGATTGACCACTACAAATTAATTTTTTCTTGTAGATTATTAAGTATGGCTAAAGATAGAAAAACCATTAAAGGATCTGCTTGTAGCAGTAAGAAACGTAAAGCTGGAGAAGTTTTCAAAACTTTAAAAAGAAAAAAATAACTGTCAATTCAGAGTCGGTAACGAAAAATATGGTCGAGATTGAGAGATATGAGGACAGTAGTGCCCAGGAGAGTGAGGAGTTAAGTGTAGCAAAGAGGAGAGTGAAGGAGAGAGTGAATGAGAAAGTGATGATAGTGGAGATGGAGATGGAGATGGAGATGATGATCCCCTATCCTTGCCAATTTGTGCAAGAGTTATCTCTGTTGAGTTGTATGACCTAGCTACGTGGATGGATGATTTAGGTTCTTTTCCAGCAAAGATTTCTGTGAGAGCAAGGATGACAGTTTATCGGGACTTTAGGAAAACTCTAGTTGAGCAAAAGCTCTATGTTGATTTTAAGAAAACCTGTTTTGTACACTTGAGATATTTACCGGAGCATTTTAAATTCAATGGACAGATGATCTATTATACGTTGCTGCAACGTGTCAAGAATAACAAAAAGTTGCATGAGATTTAATTTTGTGTGAACGATAAGCCAGCTTGTTTTGGCTTAAAGGAATTTACTTTGATTACGGGGCTGAATTGTTCAGCATACCCTCGTGAATCAAAAATGAACAAAGTCCTCCAAAATGATGAAAGTTTTTATTTCAAGGTGACCAAGAACAAGAACATCACTGCTGCAAGGTTGATAAGTTTGATCAAATGTAATCGGTTGAATAAGGAGCAAAAGTTGAAGTGCGCTTTAGTTTGGTTCGTGCACTCGATGCTGCTGGCAAAGGATCCGTCGAAGAAGGTAGATTCAAACCACATTAGATGGCGGCTGATTCAAATTTCTTCAAAATTTATCCATGGGGGAAATAGTCATTTGGGCTAACGTTGAGCTATTTGAATAAGAAAATTGATTTGAGCAAGCAGAAAAAAGCTTTTGATAAGAAGATGTAATGACCGGGTACGTCATTACGGGTAGACCAATCGTGCCAAGTTTTAGAGTTAGAAAACTCCGGGTTTGGGAATTTGAGATTATGGGCTAGGCTAGCCTCGACCAGTTTTGGAGTGAGGTAGAGTCTAGAGAAATCCGGATAAAAATGAATTTAGGTGTCTTGGAGTGAGCTAGTTTTCCACGTAGCCAAGACATAAAAGAGTCCGGGGGACTTTTCGGAATCACATTTGGGTAAGTAGAACTCCCGAAATCATGTTTGACGTGAAGGGGTTATTTTGGGACGTCGGGGGAAACAAGTGTGTTGTGAAATAGCCAAAACTGACAGATTTCTGGACTTTCTATTCGCGACGAGCGCTGCCAGGCGCGATAGCGGCCACCACTATAACGGTAGAAATTACCACTATAGCGGCGGTCAAAGGGCGGTCAACCCACTTAAGACCGCTATAGCGGCAGGCCCACCACTATAGCGGTAGAAATTACCACTATAGCGGCAGTCAAAGGGCGGTCAACCCACTTAAGACCGCTATAGCGGCAACCTAGCGCTAAAGCGGGACCGCTATAGCGGAGCGGGGACTGCTATAGTGGGCCGATGGGTTTTTAATGTAGAAAAAGCTCCCAAAACATTCAGTTTTCACAAGTTTATTTTGGAGAAGGGCTGGGCGATTTCCAGGTGATTTTCTTCATTCTCCCGTCAAAAATCTTCCCTAAGGTAAGGCTTTTGTTCCCCAAACTTGGTAATACATTTCCTATGCGGTAGAATCGCTAGGAGGGAAATTGGGAAAAGGTTAGAATAACCTAGGGATAGTGGAATTCGGGGAAGGAAGGGGATTCAAAGCATGTGTGTTCTTGGGCATTGATAAAAGTACATTAAAATGATCATAGGTCATTTAATTTCCTGTTTTTATTCGTAAAAATGATAGAACTAGGAGAATTAACGGTGAAAAAGCCCGAAAAAAGGGCGGAATGATCATGGATGGCCTAGGGTTTAGGGATTTGGTATAATCCGAGTAATGTGCAGGCCTTGTATTTTAATGGTATGTATTATGTGTTGTTTTTAGACCAAGAACGAGAGAGAAATCCGGAACACGGAAAAGCTCGGGTCGAATTGAGCTTGGAACATTTCGAGGTAGGTGATGGCTTATGATTTTCTGTAAATGTGTATATTTATGTACTCATGTCTAAGTGATTGTATGCATTATATTTCTTAGGGAATTTGTGTGGAATGTCTAGGTTCCTGTTTACAGTCTGTGATTGAACGGTATTTGCTTATTGGTTTTACAAGTTGTGTGTGTTTATATATTGACTGTGGTTGTTGACATTCGGTTGGCTCAGGTAGCACGCCTGGTACGGGTATAACAAAATGGTTGGCACGGGTACCACGCCTGGTATGTGTATATCATTCGGTTGGCACGGGTACCACGCCTGGTACGGGTTTACTTTATTGCATTTTGCATTATTTCATTGACTATTGTATTGCATTGGTTGATATTGGTTCCATGAGTGGGCCGGGTCATTTTACTGAATGTGATACTTGATATTGGTTTCGTGAGTGGACTGGGTCATTTTACTAAATGTGATACTTGATATAGGTTCCGTGAGTGGACAAGGTTGTTTTTTACTAGATGTAATACTTGGTATTAGTTCCGTGAGTGGACCGGGTTATCTAGTTAAAGGTGCTATTGTTGATGGTCCTTAAGTGGCCGGGAACTATGGTATAACTGCTGTGTTGGTCTTGGTTTAGGCCGAGTTGATCAATTACGTTTGGTGTTGTCTAGAGGGGATTCCAGGGTGGGTCTGGGCTAGACGGAAAGGATAGTTGTGGTTACATGTTTGTGGATTAGAACGGTAAGAGAAGGATTCATGCGGTAACAAGCTAGGTAGAGACTTGTAGTCTAGATGTGCCTGTGATTATGGTTGCATGTTTGCCATACTCCTTACTTGATATTGTTGTACTAATTATATATTGTTTACTTGAGAACTGGCTGATGATCCTACCAGTACACAGTGGTGGTGTACTGATACTGCACTTGTCTTTCTTTTGGTGAGTACAGGAAATCTACCAGAGACTGAGACACGACCTCGCATCTAGCACCAACGATTTTTGACTTTCAAGGATGAGCTGCTTGATTCGAGCTACCTTGGGTTATCTTTAGAGTTTCAGTCCAATTGTTTTGGACTTAAAACTATTTCAGTTTATCTTTTGGGGTTGCATCCTCGTATTCTAGATTTGGTATTGATGTTTGGTACGATGACTTTCAGTTCCTAGGTGGGAATTCCACAGGATTATATTAATGATTAGTTTGGTTACTTGATTGCTAGTTTACATTCATGCTTGCTGGTTTTAGGCTGTTAGTCTAGGCAAGGGTGGAGCTCTATTGGTTCGCTCATCCGGGGGTGGGTGGGTGCCACTCACGATGGGTTGGATTGTGACAAAGATGGTATCAGAGCCTAGGTTCGATGATCTCTTTGTACCAAACAGGTCTAGTAGAGTCTTGTGGAATAGTGCAGAGACGTCCGTACTTTTCTTCAAGAGGCTATGGGGCTTTAGGAAAAACCATCTCTTCCTTCTTTCCTTCGTGCAAAAACTTGATTTCAATTGGTATCTGGTGATACAAATTGGTATCTAACCTCGTTCACTCTTCTGTCCACAGATAGTTATTACAAGGAATAACGGAGCAAGGCTAGAAGTCCCAGCAGTGGGCCCGACAGTTCGCGGCAGAGGTAGGGGAAGGGGCAGGGGACGAGCTGGAGCTGCACCCGCCAGGGGTGGAGCTCGAGCTACTGCTGCTGCACGTGAGGTAACCCCTCCCCCACCTCAGGATCATGTGGCTGAGGATGTAGAAGAAGTGGTTGTAGAGGATGAAGGAGCTCAGGAGGAGGCGGCACCGGTTGGGGGTGCAGGCCTTCCTACGATGATACCAAAAGCTTTTAGGCAGGCATGGGATATTCTGAGTGGGTTGGTTGGCGCTGGAGCCATACCCGCAGCTTATGCAAATCAGGCCTTGGGTACTCAGCCATCAGTTACTACTACACCAAGGATGGACGCAGCTTCGGGCATAAATGATCTCCTCAGGCCAATGCTAGGCCCAGTGATGACAGGTAACGAGCATGAGATGCTGACTAAGTTCCTTAAGCTGAAACCTCCGATGTTTCAGGGTACAGACAAGGAGGATGCCTGTGAGTTCATCCTGGATTGCCATGAGAGGTTGCATAAGTTGGGTATTGTACGTCAGCATGGGGTGGAGTTTGTCACTTTTCAGCTACAGGGTGATGCCAAGCAGTGGTGGAGGTCTCATGTTGAGTGTCGGTCTTCTATCCTACCTCCACTGACTTGGGAGCAGTTCCATGCATTGTTTCTAGAGAAGTACGTTCCCCGTACTTTGAGGGACCGGAAGAAGGATGAGTTTCTGAACTTGGATCAGGGTAGCATATTGGTCTCAGCTTATGAGGCTAAGTTCCATGCGTTGTCTCGTTTTGCTACACAGATGTTGGGTTCCGAGGAAGAACGGGTTCGGTTGTTTGTCAAGGGTTTGAATAGTGATCTGCAGGTACTGTCAGTGCATATGACTTTTTCAGAGAAGGGTTTTAATAATGTGGTGGACTATGTGAAAAAGATTGAGGGAGTTAGTCAAGCGGGGCAGGCTAAGGCTTTAGCCAAGAAGCCCTGGAATGAGGGAAACTATGGTGGTTCGTACTCCAGGGGCCAGCATCAACAGGCTTATCCGGCCCGTCCTATTCAGTCAGCTCTGCCAGCTACTACAGGTGGTAGTCAGGGAGCTCAGTCTTCAGCTCCAAGAGACCAGGGAGTATCCTATACATCAGCTAGCAGACCTACTCTTGACTGTGGTTGCTTCCATTGTGGTGAGTTGGGCCATTTTAAGAGGGAGTGTCCACATAGGCAGGCAAGTAATCAAGGTCAGCAACAGACTAGAGCAGTGGTTCCGGAAGGCAGAGGTGGTAATGCTAGGGGTCGTCCACAGGGTGGGCGAGGTAATTTTCAGAGAGGTCGAGGAAACCGAGGGAATGGCGGCGCAGGCAAGGGTGCGGCGCAGCCGGCCCAGGAAGTTTCCCGGATTGATGATCGGGCACATTGCTATGCTTTTATAGGAAGGACTGAGGCAGAAGCCTCAGATGCGGTGATCAAAGGTACTATTCTTGTCTGTGATAAAATGGCTTCGGTATTATTTGACCCAGGTTCTACATATTCTTATTTGTCTGTGAGTTTTGCTTTGGGACTGGGTTTGACCTGTGATATCCTTGATTCCCCTATCTATGTTTCTACCCTAGTGGGAGAGTCAGTTGTTGTGACTCATGTATATTGTGACTGTTTTGTTATTTTTGTGGGGTTACTTACTTGGGTAGACTTGGTAATTCTGGACATGGCTGATTTTGATATTATCTTGGGTATAACCTGGCTATCTCCTTATCATGCTGTGTTGAACTGTGACACCAAGACCATAGCTCTAGAGATTCTGGGTAAGGATAGACTAGAGTGGGAAGGTGTGTACAGGCCTAAGCCAGTTAAGATAATATCGTTTGTCCGGGCTAGGAAGCTAGTTGGGAAGGGGTGTCTAGCCTTCTTGGCTCGTCTCTAGGATGATAGTGTGGAGTCTCCTCCTATTGAGTCAGTCCCAGTGGTTTCTGAATTCTTAGAGGTGTTTCCAGTGGACTTGCCTGGTATGCCTCCAGACAGAGACATAGATTTTGTATTGATTTGGAGACAGACACTCATCCCATTTCCATTCCTCCGTATAGAATGGCTCCAGCAGAGTTAAGAGAACTTAAAACTCAGCTGCATGAACTCCTAGATAAGGGATTTATACGTTCTAGTGCTTCACCTTGGGGTGCTCCGATCTTGTTTGTAAAGAAGAAGGATGGTAGTATGCGGATGTGAATATATTATAGGCAGTTGAACAAGGTGACCATTCCGAATAAGTACCCTTTACCCCGTATAGATGACTTGTTTGACCATCTTCAGGGTGCATCAGTGTTCACAAAAATTGACTTGAGGTCAGGGTACCATCAGTTAAAGATTAGATCTGAAGACATTCCAAAAACTACTTTTTAGACCCGGTATGGGCATTATGAGTTTCTGGTAATGTCGTTTGGTCTGACCAATGTGCCATTAGCATTCATGAGTTTGATGAATGGGGTGTTTAAGTCCTACTTGGATTCTTTCGTTATTATGTTCATCGATGATATATTGATCTACTCTAAGAGTAGGGAGGATCATGCTAATCATCTTTGTATTATGCTGTATATCTTGAGGCACCAAAAGATTTATGTAAAATTTATGAAGTGCGAGTTCTGGTTGACTTTTGTGGCCTTCTTGGGCATGTAGTGTCAGAAAAAGGGGTGACGGTGGATCCCTAGAAAATTGAGGCAGTCAAGAGCCTAGCTCTGTGACTGAGGTGAGGAGTTTTATTGGGCTCACAGGGTACAACCAGAGGTTTGTTAAGAATTTTTCTTCTATTGCTACTCACCTGACCAGGTTGACACAGAAGGAGGTACTGTTTGTGTAGTCCGACAAGTTCGAGGAGAGCTTCTAAAAGCTCAAAACACTTTTGACCACAACCCCTAATTTGTCCTTGCCGGTTGAAGGTAAAGACTTTGTTGTTTACTGTGATGCTTCACATTCTTGTTTGGGTGCTGTGTTGATGCAGTATAGGAATGTGATAGCCTATGCATCCAGGCAGTTGAAGGTACATGAGAGGAGTTACCCGACTCATGATTTAGAGTTGGCAGTGGTGGTTTTTGCATTCAAAATCTGGAGACACTATCTTTATGGTGTCAAGTGTGAAGTATTCACAAATCATCGCAGTCTGCAGCATGTTTTCACTCAGAAAGATTTGAATATGAGGCAGAGGAGGTGGATGGAGTTATTGAATGATTACGAGGTGACCATTTAGTACCACCCGGGTAAGGCTAATGTGGTGGCAGACGAATTGAGCCAGAAAACTGTTAGCATGGGTAGCTTGGCTTGTTTGGGGGCGTCCAAATGATCATTGGCTAAGGAGATTCGGGCTTTGGAGGCCAAGTTCATGCACTTGGGTATTTCAGATCAAGGTGGGTTGTTGGCCAGCATTGAGGTCAAGGCCACCTTCATAGAGGAAATTAAGGCAAAATAGTTTCAGGATCTGAAACTGGGTAAGTTGCGAGGTAAGGTAATATCCGAGGAGTCCAGAGAGGTCATGTTAGACTCTAGAAGAGTGTTGCATTTCAAGGAGAGGATTTGTGTTTCTCGAGTTGATGATATAATTTAGAAAATCTTGACAGAAGCTCATAGTTCATGGTACTCAATTCATCTGGGTGTGACCAAAATGTACAGGAATTTGAGGCAACGTTACTGGTGGCCCAGGATGAAAAGGGATATAGTAGATTTTGTGTCCAAATGTCAGATTTGCCAACAGGTGAAGTATGAACATCAGAGACCTGCAGGACTACTTTAGAGAATGCCAATTCCAGAGTGGAAGTGGGAAAGGATAGCCATGGATTTCATGGTGGGTCTTCCCAAGACATTGGGGAAGTATGACTCAATTTGGGTCATTGTTGACAGGCTGACCAAATCCGCTCATTTCATTCTGGTCAGGGTAGATTATAATTTGTAGCAATTGGCCAAGATCTACATGAAGGAGATTGTGAGACTGTATGGGGTACTACTGTCCATCATTTCAGACAGGGGTACGCAATTTACTTCTTAGTTCTGGGGTAAGTTACATGAAAAGTTGGGTACACAACTCACCTTTAGCACAACCTTCCATCCTCAGACTGATGGTTAGTCAAAGAGGACGATTCGGGTATTGGAGGACATGCTGAGAACATGTGTAATGGACTTTGATGGTCATTGGGACCAGTTTCTACCATTGTGCAAATTTTCTTACAATAATAGATACCACTCCAGTATCGATATGGCACCGTTCGAGGCCTTGTATGGGAGAAACTGTAGATCACCGGTTGGGTGGTTTGAGAAAGATGATGTGAAGCCTCTGGGCATAGACTTAGTGAAGGAAGCACAAGAAAAGGTAAGGGGCATACAAACCAAGTTGTTGGCTGCTCAAAGCAGGCAGAAGGAGTATGCAGATTGCAAGGTCTGGGACATGGACTTTCAGGTTAGTGAACAAGTATTGCTAAAAGTATCGCCAATAAAAGGGGTTATGCGGTTTGGTAGGAAGGGAAAGCTTAGCCCTCGGTTCATCAGTTCGTTTGAAGTGCTTGAAATTGTGGGGCTAGTGGCTTACAAGTTAGCACTGCCACCTAGTTTGTCGGGTGTCCATCCGGTATTCCATGTATCCATGCTCAAGCGATACCATGGGGATGGGGACTACATCATCAAGTGGGATGAGGTACTTTTCGATAAGGATCTTCGTTATGAGGAAGAACCGGTTTTGATTCTTGCTCGGGATGTCCGGAGGTTGAGGACAAAGGTGATTGACATGGTGAAGGTTCAGTGGAAGCAACGTCCGATTGAGAAAGCTACTTAGGAAACCGAGAAGGACATGCGAGACAAGTACCCTCAACTGTTTGAGAATTCAAGTACTACACTTCCTTCCTTTAATTTTCATAATTTTGGGTTTGATCATTCAGGGATGAACGATGGGTAAATTGGTATCTATTGTAACGACCGGGTCCATCATTATGGGTAGACCAATCGTGCCAAGTTTTAGAGTTAGAAAACTCATGGTTTGGGAGTTTGAAACTCTGGGCTAGGCTAGCCTCGGCCGATTTTGGAGCGAGGTAGAGTCTTGGGAAATCTGGGTGAAAATAGATTTAGGTGTCTTAGAGTGAGCTAGTTTTCCACGTAGCCAAGACATAAAGGAGTCCGGGGGACTTTTGGAATCACATTTGGGTAAGTAGAACTTCCGAAATCGCGTTTGACGTGAAATGGTTGTTTCGGGACGTCGGGGGAAATAAGTGTGTTGTGAAATGGCCAAAATTGGCAGATTTTAGACTTTCTGTCCGTGATGAGCGCTGCCAGGCGCGATACCGGTCACTGCTATAGTGGTAGAAATTACCGCTATAGCGGCGATCAAAGGGCGGTCAACCCACTTAAGACTGCGATAGCGGCAGCCTACCGCTATAGTGGGACCGCTATAGCGGAGTGGGGATTGCTATAGCGGGCCGATGGGTTTTTAATGCAGAAATAGCTCCCAAAACATTCAGTTTTCACAAGTTTGTTTTGGAGAAGGACTGGGCGATTTCCAGGAGATTTTCTTCATTCTCCCGTCAAAAATCTTCCCTAAGGTAAGGCTTTCGTTCCCCAAACTTGGTAATACATTTCTATGCGGTAGAATTGCTAGGAGGGAAATTGGGAAAAGGTTTGAATAACCTAGGGATAGTGGAATTCGGAGAAGGAAGGGGATTCCAAGCATGTGTGTTCTTGGGCATTGATAAAAGTACATTAAAATGATCATAGGTCATTTAATTTCCTATTTTTATCCGTAAAAATGATAGAACTAGGAGAATTAATGGTAGAAAAGCCTGGGAAAAGGGTGGGATGATCATGGATGGCCTGGGGTTTGGGGATTTGGTGTAATCCGGGTATTGTGCAGGCCTTGTGTGTTAATGGTATGTATTATGTGTTGTTTTTAGACCAAGAATGAGAGAGGAATACAGAACACGGAAAAGCTCGGGTCGAATAGAGCTTGGAACATTTCGAGGTAGGTTATGGCTTATGATTTTCTGTAAATGTGTATATTGATGTACTCATGTCTAAGTGATTGTATGCATTACATTGCTTAGGGAATTTGTGTGGAATGTCTAGGTTCCTGTTTACAGTCTGTGATTGAACGGTATTTGCTTGTTGGTTTTACAAGTTGTGTGTGTTCATATATTGACTGTGGTTGTTGACATTCGGTTGGCTCAAGTACCACGCCTGGTACAGGTATAACAAAATGGTTGGCACGGGTACCACGCCTGGTACGGGTATATCATTCGGTTGGCACGAGTACCATGCCTGGTACGGGTTTACTTTATTGCATCTTGCATTATTTCATTGACTATTGTATTGCATTGGTTGATATTGGTTCCGTGAGTGGGCTGAGTCATTTTACTGAATGTGATACTTGATATTGGTTCCGTGAGTGGACTGGGTCATTTTACTGAATGTGATACTTGATATGGGTTCTGTGAGTGTACCGGATTGTTTTACTGCATGTATTACTTGGTATTGGTTCCATGAGTAGACCGGGTTATCTAGTTAAAGGTGCTATTATTATGGTCCTTGAGTGGCCAGGAACCGTGGTATAACTGCTGTGTTGGTCTTGGTTTAGGCCGGGTTGATCAATTACCTTTGGTGTTGTCTAGAGGGGATTCCAGGGTGGGTCCGGGCTAGATGGAAAGGATAGTTGTGGTTACATGTTTGTGGATTAGAACGGTAAGAGATGGATTCATGCGGTAACAAGCTAGGTAGAGACCTGTAGTCTAGATGTGCCTGTGATTATGGTTGCATGTTTGCCATACTCCTTACTTGATATTGTTGTACTAGTTATATATTGTTTAATTGAGAACTGACTGATGATCCTACCAGTACACAGTGGTGGTGTACTGATACCGCACTTGTCTTTCTTTTGGTGAGTACAGAAAATCTACCAGTGACTGAGACGCGACCTCACATCTAGCACCGACGATTTCTGACTTTCAAGGGTGAGCTGCTTGATTCAAGCTACCTTGGGTTATCTTTAGAGTTTCAGTACAATTGTTTCGGACTTAAAACTATTTCAGTTTATCTTTTGGGGTTGCATCCCCGTATTCTAGATTTGGTATTGATGTTTGGTACGATGACTTTCAGTTCCTAGGTGGGAATTCTGCAGGATTATATTAATGATTACTTTGGTTACTTGATTGCTAGTTTACATTTATGCTTGCTGGTTTTAGGCTGTTAGTCTAGGCAAGGGTGGAACTCTATTGGTTCACTCATCCGGGGGTTGGGTGAGTGCCACTCACGATGGGTTGGGTCGTGACCGAAGAATAATGCATTGTACGCTTTATACGACTTTTTCTAGGCATTTCTGATACTTATTATCTACCATTGTATCGATTTATTATATGCTCTTGCCTATTTATGCAATAATAGATGGACTCTATATATTTATTAATTATTCTATTGATTGCAGGTTTGGATATATGAGGTTTTTCTTCATCTTGGAAAGTATGCCGAAAAGTCACTGAATTCTCCTTTGTCCAGTCCTTATTTACTTAGATGGCACATATCGAAGAGCGACAACATAACAGAAAGCGACCCATTTAAGTATAGAGGAAAGAGTACAAAGGTAAAACTTTATTTGTTACTATATAATAATATTTTAAACTAGTGAATGTCTTGTAATTTTGATATTTCTTTTCTGTAGATTGTGCACCCGTACCTTACCCCTACTGTTCGTGAGATGAATCAGACCTACATGAAAATATTTAAGTCATACACGAATGAAGTTAAGAACACATTCATCGATGCTTTGAAGGCGGAGTTGAAATGCGTGACTCTCCTCACTTCATCAGTAGAGGTCATGGATAACGATGAAGATTTTGGTAGTCACAATCATGTCCCAAGTCCAGCACGTGCTTGTGATCTTCCTGGTTATAATGGACAGAAAATCATACTGGGCACTTCTAATGATGAAGATCTGCTTAAGCGTGTTACTTTGATCGAGAAATCTATGTTGGATATTGCTTTTTATGTTAGCGAGGAGAGGTTGAGGAGAATTGAGAAGAACAAGAAGAAGCAACAAGAGCAAGGTAAACTAGTTTATTTTTTTGTTCTTCCTAATTAATTTACTTGTATAATTTTTCTAATCCTTGTAAAATAATGCAGTAGTGCATGTTTCTAGTCCCTCTTGTATCCGATGTCAAGCAAACCTCGAAGAACTTGCAGTTGTAGTGACTGACCTTGCAGCAGCAGATAAAGAAATGGAAGAAGAAAAGAAAGAAGAAGAAGAAGGAAAAAAAGAGGAGAAGTTAGGAGATGAAGAAGATAAGAAAGAAGAAGAAAAAAAATGAGAAGATGGCAAGAACAAGAAGAAAAGGAGGATAAATCAGAAGAAGAAGAAGAAAAAGAAGAAGAGAAAGAAGAGCAGACAATTGAAGAAGAAGAAGAAGAGAAAAAAGAGAAGACAATTGTAGAAGAAGAAGAGAATGAACAAGAAGAGGAGAATATATAAGAAGAAGAGAAAGAAAATGAGAAAAAATCAGAAGAAGAAGAAGAAGAAAACAGTGATGAAAAGGAAGTGGATGTCATGGGTATTGTTGAGGAACTCAATGGTGTTAGCCAAAAGAGTTGATGGATTATTTTTTAAATAATTTATTAAATATTTTCTTGTTTTTAATAATTTGATTTTTTTGGATAATTGGATAACATAACATATATTTGGTAATTCAATGATGATAAACAATTTTGCTCTTTATGAAAGTTTTCTAGATTTAAAATCTTGTGTGTTGTGTTACTGCATTGTCTTATAGCTGATATAGTTGATGACTTTTATTATAGAAGGCCATCTTAATTATTTATAGACTGCTATCATTTGTTGTCATAGTTTATAGAGGTTGAATGATAAATAATATAGAAGTAATTCTCTATTATTTATAGACTGCACCCATGATTGATTTAAGAAACCATACATCTATTTATTCAGTCCCACTACATTCCTATTACACCTTTCCAAAAAGTCAACACCAACAACATATATTTTAGGTCATTCTCTTTTTTTTCGGCCAAAATCAATCTTTGTTTTAGTTGATCCCTCTCCATTTCGATTTCTTTTAGCAATTCTTTCAAGTGATCTCCTTGCTCTTCGACTTATTTGAACAATGTCATGAGCAAATTGCTATTTTTTTCAAATTCTCGAACCTTTATAGTATTTGAAATTTGGCAACACCTTCAAAATTTGATATCGATGGACTGCTCATCGATGATTCATCATCTACAAGTCACTTAAAAAAAGAGCATCCGCCATTGTCCTAGACAAAAAAAAAACAATTAGATAAATTTGCTTAGATAAATAAAAAAATTAAAATCACACACACACACATACACACACACACACATATATATATATATATAAGCACTTACTCTCTCAACTGCACAGTTAAAGAATTATCGACCTGGATTCGAATCGGTACGTGACGTCCTCAAGATAGCTGGATTACTACAATGATAAATGTAAGACTTTTTTGCATTGGATGTTTGAGATGCTTGAGACATTCTAGTTGTTTAAAATTGAATAAAAAATGAAGCCAAAAAAATGAGGGAGTTAAAACAAGGATTGCCTTCCCTTTTATATATAAAAAAGTCAGATATTATCGTTGGGTATGATTTGACTTGTACTTTATTACCATTGTAAAAAGTGGATATTTAATTTTTTTTACTGTTGTACATCATTCATAGACCATAAATATAATCGATTATTTCTCATGTTTCTGGTAGATGATGGACCGTATCGATCGACACTCTGTCATTTATAAGATATATGCGGGTTGGTGCAATAGTCAAAAAATATTAGTATATAGCAAAAAAAAGTAAGTAACTAAATAAATTATATTATATTGAGGACCATCGATTGAGTCGACTGAAAATTTCAGACTGCACGCTTTGTCAATAATATATCGTATGAGTTTATAGCCCTTACTAGCATATTATCAAAAAAAGAAATAATTAATTAATAAAAAAACAAATTATTAAAATTTACACAATTAGATGAGTTTTAAAAAGTCATATGATCATATAAGAGTCCAAGTAAATTGGGGACGGTGATCTGAGATGTGTGAGGATGAGTAGTGGTTATACAATCAACATCCTCAGAGTAATGTTTACCAAAGCACAAGAAGTATGTTATGTGAGGATTTCATTTGTTCAACCAAAACCTATCCTCATACATCTTTCATCATCGTCTTCAATTTACGTGGACTCTTATATGATCATATGACTTGTTTAAACTCATTTAATTGTGTAAATATCAATTATTTATTTTTTTATTAATTAATTATTCTCCTTATAAAATTCTACTAGTTATGGTCTATACATAGGTATCATAATCTAGTAGGTTTATTATAGATGGAGGTCTTAGTATAGGCGAGACTATAACAGGTCGTTTCTCAGCTCGCGTCTAAAGAGTTTGGTATTCCTTTTCGGACTATGTCCCAGTTTACTGCTAAGAAAAAGTTTCACGTTGTGATGCATCCTTTTTGGTGAAGTCTGCACCTATGGTTTTGCTTTGAGAATTTCATCCTTCTCGGATGCTCTCGATAACATCTCAAACAAAATTGTTAGTAGTAACATAATTTCATTCGGAGAGGTAGTTTCTTTGCCATACCTCATCCTTGAGTTACGTCCTAATCTTAGGTTGTGACATCTTTTTGATGTGCTTTGTACCTGTTGTTCTGGTTCGAGATTTTCATCCTCTCGGATGCTCTCGGTAATATATTTGAAACAAAATAGTTAGTAGTAAAGTATATTCAATAGGAAAAGATAACTTTGTACCTCATTTTTTCCGTTAGTCGCTTTTTGAATCTGATGTCGACTTTTCCTGTCTCTGTCTTAGAAAATAGCGACTTTCATGACGAGAATGTGATAGCCATCATAGCTATCGGATGGGATTTCCTTCATGGCAATTTTTTGAGTATGACGACCTTTGTGGCCATTTGACGTGACGGTCCTTGCAACTGTTTGTGGCGTTCTCTTGAACGTGATAGCCTTCATAGCTACTGACAGTAGTCCTTGCATATGCCTTTAGGGGTAAGTCTTGCGCATCATTTGTATCGACGCGACTAACATATATTCCCTGAACTTTCAGGCTTTGGGTGATCTCACACATCATCCGACTTTGGATAGAGGCGGCTTACAGATGTCTTTAATCTGCCAGCTTTCGAGTGATCTTGCACATCATCCGACTTTGGATAGAGGCGGCTTACAGATGTACTTCAAATTGCCAGTTTTTTGGGTAATCCTACATTTTATCCAATCTTGGATGTAACGCGACTTACTGATTTCTCTTGAATTGATAGCCTTTGGGTAGTCCTACACAATATCAACGTGGATATGTCGCGCTTATAGATAACCCTTGGATTGTCAATTTTTTGGTAGTCTTGCACTTTATCCAATTGCAGATATTATCGTGACTTGCACATTGCCCTTGAACTTTCAATCTTCAGGTGATCTTGCACACTATTCGATTCAGATATCACTGTGTCTTACAAATAACTCTTAGTCTGTCAAGTTTTGAGCAATCTTGCACACTATCCAGTTTCGGATAGCACTGTAACTTACAGACGACCTTTGGCCTTCCAATTTTGGGGAAATCTAATTCATCATCTGATTAGGATGGCATCTTAAAGATTGTACTATATGCTTTCGACCTTGATGACGAGCAGTATTTGATTATCGGAGGTGACAAAGCCTTTGCCACATGATTAAATATAACTACCTTTTTCGGTGATCGATGCTCTTGTATGTATAAGCATACTTCAGAGCGAGACTTTGTTGTCTCTAATAAGGGTGCATAAATATCCGCAACGTCAGACTCCTCCGTATCATGCGATATTAGATATATATATACTGAATGCCAGACTTGGCATAATAATAATAATAATATAACACCTCGGAAATCAAACCAGCTATCTAAGTTGAAATCTCAAAAAAATTTCATGTTTCAGAAATGACGGGTCCAAACCACGGACCGTGGTTTGAACCACGGATCGTGGAATGGATTCGTGATTTATACTACTGCAGGGTTAGCCTCTGGTCTGAGAATCACGAGTGGGTTCTACGGACCGTAGTTCGTTCTACGAGTCGTAATGTCCACTCGTGAAACCTAACCTGAGGGCTAACTGTTTCCCCAGGACCACGAGTCAAGTCTACGACTCATCGTTTGAACGACGGGTCCATCCTGTGACTCGTGAAACTTGGTTCAGAGGAGTTCATATGTCCCCAGAATGATGACTTAATTCTATGGCCCATCGTTCAAATGACGAACCGTAGTCTTGACTCGTGGTTTGACTAGAGACCAGCTGGGTCCTCAAAAACCACGAGTCCAAATGATGACCCGTCATCCTTTCCACGGATCCGTCTTGTTGAGTCGTGGATTGTCTTTTGTGACTTGAAGCCTTGGCCAGGAATTATGAGGTGGAACCACGGGTCGTGGTTCAAATGATGACTGTAGAACTGACTCGTGGTCCCTGAAACCTACCATTTTCTAGCTTTTTCATAATTATGTCCCAGGGGTATTTTAGTCATTTCCCACCCTTTTAACTCCTAAATAATATTGGTTTGACTATTTCAAGAAGGGTTTTCACCCTCATTAGCCTAAGTTCCTTCTCAAATCTTTATTCAACTCCCAAAAAGGAAAAGTTCTTCTCCAAGCTCCAAGTCTCAAGCTCAAAATTCAAGCCTCCTAAGTCTTTTCAATTCAAGTGGGTTATCTTCAATCAAGGTATGTGGGTAATCAACAATGTATTTCTTTCACCCTTGTTCCCAAAACCCCTAATTCAAATTTTGATTTCATGATCTTTAAATTAGGGTTCTTATCCAATTCTTATGGGTTTTGCTAAATATGATCTTCTCATGATTTGATTACGAAATTTTTATTAAATTGCATGATTTCACATGGGTTGTTACATGCTACTTCTTATTTCATGAATTGAAGTTTAAACATGGAAATTTCTACATGCATGAAGTTGATTTAAGCAAATTGGATTTTGATAGCATGTTCCTTATAGATTTTCAAGCATGTGCATGCTTAGTTCCTATGTTCTATGAAAGTATATGTTTTATGAAATTGAACTAAAGCCATGCAAATTTTACAAGTCATGAAGTATGCAAGTCTTTCCATGTAATGAAGTATTATTCAAGATAAGACACCCGATGTTCCATCAATGCTCATGAGCCATTTTCTAAACTAAAACTCATGAGTAGTATGACAATCCAGGGTATGAACTAGTATAAACAAGTATGAACAAGTTATGAACAAGTTTGGCATCAGATATGTCACATGTATATGAGCACATGTTATACGTTTTGGGAGTAGTATTTAGCACTGAGTTGGACAGGGTGAGAGTACTCATGGTCCCAGAACTACGTGCCCCCGTAGGTTCTAAGTTCCCTCGTTGGGCATCAGATTTAGTGATCACGCCACATGTCATTCCTCTATACCCTGGCAAGGTATATTGGGTCATTTCGATGGGGTGGATACATCAGACTCCATGTAGCGCAGCATGGTTTATGTCGGTTAAAAGAAACTCTCACATGTTTATTTTCAAGCTATGAAGTTATATGATTATATACTATGAAACTTAAGCTTTATGTTATGTTTTATTGTCTTATACCTTGACATTATTTCATGTCCTTTCTTTATGTTATAAGTCCATATCAAGCATGTTTTAAACTATTTTTATCATGATCCATGCATTGCTCACATACTCAGTACATCCTATAGTGCTGACGCATATCTTGCGCTGCATCCTTTGATGATGCAGATTCAGGTGTTCCTCATCAGGCACGTGGCTTGAGTTCCCAGGCCACATTCTGTCTGCGGTTGGTGAGTCCTCTTAGGTCGAGGACTAGCTATGATCCTAGTTGTGTTATCTTTTATTTCCGTACTTCGAGTTAACTAGGGTATTATCCTAGCAACTCTTTATGTTATGAGTAGAGGCTTTTCAGACATAGACAGTATTCGAAGTTCTTTTTAGACTTTGTATTCTTATGTGATTTCTAGACTTATCTATTACGTTGTCCTTATTTGGATTCTTCTATTATGCTTCCGCTTTTGTTTTATTGTTATGCTTGAGTATGCTATTACCTAGGGGTTAGCTCGGGGCTCTTGTGGTCCCAAGCCTCATGCTACCGCCAGGGGGTAACTTTGGGGCGTGAAGAACTTGTTATTAGAGCATGGTTCAAGAGTCTTAGGACGTCTGAAAGTCGCATCGAGTAGAGTCTTTTTTAAGTGTGTGAAGCGCGCCACACATATGAGAGGGAAGCTATGAGATGTCTTAGAAAACTTCACTTCTTTCACGATCATGTCATGCGATAGAGCTTAACTCTAAATGTTCCCTTAATTCTTACCTTGGATGTTTCAAATCATGCCTCGACGTGCTATGCCTCCCCAAGCCGCTAGGAATGATGCTCCTCCAGTTCTGGCCCCCAAGGTTACTAATGAGGAGTTCAGGAATGCCATTCATTTGCTAGCCCAGACCTTGGCCACTCAGGCTAATCAACAGGCTCCTGCCCCCGTCCATCCTCAAGGTGGGATAGTGGCCCGAGTTCGTGATTTCATCCATATGAACCCTCTTGAATTCTGGGGTTCAAAATTGAGTGAGGACCTTCTCAACTTTGTTGATGAAGTGAGGAAGATCTTCGAGGTTAAGCAAGTGGTTGGTGTTGATTGTGTGGAGCTTGCATCCTACCAACTCAAGGATGTGGCTCACATTTGGTTCACGCAATGGAAGGAGGCTAGAGTGAGGGACGCGGTCCCCATGACTTGAGAGTGTTTTGAGAGAGCCTTACTTGATAGGTTCTTTCCCCGGGAGTTGAGGCAAGCGAAAGTGGAGGAGTTTGTGAACTTGAGACAGGGGTCGATGTCGGTTCAAGAGTACAGCTTGAAGTTCACCCAGTTGTCTAGGTATCCCCCCTCCATGGTAGCGGACCCGCATGATCAAATGAGCAAGTTTATCTATGGGGTTTCTGATATAGTGAAGAAAGAGTGTAGGTCTGCTTTGCTACTGAGTGATATGAACATTTCCCGACTTATGACTCATGCCTATCAGATTGAGGGTGACAAGCTTAGGGAGATGGCGAGGGAGAACAGGAGGGATAGATCCGAGGGATCAGGTTTTGGTCATCACAGGTCCAGAGGCGGACATCGCTCTTCTTTCTAGAAGAAGTCATCAGGATCCATTCATTCTTCTACTAGTGCTCTTACCCAGGATTAGAAGCCTCATCATGATCAGAGTGGTAGAGGATGTGGTTCCTATCCCAGTCTCAGAGTAGTGGTACAAAGGGGCCTTGTTTCCCCATTTATACAAGGTGTGAGAAGAATCACCCCGGTGAGTGCTTGGCTGGTAAAGAGGGTTGCTTTGGTTGTGGTCAGCCTGGACATCGTATCAGAGATTTCCCTTTAGCTAGGAAGGGACAGGGAGGTGGTAAGACTCAGTGTACCCCAGCAGGATCAGGAGGTAGACCAGCCCAGCAAGGCACAACTTCTAGTTCTGTTGGTCAGCCCAGAACTGCCTTTATGCTATGTCATCTCGTCAGGATCAGGAGGGTTCCCCAGATGTTATTACTAGTATGTTGAAAGTCTTCTCTTTTGATGTGTATGCTTTGTTGGACCCCGATGCCTCCTTATCTTTTGTGACCCTTTATGTGGCATGCAAGTTTGAAGTTTGTACTGAATTGAGTTTAGAACCTTTTTGTGTTTCTACTCCTGTTGGTGAGTCAATCCTAGCTGAAATAATCTACCAAAATTGCCCTATCTGAGTCCTTCATAGAGTCACTTCATGGATCTAGTAGAGTTGGAGATGACTGATTTTGATGTTATTCTTGGTATGGACTAGTTGTATGCATGTTATGCCTTTGTTCATTATTGTACTCGTGTGGTCAGTTTCAAGTTTCCTAATAAACCCATCTTAGAGTGGCAAGGTAGTCCCCCTTCCTCAAAAGGTCGCTTCATATCTTATCTTAAGGCTAGGAAGATAATTTCTAAGGGTTACGTCTATCATATTATTCGGGTCATGGTCACGGAGTCCAGAACCCCATCTCTTCAGTTTATTCCTGTTGTTAATGAATTCCCAAAAGTGTTTCCCGAGGATTTGCTCAGAGTCCCTCCCAAGAAGGAGATCAACTTTGGGATAGATCTTCTTTCGGATACGAATCCTATCTTTATTCCTCGCTATAGAATGGCGCCTGTAGAACTTAAGGAGTTAAAGGATCAGTTGAAGGACCTTCTTGACAAAGGTTTCATTAGGCCCAATATTTCTCTATGGGGTGCCCCCGTTTTTTTTGTTCGAAAGAAAGATGGTTCTCTCAGAATGTGTATTGACTACCACCAATTGAACAAGGTCACAATCAAGAATAAGTATCCCATCCCTAGGATTGATGACTTGTTCGATTAGCTTCAGGGTGCTAGTTTCTTCTCCAAGATCGATCTTAGATCCGGTTATCATCAACTTCGGGTTTGGGAGTGTGATATCTCGAAGACAACCTTCAGGACTCGGTATGGTCATTATGAGTTTGTTGTTATGTCTTTTGGTCTAACAAATGCTCCTGCAGCTTTCATAGATTTGATGAATCGTGTGTTCAAGCCGTATTTGGATATGTTTGTGATTGTGTTCATTGATGATATCCTTATCTATTCTCGGAGTGAGGAGGAGCATGCAGATCATTTGAGGATAGTGTTGCAAACCCTCAAGGATAGACAATTGTTTTCTAAGTTTAGCAAGTGTGAGTTCTGGATGCAGTCCACTGCTTTTCTGGGTCATATTATGTCTAGTGATGGTATTCGAGTTGATTCTCAGAAGATTCAGGCAGTAAAGAATTGGCCTAGACCTACTTCCCCGTCGGATATTCGGAATTTCTTGGGTTTGGCTGGTTACTACAGGAGGTTTATGGAAGGGTTCTCTTCCATTGCTTCACCTTTGACTCGATTGACTCAGAAAAAGGTAAAATTCTAGTGGTCCAATTCTTGTGAGAAAAGCTTTCAGGAATTGAAGACTAGATTGACCACCGCTTCAGTGTTGACCCTACCCGAGGGTTTGGATGATTTTGTGGTGTACTGTGATGCTTCCAAGGTCGGTTTGGGTTGCATTTTGATGCAGCGGGGTAAGGTAATTGCTTATGCTTCTAGACAGCTTAAGGTTCATGAGAAGAACTACCCTACTCATGATCTTGAGCTAGAAGTCGTAGTCTTTGCTTTGAAGATTTTGAGACATTACTTGTATGGTATGCATGTTGATGTGTTCATGGATCACAAAAGTCTTCAGTATGTGTTCTCTCAACAGGAGTTGAATTTGCGTCAAAGGAGATGGATTGAGCTCCTTAAGGATTATGATATGAGTGTGCTTTACCACCCGGGTAAAGCCAATGTTGTGGCTGATGATTTGAGTAGATTGTCCATGGGTAGTGTGGCCTTGATTGAAGATGGGAAGAAAGTATTGGTGAAATATGTTCATCGACTTGCCCGATTGGGAGTGCGACTTATGGACTCGACCGAAGGTGAAGTTATTATCCAAAATGGTGTTGGATCATCTTTCGTATCGGAGGTGAAGGCAAAGCAAGATAAGGATCCTATTCTACTTCAGCTTAAAGGTGCGGTTCATCAGCGGCGGGTTGAGTTTTTCTCCCAAGGGGGGGATGGTGTGCTCCGTTATCAGGGTCGTCTATGTGTGCCATATGTATATGGGTTGAGACAGTAGATTTTGACTGAGGCCCACAATTCTAGATATTCCATTTATCCAGGTGACACCAAGATGTACCGTGATATATGGGAAGTCTTTTGGTGGAATGGTATGAAGAGGGACATAGCCGGGTTTGTCGCTAAGTGTCCGAACTATCAGCAGGTGAAGGTGGAGCACCTGTGACCGGGTGGCATGATTCAGGATATTGACCTTACCACTTTGAAATGGGAAGAGATCAATATGGACTTTATTACTGGTTTGCCTCGTACTCGAAGGCAACACGATTCAATTTGGGTGATTGTCGATCGGATGACCAAGTAATCCCACTTCTTGGCTGTTAAGACTACTGATTCAGCGGATGATTATGCTAGGCTCTACATTCGGTAGGTAGTTCAATGGCATGGTGTTCCATTGTCCATCATTTCAGATAGAGGTCCTCAGTTTACATCTCAGTTTTGGAGGTCATTTCAGAGAGGTCTTGGTACCCAGGTGAAGCTTAACACAACTTTTCACCCTTAGACAGATGGCCAGGCAGAGCACTATGCAGACTTTGGAGGATATGTTAAGACCTTGTGTTATTGATTTCAAAGGTAATTAGGATAATCACTTACCTCTTATTGAGTTTGCCTACAATAACAACTTCTACTCCAGTATTCAGATGGCTTTTTATGAGGCCCTTTATGGTCGGAGGTGTAGATATCCTATTGGTTGGTTCGAGGTTGGTGAGGCATCTTTGATTGGTCCAGATTCTGTACATGAGACCATGGAGAAGGTTCAGCTTACTCGGGAAAGGTTGAAGACCGCTCAGAGTCGACAGAAATTATACGCGGATGTGAGAAGAAGAGAGTTGGAATTTGAAGTTGATGATTGAGTTTTTCTGAAAGTGTCACCCATAAAGGGTGTGATGAGATTTGGCAAGAAAGGAAAGCTTAGTCCCCGTTTTGTAGGTTCTTATCGGATTTTGAGGAAGGTTGGTAGTGTTTCTTATGAGTTGGACTTGCCTTCGGATTTGGAAGCTATTCATCCGGTGTTCCATGTTTCCTTGTTGAAGAAATGTGTTGGTGATCTAGACTTGATTGTTCCTTTGGAGGATGTAGGGGTGAAGGATAGTCTCACTTATGAAGAGGTTCCCGTGGAGATCCTTGACCGTCAGGTTCGGAGGTTCAGGAACAAAGAAGTCACTTCGGTGAAAGTCCTTTGGAGGAACCATCTTGTAGAAGGTGCTACTTGGGAAGCGCATGAAGGCCAAATATCCTCATCTCTTTCATTCTGATCTGCTGCATCTTGAGATAATAGTTTCCTCCTTAGTATATTTCCCCGAATCTATTCTGTCAGTTTCTCTCATGATCCTAGCATGTATGCATGTTTTTGAAGTTAGTTATCATGTTTTCAAGTTAAAAAGTTCAGTTTTCATGATTTACTCCTTGAATTCCATGTTTTGATGTCTTGTTGGGCTGTTTTCTCTTCAGTTTTCCATTGTTTAGTCTTTATTAGAGGATGAATGATCCCAAGGGGGAGATATTGTAACACCTCGGAAATCAAACCAGCTATCTAAGTTGAAATCTCAGAGAGATTTCATGTTTCAAAAATGACGGGTCCAAACCACGGATCGTGGTTTGAACCACGGGTCGTGGAATGGATCCATGATTTGTACTTCTGCAGGGTTAGACTCTGGTATGAGAATCACGAGTGGGTTCTACGGACCATATGTCATGCCCCGAGGTTACCCCCTGGATGTAACACTGGACTTGGGACCACAAGTGCCCCAAGCTAACCCCTTGGTCATAGCATACTCAAGCATAACAATAAATAATAGCGGAAGCATAATAAGGGAAACCGAAAGTAGGCAACATAATAGATAAGTTTGGAAATCATATAAAGATACAAAGTCTCGGAAGAACTCCGAAACCGTCTAAGTCTGAAAAGCCTCGACTCATAGAATAAAGAGTTGCTAGGACAAGACCCTAGCTAACTCGAAGTACGGAAATAAGAAGCTAACATAACCAGGAACATAACTAGTCCTCGACCTAAGAGGACTCACCACCAGCTGATAAGATATGGCCTGGAAACTCTAGCCACGAGTCTGAGAAGGGATACCTGAATCTGCATCATCAAAGGATGCAGCGCAAGAAATGCAATCAGTACTATGGAATGTACTGAGTATGTGACCGATGCATGAATCATAATAAAATAGTTTAAAACATGCTTAAGAATGAACTTATAACATAAAGAAAGGACGTGAAATAATATCAAGGTGTAAGACAATAAAACATAATATAAAGCTTAAGCTTCATAGTATAGAATCATATAACTTCATAGCTTGAAAATAACACGTGGGAGTTTCTCTTAACCGACATAAACCATACTGAGCTACATGGAGTCCAGTGCCTTGCACCCACACTGAAAAAGGTTGTCCTAACTGACCAAAGTTAGAACCATGTCATAAAGGATCCTGTCATAAGCCTCAGAGGGCAACCTACAGGGCAACGTAGTTTTGGACTTGGGTTATCTGAACCATCATCTCTCGGTGCTAAATACTACACCCAAAACATAATAGCATGAGTTCATATACATGTGACATATCTAATGCCAAACTTGTTCATAACTTATTCATACCCCAGATCATCATATTACTCATGAGTTTTAGTTTTGAAAATGGCTCATGAGCATTGATGGAACATCGGGTGTCTTGTCTTGCATAATACTTCATTACATGGAAAAACTTGCATACTTCATGACTTGTAAAATTTGCATAGCTTTAGTTCAATTTCATAAATCATATATTTTCATAGAACATAGGAACTAGGCATGCACATGCTTGAAAATCCATAAGGAACATGCTATCAAATCCAATTTGCTTAAATCAACTTCATGCATGTAGAAATTTTCATGGTTATGCTTCAATTCATGAAATAAGAGTTAACATGTAAAATCCCATGTAAAATCATGCCATTAAATAGAAATTTCATAATCAAATCATGAGAAGATTATATTTAGTAAAACCCATAAGAATTGGGTAAGAACCCTAAATTAAAGATCATGAAATCAAAACTTGAATTAGGGGTTTTGGGCACAAGAGTGAAAGGAACCCATTGTTTATTACCCACATACCTTGATTAAAGCTAACCCACTTGAATTGAAAAGACTTAGGAGGCTTGAACTTGGAGCTTGAGACTTGAAGCTTGGAGAGGAACTTTTCCTTTTTGGGAGAAGAATGAAAGTCTTAGAATGAACTTAGGCTAATGAGGGTGAAAACCCTTCTTGAAATAGTCAAAACGACATCATTTAGGAGTTAAAAAGGTGGGGAATAACTAAAATACCCCTGGGAAATAACTTAGGAAAAGCTGTTAAAAGGGTTGACCTTCAGTGACCACGGGTCAGTTCTACGGGTCGTCGTTTGAACTACGACCCGTGGTTCCACTCGTGGTTCCTGACAGGAACTTTCAGACTGCAGAAGTATTTCTACGGGTTAATAGGACGGACTCGTAGAATGAATGGCGAGTCATCATTTGGACTCATGGTTCCTGGGGACTTAGTTGGTCTCTGGTTAAACCATGAGTCAAGACTACGGTTCGTTGTTTGAACGAAGGGTCATAGAATTGAGTCGTCATCTCTGAGGGGAATTAGTTGATCTCTAGATTCAAACCACGACTCAAATGATGGGTCATCATTTAGACGACGAGTCATCAAATCAAGTCGTGGAACCTGGGGGGCTTACCATCCCTCTGATATGGTTCCACGAGTCAACAGGATGGACCCGTGGTTTGAACCACGGTCCGTAGAACCCACTCGTGGTTCCAGACCAGAGGCTAAACCAAATAGACAGGAACCACGGTTCCATTCCATGACCCGTGGTTCAAACCATGGTCCATGGTTTAGACCCGTCATTCCTGAAACATGGAATTTTCTGAGATTTTTAACATAGATAGACGTTTTGAGTTCTGAGGTTTCACACCGTATTTCATTCTACGGGTCGTAATATCCACTCATGGAACCTAACTTGAGGGCTAACTGTTTCCCCAGGGACCACGAGTCAAGTCTACGACTCGTCATTTGAATGATGGGTCCATCCTATGACTTGTGAAACCTGGTTCAGAGGAGTTCATATTTCCCCAGAATGACGACTCAATTCTACGACCCATCGTTCAAACGACGTACCATAGTCTTGACTCGTGGTTTGACTAGAGACCAGCTGGGTCCTCAGAAACCACGAGTCCAAATGATGACCTATCATCCTTTCCACAGATCCGTCTTGTTGAGTCATGGATTGTCTTTTGTGACTTGAAGCCTTGGCCAAGAATCACGAGTTGGAACCACGGGTCGTGGTTCAAACGATGACCCGTAGAACCAACCCGTAATCCCTGAAACTGACCATTTTCTAGCTTTTTCTTAATTATGTCCCAGGGGTATTTTAGTCATTTCCCACCCTTTTTAACTCCTAAATGATGCCATTTTGACTATTTCAAGAAGGGTTTTCACCCTCATTAGCCTAAGTTCCTTCCCAAATCTTCATTCAACTCCCAAAAAGGAAAATTTCTTCTCCAAGATCCAAGTCTCAAGCTCCAAGTTCAAGCCTCCTAAGTCTTTTCAATTCAAGTGGGTTATCTTCAATCAAGGTATGTGGGTAATCAATAATGGGTTCTTTTCACCCTTGTGCCAAAAACCCCTAATTCAAATTTTGATTTCATTATCTTCAAATTAGGGTTCTTATCCAATTCTTATGGGTTTTGCTAAATATGATCTTCTCATGATTTGATTACAAAATTTCTATTAAATTGCATGATTTCACATGGGTTCTTACATGTTACTTCTTATTTCATGAATTGAAGTTTAACCATGGAAATTTCTACATGCATGAAATTGATTTAAGCAAATTAGATTTTGATAGCATGTTCCTTATGGATTTTCAAGCATGTGCATGCCTAGTTCCTATGTTCTATGAAAGTATATGTTTTATGAAATTAAACTAGAGCCATGCAAATTTTACAAGTCATGAAGTATGCAAGTCTTTCCATGTCATGAAGTATTATGCAAGATAAGACACCCGATGTTCTATCAATGCTCATGAGCCATTTTCTAAGCTAAAACTCATGAGTAGTATGACGATCCGGGGTATGAACTAGTATAAACAAGTATGAACAAGTTATGAACAAGTTTGGCATCAGATATGTCACATGTATATGAGCACATGTTATACGTTTTGGGAGTAGTATTTAACACCGAGTTGGACAGGGTGATAGTACTCATGGTCCCAGAACTACATGCCCCCGTAGGTTCTAAGTCCCCTCTATGGGCATCAGATTTAGTGATCACGCCACATGTCATGCCTCTATACCCTGGCAAGGTATATTGGGTTCTTTTAATGGGGCGGATACATTGGAATCCATGTAACTCAGTATGGTTTATGTCGGTTAAAAGAAACTCCCAAATTTTTATTTTCAAGCTATGAAGTTATATGATTCTATACTATGAAAGTTAAGCTTTATAATATGTTTTATTTTTTTATACCTTGACATTATTTCATGTCCTTTTTTATGTTATAAGTCCATATCAAGCATGTTTTAAACTATTTTTATCATGATCCATGCATCGCTCACATACTCGGTACATCTTATAGTACTGACGCATATCTTGCGCTGCATCTTTTGATGATGCAGATTTAGGTGTTCCTCATCAGGCACGTGGCTAGAGTTCCCAGGCCACATTTCATCAGCGGTTAGTGAGTCCTATTAGGTCGAGGACTAGCTATGATCCTAGTTATGTTAGCTTTTATTTCTTAACTTCGAGTTAGCTAGGGTCTTGTCCTAGCAACTCTTTATGTTATGAGTAGAGGCTTTTCAGACATAGACAGTATTCAAAGTTCTTTCTAGACTTTGTATTCTTATGTGATTTCCAGACTTATCTATTACATTGTCCTTATTTAGATTCTTCTATTATGCTTCTGTTCTTGTTTTATTGTTATGCTGGAGTATGCTATGACCCAGGGGTTAGCTCGGGGCGTTTGTGGTCCCAAACCCCGTGTTACACCCAGGGAGTAACCTCGGGGCGTGACAAATAATATCCTCAATGTTAGACTCCTCCGTCTCCCGCGATATCGGATATACATATACCAGGATTGGCATAATAATAATAATATCTTCAATGTTAGACTCCTCCATCTCACGCGATATCATATATAAATATGCTGAATGACAAACTTGGCATAATTATAAGGATGCATAAATATCTGCGGCATAAATATGCAAACGAAAATATCCTCAATGTTAGACTCCTCCGTCTTACGCGATCTTGGATATAGGTATGCTGGATGCAAGATTTGGCATAATAATGATGAAGCAAAGATATCCTCAATGTAAAACTCCTCCATCTTATGCAATATTGTATATAGATATGATATTGGGTCGATCCTGCATAACAAGTGCGACTTAGAGATTCCTCTGAATATCATCCTCTTTGAAACCGATTGGTAGAGGGAAATGATCTTCGCAGCAAATGTTTATCTGCGGTATTTGATGATGATGGTCCTCTTGACATGGTCCTCTTGACATGCAAATATGACATGGTCCTCTTGACATGCAAATATGACATGGTCCTCTTGGCATGGTCCTCTTGACATGGCCCTCTTGGCATGGTCCTCTTGACATGGCCCTCTTGGCATGGTTCTCCTGACATGGAAATATGATAATGATGTAGATGATCATGCAATGCATGCGTAGCAGTTGCAGAAAATATCACCTTTAATTTTTTTATTGTCCTGTTGACTCCTTTGTGCGTACCATTTTTGAACATCGTCTGTTCGTGGTAATTTTGGACTTGCTGGGGATTGGCGGAGAACGTCATCGATCTCTCATTTAGCATCCTAATTTGAGGTTAACCAAAATGTCTTGATCTGCTTGGGGACTCGAGAATGTTGTCGATCTCTCTTTATTTAGTAGCTCTTGCAAACTACAAGAAGATTGGCCCATTCCAGGGACTTTTTCCTCTTCGATTCCTTCTCGCCGTTTCGGCTTTTATCGCCAAATTTGGGGCATCTGGTCTTACTGCGTTTTATTGAATGCATTGGATAATGAGGGGATTTCACTGATTTCTAACATACTTTTTAGGACAACCTGCATCCACAGAAAAATTGTTAGTTTTTGGTGAAACTGATCTGTGTTGACCTCCTTCGATCTTCTGCTCCTTGCTTTGTCTTTGCTGGGTGCTTTCCACTCTTGGGAACTCATCGTCTTTGACTTCCTGGGTCACGGTATACATAAGACAAAGTCAAGTTATAAAGGAGTAAAACTAATCTGTTTTGAAGATTTTTCAAACAAGTTTTTCGAAAAACAAAGAATTTTGAAAAATGATAGTTTGAAAAGGTCTATGCCCGTCATGTTATATGCTAGATCAACGAATGTCCTTTATTCGATGCCTTGACATTTTTGACATACTGCTGGCGGACTCTAAAGATCCTTTGTCGTCCCAGCATGGGGAGTTCAAAATATTTTTTCCAAAATCTATCATAACTGGAGATTAATTCCCCTCGGACTTTGTTATAACTGGGGATTTTTGAAGTAGATTCTGATATCTCGGTGTTGGGGAACTCTTTGAAGTATAATTCCAAACTTTTGAATAAAGCTTGGTGGAAATTTTGAGGTCTTCCTCAAAATTTCTGCCCCAGTTAAAAGTTTTGCGATGAATCTCACTCCATTGGCAAGGAACTTGAGACTCTGTGGGGATTACAAGATTCTTTCTCAATATTCATTTTGGTTGCTCTTTTGCACATTCTGTATTCTGACTTATTTGGAGGATGATCTTCGCCTTTTGAATTTTTGAGATTCCTTTCTCGAAAATTCTGCCCAGTTTCCATTTCCTGGGTGATATGATCAAACCGTTGTGGCGCCTACGTATCCTGTTGAGGCAGAAATCAGGTCAAACATAGTTCCCACACTTGTAGTGGGAGAATGTTGGAAATAAACAAAGGGATACCGAGGCCGGCAAAGGCTGCCTACGTATCTCATTCTTGAGAAATCAGGTCAAACGTAGTTCAAGATAGGGAGGGGAAAGATAGATTTTTCTAAGGGATTGATCGAAGCCGACACAGGCCACCTACGTATCTCATTCTTGAGAATCCAGGTCAAACATAGTTCATACATAGAGGATAGGGAGTTTTTAAGCTATTAAAATGATTATAATTCGAAAATGCGATTACAGGAAAAGAAATACTATCTTAGGCATAGTAATCTCTTTACAGCATCAGAGCTTCTATAGGCTTAGGCCATACTTGATTATCCATCTTGGATAAAATCAAAGCTCCTCCAGATAGCACTTTTTGGATGATGTACAACCCTTGCCAATTTGGTGCAAACTTTTCTTTGTCTCGTAGGAGGAAAAGATTAACTGTCCATTCTCCGGATTGAATCATGGATTGACAAATAAGTTTTGAGAGATGATGATTGTGCTCATTCTCATTATATTATTGTAGGACCAGTCAAAGATGTCAATGTATGGCTTGAGCAGACCGATAAGTTCTTTCTTTTGCGCCTTTGTCAAATGAACACCGATGCTAATTTCCTTGACTTGACCGTTGCCTCCCAGATTGAACACCTCAAACTCTTTTAGGTGGGGCCTTTCCTGGTCTTAAAAGTTCTTGGACTTCTCGGTTGTTCATTCCAGGACCATGATTTCTTCAACATACCCTTCAAAATCATTATCGTCTAGCTTGATTTGTTCATTAAGCTCTTGACATGATATGACAGTGGCAGGTTTTAAGCTATTATTACTGAAATCATAAACAAATCAAGTTAGATGGTACCAAGTGAATAAATAACAAAGGTTTTTAGAATACGAGAGACTTTCATTTGAAATCCAAAAATATTTATAAACCATGGCTATAACTCGCACGAATGTAGGTTCATTCCTTTTGGAAAGCTGTAAAATAGTGTGAGGAACATTAAAACATAAAGGGTGGGTTCGAACACTCATCCGGACTATCACCGATTTTCATAGAATAGAATCTTTGTCTACCCAGCCGAGTGGAGAGTCACGAGGGGAGTTGCGACCCTATTCTGTAACTTTTCGCCAGGCTTGGCATCCCTGATCATGGCTGCTCCAGGGATTTCTTCTGTTATAACATCGCATTCCTCGAACAGCTTCCCTATTTTATCCTCCAACCCATCGCTGGGAGGATCGATACGCACTGGGAATGACTGATATAAGTGAGGTAACGACTTTGGCAATCCCGACTGCTTCTCCACCTTGTCTTTTTGGGCTATATACTCTAACTCGTGTTTGATCAGCTTTCCATGGGTGCTTATTGGATCAGTCATACCATCAGAATTCTTCCCCAGCCCTAAGCTAGGCTCGTGTCTGCTTCTTAGCATTGTAGTTGTAAGTATTTTATAGATGGGTGGCATGGAAATTTAAGGAGAAAGATCTTCTCCAGTGGCATTGACAATCTTTACGGTGTAGAAATCGCTTCTTCTCAGGACTTTTTCAATCACAAGGACACAATCATTAGGGCGGCTCAGGTAACTCCCCTCACCGTGAATCACCACCTCATGCTCCTCCCAGATGAACTTTACCATTTGATGCAATACAGATGGCATGGATCCATCTCCGTAGATCCATGGTCTTCCCAAAAGAAAATTATAGGTGGTGGTAATATCCATGACTTGGAATTCCACTTGGAACTCAGGGGGTCCCATTAGGATATGCAAATTGACCTTTCCGATAGTGTCCCTTTGACCCCTATCGAAGGCTCTCACATTGATCCCGCTCTGGCAAACCTTTCTCGGGTCATAGTCTAGCTGAGTGAGTGTGGCTAGCAGGCAAATGTTCAGACCTGAACCATCGTAAATCAAAACTCCATTTATAATATTCTCTTGACATTTGACAGTGACGTGCAAGGCCTTGTTGCGCATTAACCCTTCAAAGGGTAGTTTAGTAATACTCAAAGTAGCTATACCTTTTTCCAGCATTTCTGGCATTTCCTAATTTTTAGGGCTAACCGACACTATTGACTTGCTCACGACCTATTCTTCATCAACCTCTATCATGTTAACAGTGGCTTTTCTGTGATTCGGGAGTGGGTTATCATTAATATTGGTCGGTGTTGTTTGTAGTGTGACCATTCTTTGATCAATCAAATCCTAAATTTTATGTCTTAGGTTAATGCAATCTTCGGTATCATATCCGACTCCTCCAGAATAATAAGCACAATGTCGGTCAGCCCTGAAGAAATGAGAGTCGGGATTACCTGGTTTAGGTTGTATGGGATGAATAAATCCAGCAGCCTTCAATCTCTTATATAACTGAGTTCTGGTTTCAGCTACGAGTGGGTGTTCGGTTCTTCGGTTTGGTTTTAACAAAGTTCGGTTTGGTTCTTTGGTTTTTGGTTTTACAAAAATATGCACCGAACACTGAACCAAACTAATTCGGTTTGGTTCGGTTTTTTGAACTTTGATTCGGTTTAGTTTGGTATTTTTAAATCGGTTTTTTCGGTGCAAGTGAGAAACAAAATTATCAAAATAGTTTTAGCAATTGGCAATGGCATGTATGACAAAATTAAAATGCCTAGACTCTAATAAATGACGAGCACATATAGCTGCTGCCTAAATGCAACACTTGCCTTTGCTGAACATCATCCCTGGCTTTTCCGCTACTATTTTCTTCAATGACTCCATTATAATTATTGGAAAAAAAGTGATGAATACAATAAGAGGAATTAAGAGTGATAATTGATGATGTGAGTTGATAAGTTGTTCAAGGAATAATGAATTAATTGAAACCCCCCTTGAAGCTATTTATATACTACTAGTGACTTGTGAAGATTCAATATTTCTATGTTTATAAATTAAATTATAAATTAAATATAATATAAATATTTTTTTTAAAAAATATTAATAAAAGTTCGGTTCTTTAGTGCGCGGAAGAACCGTTACCTTTAAACCGAACACAGAATCGAAGAATCGAAGTACCGAAAAAAAAACCCAAAACCGAATCGAAGAACCAAAATCGAAGAACTGAACTAATTTGGTTCGGTTCAGTTTTTTGGTTCTACGGTTTTTATGCCCACCCTTAGTTTCAGCTAACTGGGTGAAAGTCTGAGGAGCTTTCTTTTCCAAATTTGGATGAGGGAGATTTGTATTGGCGGGAGGAGGAACCTGGCGGTTATTCTGGTTCTCGGGAACCTTTTGATACACTTGAAAGTTTAAGGGAGGAGCTTGGTAAATGGGTTGCACATTTGGTTGTGGAACTTGGTATATGGGCTGCACGTTTGGTTGTGGATCTTGGTATATGGTCTGCATGTTTGGTTGTGGAGCTTTTTATATGGGCTGAGTATAGTAAATCGGTTGAGGATTTTGTGGAGCTGGGGGAGGGGTTGTTTGAACAAGTGATATTTTATGGTAGGCTTTAAAGGGTTTCTTTGGTTTCGTGCTAGGACTGGAGGATACTGAAGATACCTCTTCCCTCTTCTTCTTTGGAAATCCTGTCGATCCTGCGAACGCCGAGGCCTTGGCAATCTTGCCGCTACGAAGACCTTCTTCAATAATTTCACCAATCTTAACTAGATCGGCAAATTTTGCTTTAATTGCTGATATCATTTTATCATAAAACTCTGACTCTTAAGAGTGCATAAACACCACTCTTATCTCTTCTTCTGTCATGGGAAGCCGAACTCTCGCCGCCTCCTTCCTCCATCGGTAGGCATAGTCTCTGAAGTCCTCATTTGAATTTTGTATGATGTGTCCCAGAGAGTATCGATCTGGGATGACTTCTACATTATATGCAAATCTTTGGGTGAAATCTCGGGTGAGATCACTCCATTTAGACCTTTTTTCAGTTCCTAAGAGGTGAACCACTCTAAAGCCTCTCCGCTCAGACTTCGACTAAAAAGCCTCATTAATAGGGCGTCATTCTTTCGGGCGCCAGATATCTGGTTGTAATAGCTTCTTAAATGGGCTTCAGGATTTCCAACACCATTGAAGATCTCAAACTTGGGAATTTTTAATCCTTCTGGCAGGTCCATTTTGGGATGTATACAGAGATCATCATAGTCATAGCCTTTATCATAAGACGAACCTCGTAGTTCTCTGATCCTGGCTATTTATTCTTTCATCTACGCCATGTCAAGATCATGTTTCTTTTTCGCGACTCTTAGCACTTTCTCCTTCTCCTCACACTGATCCAGCTCAGGGCATTCTTGGAGACCGGTGTATAGCTCTAGTATGGTGTGGAAAGTGTTTGGTGTCATGTTTTGGACGAGAGGGGGTTGGACGCGTGGAATGGCATTTGGATATGTGGGAGTGTAATTATGTGGTTTAGCGACGTTGGGGTGGTTATTTTAAGAGTTATAGGTATTTAGTGGCGTATTATGGCAGTTCGTAGGAAGGTTTGGTGGATTATAGGGGTTATCATTTTGGTTAGGAGGCTGGACAAGAGGAGTATGAGTTTGGTACAAAGACCTGACTTGGGAAGGGTTATTGGAGGCAGGTTCGTTGGATGGCCTGGGAATGGAGGAGGAAGGGATATCTCTTGGTTGGTTTTTAGTCAATGGAGAGTTGAGTGGAGGAACCTGGAGAGGGGGCTGAGAGTTTCCCAGTGCCGGAGTGTTGGCAGTGATAGCTAGGCTAGCCATATCTTTGGCCTTTTGTACTTCCTCTTGCATCTTTTCCAATTTTCTTGCAAGCTCTTCAATCATTTCGCTTTGCTCAGTGATAACATTGTCTATAAAGGCCAAAGCATTCTCTTCTTCACTATCAGTCATTTTTCCTTTAGAAAAGCGAAGGTTAGAGGATGAATTCAGGTATGCTTTTGATCGGGTGAAGTAGGGATGTTCGGCCAGTTTCGTCAATACAGATCAGTTTCTATTACCTGTTGAGGAGAAAAACAACTCAAAGGTCAACATGTTAGATTCCATTAGTGATAAACAATACAAGATATTTGACAAGAAATAAACACATAAGAATTGCTTTAAACACATAAAAGTTACTTTTTGTCAAGGCAAATTGATCCACGGGTAATTTGCTCGAGGGTTCAATGGACAGGAATTTGCCCATTGATTTTGGATAAGTGGATTTTATCAGGAAGATTGACTAGACGAGTCTTCATCTCCTGAAACTTTGTCTGTTGCATTTCCGAATCTTTTCTGCACTTTCCTCAAAGTGGAGAAATGAAAATTTCTCAAAGATAGGGGCCGGGCCTTGAAGGCTGCCTACGTATCTCATAAAGGAGAATTCAGGCCCTACGTAGTTAAGGTGGATAAAGGGGATATATTTTCATTTCCACTATCTTTTGATTACAAAGGAAAAGTAAAGACAAAAGGAAAATAACTACAATAACTTTGCTACTTTTAAAGCTTCTTTGGATAGTGGTGGGTCCTAGTCTTCTTGATCTTCAGTCTTCAAGGGTAATCTGGTGCGAACTGGAGGTTGATCTTCCCAATGTGAATCAGATGCTCCAGGTGAAAGTGGAAGGCACGACACTTCTTTATGTCGTGACCTCTTATTCCATCGTGATAGAGACATATGTCATCGTCCTTTTTCCATTTTGCGGTCCCCTTTCTCTTTCTTCTCTCTGCAGGGTGGAGGATCCTAGCTTGAATCAACTTGAAGTAGATGTCTTCGTAGCTGTCCTTGAAGGTAGAGAAGTCCAAATGATATATAAGGATATCTTCGGTAATAGGCATTCCAGGTTTGACCCGGTCACATGCTAGTATGGCGTAGGACTCGAAGAGGTGGGCAATTCATCCATCGTTGACCATTTCGTGGACTTTTGTCCTCAAAATCTCGCATTCATCAGTAGTGTGCCCTTTCTGGAATGTATGGTAGGCACATTTCTTGTGCTTATCTTTCAGATCATATTAGGGTCCCTAGGCCTCGTCTGGGTGCAATGTACCCTTTGCTTGCAAGATCTGATAAATGGTAGAGATTTCAACGACCTCAGGGTCCATTAGAAAGTTCTTGGAGTGGGAAGTCAGGATGATTTGCTCATCACCTTTTCTGAACCTAGATGGCCAGAAGACTGCATCCTTGGTCTCAGACCAATTTTTCATCTCTTCTATGAGTTCCTCCAGAGTGATAGGGAATTCTTTTGGTTCGGGGATCTCCCCTTTAGGCTCCTCAAACATTTTCTCTTTTTCCTTCTCCAGCTTCTCAATCATTTCAGCAGCAGTTTCAAAGTCCAAAATCAGTTGTTTGATCTCTCGAGCAAAGTATCTTTTAAAGACTGCCCTTGGCTTTCCCAACATTTGATCCAACATGACAATTCTAGATTTGGTCTTGGCAGTCTGTTCTTCCACTTCCCTTGTCTTGGCTAGAGTTTCTTCAGTTAGTCGGTCAATTTCCCGGTTCTTTCTCTGAACTTCTTCGATTTCTTTCTCAATTTTGACTTGGGCCAACATCTTATCGACTTTAGCCATTTGCTCTTCTGTGATGGCTATCTCCTTATCCATTTTTGCAGATTTGGCTAGTGCGGCTTCAGTGAGTCATTCCACCTGCCTAGTCCGTTCCTCGATCTCGATGATCTTTTTGTTGATCTCTTCCATTCTCCTGAGTCTGGCTTCTTTGGTATCTATATCTTGTCAACTTACTGTGGGATAGAGAAAAAGCTTTTAGGTACGGTTGGGGTAGGGTTCGGACTTTTCTGGAGAAACTGAGGGACTCGAGGAGTAATTTTGGTCGGACTTTGCATAGTGGGCTATATATTCTGCCTACGGTGTTCTAGAAAATTTTGACATGGAGTGGACCAATTTTCCTTGATTCAAGCAACACACATAGCACATAAAGCAGTTTATATCATAATCATAATAAATATCGCGTCCTAATTGGGTAACCTTTTTATGCCAAGGATAGGCCCAGCGAGTTCGAAAGATGTATGTGTCGTATTTAAACCATTTTATTGCTCCAAAATAGCGTATATATATATATGGAAAACTTCCCTTTTATAGGGATACAAATGCTGGCTGAAAGGGGATACATTTTTTAAGGGAAGGGATAAATACATAAAAGTTATGCCCACGCAGGAGCAATTTTAGGGAAAGTACATATATGCACAAAAATAAAACTCGCGCAGGGGTGAAGATACTAAAAATATGATGTGGAATGCCCATCCTCCGTCCTGCTCCTCTTGGATGCTCCGGCAATGCTCCTGAGTTCGAATTGGCTTAACCACATGTCAATCTAAAGTTTTACCACTTGTTCATGCATATGCAATGCCCCGGCTTCCAAGGCTTTCTTGGTCATTTTAGAGTCAAACCGGGCTATTCCTATTCTCATGTCTTCGAGTTCCTGAGCCAATCCTTCTATGATGCGATCTTCTTCTGGTTTCATAAGAAATTCTCTCTCTCTTCTAGCCATTAACTCTTAGAGATTCAGTAACTGTAGACGGGCATTGGGTCTAGAATTAACCCGCGGATCTGATATAGCTACTCATTCGATGTCTGCTTTCAACCATTGCTTGTAACCGTCCACATACCCAGGATCGAACCTATCTGGGGCCAGTGTCTCCGAACCTATTTTTTCGAGTGTTTTCCAATTATGACAGATTTTTCCAGCCTTCGGGACCTTTTTATCTTCATCATAGTCGATGATATAGCAACCCATGTGAACAGTTGTTGGCTTAATTTGGACCCTTCCAAATTGTCTATGTACCCTTTGCAGAGCATAAGATCGGATTCCCCGAATTCCCAAAGAGGGAGGAAAGCCAGATCATGACATCTCACGACTACTTTTGTTGAGTGAAAATCACGAAACATCATCTAGACATTATCTTCTCATAGCTCGCAAAAGGCTTGCGCACATCCTATCTTGGTCCTATTCCTCATGCCTTGGCTACGAAGTACTTCTGCCAATATTGTGAAGTTATCGAGTCCATGTGGGTTGGGGATCGCCTGACTCCCGTCGACTTTGGCCAAATGCTTGAGAATCCAATACTGTAGAAGTAGGTTGCACCCTTGGAAGTAACGATGACCATTTTTTCACTTTCCCAAAGCTCTATAAATATCGGATAAATGACCAGAACTAAAGGAAAATAGTGGATGGTTCCTTCGTCCGACAGTCCATGAAACATGGTATGGGCTACCATTATTACCCGGGTGTTGATGCTGAGATGTTCATTCAGTGGAAATACCATGATTCCTAAAAGAGCCATAGAGAATGCCAAGGCTCGAGTTTCATCCCACTCTTGAAATGTGTAAAACTCATTCTAGTACTGAAAGAACCCCCCTTTAGTGCCAAAGCGGTTGTAGAGTACTTGGAAGGAAATACTTGGACCGGTTATCCACGGGCATTGATTTTCCCATAGATGGAGATACTTGGCAATCTGAGTTGGGGCGGGCTTATTTGGTATTATGATTCCTTGTTGAGGTCTTAATTTCCTTTCTTTGACCGTTCCCGCAGTTTCTATGCAATCTCTGAGTTTTTCTACTGTTGGAGTCATTTCCATCGTCCCGAATTGGAATACCATTTTCTCGCTATCCCAATACCCCATTAGGACTTCAATCAGTTCTGGCCATGCTTCCATTTCTAATAGAGACAGTAAATGACCCATGTACTGTCGGACTGTCTTCTGACGATTAGGACCCAAATCTATCCACCACATTTGGAGGAGTAGAGGAGCCTTTTTCAACACATCAAATTTGAGGAATTTTGACATCCTACAAAATAGAATAACCCGTTAGGCCCCACCTTAGAACAATAGTCCGGTTACAACACATACGTCTTTCAAACGGCACATACTTGGATGCTATGTCGTTGGGTAGGAAACCCGTTGACATGTTTTTGGCAGTTTACTAATGGACTTAATATCCCTTGGATATTAAAACGTCCTGGGCTAATGCCTATTTCGGATTTGGTTTTTCTCTATCCTGAGTTTCTAGAATAGGTTTGAAATTGACCGAGAACCCAGAGAGACAACCAAGGCTAAAACAACAAGTGACCGTTAACCGACCGCGAGTCAACTACTTCACTCATCTGTTTTGAAAATTGTGTGTTTTGTTAAGAACAACTACAAATACTTGCGTAATCGCCTTTTTACCTCTAATGCAATCTAATGTTTTGCCAAGGGAGGCGAAATATGCAGTGAACAGTTATAATTTGTAAAAAGTAAGCGAATAAGGAAAGCGATAAAATTACTAATTATTACAATTCTGAATAGTTAGTCAAATAAGTTAGTTGCAAACAATAAGGTTAGAACCTAGTTGAATTATCCCCAGCAGAGTCGCCATTTCTGTTTTCAGAAAAAATAACTTTAATATTTTGACTATTTTGAAAGTTCGTTTCAAAAACTAACTTAAAGTTCAAAATGTTTTCAAATAAAAGTAAGAGTCGCCACTTAGTTTTATAAAAAAAATTTGTCTTTTTAAAGTAAGAGTCGCCACAGATAAAGACTTAATTTTTTTTGAGAATTTGGCTAAGTGGTTCTTATTAATATCCCGGAAGGTTTTAAAGGCACTCGAAATATCCGCTAACTTGTGGTTATTCGGACTTGTTTGAAAATAGCTTATTTTGACTAACTTTTGGAAAATGTCTTGTATTTTGATATGAAAAAAAAACATCTTAATTAATTTGAGAAAGCCATAAGGATATAATTTGATAAAAAGATGATTGGCTTTTTAAAGTGAAAACATATAAAGAGTTCGTGTTTTAAACACGAAAAAGAAAACATGCCTGGTTTTTGGCTACTTAAACTCAAAGATGCTAATTATTCATGAAGAAAACATTAAATAATTTGAAGAAGATTAAATCAGAAACGTTTATGCCTTTTGGGAATAATTCAACCAAGTTTAAAGGGTCAGTCTAAATTAATGACAGATAATTCTATCTAAGTAATTAAAGAGTTAAAAAGACATAATTAAACCATTGGCTTAATCTAAACCTGTCTTAAAATCTAGTTTATGGGCCTTCTTTAGGCCCACCGCCATTTCTTTTGGACTTTGGTACAGTCTTTATCTTCTGCTCATTTGGGCTGACTGTTACTGGCCTATGTTCTCAAATCAAATCCATCTTGGACTGCTTCTACCGCTGCTACACATATGGGCTTTGGCCCATTTAAATCAGACTTAGTCCATTTTGGACTTATTGTAGCTGTCGATATCTGCATAGGCTTGGCCCATTTCATCGTTTTCCTATATGATAGCTTCAAATTTTTTGTCCCTTAGGACTTTCACGGGCTGACACGATATTGGGCTTGACCCAACAGAGGGATGCATGGGAGGAGAGTTCAAATGGACTCAGAAATGTCACATGTTACACACACAAAAGATAAGGGGTTAGAAGAGCACTAGTAATCAAATGTATCTCAAAGAAGTGTCCAAGCAAATCGAATTTATGAAGCAATGAATCGTAGTCTAGATATAAATAAAACTAACACATATCTCAATAATTTGCAGTTTTATCACATAACAAATATAATGACCAACAATGGTTCATGCTTGAAACAAGGTGTATCGCCTCACAAGTCTGCACTATGCAAATGACGACTATAAAGAAAACATATTGGTAAAATCAGTTGACTCATACACAACCATATATAAATTATTGATATTCTGGCAGAAAAACTCTAAACTATGAATCGATTGGCAAAGACTATATCAAGAGAACTAAACAGATTTTTCATTCAAACATGTGAGGGAGCGGTAACTAAAAAAAACTTGAAGCAGATTGTTTTAATAGCTTATACATTTATGTTAATCCGAAGCAATTTTCAACCTTAGGCATGATTCAAACAAAGGAAGAACAGTTCATCAGTTAACATCTAGAATGAAACAAAGAGATTTTTCCAAAAGCAAACACATAGTAAAGATAGTAAACATTCTAACCAGAAGGGAACTACATAAAGGCATGGTATTTATAGCAACTGAAACAACCTTTGTAGAGAGAACACCGTCTTAAATTCAAATGGCAGTGCAACATGTTCGAGACTTGATCTTAGCGGCTTATTCCTGACTATGATTCTATAGATTTAGGCATGATAGACTAAAAACAGCAAAGGATTACCAATTTTAAACGAAACTTCGAGCACACTAAAGAGATAAGATTAACCCTTTTCATGCTTGATGAATCAGTTCTATAACAGATAAACGTAGGCATACGTTAGTCATGAAGCAATATCGAACAAACACTGGTATTTCTTTGCTAAGTTTTCACAACAAATAGGGGACATTTAAACAATAGAGCAAATAACACATCAATGTTCATATGAGACCCGTATAACTGGTAAAAAAAAGAAGCAGAAACGTATGAAAAGAGAGAAGGCAAAACAAGATTTCAGTACTTCAACACTTAACAACTATTTCAGCAAATAGGTTTTATAGCTCCAAATAGTCGTTTTTAACACCAAACTAGATAAGAACAACCTAAAACCAACATGGATATCTCTAGGAAAATTGAAGACAAACAGAACTCAAATTCACAACAAAACCAGCCTAAAACCCAACATGAATATCTCTAAGAACATAACTTTGTATTAGTCTAAGCAAACAGAGAAAAGAAGAACGAGAGAAAATATAAGGGTTTACCTCTCTTGAAGAAGCGACTGGAACAATGAGCTTATGCTAGAAGCTTCACCACCGAAAAAGAAATCCAAACGTGAAAAAAGAACTTCGAATCCTTTACTCAAAGATCCCTGAGCTTTGTAAGCTTTTAGGGTTCCTTTTCGCACTGGAAACGTTACCCTCACACTGAAAATAGTGGGGGCTTATATAAGTGGGGATTTGGGATAATTTGGGGTCGATTTTTGGTGTGGGAGAGTGAATTTCCAAGGGTTTCTTGGGGATTTCGTGAGGATTTTGAATCCCTTGCCAAGATAAGGATGTGAGCTGGTGGAATTGTACCTTTTGGTGTAATTTTGAATGGTATTTCTCCCAAAGAATGGAGAGGAACGCAGATTGAAGACACGTATCTCATCCCTAGTACCTTCGTGGTATGATTTCTCATGCCCAGCACGCATAAGTGTATGAGAGAGACGAGGGAAAGGGTGTGGCGCCTAGGGTTTTCTAGCATTGAGAGAGAATGAGGAGAAGGGAGCGTTTGGTTTTTACTATACTTTGTCTGAGTGTTAAAGAGAAAGTGAGAGTAAAGGGTGTGATAAGGTGAGTTGGGCTGGACGGGTCAGGCGGGTCAAGGGAAAGGAGGTGGGCTGGTGGAATTTTTCACACTCCGAGGTTACCCCCTAGGCGTAACACGGGACCTGGGACCACAAGTGCCCTAAGCTAACCCTTGGTCATAGCATTCTCAAGCATAACAAAAGATAAGCAGAATCATAATAGATAAATCTGGAATCACATACATGGATATTCAAGTCAAATAGGAATACAAAATCTAGAAGGAGACTCAAAAGATGCCTATGTTTGAAAAGCCTCTACTCATGCCATTAGAGTTGCTAGGACAAGACCCTAGCTAACTCGAAGTACGGAAAGTAAAAATAGCTAACACTGACTGAGAACATAACTAGTCCTCGATCTAAGAGGACTCACCAACAGTTGACGAAAAGTGTCCTGGAAGCTCTAGCCACGAGTCTGAGTAGGAACACCTGAATCTACATCATCAAAGGATGCAGCACAAGATATGCGTCAGTACTATAGGATGTACCGAGTATGTGAGCGATGCATGAATCATGATAAAAATAGTTTAAAACATGCTTAAGAATAAACTTGTTGCGTAAAGAAGAAATCATAAATAATTATCAAGGTATAAGACATGAAACATGAAATAAAGCTTTAATTTCATAGTATGAAATCATATAACTTCATATCTTGAAAATAAACATGTGGGAGTTTCTCTTAACTGACATAAATCATGCTGAGCTACATGGAGTCCAGTATCATGTACCCCCACTAAAAAGAGCCGTCCTAACCGGCAAAAGTTAGAACCATGTCGTACCAGGATCCTGTCATGATAAGCCACAGAGGGCAACCTACAGTGGCAACATAGTTTTAGACTTGGGTTATCTGAACCCTCGTCTCTCGGTGCTAAATACTACTCCCAAAACATATAACATGTGTTCATATACAACTGGCATATCTGATGCCAAACTTGTTTATAACTTGTTCATAACTTGTTCATACCCCAGATCGTCATACTACTCATGAATTTTGGTTTAGAAATCGATTCATGAGCATTGATGAAACATTGTGTATCTTGTCTTGCATAATACTTCATAACATGGAAAAACTTGCATACTTCATGACTTGTAAAATTTGCATGACTCTTGTTCAATTTCATAATACATATATTTTCATAGAACATAGGAACTAGGTATACACATGCTTGGAAACCCATGAAAAATATATCAACAAATCCACTTTGCTTAAAACACTTTCATGCATGTAGAAATTGAAATGATTAGACTCCAAATCATGAAATAAGAGTTCACATGTAAAAACCCATGCAAAATTATGCAATTCAATAGTAATTTCATAATTAAATCATGAGAAGATCATATTTAGCAAAACACATAAGCATTGGATAAGAACCCTAATTTGAAGATTCATGAAATCAAAATTTGAAGTAGGGGTTTTGGGCACAAGGGTGAAAGGAACCCATTATTGATTACCCACATACCTTGATTGAAGCTAACCCACTTGAATTGAAAAGACTTAGGAGACTTGAACTTGGAGCTTGAGGCTTGGAGAAGAACCTTTCCCTTTTTGGGAGAAGATTGAAGTAATGAGAAGGAACTTAGGCTAATGAGGGTGAAAACCCTACTTGAAATAGTCAAAATAACATCATTTAGGAGTTAAAAGGGTGAGTAATTACTAAAATGCCCCTGGGACTTAAATAAGAAACTGCAGGAAAAAAGGCCGCTTCACAGACTACCCGACGGGCGTCGCGCCCACGATGGCCCATCGGCCAAGGCGTCGGGCAAGGGTACCTTGGTTGGGGTCTGTTGGACCATTCTGACGATTAGCTCCCATGGCCTGTCGCGCTTGCGATGCCTATGGGGTTGCCAGTCGAGGGAAGGACGGACAGGGGGAAGGAGCCCTGGATCAATTTGACGTCTTGCTCCCACGGGTCATCATACCCACGATGCCCGTGGCCTAACCCATTGGGGGACCTGGGGTGATGGGGAAGAGTGGCTGGGGGATCCCGACGGTGGGTTCCCATGAGCCGTCGCACCTGCGACGTCCATCATGACTGCCTGTCGGGCTGAGGCAGCTTGGCATAATCTCACTGTTTGGTTCCCATGGGGCACCCCACGGGCGTCTGAGCTATGACGCCCATGGTGACCTACAATTGCAGAAAAATGCAAAAAAGTCACTGGATTCAGAATTCAATAGCTGGTTCATTTTTCGAGGTATTACAATATATCCCCCTGGGATCATTCGTCCTTGAATGAAGACTAAACAAGGAAAACTGGAAAGAAAAAGCCCAACCAAGCAACAAAACATAAAACTGAAGAATAAGCATGAAAACTGAGCTTGCAACTTAAAACATGATAAAACTAACTTTGGAAAACATGGATGCATGCTAGGATCACAAGGGTAACTGATGGAATAGAATCGGAGGAACATGCTAAGGATGAAACTATTACCGCAAGCTTGATCAGAATTTGAAGGAAAGAGATGAGGATATTATGCCTTCATGGCCTCTTCCGCTTCCCAAGTAGCACCCTCTACAAGCTGATTCCTCTAAAGGACTTTTACCGAAGCAATTTCTTTATTTCTCAACCTTCAGATCTGGCGGTCAAGAATTTCTATGGGGACCTCCTCATAGGTGAGACTATCCTTCACACCTACATCCTCCAACAGAACAATCAAGGTCGGATCGCCAACACACTTCTTCAACAAGGAAACATGGAAAACTGGATGAACCACTTCTAACTCTGATGGAAAATCCAACTCATAAGCAACCTTACCAACTTATCTCAGAATCTGATAAGGACCTACAAAACGAGGACAAAGCTTTCCTTTCGTCCCGAATCTCATCACACCCTTCACAAGTGACACCTTTAGAAAGACCCAATCATCAACTTTAAATTCTAATTCCCTTCTCCTCATATCTGCGTATGATTTCTATAGACTCTTAGCGGTCTTCAACCTCTCCCTAATAAGCTGAACTTTCTCCATGGTCTCATGCACCGAATCTGGGCCAATCAAAGCTGCCTCATCTACCTCAAACCAACCAATAGGATATCTACACCTCCGACCATAAAGTGCCTCATACGGAGCCATCTGGATGCTAGAGTGAAAGTTGTTATTGTAGGCAAACTTGATAAGAGGTAAGTGATCATCCCAACTACCTTTGAAATCAATCACACAAGCTCTCAATATATCTTCCATAGTCTAAATAGTACGCTCAGCCTGGCCATCCATCTGAGGGTGAAAAGCTGTGCTAAGATTCACCGGAGTATCAAGACCTCTCTGAAATGACCTCCAAAACTGAAATGTAAACTGAGGACCCCTATCTGAAATGATGGACAATGGGACACCATGCAATCAAACTATCTCCCGAATATAGAGTATGGCATAATCATCCACCAAATCCGTAGTCTTAACAACCAAGAAGTGGGATGACTTGGTCATCCGATCGACAATCACCCAAATCGAATCATGTTGCCTTCGAGTATGAGGCAAAGCCATAATGAAGTCCATATTGATCGCTTCCCATTTCCAAGTGGGAAGGTCAATATCCTGAACCATGCCACCCGGTCGCTGGTGCTCTACCTTCACTTGCTGACAGTTGGGACACTTAGCCATAAAACCGTATATGTCCCTCTTCATACCATTCCACCAAAAGACTTCCCGTAAATCATAGTACATCTTGGTGGCACCGGGGTGGATAGAATATCTGGAACTATGAGCCTCAGTCAAAATCTGCTGGCGCAACCCAGCTACATCTGGCACACATAGTCAACCTTGATAACGAAGCACACCATCTCCCCCCCGGGAGAAAACCCCAACCCGTTGCTGATGAACTGCACCCTTAAGCTGAAGTAAAACGAGATCCTTATCTTGCTTTGCCTTCACCTCAGCTACCAAGGATGATTCGGCACCATTTTGTACAATAACACCACCTTCTGTCGAGTCCATAAGGCAAACTCCCAACCGAGCAATACTATGAACCTCCTTAACTAGTTGCTTCTTTCCTTCTTCGACTGAAGACACACTACCCATCGACAATCTACTAAGTGCATCCGCCACAACATTGGCCTTACCCGGATGGTAAAGCACAATCATGTCGTAATCCTTAAGAAGCTCAATCCATCTTCTTTGTCACAAATTCAATTCCTTCTGAGTGAACACATACTGAAGACTCTTATGATCGGTGAACACATCCACATGAATGCCATACAAGTAATGTCTCCAAATCTTCAAAGCAAAGACCACGACTGCCAACTCAAGATCATGAGAAGGGTAATTCTTCTCATGAGTCTTAAGTTGTCTCGAAGCATAAGCGATCACCTTGCCACGCTGCATCAAAACACAACCCAAACCAATCCTAGAAGCATCACAATACACAACAAAATAGTCTAGGCACTCAGGTAGAGCTAACACTGGAGATGTGGTCAGTCTAGCCTTCAATTCCTGAAAGTTCTTCTCACACAAATTAGACCACTGAAATTTTACCTTCTTCTGAGTCAATCGGGTCAAAGAGGCAACAATGGAAGAAAATCCTTCCACAAAACTCTTGTGGTAACCAGCCAAACCCAAAAAGCTTCTAATATCAGACAGGGAAGTGGGTCTAGGCCAGTTCTTTACTGCCTCAATCTTTTGGGAGTCAACCCGAATACCATCTTTCATCACAATATGACCCAGAAAAGTAACAGACTACATCCAAAACTCACACTTGCTAAACTTAGCAAATAATTATCGGTCCTTGAGAGTTTGCAACATAACTCTCAAATGGTCCGCATGCTCCTCCTCACTTTGAGAGTAAATGAGGATATCATCAATAAAAACAATTACAAATATATCCAAATACTGCTTGAACACACGGTTTATCAGATCCATAAAAGCTGCAAGAGCAGTTGTTAGACCAAAAGACATCACAACAAATTCATAATAACCATACCGAGTCCTGAAGGCTATCTTAGGAATATCACACTCTCTAACACAAAGCTGATGATAACTGGGTCTAAGGTCAATCTTGAAGAAGAAACTGGAACCCTGAAGCTGATCGAACAAGTCATCAATCCTAGGAATGGGATACTTATTCTTGATTGTGACCTTGTTCAACTGACGGTGGTCAATACACATTCTAAGAGAACCATCATTCTTTCGAACAAATAAAACTGGAGCACCCCATGGAGAAATGCTAGGCCTGATGAAACCCTTATTAAGAAGATCCTTCAACTGATCCTTCAACTCCTTAAGTTCAGCGGGAGCTATCCTATAGGGAGGAATAGAGATAGGATTCGTATCTGGAACAAGATCTATCCCAAAGTCGATCTCTCGCTCAGGAGGGACTCCAAGAAAATCCTTGGGAAATACTTCTGGAAACTCATTCACGATAGGAACAGACTGAAGGGATGGGGTTTCGGACTCCGTGTCCATAACCCGCACTATGTGATAAACATACCCCTTTAAAATTATCTTCCTAGCCTTAATATAAGATATGAAATGACCTTTCGAGGATGGGGGGAATACCTTGCCATTCTAAGACAGGTTCATTTGCAAACTTGAAACTGACAACCCCAGTATAGCAATTATCCGAAGCGTAACAAGCATGTAGCCAATCCATACCAAGAATAACATCAAAATCTGTCTTCTCCAACTCTACTAAATCCGCTGAAGTGACTCTATGAAGGACTGAGATAGAGCAATTTTGGTAGACTCTCTTGGATAAGACTGACTCACCAATAGGAGTAGAAACACAAGAGGGTTCTAAAAGCGATTCAAGACATACTTTGAATTTGCATGCTATATAAGGGGTCACAAAGAATAAGGAGGCACCGGGGTCCAACAAATCATACATATCGAAAGAGAAGACTTTCAACATACCAGTGGCAATATCAGGGGAACCCCTCCTGGTCCTAATGGGAGGACATAGCATAAAGACGGTTCTGGCGCTGACCACCAGGACTAGAAGTTGTGCCCTGCTGGGCTGGTCGACCTCCTGGGTTGCTGGAGCAGACTGAGCCCTACTACCACCCTGACCCTTCTTAGCTGAAGGGCAATATCTAACCATGTGTCCAGCTTGTCCACACCCAAAGTATTCTCCCGTGCATGCATGACACTCTCTCGGGTGATTCTTCCCACACTTGCTGCAAATGGGATGGGGTGGTCCTCTAGTGACACTTCCTTGAGACTTCGAATAAGAACCAGATCCTCTACCACTCTAATCATGATGAGGCCTCTGGGCCTGGGAAGAAGCACTAGCAGAAGAATGAACGGGTCCTGATGACTTATTCTGGAATGAGGAGCGATGTCAGCCACCGGACCTCTGATGACCAAAACTTGATCCCTCGGATCTAGCCCTCTTGTTCTCCCTAGCTATCTCTCTAAGCCTGTCTCCCTCAATCTGGTGAGCATGGGTCATGAGTATGGAAATGTTTATATCACTTAGCAGCATAGCAGACCTACACTCTTTTTTCACCAAATCTGAAACCCCATATATAAACTTGCTCATCTGATCATACGGGTCCGCTACTATAGAGGGGGCATATCTAGACAACTGAGTGAACTTCAAATTGTATTCCTGCACAGTCATGGATCCCTGTATCAAGTTAACAAACTCCTCAGTCTTTGCTTTCCTCAACTCTCGGGGGAAGAACCAGTCAAGGAAGGCTCTCTCAAAACACTCCCAAGTCATAGGGACCTCGTCCCTAGATCTAACTTCCTTCCATTGCGTGAACCAGCTATGAGACACATCCTTGAGTTGATAAGATGACAACTCAACACAGTCAACCCCAACTATTTGCATCACCTCAAAGATTTTCTTTACTTCATCAATAAAATTTAGTGGATCCTCATTCACCTTCGAACCCCAAAACTCTGGCAGGTTCATATGGACAAATTCATGAACTCGGGCCGCTACTCTACCTTGAGGGTGGACATGGGCAGGATCTTGTTGATTGGCCTGAGCGGCCAAGGTCTGGGCTAGCAAATGGATGGCATTCCTGAATTCCTCATTTGTGACCTCGGGGGCCGAAACTGGAGGAGCATCATTTCGAGCAGCTCGGTGAGGCATAGCACGTCGAGACATAATCTGAAATGTACAAGGTAAGGATTAGAGGAATATTAGGGCTAAGCTCTATCGCATGATATGATCATAAAAGAAGTAAAGTTTTCTAAGACACTTCATAGCTTCCCTCTAATATGTCTGGCGCGCTTCACACACATGAAAGAGACTCTACTCAGTGCGTCTTTCAGACATCCTAGGATTCTTGAACCTGAGGCTCTGATACCAAGTTTATCACGCTCTATGGTTACCTTCTAGGCTTAAAATGGGACCTGGGACCACAAGTGCCCCAAGCTAACCCTTGGTCATAGCATTCTCAAGCATAACAAAAGATAAGCGGAAGCATAATAGATAAATCTGGAATCACATACATAGATATTCAAGTCAAATAGGAATACAAAATCCAGAAGGAGACTCAAAAGCTGCCTATATCTGAAAAGCCTCTACTCATGACATAAGAGTTGCTAGGACAGGACCCTAGCTAACTCAAAGTACGAAAAGTAAAAATAGCTAACACTGACTGAGATCATAACTAGTCCTCGATCTAAGAGGACTCACCAACAGTTGAAGGAAAGTGGACTAGAAGCTCTAGCCACGAGTCTGAGAAGGAACACCTGAATCTGCATTGTCAAAGGATGCAGCGCAAGGTATGCATCAGTACTATAGAATGTACCGAGTATATGAGCGATGCATGAATCATGATAAAAATAGTTTAAAACATGCTTAAGAATGAACTTGTTACGTATAGAAGGAATCATAAATAATTATCAAGGTATAAGACATGAAATATAAAATAAAGCTTTAATTTCATAGTATAAAACCATATAACTTCATAGCTTGAAAATAAACATGTAGGAATTTCTCTTAATCGATATAAACCATGCTGAGATACATGGAGTCCAGTGTCATGTAACCCCACTGAAAAGAGTTGTCCTAACTGGCCAAAGTTAGAACCAAGTCGTACCAGGATCCTGTCATGATAAGCCACAGAGGGCAACCTACGGTGGCAACATAGTTTTGGACTTGGGTTATCTGAACCCTCGTCTCTCGGTGCTAAATACTACTCCCAAAACATATAACATGTTTTCATATACATGTGGCATATCTGATGCCAAACTTGTTCATAACTTGTTCATACCTCGGATCGTCATACTACTCATGAATTTTGGTTTAGAAATCGATTCATGAGCATTGATGGAACATTGGGTGTCTTGTCTTGTATAATACTTCATAACATGAAAAAACTTGCATACTTCATGACTTGTAAAATTTGCATGGCTCTAGTTCAATTTATAATACATATATTTTCATAGAACATAGGAACTAGGCATGCACATGCTTGGAAACCCATCAAAAAAATATCATCAAATCCACTTTGCTTAAATCACTTTCATGTATGTAGAAATTGCCATGATTAGACTTCAAATCATGAAATAAGAGTTCACGTGTAAAAACCCATGCAAAATTATGCAATTCAATAGTAATTTCATAATTAAATCATGAGAAGATCATATTTAGCAAAACTCATAAGCATTGGCTAAGAACCCTAATTTGAAGATTCATGAAATCAAAATTTGAAGCAGGGGTTTTGGGCACAAGGGTGAAAGGAACCCATTGTTGATTACCCACATACCTTGATTGAAACTAACCCACTTAAATTGAAAAGACTTAGGAGACTTGAACTTGGAGCTTAAAGCTTGGAGAAGAACCTTTCCCTTTTTGGGAGAAGAATGAAGTAATGAGAAGGAACTTAGTCTAATGAGGGTGAAAACCCTACTTGAAATAGTCAAAATGATATCATTTAGGAGTTAAAAGGGTGGGTAATGACTAAAGTGCCCCTGGGACTTAAATAAGAAACTGCAGGAAAAAGGGCCACCTCACGGACTACCTGATGGGCGTCGCACCCATGACGGCCTATTGGCCAAGGCATCGGGAAAGGGTACCTTGGTTGGGGTCTGCTGGACCATTCCGACGATGAGCTCCCACGGCCCGTCGCGTCTGCGACTCCCGTTGGGTTGCCCGTCGAGGGAAAAACAGATAGGGGGAGGAGCCCTGGATCAATCCGACGGCTTGCTCCCATGGGTCGTTGTACCCACGACGACCATAGCCTAACCCATTGAGGGAACTGGGGTGATGGGGAAGAGAGACTAGGGGATCCCGATGGCGGGTTCCCATGGGCCGTCGCACTTGTGACGCCCGTCGTGACCGCCCATCGGGCTGAGGCAGCTTGGCACAATCTCACTGTTTGGTTCCCACGGGGCACCCCATGGGTTGTCTGAGCTACGACGCCTGTGGTGCTGCTCATGGTGACTTACAGTTGCAGAAAAATGCAGATAACTCACTGGATTCAGAATTCAATAGCTGGTTCATTTTCTGAGGTGTTACAGAATTGGTAGAAAGGGAAATGAGGGATGGGCCAGCGGATTCGAATTATTTGCTGGCCCAATTTGCTGAAGAAGCAAAGCTGGTGAGGGTCTATTTAAATGATGGTCACATTTGCAAAATGTGGCTATTTTAACCTTTAGGAGATAACCAAATTTGAAAGATTTTAGGGAAATTCGGCCGATATTTAAATAGTTTTAAGAATTTAGGCTAAAAGACGGACTAATTATAATTAATCATCCGAGCTTCTTTAAATTTAAATAAATTGAAATAATGATTATTTTTAACACATAATTACCTCTCTTAACAATTATGAAAATTAATCATTCAATTAACTCTCATTTGAATTAATTTAGAGGAAAATCAAATGTTTAAATTTTTTAAAAGATTTTCTTATGAAATTAAATTTAAAAATAATTCCTTAAGTAAACTTATATAAATTCCACGTAATTAAACATGAAAGATATAAATTATTACTTGGAACATTATAAAGCTGATTTAGAAAATATTTTACCCTTTTTTTTCAAAATAATTATTTCAAAAATTATTTAAAATTCAAAAAGGCTCAAGATTAATTCATAATGTGGCGGGTAAAAATTGGGTGTCAACAGGCTCCAGACTCAGCCTCTCAGTGATCGCCCGTAAAAAATAAGCGATACATCGGAGTTCCCAGTTCAGGTGTTCACGGTCCTGACCCAGACCATAAGAGAGACGATTCAGGTCATTGCGCATGAGGAGGAGGTCTTGGTGGCGCTAGGAACGCATCCTATTAACTGGTCGGAGGGATATCCTTCTAGCCATTGTTGCTATTTTTTCGAAATTGAGTGTTGAAGAAGATGAGAATTTTGGATTTTGGTTTGGTAGATGGGCGTTTAAATAGACCATATAGAATTCCTTTGATATGCTCACCCAATGATTGGTCTACATGAGTAGGAATGGAAGTCGAGTAGGTAACGTTTACCCAATTGACGTAGCTGTGAATTAACGTGAAGCAGTTCTTTTGAGGCGTCATAATTACCCGACAGTTCATCTCATCGATTAAATAATTAGGATTTGCCAATAGACTCACAAGATAATCGATAATATATTATGTAGTACGTAGTGCATAAACCAAATAGATAGTATGCACAATATATGCTATATTTTAGTCTATTGATTATAGAAATAGAGAAAAGTCGATAAAACTGACATAACATTAATTAGATCAAACTGTTGGGTATCAAAATACATACATTAGCTTGAGTTACAAAAATAAAGTAGGAAGAGCCTATCTAGGATTTGTTAATATTAAATGTGGTTCTCTTGTGTCCGGGTCTCTTGCATAGTGAACACTTGTTCCTCCTCTTTCGTCTTGAAAGTCTCGCTGATGCCCTTAACACATTTTCTTCTCTTCCTTCAGAGCTTGGTATCGACAAGGGGTGGAAGAATATTCACGTCTAACAATTCCTGTGGCACACATCATTCGGACTCTAGAGGATTAATTGATTTCGAGTACGCAAGGAGGTATTCTTCAACTTTATACACAGGCGAAGAGTACTCGTAGATGATCAAACCATAATAATCACCGTACTTTGATCACAAAGAGGCCATCGCATGAGTGCACGATATTTTGACCAAGTCATATTTTCTACAAGAGCGTGTTTTTTCAGTAGGTTCACTTTGGCAATAGAACTCATGCCGAACACGGTGAATTGGTTGCCGTCCTCATTTATGTTCTCCACGTAGAAGGAGTCGCCTTCGCTCATATTATCCCTTGTGATCTTTTCAGCGGCAGGCACCATTTTGTTGTCCCTATTGTTGAGGGAATATGCATGCCTCTCCCTGAATTTCTCACCAAACCTCTTAGCAATCGAATTGAATATGGATGCCTAGGGGTACTCCCTTTCGTCTTTCAATAGAGCGTTGAGTGACTCGGCAATATTTGTGGTCATCACATCAAACCTATTACCGGGGAAATATGCCCTGCTCCACTTCTCAAAATCAAGTTCATGCTCGAGGACAAAGGCTGCCTCAGGACAATAGTTCTTGAATTTCGCAAAATGATCGTTAAACTCCTCAAAATAATATGCCTTTGTCGCGTGGTAGTATAGATAGAGGTAATCTCCACATTGGTGATTTACCCAGAGATTTTCACTAAGGTGCCTCATGCAATACCACGTGATGAGCATAATTGTAAACCCTCGCAAAGTCGTTGACGATGCTCTTGTGCTTAAGGAGATAAAGCACAAATCTGGTTCATCGACCACTATAGACTTTAGTTTCTCAATGAAAAACATCCAAGATGCATCGTTCTCTTTGTCCACAACACAAAAGGCAATTGGATAAACGTGGTTCTCCGTATCCTGTGCGACCACGCTGAGCAGCACGCCATCGTACTTACCATGTAAATGAGTGTCGTCGACCGCAATAACCTTTCTCATGTGGGCGAATCCCCTAATGCAAGCGCCCAAGGATAAAAAGTAGTACATGAACCTATAATTATCCCTGTTTACCATGATGGAATAGGTAGAGCCAACGTTAAGAGTGTCGATCATGTAGAAAAAAGCTAGCAAGCACGAATACCCATGCTCCAGTGTCCCTCGAACCATTTGCTTGGCGATCACACCTCCCATCCAACATTTTCAAAAACTTGGACTACAATGAAATTCCTTGAAAACAATCCTTTGAATCTCTTTAGTGTCTGGACCCTTGCCATTGCGATACGAATTCACACAAAGCAACGTAATGACTTTGGCCAAGATTTTTTTATGGTTGCGCGTAGCATATTTGACGCCACAAGTGTGATCACCAACGTATTTGAAGATGAAAAATTTGCCCGAGCATTCATACTTCCTCGCCCGCAGCATTTAGGCACAATCAGGGGATACACATTTCACCTTGAACTATTTACTACAACTCTTCAACGTAGTATAATCAAAAGAATTTCTCGCTGACGCTTGGTCCAATAATATTTCAGCTCATCCTTGCTGCTAAATTTTTATTCTATTTGGAAATTAGTTTCATCGGAGAAGGTGTGGTTGGATTGTGATCCCGATCCACAATCCCATTGCTCTTCTTGAAACAATTCGGGATCTTCCGATTCCATTGGATGATCTTCCATATCCATTGGATGTTCATCCATATTCATAAATGATCACCCGAGCTCTCATCTTTAACTGAATCATCATCGTCGACTGTCAGGTATGGTGACGGGGGTATCGAAGACTCGTGATGATATTTATCCTCAATATAGGCCTAGAGCCATCAGCAGCGACATCCAACATGTACAGGGACACATGCCTATCATTATTTATGAATGTGGGATGTATTTTTCCCCTCCCATTCATTAAATAGCTAATCATAATATCGCTTGGCTCGCAATCTAATTCTCTGCTCTCAATTACGCTTCGAACCATGTCGTCGTATGAAACATTGTGACGCAACGGGATGGGCACTGTCACCTTACTAGATGATTTTCAATCTCAACATTTCTTAGTCTCATCCCACACATCCATATAATCACCACCAGCAATAATTACTTCAGGTTCTGCCATTATAGACTACAATGATCAATCCTAGATTAAGGTATCAGTCTATAACTGATCGATGAATGATCGATGACTGATATGAAAATCTCCGTACAAAAATATCAATAAATGAAATCGGGTATAATCGATGCTCTGCTAGATCTGGAATGAAGAAATATATTTGTAGGGCTTCTAAACTACGAGAATATATCTACTAATGAGGTATTGAGTGGTATTTAAAAGCTTTTTAAGCTACTAAAAATGGTGGGAAAATATTTTTTGCAAATTTTTTTAAAAAAAATGGAATAACAATGGAGGCAATGAGCAAGAATGAAGATTTTCAGTCGTGAGGAGGAAGATTTTGCCGAAAAGTCGCCAGAATCGGGAAAAGTAGGTGAAAATGGGAGTTTTGTTTTTGGGAGGTGGTGGCTTCTTGGAGAATATTTCTTTTTTAGTTATTTTCTAAAATCTGAAAATAAATGAGGGGAAATAATAAATATTTGTTGGATGAAGTGGGGGAGACTAAAGTGTAATATGTAAAACTTGTACCCTGATCTTGGCAAGTCAAATGGATGACATCATAAATGTGGGTATACACTACATTTTTTAAAACTTGTGTCTAATATTACTTTTAGTTTTCAAAGTGGCTATAGAGCCAAAACACCCAAGTAACTTGGACTCTACATTTATTGTATGACCCGATTTATCAAATATACAAAGGATTTCATATTTTTTTGATCTTATTCTAATTCTTCAACACGATTTAGATCATCTGCAACATACACCATTGAAGAAATCACCGACTGCAACATACATTAACTCTTTTCTTATAAAAACTAGATAGCAAGGGCCCAACGTTAAGACATTTTTGCTAATTAACTGTACATTATATTTACACATAGATACAGTGGCGGAGACAGAATATTCATTGAGGGGGTTTGAAATATGAATAAGTAAACACATAAAGAAGCCAAAGGGGGTTCAACACCTAATATATATATATATATAAAATTCTAATTTTAACTATATATAAACAGTATAATTTTTCACCGAAGGGAGTTCAGATGAACCACCTCGGCTAAATATAGCTCCGCCCCTGCATAGATACAATATGATTGGCAAGCATTTGTTTACATTTGTGACTGCATTATTTGCATGGCATGTTCATATGCTATACTATATATTTTGCAATTTGTGTTCTTTGCAGCATCACAGTAGCGTTGGGTAAAAAGTACATGCAAAAAAGAGCGAAGAGAAGAAAAAATATTATTGATCAAATAGGTGATTAAATAGTAAACGAAAATGATGAGAGGAAAAGTTACTTATAATGTTTTTCTCATTATATCAACTAATTCTTGCTTTAGCTTCCCATGAGTTCAACTTTCGCTCATACTATAGCATTTCACTGAGCAAAAGTAATAAATCTTAGGTATTAGTGCTTGTTAAGTAGGAGGGTGTGTACCCTATCTTTTTGTTAATGGTAACACAATCCCCTTTTGTTCTAATTAATATGGGCATAGCAAATTGCCGTGAAGGTAGATATGAAATTGCAGACTGGATTACATCTCCGACATGTTCACGAAAAAATAAGATATTTTCAAGATGTGCATATCGGACTAAAAAGACATCTTAATTGCATCATAAATGGATACTATCTAACTCTATATGGTAAAGGAGATACACAATATGACTTCCAATAGCCTAGCAGTTCCAAATAGCTGGTTCGGCTCCGTATCCTTTTTATCATTGCCTTTATTTTTGTAAATAATATGCTCAAGATAAATAACTTAAATACATGTTCTCAGAACAAATAGGGTAAATCTGCTCTTCACAACAATATGCCTCGAGGACTCCTTTCTCGGAAGTAGTAAAGCAGTCAATAACATATATATGTGCTATTGAGAAACCAAGAATGCATCTTTTGGACGTGATAGTGCAATCAAGAATTTAAACTAAAGGTTTAACAAATTTCTGATTTCACAATCAATATTTGAAGATCTATACACAACCCTAAATAAAGGAAAACAAGAAACCAATCAAGAAACCAATCAAAAATTGGAGAGTTGAGCACCGAGAACATGCTTCACTCTTCCCCTTTCAACTCACTTGATCAGCATCCTCCGCAAACAAACCCACCATATAAAATTCAATCCCAGAAACTCAAATTAAATTCAGAATACGTGGCTATTTAGCTTTGGAATGAAAGACACATTTTATATTTCTAAAATGATGTGTAAAGACTAAAATGCCATGAGCTTTTATGTACAGACATGTCTAAATAAGCTCTTTCTATAATACTGTAGTCGTAATTAGAGATGAAGTAGTTTTGTGGTTAATCTACAATTGTTGGATTTAAGAGTAAAAATCTTTTTTAAAATAGTTACTCGATCATAGAGAAATTATCAGCAATATTTCTTTATTATAAGGCCAAAAAGATTCTTCCATCACACTTAAAATTAATTATCGAAAGCTTAATATGATCTCGAGATAGCCATTGAAATTGCATCCAAATGTCTACAACAAGTTTTTATCAAGTTTGCCTCATACAATAGTTTTCTTTCAATTATAAAAAATTAAATTATAATTTTATTATCTAGTCGATCATAAGAAATATGTATTTTTTTAATAATTAATAGAATTGCATCCAGACATCTAATAAAAATTTACGACAACGATAATGATCAATTTTTATTTCAAACAAAACCACTTGTGAAAATAGCTGTCGTTTCCCATGATTTGAAGTTCCGATTGGAGTGACAAATCTCAAAATAATTTAACGGAGTTAGAAAATGATTTTAAGATTGAAAAGAAAGAAACAGACTGAAGATTTAGAATAGCAAGGGAGGGAGTGTTTAAGAAATTAAAAATAAGAAAAGAAGAGAAAAGCTGAAAAATAGATGGTAACATATTAGTAACCGGTAATTGCCCATTAATTACCTGATAGTGTAAAAAAATGTTTACACCATCGGTATATATTATATAATAAACTTTCTATGCAAATTCGAACATAAATTTATAATGGTGACTAATTATTCGTAACGACTCAACTATAGCTTTTAAAAAAAAGCACGACAATCTCCATTTGGCACAATTTTTTCTTAATTTGGTCATGTCTTATTCGTGGTTAAACAACTACTTTTTTTGGTAGTGTTAAAAACATCTTAAGAAATTTGTAACTAAATTATAAACAATTCAACTTTTGAGAAGTAGGTTGTAAAGATTGAAATTAAAATGTAAAATGAAAGAGAATAAGCTAAGGTTCAAGAAATAAAGAAAGCATTTTGGAAGAGAAAATACCATTTTTCCCCAAGTAAATGAAAATAAAATGTTATAAAACTATCCAGAGTGCCTTTATACTTGGACAAATTCGAAAATATCATACAAACTATTTACAATGGGCTATTCAGTCGAAAATATATATAAAAAAAGGCTTCTTACATAACTTTACATGCAACAAATAGTTTTTTTTTTTTAAATGGCCGTATATATGTAGTATATCGATATTGTATAAATAGTATATGCCGTATATATATATGATGTATAACTATGTATCAGAGATGTATATCCATATATATTGTTTATGCAATAGTTATACATTGCATGATGATTTTTGTTTTAATCCCGATTAACTCAAATCTCCTCTAAACAATCCCAAATTTTAGATATGAGCTCCTCTTGATGTTTCAAGTCTTTTGATATATTATTCATTCGAAACAATTCATATTTGTGGCATGTCAAATTTTAAAAATGAGCTTTGAAGAAGCTTTAATGGATGAACATGGAGTCTTTCAATCCCGATCAAGTATAATCTCCTCAAAATAATTTTAAATTTACATACGAACTCATCTCAATATTTTGAGTCTTTTGATATATTATTCACTCAAAATAATCTACGTTTTCAGTCGTCAAAATCTCTAATCAAGCTTTGAAAAATCTTTAATGGCTGAACATGAAAGAATGAAGGAAGAAGGAAAGCAGCAAAGAATAAATGAAGAAGAAGAAGAAGGAAAATAAAGGAAGAAGAAGAAGAAGAAGAAAGTGCCGCAAACGTGGAGGAAGAAGAGAAGAAGAAAAGAAGCAGTAGATTGTGCACTTCGCTGGCAATATAAAGTGCGCGAATGACTATTTTGTATAATAAGTGATAACTGAATTATTTTAAGTAAAAAATTTTGACCAATGAACATTTTGTTAATAAGAAATTTTGACCAATGAACATTTTGTTTAATTTTTCCTACAAAGTATGCCAAGTTGATTTTTAAAACAAGTAAAGATAAGAAATATCTCATCAGCCGGAAGTATTCTATAGCCTAAACTTCATGTTACTCTAATACCCACCTCAAGTTGGACTGTGATCGCACTCCCAACTTGCCAAGCAAAATTTTTGAACTTAGTAAAAATATCAACAAATTATGAAGTCAAAGAAAATGAGTTCATCAATTAATTTGATTTTAATAAAATAACAATCAACTTTACTACGCTTAGTCCGAAAGACCTGATTTTTTGTGGGATACTTTCTTTGATTTTATTTTATTTTACTTTTAATATTTGAATTTAGTATTTGAGCAAGTAGGAACATCAACTTGATTTCTGAACTTGATTTTAACAATTTGCAGTCCAAAAAAAGGGGGGAAAGAAAAAGAGAAATGGAATAAGAAGATTTATTTTTTAATTGGGCTTCATTTTATATGGAGTTGTTGTAGAAACTGAGAATTCTAGGTGAAGAAGAGAGGAATATAAAAGTAGCTATTAGGAAGAGATTGGGGTGAAAGAGATATTTCTCATTTCTGAAAAACTAACTGTACAAGCTAAGCTAGATCACTTATATATAGGAGCACTACCACCGACTTAATTACAATTAGTTACAACTAACCTCTAACTAACAATGTACAACAGCTCATCATCATAACTAACTATGTATAACCTATTAATGCATGACCTATACTTTCAATACTGCCCCTCAAGTTAGGTGATGAAACATGTTGATCATTCCTAACTTGTAGAGTAGATAGTCATGTTGTTGTCTTCCAAGACCCTTGGTCAGTATGTCTGCAACTTGATCCTTGCTCCCCACATGACTTGTTTGAATCAGACCTTCTTGTATGCTTTCCCTAATGAAGTGGCAGTCAATCTCTATGTGCTTTGTTCTTTCATGATACATTGGATTAGAGGCTATCTGAAGAGCAGCCTTGTTGTCACAAAACAAACTCATAGGCTCCCCATTGTTTGCACCTAACTCTTGTAATAGGCCATGAATCCATACCAATTCTGCAATTGTATTTTCCATGCTCCTGTATTCAGCTTCTGCAGTGCTTTTTGACAGTCATGAAAGTCCAGACCTTCTTGTTGTGTAAACCCTTTAGCCACCAATCTTGCCTTGTACCTTTCTACTGAACCATCTGCCTTATACTTCACCTTATACACCCACTTACATCCTATAGGAGTCTTACCTGCAGGTAGGTCAACTATTTCCCAGGTTTTGTTGTCACAAAGGGCTTGAATCTCAAGTTGCATAGCTTGAACCCAAAGAATATCCTTGGCAGCCTGATCAAAGAAGGTAGGTTCTAGGATGGATGAGGTTGAGGTGAGAAATGCTTTATAACTAGGAGATAAATGATCATAAGAGACAAGAGTTAGAGATAGGATAAGGAGTGGCAGACTTGTAATAAAAATCAGTAAGCCAAATGGGAGGTTTGGAAGGACTGGATGACCTTCTGGGAGGATCATTAGCAACATGAGGTGATGGAGCTGAATGCAATGATGATTATATTGGATTAGATGTTACAGAATCAGTGTCTGGACCTAAGGTGTTGGGAACTTCTAGATCAGATGAAGTGGTGATATGAGAAGGAAAAATATCATCAGAATGAAGGAAGATAGCAGGGTTAGATGGAGTAGGTTGGATGCAGGAATGGAGGAATGTGGATTTAGGGAATTGGAAAGTAAAAACAAATTCTTTAAAAGTGACGTCTCTATTGACAAATATGGACCCTGTAGCAATATCATAGATCCTATAACCCTTTTGTGTTGAGGAATAGCCTAGGAAGACACCCGGAATAGATTTTGGGGAAAACTTATCTGAATAAAGAGGTTTAGTGGCATAACATAAGAAACCAAAAACCTTCAAGTGGTGGAATGAAGGGGTGACACCATAGAACAATTCATGAGGGGATTTACCAGATAATGAGGTAAACAACAGTCAGTACACAATCCCCCCAAAACTTTAGAGGTGTATGAGATTGAAATCTGAGTGCTCTTGTTACCTCAAGAATGTGCCTATGTTTTCTTTCAGCAATGCCATTTTTCTGAGGAGTATGAACACATGAAATTTGGTGAATAACTCCTAAGGAATTGAGAAGTTGATTACATTGAGTGTTGAAGAATTTTAGACCATTATCAGTTCTTAAAATCTTAATAGAAGCTAAAAATTGTGTTTTGATTAGAGAAAGGAATGTTTTGATATGTGTGATCACATCACTCTTAAATTTCATCAAGTAAATCCAAGTCATCCGAGAGTAATCATCTACAATTGTAAGAAAGTACTTGAAACTATTGTAAGTACATTGTTTATATGGACCCCATACATCCATGTGTATAATATCAAAAGGAGAAACTGATTTCTTGTGACTCTGTGGAAAAGGAAATCTAGTTTGCTTTGATAAAGGACAAACAGTACATGAAGATGCATCTTTACATGACAACAGATGCTTTATTGAATCTATATGTTGTAGGACTGAGAAAGGAGCATGTCCAAGTCTTTGATGCCAAGGTGTGACAGAAGGAGTGACAATGGATTGTTGTATAGATGAGGTAGGAAGAATTGATGAATTGAGAGCCTGGCCATATGCATTGGCAAGTGATGATAGTGTGGCAGCACAGTTAAGGATATAAAGTCCCCCTTGTAGTTTACCAATCCCCTTCACTTTGCCAGTGCAAAGGTCCTGAAACAGGCATATCTCAGGATAAAAAGAGGCACAACAATACAGATCCCTAGTTAACTTAGAAATGGAAAGTAAGTTGTATTTGAAATGAGGTATATATAGAACATTTTCTAGCTGCAAAAAATCTGATAATGCAGAGGAACCTATATGAGAGACATGAGTAGAAGTACCATCAGGTAGATGAACTCTATTAGATTTAGAGGGAACAACAATTTTAGAATTGTTAATGAGATTCAAGCTAGAAACCATGTGATTTGTAGCCCCTGTATCAACTACCCATGAACTAGAGGCACTACCTGCAACAACACAACTACAAGAGCAAGCATAAGGACAATCACAAGAAGATGTTGATATATCTACCATGTTAGCTGTTGCTTCAGTTTGAGTTGATTCCTTTTCTATCATTTTGAGGATATGATTGTACTGTTCCTGGGAGAAAATTGGCATAGGATTGACTGGCAACTAATATCCCTGCTGGTTAAGACCTTGATTGTCTGCAATGTATCCTCTTCCTTGATGCCCAAAATTAGCATAAGGTACTGTTGTTCTGGTGTATTGTGAGTTATGATCAAAATCTTCATGTGCTCTTGTAACATGTGGTCTATAGTTGCACTCACCTCCATAGTTAACATTGTGAGCTTGAGGTCCGTTGTTACCTCCAAAGCCCCCTTTATTTCCTCCAAAAAACTTAGGTCGTTCATCTCCCTTATCAGGCTTTTTCTGATGGAATTTATGACCTGGTGAATATCCAACTCTCCTGTAACATATCCCATATGTGTGCCCCTTCTTATGACAGTAGGTACAATAGGCATCACTATTTTTGTTCTTAAACTTGTTGTATTGAGATGTGGCTAGTGCAGTAACATCATTTAAGTTCAAATGCTCCATGGAATGGGAGCTCTGAGTGACAACATTGGATTGAATCTTCTGGTTCTCATCCTGCAGCAACATATTATAGGCTTGATTTATGGAAGGTGATGGAGTAGTCATCAAAATTTGATTGCGAGCTTGACTATATGTCTCATTCAGTCCCATTAAAAACTGCATAAGCCTCTAACGCTCCATGTGCTCTGTATAGACCTTCGATTTGTCACAACACTGAGGAAGTGGTAGCAAGGCAAAATAATTCTCCTAGGCTGACTTCAATTTGGAGAAAAATTCAGAAATAGACGAACTTCCTTGTGTAATGGTGTACTAATTTCATGATGAACTTGATAGATCCTAGTCAAGTCCCTTTTAGCAAATCTTTCCTTGAAATCTTTCCAAACAACAGCTGCATTTGTCGAATACACCATACCATTTGCAAGTTCTTCAACATAGTGTTCAGAATCCATGAAAGCACAAATGCATTACACCTTTCCCATTCATATCCCATATCACCTTGGTACTGAGATTTCTCACATTTACCATTGATGAAACCTATTTTATTTTTTGCTAACAGTGCATTGATTATGAATTTACTCCATATGACATAATTCTCAATACCAGTCAATTGTTGAAAAATTAGTACACTACCTAGAGTATCAGCAGCATGTAAGTACAATGGATGTCGAGGATGAATATCGGTTGGCTTTTCAGCAATTATGGCTTCGTATTGATCGAGATCTTCCATTGCATGTGAAGAATGTTGTCAATTTTGAAGGTTTTGAGTAAAAATAACACCAGATCTGTTCCTAATTCCCAAATTTCATGCTGAATTTTGAGTAGGGATGTAAGACTCTGTATTTTCAGCAAGCTACTGCACCTTACTTCATCACGTTCTCAGCATTAATCCGCCATTAACACTGCACTCTGATATCATGTAGAAACTGAGAATTCTAGGTGAAGAAGAGAGGAATATAAAAGTAGCTATTAGGAAGAGATTGGGGTGAAAGAGATATTTCTCATTTCTGAAAAACTAACTGTACAAGCTAAGCTAGATCACTTATATATAGGAGCACTACCACCGACTTAATTACAATTAGTTATAACTAACTATTAACTAACAATGTACAACAGCTCATCAACATAACTAACTATGTACAACCTATTAATGCATGACCTATACTTTCAATAGTTGTCATATAAATATTGAGTGGATAGAGAGTCACATCAACTTTGATCAATTCAACTCATAACATATAACTGAGGTGCAATCAATCTTATGCCCGTCGGCTTGTGTTGTAGTGACTCAGTGGCGGCTTAAGTATATTTGTGGTCTAAGATCAAAATCAGACACAGGCCTTAAACTTTTAAGAAAAATTAATATATTTTTTTACAAAATCTATTTCTTAAATTTCTTGAGATGCAAAGTTGTTTAATTTTTTTTTTAATCGATTTCTTTTAATAATTTTTTTGCAATTAATAATATAGCCAATGCATTTAATCTTTCCTGAGACATAGTACTTTCGATATATCAAACTTCTTCTAATATTTTTTTCTTTTTATATGAAAAAAATTATTTTGTTTTATAAATAGTATCTAATTTTTTTTATAAGAAACCTATAATCTATTATTGCTAAAAAAAATGAGACCCCTCACATTTGAGGCCCTAAGGCGATTGTCTTTTTTCTTATAGGGTTGAGCCGGCACTGTGTAGTGTGTGTATGGATCGGAGAATTTCAATCTATCTAAATTAGTGGTTGTGACTCTATTATTGGGGAACTTCTTTTTGAAGACTGTGTGAGTTTGATTTCCTTTTGTGTAATGGGGTTGAAGACTAATTTCTTCATCATTTGATTTGTATCTATCTGTCTTTTCAATGTTAAGTACCATGTCGTTGTAGTGTCACACAATGTGAGTAAAGACTTAGGTCGTTTGGTATCAGGGATGGGATAAACAAGAGTCCGGCACCAAATGGGACAGTGTTTGAACCCTATATACTAAAAGGGACACTCCCTAATATCTTGTACAAAAACAAACAGTTCGCCACTTTTTCCAAACGTTCGTTAACTCTCGTCGTTTGACCATTAAAAACTAAAAAAAAAAAAAAAAATTAGAGGGGTTCTCCCAAATCCTGGCGAACCCCATTTCCATTAAAAAAGTTTTGTAGTTTGTCACCCTTCTGGCGAACTACATTTCATCCTTTCAATTCTTTTTGCCATCATGAATAATGAAAATAACCAAATAAATTCACTACAAAATTCTTGTTGCCAGGAATAGTGTAACTAACCAAAAAAACCAAAACAAATAACCTTTCCGGCGAACTGCATTTCCACTTTTCAATTTACATTGTCATAACTTTTTAATTTTTGTTGCCAATAATAATGTAACTGAGCAAAAAAAAATCACCACAAAATTCTATCAACTATATCACATTTCTTGCATGTATAATTTTAACTTCTTTACAAAAATTTTTAATTTGTCAATTAAGGGACAAACCATCATTTTCAATTATAAATATGCTTACTTCACTTCACAATTTTCATTCATCTTTATATTCTTCTACTAATATAATTTTTATTGTGATTTTGAAAATTTCTAGTCATGTCTCAACAATCTGGAATGCCGTATATTCAATTGAACCAGATGTATGTATATGCGGAGAATATTGTAAAATAAAAACATCGAGGACTCCAAGGAATCCCGGTCGTAAGTTTTGGAGTTGTGTGCGTTCAAAGGTAAAAAAAATTAAGTTGTTCACTTGAAAATACTATATATTGATGATCACTTTTTTTTCTTGTTTTGTTGTTTTAGGAGAACGGTGGATGTGATTATTTTTGGTGGGTAGAAAACATGTCCATAAATGAAACTAATAACATTCTGTCACGGTTGAGGAGGCCCTCTTTAGATGGTGATACAACGACTTCACAAAGCAATGTGAAATTTGACACGCTATTTAATCTCAAAGAAGTCGTCGAAGATAGTATATTTTAAAATACATTATTTCTTTAAAAGTATATTTCTGTAAAAATTATATTAATAGAAGAATATGAAAGATGAATGAAAATTGTGAAGTGAAGTAAGCATATTTATAGTTGAAAATGGTGGTTTGCCCCTTAGTTGGCAAATTAAAAAAAAAATATTATAAAGAAGTTGAAATTACACCTGCAAAAAACGTGATATAGTTGATAGAATTTTATAGTGAATTTTTTTTTGGTTAGTTACATTATTTTTGGCAACAAAAATTGAAAAGTGATGACAATGTAAATTGAAAAGTGGAAATGCAGTTCGCCGGAAAGGTTATTTGTTTTGTTTTTTTTGGTTAGTTACACTATTCCTGGCAACAAGAATTTTGTAGTGAATTTATTTGGTTATTTTCATTATTCATGATGGCAAAAAGAATTGAAAGGATGAAATGTAGTTAGCCGGAAGGGTGACAAACTACAAAACTTTTTTAATGGAAATGGGGTTCGCCAGGATCTGGGAGAACTCCTCTAATTTTTTATTTTTTTTTAGTTTTTAATAGTCAAACGACGAGAGTTAACGAACATTTAGAAAAAGTGGCGAACTGTTCGTTTTGGTACAAGATATTAGGGAGTGTCCCTTTTGGTATATAGGGTTCAAAAACTGTCCCATTTGGTGCCGGACTCGGATAAACAAAGTTATCCCATCACTATGGTATAAATGGTGGGATAAATAATCCCAAAACTAACTAAAACCTCTAACCAAATGTGGGATAAAATAATCCTACATTTTATCTCCGTATTATTATCCCCCCATTCATCATACCAAACGACTTAATGTATTCTCACATCGAGAGACTTTTTTCTCCTTTGTATGGCAGATTTGCTTTCATGTCAGTAGCTAAAAGCTCACCCTTCCTTCAGACTCTCTTACCTATTTCTCTAGGTGGTATCTCTGGAAAAATTTCTTCTTAACGTGTTATCACTTATCACAACTGAGGTTAGTATGAGAGGATCAGTTTAGCCTCACAACTTGGGTTTACCTTCTTGCATATCAACAATGGGTATGTTGTATTTTTTATCATTATGTATGTTCTTTTACACACTGACACTACTATGCCCTTGAAAAAATTTACACCGACATTTATGAATTTCGTTTTGTTTCAACAGATCTGTGTTTTTAAAGAACAAGATATAAACTTAAGATGTTGTGACCATCTTTTTTTTTCCCTTTGATGCTTTTCCGGGTTTGTGCTACCCTCTGCTGGAACGTGCCCCATCTTAGGTGTCTCGATCACTGCTGGCACCGGTAAACTTTGATGCAAGATATTATTCAGGGAGGAGTTCAGGATCTTTTTTGGGAGATTTCTCTTGCATGACTGCCATTTTGACTATGTGCAAAAAATCTCTGAGGTAATAATGATAGAAGGTTAAAATGTTATCTGGTTTTCCAAAAGATAATCCTATTCCCTGCTTCATATGCCATAATTGTGTAAATGTTAGTTATTGAAGGAGGACGATAAAAAAGAAAAATCTTAATTTGCAAGATTTTTGTGTTTTGTTCTCTTTTTTTATGTTGTAGTTGCACGTGTTGAAACCTAGTCCTCAAAGAAATGCAACCAGAGTATAACTGAGATGGGTCTTGACAAATCTAAAGGACCTCCAGCAATTCGTTGCACTGAATAGTATGAACCTAAAAAATTTAGCAGCTATTTCTTACTTGCTTCACCGTCCAATTTTTGTATATGGTGAACTTTAAGGTTATGGATATCATTACTGGAAAAAATATTGGTCATAAGTTAAAGCATGGAATAGGTACAAGAAATGTCACTGAATAGCACATTTATGTCAGAGTTGTGCATTTCCCAATGCATTAAACGATCAAATGGTGACCATTTACTTTTCATAGATAAAATGTATGTAGAATTGAGTTTGTTATTATCTTTGTATCAGGTTAATACATAGTCATTCATGCTCATTCAAAATTTCACATCTATTGTTACATGTATCCTTCAAGTTTGATTTCTTTTCGGTTTCACTTTGTTACAAAACTCCTGAAAGTATTCAATGGTGTGCTATCAAATAAAGTTTGGTTGCTCTTTCTTATCACGCAGTAGCATGAGGCCGAGTCATGACGTTGATGTTGTACTTGGAGAATGGAACATCTATACAATGCTTCATGATCTAGCTCTTGAATTGTAAAAGGGGTAAGAATAAAAGATTAGACAATTGATAAAATATGCAGCATATATCAGAGGTCTCATCTTTGTTAAACAATGTGAAACGAATTATAATAAGACAATGGATAGTGCTTCCACCAAGCTTGCCCACAACAACCGTGCCCACATTTATACTATCTGTAATGGGCTTGACTTGAAGACCAGAAATATTACAGAATATAGATGAGCTAGCTCTAGCATGCCTATACAGTTAGATGTTGCAAGGTTCATTAACATCTATATCTGTCTTACTTATGAACGATTTCATATTTCAGCTAGACATTTTTCCATGCGTTCTTTCTTAATTCTATTAGGAGGTATTTTTTTAGCTAAACTTCTTTTTTCACTGCATCCATGTCAATAATTGAAAATTACCCAATCCAAATGAGGTTTCGGAGAACAGTCTTTCGCCAAAAACATGCTTGTAAATAGTCAGTACTCGAACTGCCAGAGTCCTATCATGTTTAGAAAGGGGAATTAGTTTGTCTTCTAATTTTTTGTTTCTCTGTACACATGTTATTTGTATATTATATGTTATCATTTTAGATAAATGGAACAGTTTTAAGCAGAGATGACATTCAATTTGGCCACGACACTCTAATTAGAGGTAGGAAAATGTTGTGATAAAAATACTTAAAACATTTGATTTACAAATTGACTCTTCAAGAAAATAACTGACATGGAATGTGTAGTATAAATTGATATAATATACTGATCATATGCGATTCTTACTTTAAGATCTTAACCTGCAGATGAATGTTTGAACTTCTTTCACTCTAGAGATTTTGATAGTTGATGTATCCCGTTATCTGTAGTATTTAATATGTATGCTTAGTCTTTTTCCCTGAATTTTCGTTTTGTGACCAGATTCTATGTGTTGGGTTTAGATGCATTTTAATGTTAATTTTTATTATATTAAATTGTGTCAATATTGCAAAGTCATTTGGGCAGTTTCTCCATTTGTCCGTTGGTGGCATTTTTTGTGCCATTGCTCTTAGCAGTTAGTGGTCATATCAAGGCTAATGCCTTAGATGACATTTTATGCCTTTCATTTTGTCAGTTGCATTTCTACAATGCATTGTTATGCTGCTGCTTTTCCATATTCTTGGGTGGCATTATATGCCACATTACTCTTTTGGATTAGTGGTCTTTTAAGGCATAAGAATTGTAACTCTTTTTCCCACTAATGCATTTGTTTCTTGTAACCTCTATTCTATTTATCTACCCTCTTTACTAAATAATTTATTCTTCCTATTCAATACTAGGATGAGTACCTCACCTATAAATAGAGGTGGTCTTGCATATTTTTCAAGTATAAGAAAATATAGAGTGCAAAAGAGTTAGTAAAAAGGAGAGTTTTATTAGTTGAAGGAAGTGTTCTTGTGTTAGAGCTTTGGACTCAACTCTTGTCCAGAGTTTGTTGAGTTATACTTTGTGTGTGGGCTGTTGTATCCTGGAAGGGACAAGTCAAGAAGATTACTGTTGGACCGGTAAAAATATTTATTGCAGTGGGAGAGCGAGATATTCGCGCCTCAGCCAGAAGTTATTTTATTTCTTCATTGTAATTTTTCAATTGTAATTATAATATTTCACCAACACTACGAAATATTACAAAACACAGCTGGTTCTTCCTTACTATCACACACCAGAGATGATGTGAAGCAATTGCTACTTCGCTTGACGATAGATGACGATGTTATAATTCGAGAATGGAACATTTAAGGAATGATTTGTGATCTCGATGTGAATGAACTCCAAAATCAACTACATAATGTAATGTGAATGTTTGAAGTGTCTATTTATGTGATTGGTCCTAGATACAAAACTAATTAAGTTGTTTGCACTTTCTTATTACATGTTCTTGACAATGTTGGTCCTAGATACAAAATTATGAAGTAGAAGGTTGTTCGAAGTACGTAGTAGTAGGTGTAATATAAAATTTATATTTATTTGTTTTTGGTTACTGTTATTTAAATACTCCACTGCTATCGATGTTATTTGGATCAGATCGTAATGTTATACAAATCTACAGCCAATTGGAATCAACTCTTTTCCCAAAGAAATTGCGAATATAAAAGAACGATACACTTTTTATTATATTTGGCTCACGCTAACTTGACACATCCCGTAAGAAAATATTTGTTAGGAATTTATTTTACTGAATTACCCTATTATGCTTTAGAAATTTAAATTTGATTATTAGTACTTTATTTAGTCATTTAATGATAAGATTAATGATGAAAAAAAAATTCTCTTAATTTGCTAAAATTGATTCATAAATTTTTTAAATCAACAACAATATACCCAGTGTATTCACACAAAGTGGAGTCCGGAGATGTAGAGTGTACGCAGATCGTACCTCTACTTTAGAAGTGAGGTAGAGAGCATATTCTCGATAGACCCACGGCTCAAGACACAAACAGTCCAAAAAAGATGTAATGAAAGTACTAAAGGCAATAGATAATATCAAAAACAACAAATAGTAAAAGAATAGTACTACAACAAAATAATACTCCACTCAAACTACACTAAAACAATAGGTAGTAACCGAAATTGAAGAACAAGAAACTACAAGAGTAGTCCTACGATTACTAGTAAGGGTAACAAGACAATGCACTCCTACCTACTAGTATGGATGCTCTCCTACCTACTAACATTTTACTCTGATTCATGTTCTCCACACCTTCTATATCTAAGGTCATGTCCTCGGTAAGCTTCAACTGCATCATGTCTTGTCTAATCACCTCTTCGCAATACTTCTTTGGTCTACCTCTACCTCTCTTAAATCTATCCATAGCCAACCTCTTACACCTTCGTACTGGGACATCCATACATCTCCTCATCACATGTTCGAATCATTTCAACTTTACCTCTCGCATTTTATCTTTCACCGAAGTTACTCCGTCATAATTTTTTTTTAAAATAAGAGTCAAATAAAATAAAGCAAAGGGAGTATAGTTCTATCACAACACCTCGAAGATGGAATGTACAATCCAACACATCACATGATAACATTAAACGAAGCCTCCAACTTCGATGCATTATACATTTTTCTTATATAGTGTACGTACATCTTAATTTTTAAAAATACATTATACATTGAGTGATTCAATGCTGAAATTTTGGCGGTGCCTCTTATCTGTCCTAGTAATTGCTGACTTGTTTTTATTCCCATCCTTGTATTAAATTTCATAACATGCATAATGCCAACTCATATAATACTACTTATTCAGAATCTAAAGGAAAAAAAATGTTCCATGACCAAATTTTAAGTTATTGACCTTTCAAGCACTTAAAGAGTGTTGTGTAATCATCAATGAACTTAAATGAAAATCCAAAAAAAAAAAAAGATTTAAATCTTAATCAGGTGATTTCTTCTAATTGGCACAAGTTTGATGAGCAGAGTTACTCTACTACCGTATTACGTGCGCTCGTAATACAGTTAATAAGGAAAACGGTTCAAATTAGCTTTTGTATTTTGTGAGAAAGTTTAACTTTGATCTCTATATGAAGTTTGGCTCATTCATGTGCTCGTTCTTATAATTTTAACTCGAAATTTGCCTTAGTTGTTAATGGTGGGGTTATAATTAAACCAAACTTTTTTAACTACAAGGGCAATATCAGTCCTTTTCCTTATTATATAGTAGTAGTTAATCTCTAATTATTTAGATTAGTACAGAAACATGCCACATGGCCATACTGTGGCTGCACTGCCATAGAAAGGCAGCTTACAGCATCCCAAGGAAATTTAGCCAAAATGCATCATGACTAAAAAAAAAAAAGAAGAAGAGTAAAAGAGTCTCTTTTCTCGATTCGTCGTCAATAAGAAAATAAAATCTTTTGTCCTCTTACAAATTTGAATAGAAGAAAATGACCTTTTCAGATTTATTATGTGTATAAACGTAAATCTCTTGTAAAAAAGATATAAAACTAAAAAAAAATTACAAAAAGCTAGAAAATCATTTCTTCCGTCATCAATTCCATTTTGTGTGAAAAATCTGTGATCTTGAAGTTCTAAAGTGATTTCAAAGATGAAGGGGTGATGTTCTCTTGAAGAAACTATCATGCATGGATGAGTGGTGATGATAGTTGTGATTTGTGGTGGAAGGATGGTGAAAGGAGGTACGATATCGTTAACGACTTATTAGAGGTGGTGGAAATGACGTAGTGATTTGTTATGAAATTCGTTACCGTGGTTGATGTTGGAATGACCGTTGGTAGCATGCATGGTTAAGGTCGAAGAAGGAATGTGCAGTGAAAATGAGTGAATTCTTTGTGTAATTCATTTCGCCCAAGGGAAAAGTTAAGACCTTTTGCAAACCACAAAGGCAAATATGGATCTTTTCCCCATATAATATTGATTTGTTAGTGACTAAAAGCAAATTCGAACCAGAATTATAACATCTGGATGAGCCAAACTTCTAACATAGTTCAAAATTAGACCTTTTCGCAAAATATTGGGGCAAATTTGGACCTTTATTATATATAACATAGAATCAAAATATATTAATTGGACAATTATAATCAACCTCCTGGCAACCTTTGATCTACACCAAATAAATTTTTCTCATTGAGAGTGTGTTTGGTACGGAGGAAAATATTTTTCGAAAAATATTTTTCAATTTTCTCATGTTTGGTTGATCAAAATTTTGAAAAACATTTTCTCTAGAAAACAAACTCCTTAAAAATGAGGAAAATGACTTCAAGTAAGAAAAACAGATTCCATAAGTAACATTCCACGTTGATTGTCTCCTCCTCACCCACCCAACATCCACAATCCCAACCCCTGGACCATCCCACCCCGCACGAGCCCCCCTCCCTACCCCATCCTGCCAACATAGTGTTTTGCTATATTACATGTAAATATTCTTCGGATATTATTTTTTCACTTACTTACTAAACACTAGAAAATAAGTAAGAAACTCACTTATATTTTTCAATAAAAGATTTTCTAGGAAAATATTATCCATGAAAAATAATTTCCTCCATACCAAACACAAACCAAGTCACTTTCCTTCTTTCTTCCTTTTCAAGGCTAATATACTTTTTTAACCTAGATCTTGCTCAATTGGTGACTCGAACTCACAACTTTAGTGTTGAAGGTGAAAGAAATGCTTACCACATGAGCAAAGCAAACCCCTTTTGTCTAAGGCTAATTGACTTCAAACATAAACTAAAACAAAAATTTGCTTAACTACACATTAATTTGCATGTCAATAATGTCTTTTTATTTTATTTTTTCTTTCAACGTGCCAATAATGTCACTAGTACGTTAATAATAAAGTGTCGGCTGCGTCCCTTCACGTACCCTCCTTCCCATACTATACTTATTGTACTTTTATTATTTTATGAAAGTCTCCACGAACCCTCCTTTACAAAATATCCTAGTCAACTCTTCATCTCAAGAAAATTGTCACAATCTTGACCGTTCGATCACTAATCACCCTTTGATCTTCTAACACGTGTCCTTCCATACATTTTTTCAACTAACAACCTGTATATATAGAGCCAACTACTTTAACAATCTCATATACAAACCTACTAAAAGTTGTTCACATAAGTTCATACACACACTTTTTCCCTTTTGTTCATATATACATTTGATCTTTCTTTTTGTTTTCTTGATATTTATTTTTTGTTTTACATCAATGATCAACAAATCTAACGAATTCATTCGCCGGATTTTGAGTTGTCCGGCTATTCGCCCTAGTGAAATAGTATCTTTTTCTAGTCTTATTGCATCTTTGATCCAACTAGGCCAAACAATATGTGAATACAAGTCAAGAACTTTCTTTACCAATAAGAAGAATGTTAGAAACTCGATTCGTTTGATTGAGGATATTCTCATTGTTCTTAAAGAAATCCCAAATGGGGTTTCAAGATTTGCAAATTCCAGCATTTTGAGCTTATCTGAGATCCATTTTATCTTCCAGAAGTTTCAGTTCTTGTTGGAAGATTGTAGCAGAGAAGATTCAAGAATATGGATTTTAGCCAAGTCAGAGGATGTCTCTTGCCAGTTTCAAATGCTGGCAAGAGCTGTTGCTGTGGCACTTGATGTTCTTCCTTTGGAGGAAATGGATGTTTCTGTGGAAGTTAAAGAAGTTGTGGAGTTTGTTAGAAATCAAGCTTTAAAGTTGAAGTTTGAAGTTGAAATGGATGATAGGAGAATGCAAGTGAATGTTTTGAAGATTTTGGATCAACTTGAAGATGGAATTGTTCCAGAATCAAGTGATCTGAAAAGGGTTCTTGATTATTTAGGGATTAAACGTTGGGGCGCGTGCAATAGGGAAGTTAAGTTCTTGGATAATGAGATTTTCTTGGAGGGAAGTACAGGGGAGAAGAGAGATATGGGGATCCTTAGTAGCTTAATGGGGTTCATGATTTATTGCAGGGGAACTCTGTTTGAAGTTTTGGATAATGTGGCAAGTAGACAAATCAATGGAGGCAGCACTAATGCAGATCAAGTCATCAGGTTCTTGAATCTTGATGATTTCAGGTGTCCAATTACACTTGAAATCATGAGTGATCCAGTGACAATAGCCTCAGGTCACACGTATGATCGGTCTTCGATCCTCAAATGGTTCAGAGCTGGAAATTCCACTTGTCCAAAGACTGGTGAGAGGCTAACAAGTATTGATTTGGTTCCTAATTTGTCTTTGAAGCTCTTGATCAAACAGCATTGCTCCGCGAATGGTATTCCATTTGTGGAGACTGGCAGGCGAAATGGCGATACTGTAAAATCTGTTGCTACAAGCAGTGTGGCTAATGAGCAGGCTATGAAGTTGCTTGCAAGTTTTCTAGTAGACAGACTAGTTGCTGGAACAATGGAACAGCAAAATAAGGCTGCTTTCGAGATTCGTTTTCTCACCAAAACAAGCATTTTTAACAGGTCTTGTTTGGTGGAAGCTGGTGCAATCCCACCTCTTCTGAATCTTGCTACTTCAAGGGATTCCTCTTGTCAAGAGAATGCAATGGCTACTCTACTGAACCTCTCAAAGAACTCTAAGAGCAAAAACATAATTGTTGGAAATGGAGGTTTGTTCTTGATACTTGATGTGTTGAAAGGAGGGCTAAAGATGGAAGCTCGACAGCACGCAGCTGGTACATTATTCTACCTTACATCAGTAGAAGAGTACCGTAAAATGATCGGAGAAAATACGGAGTTCATTCCATCACTTTTGGAGCTGCTAAGAAATGGCACTGACAGAGGAAAAAAGAATGCCTTGGTCACCATTTTTGGCCTCTTAATGCGCCCCGAAAACCACTGGAGAGTAATTTCTGCTGGATTAGTCCCCTTGGTGGTTAATCTGTTGAAATCTTTCGAAAGGGAAGATCTCATTACAGATTCTTTAGCAGTTTTATCAACTCTTTCCGAAAGACTAGATGGAGCAATGGCTGTTCTTTATGCTGGTGCTTTGCCTATTATTGTCAATGTTCTAAGTTCTTGCAATTCAAGGGCAGCAAAGGAGTACTGTATCTCATTGTTGCTGGCTTTGTGTATCAATGGTGGAGCAGATGCAGTTCCTGTTTTAGTAAAGAACTCATCTCTCATGGGACCTTTATATTCCCTCCTTGCTGAAGGCAACTCAAAAGCTAGAAAGAAAGCTAGTGCACTCATCAGAATGTTGCATGAGTACAATGAGAAGACCTCTTCTGGCTTGATCACTCCAGTTTTTATAGAGGATCAATTCATTAATGTGTGGTAATTATATTTTTATAAAGCATCCATCATGTATATATATACACCATGGTGTAGGATGCTTTAGTGTTTTTTTTCCTTGACTGGTGATATTGGCTCAAGTATTTAAGAGCTAGTCACCACACTGCTGCAGCTTCAGTTTTTTTGAATGAAGCTTTGTATAGTTTTACTTGTATCTCTATACTTCCTGATGTTAATGTGAATTGTTGCTATGTAAACATCAATCCTTCTACTCTTCAAGTTAATAATAAGCATTCTCTTATCTGAATCAGTTGGTCAGTTGGTACAAATGTATAATCAGTATACTTGTTTTATCTTTGATTGTTCAGTTTCTTTAATTGAGATCAAAATGTGTATAAGAGGAAACTTAAGTAATTGTACAACCTTGGGCAGAGGCGGATCTTCAGCAAGTTCAATGGGAACCATTGCTTTCCGCTTGATCTATAAGCACATATGTGAAAAAAATTATACTGGAGTATTGAACTCATTCTGAAACCACCAACTATAAATTCTTGATTCGCCTTTGATCTCGGGTAGGACTAAAACAAAAGTGAATTGTACATGAGAATGTGCACTAAGGATGGACTGACTCAACTCTTGTTGATAAATCAAGAGCCTCTTCGAGTTCAACAACCACCTGTTCCATGGATGGTCGTTGCTGCTTAAGTCCTATGCTAGTCAAAGCTAGTTTAAGTACAAGTTCAAACGCCTTCATTGAGAATTTCCCCTCCAGTTTGGGATCAGCAAATTCTTTGATGTTCCCACCTTTAGTCAACTTTATCGCCTATGATTCAAAAAGACGCGTTAAAGAAAAAACTTGAAAGGAATGCAAGAGAAAAGGGAGGAGTTATAATTAGTATGTTTACCATTTTACTTAGAGGCATTGGATTCTTCAAATCCAAGTTGATAACCCTTTGTCCAGATAAAAGTTGTAGCAGTACTATCCCAAAGCTATAGACATCACCATAAGAATTGACGTGTCGGTTCTTTTGGTACTCAGGATCAACATAACCAAAGGTTCCTCTCACTTCTGAGCTAGCGTATGAGTGGCCAATGCTAATAATTTTGGACAGACCAAAGTCTGAGAGTTTGGCTTCAAAGCTGGCAGATAGAAGAATGTTTGCTGGCTGCAAAATTTCACCAAAAAGGAGTAACATAACTGAGAATTTTTTTACAAAATGGAAGAACAGATTATGGATGTAAAATAAGATTTTACCTTGATATCCCGGTGAACAATTGATCCTTGGGGATACGAGTGGAGAAACAGGAGACCGCGGGCACAATCAAGTGCAATTTCTAGTCTTCGTCTCCATGGGAGATATTTACTTTTACCTGCTCATCAGGGGTGTCAAAATCAGGACACTATACAATTTAGTTCAATAAAAAAAAGGGCAGCCCGGTGCACTAAAGCTCCCGCTATGCGCAGGGTCCGGGGAAGGGCCCGACCACAAGGGTCTATTGTACGCAGCCTTACCTTGCATTTCTGCCAGAGGCTGTTTCCAAATACAATTTAGTTCAACAAATATCAGAAATGTTCAAAGAGAAAGAACATATATACCAAATAGCCATTCGGAAAGATTTCCATTGTGGCATAGCTCATAAACTAGAAAACACTCATTTGGTCCATCATAGTGGCCTAGCAGGGACACAAGGTTCGGATGTTTGATATGCGAGAGACTTGTAACTTCTCTAACAAATGTTTCCATCTGCTCATCCTTTATTATGTGCTTAATTGCCACATGTTGTCTATCTGCTAGAATGCCTTTGTATACTTTTCCTGTAAAACACGATCATTTCAATATCCAACATTCAAAAGGAATCGATCCATAAAGAGAAGAATTGGAAGAAGGGAAGTTAGTTACACTTCCCTAGATATCATATTCTTATTTATGCATGTTATTAATACCAAAGCTTGTCAATGAAATTGAGTACCTTTGATACTTAAAACAATAAGGAGACTAGGCCAACTAGCATCGTTCGAATTTCCCTTACCAGCTATGCCTTGACCTATGAAGTTAGACATGTTGAGATTTTCAGTTGCGGAGTAAATTTCTTTAAGTGATAGTCTACGATAGCTTGATTCTTCAGAGTAAGATTCATCTGATACTGCCAACACGAAGCAGAATTTGTATAAGCTAAAACATTCGGAACAATGATCTAGTCAATGGTTGTTGGTGTAGAGGGCTTACTATATCTTCCACTTGATGGTTTAACTTCAGTCTTCCTTTTCAATAAGATCCACAACACAACGATTATTATTAACACCATCCCCACTACACCACCAATTAGAATCCAAAGATCTGCATATTTAACCAATGCTCAACCAAAAAAAACACTTGTGTCCTGAAACTCATCAATATCAGTAATTTTCATTAATATGGATTTCAAGATTTACCAGTTTTAAACTTAGTTCTACGTCTCGTTTCACTTCCACTATCATCTGCAGAAGATGCTGCACAGTACAATGATCAATCAAGATCATAGCTAAAATCTGAAAGCTTGGAAGAGAAAAGCTTAAATATGTTTATAACAGGAAGTAGACTTACCTAAAGGAAGAGAATTGTCTCCTAGGCAATGAAAGATTTTGTCAATCCGACCCTCATCAGAAACTCTTTGGCTTGTTAACAAAATCAGCATACTGAATCTACAAATGTCATCTTCAAGTTTCATCGAATCATTTTTCGACGTGGAAGCTATTTCTCTCCATGTCCTCAAAACACTTATTGCAGCCATTAGTAAGTCCTCCTTCTGAATCCATTAGTCTACAATTATCTCTCAGACTTTTCAATCTGCTTCCTAGCTCGTTCACAACATCGATCTCTGAATAATCCGAACAGCCTCCTGCACCACTAGTCAACTTTTCAATGCCACAGCTAAAATGATCAAAACTACTGTTATTCATCAAGGTTAAGCAGTCTCCCTGCTGTGTGGAATTAAGAAAGATAAGTCTCGTTTGGTTAGTCCAACGCGCCAATACTCGTAAATATCTGTTGAAAGGTAATCCACAACAAGGGTGAGTTAGAAAACCATCCCAATTGCTGTCTAAAGTTGTACATGCCTCCCCTGATGATGATGATGATGAAGAAGAAGAAATGTTAATATCCAGGACACATTTGTTGAAACTACTAGTGGTCTGAGAAAAAACTAAGTCCAATGATATGGAGAAAACCATGATGGACATGATCAATGCTGGTGCTTTGAAGCAATTCATATTTCTTGAAATGCTAAAGGGTGTTCTACATTAAGGGTGGAACCATAAAACCTCTGCTCATATAGTAACACAATCAAATGGAGGCTATATCTCTTTCCCAAATAAGAAAGAAGAAGTCAAGTAGATGAAGGAGTAATAAAGACAAGGCATTTGGCTAAGTAGGGTATTTTTCTTGTTTCCCATTGTAGTAAAGCATAGCATTATTTAATGGCGGAATACATCGACAACCCTTTAAACTAGTCAGTGAATTTCATTTAGACACTCGAACTACGACCTGTTACAATTGAATACCCAAACATGTAATAAAGTGTTCTATACTTTCTGTTCAAATTTTGAAATATCGTTTGCGCGTCTTCTCAAGCGTTTATTATGTAGATAAGTTAACATATGTAACATCCTTTAATTATATACATCAACCTCAATTGGCACATGCATGAGGTTTTACAACTTATTGAGGCTAATGCATATAATTAAAAGGAGGTAACATATTTTAAGTGATTAACTTATCTACGTAATTGATGCTCGAGAATACACCCAACAAACTTTTTAAATTCAGGTGCTCAATCCGAACAGATCGATTACGAATGTTTAAATGAAATTTACTCACAAATTTAAAATTTAAAGAGATGTCTTATCTGTTTCGCCTTATTTAATCCATTAAATGACATAAGACAACAAAATTTTCTTTGTTAATATCTAAGATAACCTGCTGATTTAACATTTGTTAGATTTGTAACTAAAGTAAGATATATAAAAGACAAATGCCGGAAATGGCAAAATTAGAAAAATATAGAAGTTTGATGTCACCTTGTGTTGTAGTGTTTGGTTGACGAAGGACTCAATAGAAAATACCTATTGTTTTATCAATGACTCAACTATAATTAACCATTTGCTATATAGTTAGAAATTAGGGTGTTCACGGAAATGGAACCAAATTGAAGAAAAAATCCGATACTTTCTTGGTTTTGGTTTGGTTCACTTTTTAATTTAAAAATTGATAAAATTTGATTTGATTTTGACTTTAGGTAAAAGTAATTGTAAATCCGAATCAAATTGACTATATAAATATTTATTTAAAAATTATATTTGCAATTCAATTATTGTCAAGATATCTTTGTATGTCATAACAAGATCTTTAATTTTTTGCACAAAAAAAGAATTTATTATAAGAAATTTTATAATGATTCTTGAAAATAACTAATATTTAGACGATGCATGCGATTTTTTGGAGGAAGATCTATATATATATAGTATTTCTTTTCTTAAAGTGTAAATGATTTGATAGTGTTACGCTTGAAAATAGGGATGTTTATGATTTGGTGAAAAATCGAATATGCTTGGAAGTAAAGGTATTCATGATTTGGTGAAAGTCGAATCAAATCGTTATAAAATCATAGACTTGCTTGTCTTGCATACAGGAACATTGTACTCAAATCATAGAATTTCTTATCAATGAATATGTAATGTGAACATTTTGTCAAAGGCGATCTTCTATTCTTATTTTTACTTCAAATTATCATACCATTCGAAATTAGAGGTTCTTGCTTAATTTAAAATTGAGATACTTTAAAACTAATGAGAAGCAAAAAGTGAAATAGTGAATATGAATTATATATAATCTCTTGTCAAGGATTCGATATGTGGTAATTTACCTCTCCTGTATTAGTTAATTAAAGGTTGTTGGATTCAAATTATGGTATTAAGTTAATTTTGTGTTACAGTCCTAAGATGTATGTTTGAACCAAACAAAAGGTACAACTATACAACAATTAGGATTTATATTCAAGTATATTTATTATAAATAATTGTTACTTCTTTGAAGATGTGCACCATGAAATTGACAATGATCTTTTAGTCATCCTATATGTTGATCAAACTTTTGTATAACTTCTACAAATACTACTTTCATTCAATAATAATTTCTTGATACGTATGTAGTCGTAAAAAACCAAATGTTATGATTTGTTAAAAATAAGGCATACAGAAACTTTGTACATAAAATTCATCATTTACATTGACACTGTTCAGAATAATTATAATTATACCTTTCATTATTTTTACTTTTGTGGGGCCTAAGAGTAAAAGGTGTGGCCTTTACATCATAACGATTTAGAAGTTTTAATTCTACTTTACATGGATAGGATTTTGAGTGATTTTAATGGAAAAATTTGAGCAGATTATGACAAAGAAAGAAGAGGGTCGACGTGTTAAATGTGACATATATACATATATATATGATATACAAATAATATATTGTGCATGTTACATGTATATATGCATATTTATAGCTAAATATTTTTATAGATACTTTGATGAACTAGTATTCTTAGCACAATAGTTAATGTTATTTCTTCTAGTATGCATGTATTGTCTCTTACCTGAGTAAAAGGCAGTCTTTGTAATTATTGATGCCATATTTAATTTATATGAATTTTATGTTCAAAGTCTTCTAAAAACTATTTTGTATGGCTAAATGACCTATGGTTATCTTCAATATTTTTCTTCTTTTTCCGTCAAGCTAAGTGGCTTAGCTAATGATGAAGCATGAGAAAGATCTATGTAGGAACTCATGAATTGACACCTCTCAATTGGGATTTGTGAGTGGAGAGCTCTTAGGAAGACCAAAACATGAAAAGAGTACTCAATAGTAAATGACAATTACAACTTTATACTAGGTACAATATCTCCACATATATATGGTTTGTTGAATTCCAACGATATGAGAGAAATTTATAATATATGATAAAGAGAGTTCAAAAACTATTCTAGATACTAAGTACATATCTCCGCTATGGTATCTTATTATATTTTTATTCTTCTTATAATAAAAATTTTGATTTCGCTAGTGATAAAGTTATGACATGGGATTTATCAATCGGGTATACGTGATATTCTAGTAACGACATAAATACTATTTTGCTCTTTGTATACGATAGTGTAATATTTTTTTTGGTCAAAATGAAAGATTGTATTTAATCATATTTAATTTGTATGCAATTCGCTCATTGTATGACAGTGCATCTAAGTACATAACATGATTTCTCACTTGGCTTTTTCGGTAAGAATTTGATTTTTTAGGTTTTGTCTACTCATGCAGATGGAGCTATAAATTAAGAAATAATTGTGCAAAAGTACAGCTTGCAACAGTATATTTTAGCTGCGTAGTCAAGCTTTTAAGTTCTCAGTCGCATAGCTCATTACTTTTTTATAGCAATGTTCATAAATTTGGTATACAACATTATACAATCGGTATATAACATTATTAAAAAACTCTTGATTTTTTTATAGCAATGTTTAAAAATTTCATATAAACATACCTTTAATGTCAATATCATTGAAGATTGTACGATAATTAAGTAAACTATGTCCGTTACATAACTCAATGGGTTTTACCTCCGAATATCAGTTTGTTCCATACTCGAATGAATTATCGATCGGTTAAAATTTAACTACTATATCAGTACATGAAAAATTCAATACACAAATATTATACAAACTTATAAGAGGTGTATACATTTATATATAATAATTTTTAATATTATATAAAATTATAAAAGATATTTATACACCCATATACGCTATTATACACTATTGTACAAAATTTAACTTTGTCTTCTTCCTTGAATTCAAGCATCAAATTCATCCAAAACACCTCAAAAACTACATCAAATCACCCTAAAAGTCAGATTTAGGCTCCTCAATACATAACTGATCATTTGCAACTATACTCATTCAAAATAGAGCTTATATGCAAAATTTAATTTTTAAACCTTGAAGCTTCGAGATTCAACAATGACTTCTTATGAAATTTTTGTTTTCTGTTCACGTTCTCAGTCTTAAATCAATGGATAACTATATTTTTCAGCGTCAAGCAACATTATCCAACAAATTCTAACTTCTCAAATCAAAGTAGCTATGTTTATATATATTTTTTTGGATTTGTTCTTCAAATGAAATAACTGAAGTAAGCTACTTTCAAAATAGAGAACGAAAATTTCATATCGAAGCAACGATCAGATTTTGTAGTGAATTTATTTGGTTATTTTCATTATTCATGATGGCAAAAAGAATTGAAAGGATGAAATGTAGTTCGCCGGAAGGGTGACAAACTACAAAAGTTTTTTTAATGGAAATGGGGTTCGCCAGGATCTGGGCGAACCCCTCTAATTTTTTTATTTTTTTTAGTTTTTAATAGTCAAACGACGAGACTTAACGAATGTTTAGAAAAAGTGGCGAACTGTCCATTTTGGTACAAGATATTAGGGAGTGTCCCTTTTGGTATATAGAGTTCAAAAACTGTCCCATTTGGTGCCAGGACTCGGATAAACAAAGTTATCCCATCACTATGGTATAAATGATGGGATGAATAATCCCAAAACTAACTAATACCTCTAACCAAATGCGGGATAAAATAATCCTACATTTTATCTCCGTATTATTATCCCCCATTCATCATACCAAACGACTTAATGTATTCTCACATCGAGAGACTTTTTTCTCCTTTGTATGGCAGATTTGCTTTCATGTCAGTAGCTAAAAGCTCACCCTTCCTTCAGACTCTCTTACCTATTTCTCTAAGTGGTATCTCTGAAAATATTTCTTCTTAACATGTTATCACTTATCACAACTGAGGTTAGTATGAGAGGATCAGTTTAGCCTCACAACTTGGGTTTACTTTCTTGCATATCAACAATGGGTATGTTGTATTTTTTATCATTATGTATGTTCTTTTACACACGACACTACTATGCCCTTGAAAAAATTTACACCGACATTTATGAATTTCCTTTTGTTTCAACAGATCTGTGTTTTTAAAGAACAAGATATAAACTTAAGATGTTGTGACCATCTTTTTTTTTTCCCTTTGATGCTTTTCCGAGTTTGTGTTACCCTTCTGCTGGAACGTGCCCCATCTTAGGTGTCTCGATCACTGCTGGCACCGGTACACTTTGATGAAAGATATTATTCAGGGAGGAGTTCAGGATCTTTTTTGGGAGATTTCTCTTGCATGACTGCCATTTTGACTATGTGCAAAAAATCTTTGAGGTAATAATGATAGAAGGTTAAAATGTTATCTGGTTTTCCAAAAGATAATCCTATTCCCTGCTTCATATGCCATAATTGTGTAAATGTTAGTTATTGAAGGAGGACGATAAAAAAGAAAAATCTTAATTTGCAAGATTTTTGTGTCTTGTTCTCTTTTTTTATGTTGTAGTTGCACGTGTTGAAACCTAGTTCTCAAAGAAATGCAACCAGACTATAACTGAGATGGGTCTTGACAAATCTAAAGGACCTCCAGCAATTCGTTGCACTGAATAGTATGAACCTACAAAATTTAGCAACTATTTCTTACTTGCTTCACCGTCCAATTTTTGTATATGGTGAACTTTAAGGTTATGGATATCATTACTGGAAAAAATATTGGTCATAAGTTAAAGCATGGAATATGTACAAGAAATGTCACTGAATAGCACATTTATGTCAGAATTGTGCATTTCCCAATGCATTTAACGATCAAATGGTGACCATTTACTTTTCATAGATAAAATGTATGTAGAATTGAGTTTGTTATTCAGGTTAATACATAGTCATTCATGCTCATTCAAAATTTCACATCTATTGTTACATGTATCCTTCAAGTTTGATTTCTTTTCGGTTTAGCTTTGTTACAAAGCTCTTGAAAGTATTCAATGTTGTGCTATCAAATAAAGTTTGGTTGCTCTTTCTTATCACGCAGTAGCATGAGGCCGAGTCATGAAGTTGATGTTGTACTTGGAGAATGGAACATCTATACAATGCTTCATGATCTAGCTCTTGAATTGTAAAAGGGGTAAGAATAAAAGATTAGACAATTGATAAAATATGCAGTATATATCAGAGGTCTCATCTTTGTTAAGCAATGTGAAACGAATTATAATAAGACTATGGATAGTGCTTCCACCAAGCTTGCCCACAACAACCGTGCCCACATTTATACTATCTGTAATGGGCTTGACTTGAAGACCAGAAATATTACAGAATATAGATGAGCTAGCTCTAGCATGCCTATACAGTTAGATGTTGAAGGTTCATTAACTATATCTGTCGTACTTATGAACGATTTCATATTTCAGCTAGACATTTTCCACGCGTTCTTTCTTAATTCTATTAGGAGGTAATTTTTTAGCTAAACTTCTTTTTTCACTGCATCCATGTCAATAATTGAAAATTACCCAATCCAAATGAGGTTTCGGAGAACAGTCTTTCGCCAAAAACATGCTTGTAAATAGTCAGTACTCGAACTGCCAGAGTTCTATCATGTTTAGAAAGGGGAATTAGTTTGTCTTCTAATTTTTTGTTTCTCTGTACACATGTTATTTGTATATCATATATTATCATTTTAGATAAATGGAACAGTTTTAAGAAGAGATGACATTCAATTTGGCCACGACACTCTAATTAGAGGTAGGAAAATGTTGTGATAAAAATACTTAAAACATTTGATTTACAAATTAACTCTTCAAGAAAATAACTGACATGGAATGTGTAGTATAAATTGATATAATATACTGATCATATGTGATTCTTACTTTAAGATCTTAACATGCAGATGTATGTTTGAACTTCTTTCACTCTAGAGATTTTGATACTTGATGTATCCCGTTATCTGTAGTATTTAATATGTATGCCTTTTATTTTGTCCGTTGCATTTCTACAATGCATTGTTATGCTGCTGCTTTTCCATATTCTTGGGTGGCATTATATGCCACATTACTCTTTTGGATTTCGTGGTCTTTTAAGGCATAAGAATTGTAACTCTTTTTCCCACTAATGCATTTGTTTCTTGTAACCTCTATTCTATTTATCTACCCTCTTTACTAAATAATTTATTCTTCCTATTCAATACTAGGATGAGTACCTCACATGTAAATAGAGGTGGTCTTGCATATTTTTCAAGTATAAGAAAATATAGAGTGCAAAAGAGTTAGTAAAAAATAGAGTTTTATTAGTTGAAGGAAAAGTGTTCTTGTGTTAGAGCTTTGGACTCAACTCTTGTCCAGAGTTTGTTGAGTTATACTTTGTGTGTGGGCTGTTGTATCCTGGAGCGGACAAGTCAAGAAGATTACTGTTGGACCGGTAAAAATATTTGTTGCAGTGGGCTTGAATCTCCTTAAAGAGAGCGAGATATCTGCGCCTCAACCAGAAGTTATTTTATTTCTTCATTGTAATTTTTCAATTGTAATCGTAATATTTCACCAACACTACGAAATATTACAAAACACAACTGGTTCTTCCTTACTATCACACACCAGAGATGATGTGAAACAATTGCTACTTCGCTTGACGATAGATGACGATGTTATAATTCGAGAATGGAACATTTAAAGGAAAATATTTATTAGGAGTTTATTTTACTGAATTACCCTATTATGCTTTAGAAATTTAAATTTGATTATTCGTACTTTATTTAGTCATTTAATGATAAGATTAATGATGAAAAAATAATTTCTCTTAATTTGCTAAAATTAATTCATAGATTTTTTAAATCAACAACAATATACCCAGTGTATTCACACAAAGTGAGGTTCGGGGATGTAGAGTGTACGCAGATCGTACCTCTACTTTAGAAGTGAGGTAGAGAGCATATTCTCGATAGACCTCCGGCTCAAGACACAAACAGTCCAAAAAAGATGTAATGAAAGTACTAAAGGCAATAGATAATATCAAAACAACAAATAGTAAAAGAATAGTACTATAACAAAATAATACTCCACTCAAACTACACTAAAACAATAGATAGTAACCGAAATTGAAGAACAAGAAACTACAAGAGTAGTCCTACGATTACTAGTAAGGGTAACAAGACAATGCACTCCTACCTACTAGTATGGATGCTCTCCTACCTGCTAACCTGTTACTCTAATTCATGTTCTCCACACCTTCTATCTAAGGTCATGTCCTCGGTAAGTTTCAACTGTATCATGTCTTGTCTAATCACCTCTTCGCAATACTTCTTTGGTCTACCTCTACCTCTCCTAAATCTATCCATAGCCAACCTCTTACACCTTCGCACTGGGACATCCATACATCTCCTCATCACATGTTCAAATCATGTCAACTTCGCCTCCCACATTTTATCTTTCACCGAAGTTACCCCGTCATAATTTTTTTTAAAATAAGAGTCAAATAAAATAAAGCAAAGGGAGTATAGTTCTATCACAACACCTCGAAGATGGAATGTACAATCCAACACATCACATGATAACATTAAACGAAGCCTCCAACTTCGATGCATTATACATTTTTCTTATATAGTATACGTACATCTTAATTTTTAAAAATACATTATACATTGAGTGATTCAATGTTGAAATTTTGGCGGTGCCTCTTATCTGTCCTAGTAATTGCTGACTTGTTTTTATTCCCATCCTTGTATTAAATTTCATAACATGCATAATGCCAACTCATATAATACTACTTATTCAGAATCTAAAGGAAAAAAATGTTCCATGACCAAATTTTAAGTTATTGACCTTTCAAGCACTTAAAGAGTGTTGTGTAATCATCAATGAACTTAAATGAAAATCCAAAAAAAAAAGCAGAGTTACTCTACTAGCGTATTATGTGCGCTCGTAATACTGTTAATAAGGAAAACGGTCCAAATTAGCTTTTGTATTTTGTGAAAAAGTTTAACTTTGATCTCCATATGAAGTTTGGCTCATTCATGTGTTCGTTCTTATAATTTTAACTCGAAATTTGCGTTAGTTGTTAATGGTGGGGTCATAATTAAACCAAATTTTTTTAACTACAAGGGCAATATCAGACCTTTTTCCTTATATAGTATTAGTTAATCTCTAATTATTTAGATTAGTACAGAAACATGCCACATGGCTATACTGTGGCTGCACTGCCATAGAAAGGCAGCTTACAGCATCCCAAGGAAATTTAGCCAAAATGCATCAGCATCATGACTAAAAAACAAAACAGAGAAAAAGAGTCTCTTTTCTCGATTCATCATTAATAAGAAAATGAGATCTCTTGCCCTTTTACGATTTAAATAGAAAAAAATGACTTTTTCAGATTTATTATGTGTAAAAATGTAAATCTTTTATAAAAAAGATATAAAACTAAAAAAAGTTTGTAAAAAGCTAGAAAATCATTTCTCCTGTCATCAATTCCATTTTGTGTGAAAAATCTGTGATCTTGAAGTTCTAAAGTGATTTTAAAGATGAAGTGGTGATGTTCTCTTGAAGAAACTATCATGCATGGATGAGTGGTGATGATAGTTGTGATGGTTGGGATCAAAATCGGAAGAGCATCATGCGGAAGCTGTTAATTGCAAATTATGGTGGTAATAAATCAGATGACAAAGAAAATTATACTAAAACAATCATAATATATTAATATTATTTGGTCAAGCGACCTACATATAAAAAATAAATATAAAATCTAAATTATTAGAGAGAAATCTCTCCGTATATATAAAGCTCTCTAAAAAATTACATTGTGGATGCTATTGTGTTTTAGGAATGAGAAGAAGGATTTTTAATTTATAGAGGTCCAAACTTTTCTTCCAAGAAATGAATAACCAAATATGAAAGAAAATTATATTATTTTTTTCGAAAAAGTAAAAAGTACTTATTATGGTAATACTTTTAAAGCTCAAATTTAATAAAAAAAATCAGGACAAAAACTCTGACAGAGATTTGTGATGGAAGGATGGTGAAAGGAGGTACGGATTTTATTATATATATATGAGATTAATAGAATAAATAGGGGCGCAATCGTTAACGACTTATTAGAGGTGGTGGAAATGACGTAGTGATTTGTTATGAAATTCGTTACCGTGGTTGATGTTGGAATGACCGTTGGTAGCATGCATGGTTAAGGTCGAAGAAGGAATGTGCAGTGAAAATGAGTGAATTCTTTGTGTAATTCATTTCGCCCAAGGGAAAAGTTAAGACCTTTTGCAAACCACAAAGGCAAATATGGATCTTTTCCCCATATAATATTGATTTGTTAGTGACTAAAAGCAAATTCGAACCAGAATTATAACATCCAGGAAAGGAATGAGCCAAACTTCTAACATAGTTCAAAATTAGACCTTTTCGCAAAATATTGGGGCAAATTTGGACCTTTATTATTTATAACATAGAATCACAATATTTTAATTGGACAATTATAATCAACCTCCTGGCAACCTTTGATCTACACCAAATAAATCTCTCATTAAGAGTGTGCGGTACGATGGAAAATATTTTTCAATTTTTTCATGTTTGGTTGGTCAAAATTTTTAAAAAATATTTTCTCTAGGAAAACAAGTTCCTTAAAAATGAGAAAAATGACTTTTTTAATCATTAATGAAAGTAAAGAAAATAAGTTACATAAATGACATTTCAAGTTCATTATCTCCTCCAGCCCACCGAACATCCACAATCCCCACCCTGCACCATCATCGAACCCCCACTACCTACCCCATCACCCCCACATAATATTTTGCTAAATTATATATAAATACTCTTGGAATAATATTTTTTTACTTACTTAATTATCAAACACTAGAAAATAAGTAAGAAACTCAGTTATTTTCCAATAAATATTTTCTAGAAAAACATTATCCATGAAAAATATTTTCCTTCGTACTAAACACACCATAAGTCACTTCCCTTCTTTCTTCCTTTTCAAGACTAATTTACTTTTTTAACTCGAGCTAACAATTTTAGAGTTAGAGGTGAAAGGGGTGTTTACCACCTAAGCAACCCCTCTCTACTCTCTTACATCTAAGGCTAATTGACTTCAAGTATAAACAAAAACAAAATTTTGCTTAACTACACATTAATTTTCATGTCAATAATGTCTTCTTATTTTATTTTTATTTCTACCTGCCAATAATGTCACTAGTACGTTAATAATAAAGTGTCGGCTGCGTCCCTTCACGTACCCTTCTTCCCATACTATACTTATTGTACTTTTATTATTTTATGAAAGTCTCCACGAACCCTCCTTTACAAAATATCCTAGTCAACTCTTCATCTCAAGAAAATTGTCACAATCTTGACCGTTCGATCACTAATCACCCTTTGATCTTCTAACACGTGTCCTTCCATACATTTTTTCAACTAACAACCTATATATATAGAGCCAACTACTTTAACAATTTCATACACAAACCTACTAAAAGTTGTTCACATAAGTTCATACACATACTTTTTCCCTTTTGTTCATATATACATTTGATCTTTCTTTTTGTTTTCTTGATCTTTTTATTTTAGTTTACATCAATGATCAACAAATCTAACGAATTCATTCGCCGGATTTTGAATTTTCCGGCTATTCGTCCTAGTGAAACAGTATCTTTTTCTAGCCTCATTGCATCTTTGATCCAATCAGGCCAAACAATATGTGAATACAAGTCAAGAACTTTCTTTACCAATAAGAAGAATGCTAGAAACTCGATTCGTTTGATTGAGGATATTCTCATTGTTCTTAAAGAAATCCCAAATGGGGTTTCAAGATTTGCAAATTCCAGCATTTTGAGCTTATCTGAGATCCATTTTGTCTTCCAGAAGTTTCAGTTTTTGTTGGAAGATTGTAGCAGAGAAGATTCTAGAATATGGATTTTAGCCAAGTCAGAGGATGTCTCTTGCCAGTTCCAAATGCTGGCAAGAGCTGTTGCTGTGGCACTTGATGTTCTTCCTTTGGAGGAAATGGATGTTTCTGTGGAAGTTAAAGAAGTTGTGGAGTTTGTTAGAAATCAAGCTTTAAAGTTGAAGTTTGAAGTTGAAATGGATGATAGGAGAATGCAAGTGAATGTTTTGAAGATTTTGGATCAACTTGAAGATGGAATTGTTCCAGAATCAAGTGATCTGAAAAGGGTTCTTGATTATTTAGGGATTAAACGTTGGGGCGCGTGCAATAGGGAAGTTAAGTTCTTGGATAATGAGATTTTCTTGGAGGGAAGTACAGGGGAGAAGAGAGATATGGGGATCCTTAGTAGCTTAATGGGGTTCATGATTTATTGCAGGGGAACTCTGTTTGAAGTTTTGGATAATGTGGCAAGTAGACAAATCAATGGAGGCAGCACTAATGCAGATCAAGTCATCAGGTTCTTGAATCTTGATGATTTCAGGTGTCCAATTACACTTGAAATCATGAGTTATCCAGTGACAATAGCCTCAGGTCACACGTATGATCGGTCTTCGATCCTCAAATGGTTCAGAGCTGGAAATTCCACTTGTCCAAAGACTGGTGAGAGGCTAACAAGTATTGATTTGGTTCCTAATTTGGCTTTGAAGCTCTTGATCAAACAGCATTGCTTCGCTAATGGCATTCCATTTGTGGAGACTGGCAGGCGAAATGGCGATACTGTAAAATCTGTTGCTACAAGCAGTGTGGCTAATGAGCAGGCTATGAAGTTGCTTGCAAGTTTTCTAGTAGGCAGACTAGTTGCTGGAACAATGGAACAGCAAAATAAGGCTGCTTTCGAGATTCGTTTGCTCACCAAAACAAGCATTTTTAACAGGTCTTGTTTGGTGGAAGCTGGTGCAATCCCACCTCTTCTGAATCTTGTTACTTCAAGGGATTCCTCTTGTCAAGAGAATGCAATGGCTACTCTACTGAACCTCTCAAAGAACTCTAAGAGCAAAAATATAATTGTTGGAAATGGAGGTTTGTTCTTGATACTTGATGTGTTGAAAGGAGGGCTAAAGATGGAAGCTCGACAGCACGCAGCTGGTACATTATTCTACCTTACATCAGTAGAAGAGTACCGTAAAATGATCGGAGAAAATACGGAGTTCATTCCATCACTTTTGGAGCTGCTAAGAAATGGCACTGACAGAGGAAAAAAGAATGCCTTGGTCACCATTTTTGGCCTCTTAATGCGCCCCGAAAACCACTGGAGAGTAATTGCTGCTGGATTAGTCCCCTTGGTGGTTAATCTGTTGAAATCTTTCGAAAGGGAGGATCTCATTACAGATTCTTTAGCAGTTTTATCAACTCTTTCCGAAAGACTAGACGGAGCAATGGCTGTTCTTTATGCTGGCGCTTTGCCTATTATTGTCAATGTTCTAAGTTCTTGCAATTCAAGGGCAGCAAAGGAGTACTGTATCTCATTGTTGCTGGCTTTGTGTATCAATGGTGGAGCAGATGCAGTTCCTGTTTTAGTAAAGAACTCGTCTCTCATGGGACCTTTATATTCCCTCCTTGCTGAAGGCAACTCAAAAGCTAGAAACAAAGCTAGTGCACTCATCAGAATGTTGCATGAGTACAATGAGAAGACCTCTTCTGGCTTGATCACTCCAGTTTTTATAGAGGATCAATTCATTAATGTGTGGTAATTATATTTTTATAAAGCATCCATCATGTATATATACACACCATGGTGTAGGATGCTTTAGTGCTTTTTTCCTTGACTGGTGATATTGGCTCAAGTATTTAAGAGCTAGTCACTACACTGCTGCAGCTTCAGTTTTTTTGAATGAAGCTTTGTATAGTTTTACTTGTATCTCTATACTTCCTGATGTTAATGTGAATTGTTGCTATGTAAACATCAATCCATGTACTCTTCAAGTTAATAATAAGCATTCTCTTATCTGAATCAGTTGGTCAGTTGGTACAAATGTATAATCAGTATACTTGTTTTATCTTTGATTGCTCAGTTTCTTTAATTGAGATCAAAATGTGTATAAGAGCAAACTTAAGTAATCGTACAACCTTGGGCAGAGGCGGATCTTCAGCAAGTTCAATGGGAACCATTGCTTTCCGCTTGATCTATAAGTACATATGTGAAAAAATTTATACTGGTGTATTGAACTAATTCTGAAACCACCGACTATAAATTCTTGATTTGCCTTTGATCTCGGGTAGGACTAAAACAAAAGTGAATTGTACATGAGAATGTGCACTAAGGATGGACTGACTCAACTCTTGTTGATAAATCAAGAGCCTCTTCGAGTTCAACAACCACCTGTTCCATGGATGGTCGTTGCTGCTTAAGTCCTATGCTAGTCAAAGCTAGTTTAAGTACAAGTTCAAACGCCTCCATTGAGAATTTCCCCTCCAGTTTGGGATCAGCAAATTCTTTGATGTTCCCACCTTTAGTCAACTTTATCGCCTATGATTCAAAAAGACGCGTTAAAGAAAAAACTTGAAAGGAATGCAAGAGAAAATGGAGGAGTTAGTATGTTTACCATTTTACTTAGAGGCATTGGATTCTTCAAATCCAAGTTGATAACCCTTTGTCCAGATAAAAGTTGTAGCAGTACTATCCCAAAGCTATAGACATCACCATAAGAATTGACGTGTCGGTTCTTTTGGTACTCAGGATCAACATAACCAAAGGTTCCTCTCACTTCTGAGCTAGCGTATGAGTGGCCAATGCTAATAATTTTGGACAGACCAAAGTCTGAGAGTTTGGCTTCAAAGCTGGCAGATAGAAGAATGTTTGCTGGCTGCAAAATTTCACCAAAAAAGAGAAACATAAATGAGAATTTGTTTAGAAAATGGAAGAACAGATTATGCATATAAAATAAGATTTTACCTTGATATCCCGGTGAACAATTGATCCTTGAGGATACGAGTGGAGAAAGAGGAGACCGCGGGCACAATCAAGTGCAATTTCTAGTCTTCGTCTCCACGAGAGATATTTACTTTTACCTGCTCATCAGGGGTGTCGAAATCAGGACACTATACAATTTAGGTCAACAAAGATCAGAAATGTTCACAGAGAAAAGAACATACCAAATAGCCATTCGGAAAGGTTTCCATTGTGGCATAGCTCATAAACTAGAAAACACTCATTTGGTCCATCATAGTGGCCTAGCAGGGACACAAGGTTCGGATGTTTGATATGCGAGAGACTTGTAACTTCTCTAACGAATGTTTCCATCTGCTCATCCTTTATTATGTTCTTAATTGCCACATGTTGTCTATCTGCTAGAATTCCTTTGTATACTTTTCCTGTAAAACATGATCATTTTAATATCCAACGTACAAAAGGAATCGATCCATAAAGAGAAGAATAGGAAGAAGGGACGTTACACTTCCCTAGATATCATATTCTGATTTATGCATGTTACTAATATCAAAGCTTGTCAATGAATTGAGTACCTTTGATACTTAAAACAATAAGGAGATTAGGCCAACTAGTACATCGTTCGATTTTGCCTTACCAGCTATGCCTTGACCTATGAAGTTAGACATGTTGAAATTGTCAGTCGCGGAGTAAATTTCTTTAAGTGATAGTGTACGATAGCTTGATTCTTCAGAGTAAGATTCATCAGATACTGCCAACACGAAGCAGAATTTGTATAAGCTAAAACATTCGGAACAATGATCTAGTCAATGGTTGTTGGTGTAGAGGGCTTACTATATCTTCCACTTGATGGTTTAACTTCAGTCTTCCTTTTCAATAAGATCCACAACACAACGATTATTATTAACACCATCCCCACTACACCACCAATTAGAATCCAAAGATCTGCATATTTAACCAATGCTCAACCAAAAAAACACTCTTGTGTCCTGAAACTCATCAATATCAGTAATTTTCATTAATATGGATTTCAAGATTTACCAGTTTTAAACTTAGTTCTACGTCTCGTTTCACTTCCACTATCATCTGCAGAAGATACTGCACAGTACAATGATCAATCAAGATCATAGCTAAAATCTGAAAGCTTGGAAGAGAAAAGCTTAAATATGTTTATAACAGGAAGTAGACTTACCTAAAGGAAGAGAATTGTCTCCTAGGCAATGAAAGATTTTGTCAATCCGACCCTCATCAGAAACTCTTTGGCTTGTTAACAAAATCAGCATACTGAATCTACAAATGTCATCTTCAAGTTTCATCGAATCATTTTTCGACGTGGAAGCTATTTCTCTCCATGTCCTCAAACACTTATTGCAGCCATTAGTAAGTCCTCCTTCTGAATCCATTAGTCTACAATCATCTCTCAGACTTTTCAATCTGCTTCCTAGCTCGTTCACAACATCGATCTCTGAATAATCCGAACAGCCTCCTGCACCACTAGTCAACTTTTCAATGCCACAGCTAAAATGATCAGAACTACTGTTATTCATCAAGGTTAAGCAGTCTCCCTGCTGTGTGGAATTAAGAAAGATAAGTCTCGTTTGGTTAGTCCAACGCGCCAATGCTCGTAAATATCTGTTGAAAGGTATTCCACAACAAGGGTGAGTTAGAAAACCATCCCAATTGCTGTCTAAAGTTGTACATGCCTCCCCTGATGATGATGATGAAGAAGAAGAAGAAATGTTAATATCCAGGACACATTTGTTGAAACTACTAGTGGTCTGAGAAAAAACTAAGTCCAATGATATGGAGAAAACCATGATGGACATGATTAATGCTGGTGCTTTGAAGCAATTCATATTTCTTGAAATGCTAAAGGGTATTCTACATTAAGGGTGGAACCATAAAACCTCTGCTCATATAGTAACACAATCAAATGGAGGCTATATCTCTTTCCCAAATAAGAAAGAAGAAGTCAAGTAGATGAAGGAGTAATAAAGACAAGGCATTTGGCTAAGTAGGGTATTTTTCTTGTTTCCCATTGTAGTAAAGCATAACATTATTTAATGGCGGAATACATCGACAACCCTTTAAACTAGCCAGTGAATTTCATTTAGACACTCGAACTACGACCTGTTACAATTGAATACCCAAACATGTAATAAAGTGTTCTATACTTTCTGTTCAAATTTTGAAATATCGTTTGCGCGTCTTCTCAAGCGTTTATTAAGTAGATAAGTTAACCATATAAAATATGTAACATCCTTTAATTATATACATCAACCTCAATTGGGACATGCATGAGGTTTTACAGCTTATTGAGGCTAATGCATATAACTAAAAGGAGATGACATATATTTTAAATGGTTAACTTATCTACGTAATGGGTGCTTGAGAACACACCCAAAAACTTTTTAAAATTCAGATGCTCAATCCATACATATCATAGTTCGAATGTTTAAACGAAATTTACTGACAAGTTTAAGGATTGTCAGATCTATCTCGCCTTATTTAATCCATTAAATGACATAAGACAAAAAAAAAAATCTGTGAGAAGTTCATTTAAAATCTAAGATAATCTGCTGATTTAACATTTGTTAGATTTGTAACTAAAGTAAGATGTCATAAAAGACAAATGCCGGAAATGGCAAAATTAGAAAAATATAGGTGTTTGATGTCACCTTGTGTTGTAGTGTTTGGTTGACGAAGGACTCGATCTTACACCAATAGAAAATACCAATTGTTTTATCAACGATTCAACTAATTAACCATTTGCTAAATAGTTAGAATTAGGGGTGTTCACGGAAAATTAAAAAATGGAACCAAATTGAAGAAAAAATCCGATACTTTCTTGGTTTTGGTTTGGTTCACTTTTTAATTTAAAAATTGATAAAATTTGATTTGATTTTGATTTTAGGTAAAAGTAATTGTAAATCCGAATCAAATTGACTATATAAATATTTATTTAAAAATTATATTTGCAATTCAATTATTGTCAAGATATCTTTGTATGTCATAACAAGATCTTTAATTTTTTGCACAAAAAAAGAATTTATTATAAGAAATTTTATAATGATTCTTGAAAATAACTAATATTTAGACGATGCATGCGATTTTTTGGAGGAAGATCTATATATATATATATATAGTATTTCTTTTCTTAAAGTGTAAATGATTTGATAGTGTTATGCTTGGAAATAGGGTTGTTCATGATTTGGTGAAAAATTGAATATGCTTGGAAGTAAAGGTATTCATGATTTGGTGAAAGTCGAATCAAATCGTTTTAAAATCATAGACTTGCTTGTCTTGCATACAGGAACATTGTACTCAAATCATAGAATTTCTTATCAATGAATATGTAATGTGAACATTTTGTCAAAGGCGATCTTCTATTCTTATTTTTACTTCAAATTATCATACCATTCGAAATTAGAGGTGCTTGCTTAATTTAAAATTGAGATACTTTAAAACTAATGAGAAGCAAAAAGTGAAATAGTGAATATGAATTATATATAATCTCTTGTCAAGGATTCGATATGTGGTAATTTACCTCTCCTATATTAGTTAATTAAAGGTTGTTGGATTCAAATTATGGTATTAAGCTAATTTTGTGTTACAGTCCTAAGATGTATCTTTGAACCAAACAAAAGGTACAACTATACAACAATTAGGATTTATATTCAAGTATATTTATTATAAATAATTGTTACTTCTTTGAAGATGTGCACCATGAAATTGACAATGATCTTTTAGTCATCCTATATGTTGATCAAACTTTTGTATAACTTCTACAAATACTACTTTCATTCAATAATAATTTCTTGATACGTATGTAGTCGTAAAAAACCAAATGTTATGATTTGTTAAAAATAAGGCATACAGAAACTTTGTACATAAAATTCATCATTTACATTGACACTGTTCAGAATAATTATAATTATACCTTTCATTATTTTTACTTTTGTGGGGCCTAAGAGTAAAAGGTGTGGCCTTTACATCATAACAATTTAGAAGTTTTAATTATTCTTTATATGGATAAGATTTTGAGTGATTTTAATGGAAGAATTTGAGCAGATTATGACAAAGAAAGAAGAGGGTCGACGTGTTAAATGTGACAAATATACATATATATATATGATATACAAATGATATATTGTGCATGTTACATGTATATATGCATATTTATAGCTAAAAAATTTTATAGATAATTTGATGAACTAGTATTCTTAGCACAATAGTTAATGTTATTTCTTCTAGTATGTATGTATTGTCTCTTACCTGAGTAAAAGACAGTTTTTGTAATTATTGATGCCATATTTAATTTATATTTGAATTTTATGTTCAAAGTCTTCTAAAAACTGTTTTGTATGGCTAAATGGCCTATGCTTATCTTCAATATTTTTCTTCTTTCTCCGTCAAGCTAAGTGGCTTAGCTAATGATGAAGCATGAGAAAGATCTATGTAGGAACTCATGAATTGACACCTCTCAATTGGGATTTGTGAGTGGAGAGCTCTTAGGAAGATCAAAACATGAAAAGAGTACTCAATAGTAAATGACAATTACAACTTTATACTAGGTACAATATCTCCACATATATATGGTTGGTTGAATTTCAACGATACGAGAGAAATTTATAATATACGATAAAGAGAGTTCAAAAATTATTGTAGATACTAAATACATATCTCCGCTATGATATCTTATTATATTTTTATTCTTCTTACAATAAAATTTTTGATTTCGCTAGTGATAAAGTTATGACATGGGATTTATCAATCGGGTATACGTGATTTTCTAGTAACGACATAAATACTATTTTGCTCTTTGTATACGATAGTGTAATATTTTTTTTGGTCAAAATGAAAGATTGTATTTAATCAAATTTAATTTGTATGCAATTCGCTCATTGTATGACAGTGCATCTAAGTACATAACATGATTCCTCACTTGGCTTTTTCTGTAGGAATTTGATTTTTTAGGTTTTGTCTACTCATGCAGATGGAACTTTAAATTAAGAAATAATTGTGCAAAAGTACAGCCTGCAACAGTATATTTTAGCTGCGTAGTCAAGCTTTTAAGTTCTTAGTCGCATAGCTCATTATTTTTTTATAGCAATGTTCATAAATTTGGTATACAATATTATACTATCGGTATATAACATTATAAAAAACTCTTGATTTTTTTATAGCAATGTTTAAAAATTTCATATAAACATACCTTTAATATCAATATCATTGAAGATTGTACGATAATTAAGTAAACTCTGTCCGTTACATAACTCAATGGGTTTTACCTCCGAATATCAATTTATTCCATACTCGAATGAATTATCGATCGGTTAAAATTTGACTACTATATCAGTACATGAAAAATTCAATACACAAATATTATACAAACTTATAAGAGGTGTATACATTTATATATAATAATTTATAATATTATATAAAATTATAAAAGATATTTATACACCCATATACGCTATTATACACTATTGTACAAAATTTAACTTTGTCTTCTTCCTTGAATTCAAGCATCAAATCCATCCAAAACACCTCAAAAACTACATCAAATCACCCTAAAAGTCAGATTTAGGCTCCTCAATACATAACTGATCATTTGCAACTATACTCATTCAAAATAAAGCTTATATGCGAAATCTAATTTTTAAACCTTGAAGCTTCGAGATTCAACAATGACTTCTTATGAAATTTTGTTTTCTGTTCACGTTCTCAGTCTTAAATCAATGGATAACTATATTTTTCAGCTTCAAGCAACATTATCCAACAAATTCTATTCAACAAATTCTAACTTCTCAAATCAAAGTAGCTATGTTTATATATATTTTTTGGATTTGTTCTTCAAATGAAATAACTGAAGTAAGCTACTTTCAAAATAGAGAACGAAAATTTCGTATCGAAGCAACGATCAGATTTTTATTCGTTTCTCTTCTTTCCACATTTAATCAAACAATGGATCAATTTGTGTAAGATTTTAAAATAAGAATTAATTTTGATAGCATTGTTATTTCAGTCGTATCTGCACGGTAATTATTCCTTAAATTAATAGCTAGACATGGATTATTACTACATTTTTCATGATAGTGTGTTATTTTTGACCTTTTGGCAAGTCAATGAGATTTCTAAGAATTAGATTCATAACTAAAATAGGGGCGGATATACTTTGCTTCAAGTGGTGTATTATGAATATTGTTTCATAAAATTTGAGTTTAATACATTGATAGCTTTTAACTTTTATCAGTAATTTCATTTAGACATTCGAATTAAGACTTGATCCAATTGAGGTAAAGTGTTCATCTATATTAGATACTTTCAGTACAAACATCTATTAGGTAGTTACGTTAATCACATAAAATATGTCACCACCTTTAATTATGCACATCAGCTTCAATTAAAATGGGTTTGAGATTTCATAACTTGTTGAGACTAATGTGTATAACCAAAAGAAGTGATATATTTAAATGGTTAACTTATCTACGTAATGAACATTTTAAAATACACATAATTTTTTTTAAAATTTAAATCAAAAGTATCTAATAGGAACACTTTACCACGTGTTTAGGTGTTCAATTAAAATAAATCATAGTTCGAATATGTAAATAAAGTTTACTGTCAAATTTAAAGGGATATCAATATATATCTATTTATAAATGATAAGTAAAATAAAAATAATTGGTATAAATAATAAGAAAAAATAATACAACTTTCCATTATAGTGATTTAATCATTTGTTCACTTTTTTTAAAAATTGATACCAACAATAATAGTAACAACTATGTACGAAGTGATATCTTCTTCTGTGTGAGCATGCTTTCTCTCTTAGCGCAAGTTAGCTTAATCTGCTCACCATAAGTACGCGAGCTCGTGTACCTACTCAGAGGTGATAATGGAGAGGGATACTCAAACAAGGAAGGGTAACATTCAGAAAGGGAAGAAATAAATTCCAGAAGTGAACCAAACAAGCTCAAAATCCATGGGCTCAGGCACGAAATCAGCTGAATCAGGGGTGACACCCAAAGGTTCAGAAATAAGGACAATTATAGGTGATAATTCCATGGTAAATCAAAAGCAAAAGAGCAATTTAGTTACTGTAGCAGGTACCCCCAAAATCAATGGTACAGTGCCTTGCTCCAAAGAAATAGTTAAGATCCAGCAACTCGAAGAAACAACTGCCTGGGATAAGATTATGCAAGCCTCTCCCAATCAAGTGGAATCAACTAGCAGCAACAAACAAACAAACATGGGTAGATGAGGTAGAGAAGAAGGAATCATCACACACGAAGACAAAGTTAATTTAGGATGAATTTAACATAGCTAAGCTCTCTAATGCAGGATACAAGTTAGAGTATGTAGCTCCTACTAAACTAGGTGAGACTCAATTGGTTGAAATTGAATTGGATCGAAGATAAATTATTGGGAGAATGTTGTAATTTGCTATATTCTTGGGGCACATCCCCCATTTTAGGTGGTTCAAGGGTTCATCCATAGGTTATGGGAGAAATATGATATAAATAGAGTGGCTATGCTTTAAAATGGGGTAATACTAGTGAGACTTAAAACTATTCTGGGAAAATAAAAGGTGTTGCAGTGTGGCATATACCACATTGACAATACGTCTTTTATTGTCAAGAAATGGACACCTGATCTGGAATTTACTAGGGAGAAATTGCTTACTGACCCAATTTGGATCAAATTGTCAGGCCTAGACTTCAAGTATTAGAGTAAGAAAGGTTTGAGCAAAATTGGTAGCATGATAGGTAGACTTCTAATGGTGGATTACAATACAAAGGAGAAAAATGGTCTGAACTTTGCTAGGATGTTGGTTGAGTTGGAAATAGGGGCAACCCTACCTGATGAAGTGCAGTTCATGAATGAGAAGGGAAAAGTTATAGCATAACTAATCCATTATGATTGAGAACCCACCTTGTGCAAGTATTGCACTAAGTATGGGCATGCTGAGGAAGTGTGTAGACTAAAGAAGAAAGCTCTAAGAGGTGTGCAAGTTACATATAGAAGGGAAGGATAACAGGTGCAAAGTCAATCAGATGCAACTCTATGATGCCTGCCATTGGAACTCAACAAGTGAATACTTAAGTCACTGAGCAAGTTTACTGTTGGTGATAAAGGGAAGCAAGGACAAAAATGTGAGTGACAAACCCCTGTAAGAGTGGGGAAGACACCACCGAAGACACCTTAAAGACAAATGCAACGCATAGAGAGTTTTAATTCCTTTCATACACTACAAAGGAAGGATGTGAACATGAATAGTAGGGATAATGTGGGAGGCCAGACCATTCCTAACATAGGGGATGGTTAATATGCTAAGTTGGAATGTAAGGGGTCTTAACGCCACTAATAAGCAAAAGGAGGTTAATTTTTTTTGCAATGACAAGGGTGGGTCTGATTGGCTTGCTGGAAAATAAAATAAAGAGTACTAAATTTGATCAGGTAGTTGCACATCTTTTTACTGGTTGGGAGCACATTAATAATCTAGACTGTCACTACAATGGCAGGATCTGGATAACTTGGAGATCAGATTATTACAACATTATTTCAATATGTAAAAATACCCAACAGATCACTTGTAAGTTAGTGTATAAGCCTCTTCAACTAACTTTTGATAACTTGGAGATCAGATTATTACAATATTATTCTAATATGTAAAAAGATGCCCAACAGATAACTTGTGAGTTGGTTTATAAGCCTCTTCAACTACCCTTTTGATATTACTTATATTTCTCCAAATTAATCTCAGGTCCGGTTGTCATCAGCTCAGAGTTAGAGAATATGACATTCCGAAGACAACCTTCAGAACTCGATATGGTCATTATGAACTTGTAGTTATGTATTTTGGATTAATAAATGTTCCTACATCTTTTATGAATTTGATGAATAGGGTATTCAAATAGCACTTGGATATATTCGTCATTGTCTTCATAGATGATATTCTTGTCTACTCTTGGAGTGAGAAGGAACATGCAAACAATTTGAGGGTTATGCTGCCGTGAGTGGCACTCACCCAACCCCCGGGTTAGCGAACCATCACTTCTCCAAACTTAACCGTTCTAGCAGCTCAAAACCAGTATGCAGAAAATAAACTAGAAATCAATAATAAGGAAACAACTTCATTTACTTAACCTGCGGAAAAATACCCCCTAGAACCAGAAAGTCGCAGTACCAAAATAATCTATCAAATGTCTAGAATACGGGGATACAACCCCAAAAATAAGGAAATAGTCTAAGCCCGAAATAAGTGGGCTACAACTCTAAAGATAGATTCAAGGCAGCTCGATCGAAGTAGCTCACCCTTGAAATCTGAAAATGCTGGGACTATAAATGAGGTCGCGTGTCAGCCGCTGAAAGATTGCATGTACTCACAAAAAGAAAAGCAAGTGCAGTATCAGTACACCACCACTGTGAACTGGTAGGATCATTAGCCAGTTTCAAGTATACAATGAATGAGCTTTACAAAAATTAAGTACAAATACAAGAAACACATAACCCAGTTACCAATCAATTCTAAACTACAAATCTCCTCCTAACTTGTCTCTACAAACCATCCACTTTTATACGAAAGTAAACGCAAATAACAACCTCTTATCTATATAACCCGGACCCACCCTGGGATCCCCTCTAACAAACACCTAATGTTAACAAGCAAATTCGGTCTACACCAAGACCAACTCTAAGATCAGATACAATAATAACCCGGCATCTCAAGGACGATAAGCAATTATCACATTTCAACAACACAACCCGGTCCACTCATGGAACCAACAACAAGTGTAAAATGTAATATTATCAATGTGAAAATGCAGTAAAATAAACCCGTATCAAGCGTGGTACCCGAGCCAACCGTTAATATACCATGTACCAGGTGTGGTACCCGAGCCAACCGTTAGTATATTCTGTACCATGCGTGGTACCCGAGCCAATCGAATGTCAAACAATCCACAGTCACAACAATGAACAATTAACTTATAAAACTAACAAGCAAAATGCACAGTTCAACCAGACTGATAAAACAGGACTATTAGACATTCCTAAGCATTCCCTAAGCCATGTATATCATACAAATACTTAGATATATGTACCCAAACACACAAGGCATACAGAAATCAAACCATCACCTACCTCAAAATGATCCAAAGCTCTACACAATAAGAGCTTTCCCGTTTCCCAAAGTTCTTGCCAGTTCTTGGTCTAACACAATACACAAAAACCAAGGTTTAATCCTTATGGCCTACAATTTACCCGGATTACGCAAAATCCTAAACCCCAGGCCACCTATGATCATTCCACCCTCTCCCCCAGGATTTCTCACCATTAATTCACCTAGTTCTACAATTTTTATGGATAAAATTAGGAAATTAAGGTCACATGATCATAAAACAGTAAATTTAGCAACACCCAAGGACTTCTACACATAGAATCCCCTTTTTTTCCCCAAATTCTACCCTCCTTAAGTCATTCCAAACCTTTTCTTAAGTCCACTCCTAGTAATTCTATCGCATAGGAAAAATATTACGGAGTTCGGGGAATAGAAACCTTACCTTAGGGAAGAAAAACAATGAAGAATAGAGGAAAAATGCTTGAAATCGCCCTAGCCCTTCTCCCAAACGAATTTGTGAAAACTGAATAATTTTGGGGAAGTTTTTGCATTAAATCTCTTCACGCTCTGCTATAGTGGTCCACTCTGCTATAGAGGTACCACCGTAGCGAAGTCGTCCGCTATGACAGAGACTGACCTACGTTGACTTCCGTTGTAGCGGTAATTTCTCCGCTACAACGGAGGTCACTGTGGCGGAGTTCCAACTGCTATGGTGGTTGACACGGGACAAAAAGTCGTAAAATCTCCAAAACTAGTCCATTTTACAACACACTTATTTTTCCAATATCCCAGAACAACCCCTTCACGTCAACCTCGATTTCGGGAGTTCTACTTACCAAAATTCGATTCCAAAAAGTCCCTCAGACTCTTGTATGTGTTAGCTACAAGGAAAACTAGCGCAACACAAGATATTCAACCCAATCCTTACCCAAATTCCCCTGACCATACCTCTCTCCTAAACCGGCCAAGACTAGCCTAGCCAGAATTTCAAACTCCCAAACCTGGAGTTTCTAACTCTGAAAATTGGCACAAATGGCTTTTCCATAAAGACAGACCCGGTCGTTATAACAGATACCAATTTACCCATCGTTCGTCCTCGGATGATCAAACCCCAAAATACAAAAATAAAAAGCAAAAAGAGTAGTACTTGTATCCTCAAACAAGTGAGGGTACTTGTCCCGCATATCCCTCTCAGTTTCCCAAGTGGCTTCTTCAACTGAACGATTCTTCCATTGAACCTTTACCATACTGATCATCTTTGTCCTCAGTTTTTGGACATCCCGAGCAAGAATCAAAACTGGTTCCTCTTCATAATGAAGATCCTTATCAAAAAACACCTCATCCCACTTGATAATGTAGTCCCCATCCCCATGGTATTACTTTAGCATGGATACATAGAATACCGTATGGACACTCGACAAACTAGGCAGTAGTGCTAACTTATAAACCACTGGCCCCACAATTTTGATAACCTCAAACGGACCGATGAACCGAGGGCTGAGCTTGACCCTCTTACCGAAACACATGACTCCCTTCATTGGTGACACCTTTAGCAACACTTGTTCAACAACCTGAAATTCCATATTCCGGACCTTGTGATTCGCGCATTCCTTTTGCCTGCTTTGGGCAGTTAGCAATTTGGTCTGAGTACCTCTTACCTTTTCCCGCACTTCCCTTACCAATTCCACACCCAGAGGATTTACATCGCCTTTCTCAAACCACCCAACCGGTGATCTACAACCTATCTCATACAATGCCTCGAATGGTGCCATGTCGATACTGGAGTGGTAGCTATTATTGTACGAGAACTCGCACAATGGTAAAAACTGATACCAATGACCCTCGAAGTCTATCACACATGCTCTCAGCATGTCCTCCAATACATGGATCATCCTCTCTAACTGACTATCAGTCTGAGGATGGAAGGTTGTACTAAAGGTGAGTTGTGTACCCAACTCTTCATGCAACTTACCCCAAAACTTAGAGAAATGATAGACAGTGGCACCCCATGCAATCTCACAATCTTCTTCACGTAGATCTTAGCCAATTGCTACTGATTATAATCTACCCTGACCGGAATGAAATGAGCGAACTTGGTCAACCTGTCAACAATGACCCAAATTGAGTCATATTTCCCCAGCGTCTTGGGAAGACCCACCACGAAATCCATGGCTATCCTCTCTCACTTACACTCTGGAATTGGCATCCTCTGAAGTAGCCCTGCAGGTCTCTGATGTTCATACTTTACCTACTGGTAGTTCTGATATTTGGACACAAAATCAACTATGTCCCTTTTTATCCCGGGCCACCAGTAATGCTACCTCAAGTTCCTGTACATTTCGGTCACACCCGAATGAATTGAGTACCGCAAACCGTGAGCTTCTGCCAAGATTTTCTGAATTATATCATCAACCCGAGGAACACAAATCCTCTCTCTAAAATTTAGTACTCCACCAGAGTCTAGCGTAACGTCCCTGGATTCCTCGGATATTACCTTACCTCAGAGCTTACTCGGTTTTGGATCCTGAAACTGCTTAGCCTTTATCTCCTCTATGAAAGTGGCCTTGACCTCAAAGCTGGCCAATAGCCTACCTCGTTCTGAAATACCCAAGTGCATGAACTTGGACTCCAACGCCTGAACATCCCTTGCTATCGGTCGTTCAGACACCCCCAAACAAGCCAAACTACTTATGCTAACTGTCTTCCGGCTCAATGCGTCTGTCACCACATTAGCCTTACCCAGATGGTACTGAATAGTCACATCATAGTCCTTCAATAGTTCCATCCACCTTCTCTACCTCGAATTTAAGTCTTTCTGCATGAACCATGCTGCAGAGTGCGATGATCGGTAAACACCTCATACTTGACACCATAAATGTAGTGTCTCCAAATCTTGAGTGCAAAGACCATCGTTGCCAACTCTAAGTCGTGAGTCAGGTAGTTTCTTTCATACACCTTCAACTGCCTGGAGGCATAGGCTATCACATTCCTATTTTGCATCAACACAGTATCCAAACCAGAATATGAAGCATCACAGTAAACAATAAAGTCTTTACCTTTAACCAGCAAGGACAAGATAGGAGCAGTGGTCAGAAGTGTCTTGAGCCTTTGGAAGCTCTTCTCGCACTTGTGGGACCACACGAATGGTACATTTTTATGTGTCAGCCTTGTCAGGTGAGTAGCAATAGATGCAAAATCCTTAACAAACCTCCAGTAGTACCCCGCGAGCCCAACAAAACTCCTCACCTCTGTCACAGAGCTAGGCCGGGCCCAACTCTTGAATGCCTCAATCTTCTGGGGATCCACCATCACCTACTGTTCTGACACTACATGCCCCAAGAACGCGACTGAAGTAAACCAAAATTCACACTGGGAGAACTTCGCATAAAGCTTTTGACGTATCAATATGTCCAACACAATGCGAAGATGATTAGCATGCTCCTCCCTACTCTTGGAGTAGATAAAAATATCATCGATAAACACAATAACGAAGGAATCCAAATATGACTTAAACACCCCATTCATTAAACTCATGAATATTGCCGGTGCATTGGTCAACCCAAACGACATCACTAAGAACTCGCAATGTCCATACCGAGTCCGAAAAGCAGTCTTAGGAATGTCCTCAGGCCTAATCTTTAACTGATGATACCCCGACCTCAAGTCAATTTTTGAAAACACCAACGCACCCTGTAGTTTGTCGAAAAGATCATCAATACGGGGTAGAGGGTACTTATTTCGGATGGTAACCTTGTTCAACTGCCTACAATCTATGCACATCCGCATACTACCATCCTTTTTCTTTACAAACAAGCCCGGAGCACCCCAAGGTGAAGCACTGGGATGGATAAATCCCTTATCTAGGAGTTCTTGTAGTTGAGTCTTAAGTTTCCTTAACTCTGTCGGAGCCATACGATACGGAGGAATAGAAATGGGATGAATGCCTGGCTCCAAATCTATACAAAAGTCTATATCCCTGTCCGGAGGCATACCAGGCAAATCCGCTGGAAACACCTCTCGAAACTTAGAAATAACTAGAACTGACTCAATAGATGGGGACTCCATACTATCATCCCGAAGATGAGCCAAGAAGGCTAGACACCCCCTCCCACTAGCTTCCTAGCCCGAATAAGTGATATGATCTTAACTGGCTTAGGCATGTACACACCTTCTTACTCTAGCCTATCCTTACTCGGAATCTCTAGAGCTACAGTCTTGGTGTTATAATTTAACATATCATGATAAGGGGATAACCAGGTCACGCCCAATAGAATATCAAAATCAACCATATCCAGGATTACCAGGTCTACTCATGTGTGCAACCCTACAAACACAACAGAATAGTCACGATAAACATGAGTCACAACCACAGACTCTCCAACCGGGGTGGAAACATGGATAGGGGAATCAAGGATATCACATATCAAGTTCAGACCCAATGCAAAATTCACAGACATATAAGAATATATAGAACCTGGGTCAAATAACACCGAAACCATTTTATCACAGACGAGAATGATACATGTGATTACTGCATCTGACGCCTCAGCCTCGGTCCTTCCTGGAAACACATAGCAGTGAGCCCGATCATCAATCCAGGCAACCTCCTTGACCAGCTGCGCCACACCCCTGCCTGTGTCGCAATTCCCTCTGTGTCTCCGGCCTCCCTGAAAGTTACCTCGCCCACCCTGTGGACGACCTCTAGCATGACACCTCTACCTGCCGGGATCACAGCCTTAGGATGCTGCTAAACCTGATTACTGGTCTTCTTATGAGGGCACTCCCTATTAAAGTGGCCCAGATCACCACAATGGAAGCAACCACGATCAAGTGTAGGCCTGCTAGCAGATGAATAAGAAGATCCCTGGCCTTTAGGAGCTGAAGACTGTTGATTAGCTCCCGAATGACCACCTGTAGCAGCTGGCAGGGCTGACTAGATAGGACGGGCTGAATATACCTGTTGATTCTGACCCCCGAAGTAAGCACCACCATAATTTCCCTTATTCCGAGGCTTCTTGGCTAACACCTTAGCCTACCCCGCCTGCCTGACTCCCTCAAGTTTCTTCACATAGTCTACCACTTCATTGAAGTCCCCTCCTGAAGAAGTCATATGCACAGACAATACTTGGAGCTCAATATTCAAACCCTTCACAAACAAACGGACCCGTTCCTCCTTGTAACCTAGCAACTGCGTAGCAAAATGAGACAAGGCATGAAACTTTGCCTCATAAGTAGAAACTGATCCCTCAAAAGGAATTTCTTATCCTTTCAAGAACTCATCCTTTTTCTGGTCCCTCAAAAGCAGAGACTGATCCCTCAAAAGGACTCCAAATTCAAGAACTCATCCTTTTTTTGGTCCCTCAAAGTACGGGGTACGTACTTCTCTAAGAAAAGAGAATGGAACTGCTCCCAAGTCAGTGGAGGTAAAATAGATGACCGACACTCCACGTGAGATCTCCACCACTGCTTGGCATCACCCTGTAGCTGGAATGTGACAAACTCCACCCCATACTGTTACACAATGCCCAGCTTGTGTAACCTCTCATAACAATCCAGTATGAACTCATAAGCATCTTCCTTATCGGTACCCTGAAACGTAGGAGGTTACAGCTTGACAAACTTGGTGAGCATCTCATGTTCATTTCCTATCATCACTGGGCCTAGCATTGGCCTAAAGAAGTCACCTATGCCTGAAGCTGCATCAATCCTAGGAGCCGTAGGATCTGCTGGCTGAGTGCCTAGAGCCTGATTTTCAAGTACCGCGGGTATGGCTCCAGCACCAACCAGACCACTCAAGATGTTCCAAGCCTGCTGAAATGCTTATGGTGTCATAGAAGGAAGGCATGCACCTCCAGCCGGTGCCGCCTCTGCCTCAGCCTGCGCTCCATCATCCTCCACAACCACTTCCACATCTTCGACAACCTGTTTCTGAGGTGGGGGAGGGGTTGCTTCTCGCGCTCCTACAGCAGCCTGAGCTCCACCCCTGGCAGGCGTGGCTCTACCGCGTCCTCTGCCCTTTTCCCTGCCTTTACCACAGACAGTCGGGCCTGCTACTGGGATCGCCGGTGTAGCTCCGTTGTTCCTTTTGTTAACCATCTGCGGACAGAAGAGTGAAATAGGTTAGATACTAATTTGTATCACCAGATACCAATTGGAATCAAGTTATAGCACGATGGAAGAAAGAAGAAATAGTTTTCCTAAAGTCCCATAGCCTCTCAAAGAAAGGTATGGATGTCTCCGCACCATTTCGCAAGACTCTATTAGACCTGTTTTAGTACGACGAGATCAACGAACCCCTGGCTATGATACTATCTTTGTCACAACCCAGACCACTATGAGTGGCACTCACCCAACCCCCGGGTGAGTGAACCATCACTTCCCTGAACTTAACCGTTCTAGTAGCTTAAAAATAGTATGCAGAAAATAAACTAGAAATCAATAATAAGGAAACAACTTCATTTACTTAACCTGTGGAAAAATACCCCTAGAACCAGAAAGTCACATTACCAAAACAATCAATTAAATGTCTAGAATATGGGGATGCAACCCCAAAATAAGGAAATAGTCTAAGACCGAAATAAGTAGGCTACAACTCTAAAGATAGATTCAAGGCAGCTCGATCGAAGCAGCTCACCTTGAAGTCTGGAAATGCTGGGACTACAAATGAGGTCGTGTGTCAGCCGCTGGAAGATTGCCTGTACTTACAAAAAGAAAAGCAAGTGCAGCATCAGTATACCATCACTATGTACTGGGAGGATCATCAGCTAGTTTCAAGTATACAATGAATAAGCAGTATGAAAATCAAGTACAAGTACAAGAAACACATAACCCAGTTACCAATCAATTCTAGACTACAAATCTCCTCCTAACTTGTCTCTACAAACCATCCACTTTTATACGAAAGTCAACGCAAACAACAACCTCTTATCTATATAACCCGGACCTACCCTGGGATCCCCTCTAACCAACATTTAAGTGTTAACAAGAAAATCCGGTCTACACCAAGACCAACTCTAAGATCAGATACAATAATAACCCGGCCTCTCAAAGACCATAAGTAATTATCACATTTTAACAACACAGCCCGGTCCACACAACAACAAGTGCAAAATGTAATAATATCAATGTGATAATGCAGTAAAATAAACCCGTAATGGGCATGGTACTCGAACCAACCGTTACTATATTATGTACCAGGCATGGTACCCGAGCCAACCAAATTTCAAACAGTCCACAGTCACAACAATGAACAATTAACTTGTAAAACCAACAAGCAAAATGCATAGTTCAACCAGACTAATAAAACAGGACTATTAGACATTCCTATGCATTCTCTAAGCCATGCATATCATACAAATACTTAGATATAAGTATCTAAACACACAAGGCATACAGAAGTCAAACCATCACCTACCTCGAAATGATCTAAAGTTCTACACAACCAGAGCTTTCCCATTTCTCGAAGTTCTTACCGGTTCTTGGTCTAACACCATACATAAAAACCAAGGATTAATCCTTATGGCCTATAATTTACCTGGATTATACAAAATCCTAAACCCCAGGCCACCCACCCATGATCATTACACCCTCTCCCTCGAGCTTTCCCACTACTAATTCACCTAGTTCTACCATTTTTATGGATAAAATTAGGAAATTAAAGTCACATGATCATAAAACAGTAAATTTAGCAACACCCAAGAACTTTTACACATAGAATCCCTCTTTTCCTCGGATTCTAACCTACCTAAGTCATTCCAAACCTTTTCCCAAGTCCACTCCTAGAAATTATACTACATAGAAAAAGTATTATGGAGTTCGGGAAAATAAACCTTACCTTAGGGAAGAAAAACGATGAAAAATGGAGGAAAAATGCCTGAAATTGCCCTAGCCCTTCTCCCAAATGAATTTGTGAAAAATGAATATTTTTAGAGAAGTTTCTACATTAAATCCCATCACGCTCTGCTATAGCGGTCCACTCTGCTATAGCAGTACCTCCGTAGTGGTGTCATCCGCTATGACGGAGGCTGACCGATGTTGACTTCTGTTGTAGCAGTAATTTCTCTGCTACAGTGGAGGTCACCTTGGTGGAGTGTCAACCGCTATGGTAGTTGACACGATATAGAAAGTTGTAAAATCTCTAAAGTTAGTCCATTTTACAACACACTTATTTTCCCGATGTCCCAGAACAATCCCTTCACGTCAACCTCGATTCTGAAAGTTCTACTTACCCGAATTTGATTTCGAAAAGTCCCCCAGACTCTTTTATGTGTTAGCTATGAGGAAAACTAGCTCAACACAAGACATCCAACCCAATACTTATCCAGATTGCCATAGACCATACCTCACTCCTAAATTAACCGAGACTAGCCTAGCCTAAAATTTCAAACTCCCAAACCCGGAGTTTTCTAACTCTGAAAATTGGCATGAATAATTTTCCCATAACGAAGGACCTGGTCGTTACAGTTCAGTAAGTGTGATTTTTTACTGAAGTATGTTGCAGTTCTGGGACATGTTTTGTCTAGTGAGGACATTCGAGTTGATTCACAGAAAATAGAGGCAGTAAACAACTGACCTAGACCCACTTCTCCATCAGGCATTAGGAGTTTTTTGGGTTTGGTTGGGTACTATAGGAGATTTGTTGAGGGGTTTTCATCCATAGCAGCCTTTTTGACCAGGTGACTCTGAAAAATGTTAAGTTTTAGTGGTCCAATGAGTCTGGAAAGAATTTTCAAGAATCAAAAACTAGGTTGACTACTACTCTAGTTTTGACTTTGCCAGAGAGCTCAAATGGCTTTGTTGTGTACTATGATCGCCTAGAGTTGGTTTGGGTTGTATTTTGATGCAGCATGGCAAGGTAATGTGCTTACACTTCTAGACAACTTAAGATTAATGAGAAGAATTACTTGACTCATTACCTTGAGTTTGTAGTAGTGGTTTTTACCTTGAAAATTTAGAGGCACTACTTGTAAGGTGTTGTTTTGTGGGAAAAATGACTTATTTGAAAATTATTTCAAACATCTAGTTAAAACTTCAAAATGTTTTCAATTTGGAAAGAAAAGTCGCCACTTAGTTTTTATAAAAGTAAAAACCAAGAAAAAACTTATAAAAATCTTTTAAAATCAAAACAGATATAACTTAAAAAATATTAAGAGATTAAGGGTAAGCAGTTCATATTAATACTCCAAGAAGGTTTTTAAGGCATTTGGAGTATCCGCTAACTCGCGGTTATCCGAACTTGTTCGAAAATAACTTATTTTGACTAATTTTAAAAAAAGATCTTGTATTGTTTTGCAAAGATATGATTATTTTGATAAGTAAGGGATTTTGATCAAATATATATGAGCTAAGTGAAGCTTTAAATTTGATAATGAGTTTTGTAGAAGAAAACGGCCGAATTCATTTAGAAAGGAAAACAACAAACAAAACCTTTACGTCTTTAAAGGGTAGGAGAAAACTTTTATCCGAAGAAAATATAACCAAGAATTTAAACAAATATGGTTTTTCTTGTGAGGAAATTCAACCAAATTAAGAGTTAGAGTTCAATTAATACAAACATAATTCTAACAAGATATAAGGAGTTAAGGAAAAGAGAAATTGATTAAGCCTTTTGGCTCAACAAACCTGTCCTATTCTAAATCTTTGAGTTTTAAACCCATTTTTTCTGCAAAGTTTTGGACTTTCAATCCATTTTTCCGACCCATTTCTTCGGACTGCTGCTGCTGTTTATTTTAGACCCTTTGAGTCCAGTTTTTCTTTTTGAATTTGGCCCAATGGGCTGCTGCGTATGCATGTTTCAAGTGGGTATAAGCTATTCATTATCCTGCATATTAACTTCCTTAAACCTGCAGCTGCATCCTTTGATGGAGAAGACTCGAAATTGTTGGGTTTTACCCAACGAAAATGCAAGGAAGAGTTTTGAGAGAGTCCAGGTGAACTCCAAGGGAATCATATGCATAAGATGAAACAGAGAGAGAGATGAATTAGCACTTGTCCGGATCTACAAAGTCCAACTCATTATGTATAAAATTAAATTTATCAAGAACACAAGAAAAGTGTATATGACTGGATGTTTTGGTATCAAGTAAGCTCAAAGCTTCTCATAATCTGGACATAAAAGACATGACCGAATTCTTTGGACTTTAAAGAGTAAATTTAACTAGAGTTCTAACATTCTCATGTCAAGAAGATAGAACATGATTTGAGAGATTTGAAGTGCCAGGAGTTAAATTAAGCACGCTAGATCAAATTCGTTGTTCACAATTAAAGCAGTATTGACATAGTATTTATGCACGAAGAGCAAACAAATCGATTTGAAGAATGTCCAGTTCTTTTTACTTGAAGGCTTAATCAATCTATCATACCTTATGAAACATGGGGATAAACAAAATGAATCAAGATATGGGGTTGGTGATTATTCTTGACATTTCAGACATCTTTATAGCAACAAAGAGGTAAAGCTGGATAATATCGAATTTAAGCTTACGCACACAATATGAGGATTGACGCACTCTTTTATTTTAACCTCAAGTTGGCATATTTCTAACACCCATTTTATTCACTTCAATGCATGTTAAATAGGACATTTATGCAGACTTACTTCCAAAGTGTTTTATAAGAGCATACAAAAGAAATCTGGAAGAGCATGTGAGACCTAAACGACATTCAACAGCCAATTTGGAAAACAAATCATGAATCCACAAAATTAGTCGGGGAGTACACATGAGTTACCAGAGAAGTTTCTAACCATATTCACACCACATGACAAACCAAAAAAAAAATTGCCTAGTTAAAGTAAAACAATGACTTTAATCTACATTGAGCAGTGAGGATTGAAATCTTATGAGTAAGAAATCAGCACTTTTATTCTACCATGTAAATACATTCACCATTATTTTGCTGTATTTTCGTCTAAGTAGCAAACATATTTTTAGGATACCAAACGAGATTCATTCAAAGTAGCAAGGCAGAGTAGGAAACTTCACATATCAGACTTTACAAATTTCAGAAGATATACCAAAGGCTCAATCAAAGGACTCGTGGGAAAAGAAACACAATGAGCAATTTAAGCAAATTTCAGGGAGTCATAGATTAATTTCGGGACTACCATTTTAACAAATTCATAAGGGGGTCTATTAACTCCTCCACGCAATAATCATATTAACTGAATAGAGAAGACACTATATGTCTCGTATTTAATTGAAAAGAGGTCACACAATAGTTCTTATTTCGAATCTTGGTTCATTGATATCCTTTTGATATTCTGAACCAATGGAAATCCTATGAATACTTAACTCTTTGAAGAACCAGCTGAACAAAGAATGACTATCACCTCAGACAGCAAAGTAGAGATCTTTCAAGGCCAACAAAAGTCAATTATTTTGCTCGTACTCCTAGTCTTTCACATTAAACAGAAACCAGAACTACGAAACCTATATCATTTGGTACACTTTGAAGGCATTTTGGAATGAAACTCAAACTATGGTGGAATTTGATTTCGTCCCAATATTCTTTGATCTTTGGCAAGAGCCAAGGAGCAATTCCAAAGATCAAATCTGCCCCTCTTAATGAATCTCGTCTAGCATTGTGAGCTAAAGAGGTCCCTTAAGAGTATTTCCACTATGTACGAATAATATGTGAATATTCACATGATTGCACACACAAACCAGTGCTAAAGCAAGAAAAACAAGCAAAAGGGAAACAAATAAAAATTCAAGAACTTTATGACTTGATAATAACTTCAAATAAACAGATCTAAACCTTCCTTCGCAACTCCACCTCACATGAATCAGACAAGACCAGTCAGAAAACCACCCTAAATTTCAATAACAAAGTAAAGCAAAAGAAAAAGAGTTAAACGAAGAAGTTACATATTTGTGAGCAGCGACCAGGACTTTGAGCTTTATCAGAATAGTTTGTTCACCGCTGGAATTCGTATTCAGCTTCGTCGGAACTAGATTTTTTAGTCAATATCTCTCTGAAACTTTAAACTTCTTTTAGGGGTTTAGAGAGTGAATCTCTAAAGAAAACCCCAAGAAATCAAAAGTCAACCCTTATTACTTTATCTTAGAGGGGTTTTATAGGGAAATTCGAGGGTGAAAATGGGGGGAAACCAGAAGGGTAAAACGGGTAAGAAGCTTGAAGAAGAATTTCAAATTTGAGCTCCTCCCAGCCAAATTGCGCCATGTCTATACTATCTTAGTACAAATTCGAGCTAATTTTGCCGCGATTTTGGGGGAATGAACTTTGGAGGAGCCAGCTGGATGATTTCCAAGTTCTAGAAGAACCTGGACAGCACACACCCTTCATACAAACAGACTGTGATAGGGAAATTGACGGAGGGGTAACGATGAACAAGGATTTGGGGGTCATTTTGTTTGAGTTTTGGTTATCGTTTGGTACTGGGTTGGACGAAGCTTCGTCTGGGTTGTTGTTGTCATTATCTGTTTTGACGAAGAAGAGAGAGAGAAAGGGTTAAGGGGTCGTTTGGTGTTATCTGGAAAAGGGTAAAGAGAAGAGGAGTATAAAGTGGTGTAGAGGGTGAATTGGGCTGGGTTTTGGGCTTGGTGGGTCGGGAAATTGGTGTGGAGAATAGAGTGGGCTGACGGGTATTTGGGATTGTTTTGGCCCAACTCGGCTGGAACAAAGGGGGTTATATAAGGTGTTGCAAATATGGCCACATTTGCAAAAATATGGCCATTTTAATATTAAGGAGATAGCCAGATTAATAGGAATTAGGAAAAACTTGGCTAAGATTTAAATGATTTTAAAAAAATAGGCTAGGATAGAAATAAAGATGAATTAATCACAATTTCCTCTAGCTTCAATGAATTTAAACAATTCAAAATAACTATTGTATTTATGAAATTAATTTGTTCAACTAATCTCTCATTTTGAATTAATTTGGAGAAAAATCAAGCGTTTATATCTTTTAAAAGGACTTTCTTATGGAATTAATTCTAAAATAGTTCTTTAAGTAAACTTATATAAATTCCACGTGATTAAACATGAAAGATATAAATTATTACTCAGAACTATTATAAAGCTTATTTGAAAAATGTTTTATCCCTTTTTACAAAACAATTATTTCAAAAAATTGTTTAAAATTCTAAAAGGCTCAAGATTATTTCGCAATGTGGTGGATAAAAATTGGGTGTCAACAACTGCCCCTCCCTTTGGGTAGAGTGAGTGTAAGGAATCCTGGGCAAAGGGAATTGACGTTCCCAATTTTATCCGACCACATATTCATCTTCAGAAAGTGGTTGGTTCTATCACAAATTTTAAGGAATCATGGCCGAACTCTAGTATCGAGTTTCCTACATATCTCAGGCTATATAAGAATTCAGGCCACTTGTAGTTCAAGATGCTTGATTTCACGTATGATTTTTGAAAGAATTCCAAACTATCCCGATTTCAGAGTACGGAGAGACCAGAAAGCTGGGGAGTAAGAGGATTGGGGGGGAGTTTGGAATGCAGCCGAGTTTTACAAAATAGAGTCCGCCTACATATCCCAAGACTTTATATATCAGTCTGCTTATAGTTTGAGTCAATCAGTCGAAAAGGTAATCTTTATGTTAAGACAACCTTTGGCTCGAGATGAGTGACAAATGGATTAAGCTATTGAAAAGAGGCTTGTAACCTCTCAACTATGAATTTGGCATGCTTCACACCCATAAATAAGAATTTACCTGGACATAATTTCCAAAGCCAAGGTGTATTCGTCACCCGAATTTGAAAAGAGGGAATATTACTTTCAGCGTGAGTTAGAAAATACCCTGGATGCGAAACTAAGACCCAATGACGGGAAATACCCACATGCCTTATGATAGGGGTGTGGTTTGATGGCGGTGAAAAGTCGTTCCTCATCTCGCATCCAAAGAGTTTGATCCCACTTTGAACTACATCCCAGTTTGCTGCTAAGAAAAAGTTTCACGTTGTGATGCATCCTTTTTGGTGTAGTCCGCACCTGTGGTTTTGGTTTGAGAAATTCATCCTTATCGGATGCTCTCGACAACATCTCAAAACAAAATGGTTAGTAATAACATAATTCCATTTGGAGAGGTAGTTTTCTTTATCATTCCTCATTCTTAGATTACGTTCGAATCTCGTGTGGTGACGTCTTTTGACGTACTTTGTACCTGTTGTTCTAGTTTGAGATTTTCATCCTCTCGAATGTCCTCGATAATATTTGAAACAAAATGGTTAGTAGTAAAGTAATTCAATAGGTAAAGATAACTTTGTACCTCATTTTTTCCAGTTTGGTTGCTTTCTGAATTAGTTGTCGTCCTTTCCTGTCTTTGTCTTAGGAAATAGCGATTTTCATGACGGGAATGTGATAGCCTTCATAGCTATCAGATAGGATTGCCTTCGTGGCAGTTTTTGAGTAAGGCGACCTTTGTGGCCGTTTGATATGACGGTCCTTGCAACCATTTGTGGCATTCTCTTGAACGTGATAGCCTTCGTGGCTATTGACAGTAGTTTTTGCATATGTATTTAGGGTAAATCTTGTGCATCATCCGTATTAACGCGACTAACAGATATTCCCTGAATTGTCAGGCTTTGGGTAATCTAGCACATCTTTCGGCTTTGGATAGAGGTGGCTTATAGATGCCTTTAACTTGTTAACTTCGAGTAATCTTGCACATCATCCGACTTTGGATAGAGGTGACTTACAGATGTCCTTCGAATTGACAGTTTTTGGGTAATCCTGCACTTTTATCCAATCTTGGATATAATGCGACTTACAAATTTCCCTTGAATTGATAACCTTTAGGTAGTCCTGCACAATATCAACGTGGATATGTCGCGGCTTATAGATAACCCTTGGACCATCAATTTTTTCGATAGTCTTGCACTTTATCCAATTGCAGATATTATCGTGACTTGCGCATTACCCTTGAACTTTCAATCTTCAGGTGATTTTGCACAATATCCGATTTCAGATATTGTTGTGTCTTACAGATAACTCTTAGTCTGTCAAGTTTCGGGCAATCTTGCACACTATCTAATTTTTGATATCGCTGTGACTTATAGACGACCTTTGTCCTTCCAACTTTGGGAAATCCAATTCATCATCCGATTTGGATAGAGTCTTACAGACATTCTTCAGAATATATGTTTTTGACCTCGATGGTAAGCGGTATTTGATTATCGAGGGTGACAAGGCCTTTGCCACACGATCAAATATAGCTGCATCTTCTGGCAATTGACGCTTTTGAATGTATAAACATCCTTCGGTATGAGATTTCATTATCTTAATGCGACAACAAAATAAGAGTGCATAAATATCCTCAACGTCAGACTCTGTCGTCTTACGCGATATAGGACAAGAATATGCTGGATGCAAGACTTGGCATAATAAGGAGCAAATATACCCTCAATGTTAGACTCCTCCATCTTACGTGATATCAGATATAAATATGCTGAATGCTAGATTTGGCATAATAAGGAAGCAAATACATCCTCAATGTCAGACTCCTCCATCTCACGCGATATCGGATATAAATATACTAGGCTTGGCATAATAATAAGGAAGCAAATACATCCTCAACGTCAGACTCCTCTATCTCACTTGATATCAGATATAAATATGTTGAATGCCAGACTTTGCATAATAAAAAAAAAGCAAATATATCCTCAACGTCAGACTCCTCCGTCTCACGCGATATCAGATATAAATATGTTGAATTCCATACTTGGCATAATAACAAAAAAGCAAATATATCTTCAATGTTAGACTCCTCCATCTCATGCGATATCAGATTTAAATATGCTAAATGTCAGACTTAGCATAATGATAAGGATGCATAAATATATGTGGCACAAATATGCAAATGAAAATATCCTCAACGTTAGACTCCTCCGTCTTACCCGATCTTGGATATAGTTTTGCTCTTGGGTCAATCCCGCGCAACCAGTGTGACTTAAGGATGCCTCTGAATGTCATCCTCTTTGCAAATATGATATGGCTCTTTTGGCATGGTCCTCTCGACATGAAAATATTATAATGATATAGATGATCATGCAATGACATGCGTAGCAGTTGCAAAAATATCACCTTTGGTTTTTGTGTTGTCCTGTTGACTCATTTGTGTGTACATGTGCTCAAGGCAAACAATTAGTAGGCACAGCATCGCTTTTACTAGCGACCACCGTCAAACTTGAAAAACTTTAAAGACAATATTTATAAAGCTAGTCAAAGCAACTTTTGTTGTAAATGTGAAACAAATGGTCGTGCCCATTTCTAGGGATAGCCACAAATACCGTTTTTGAACATCGTCTGTTCTTGGTGATTTTTGACTTGCTGGGGATTGGCGAAGAACGTCGTTGATCTCTCATTTGGTGTTCTAATTTTGAAGTCAACCCAAAATGTCCTGATCTGCTTGGGGACTCGAAGATATTATCAACCTCTCTTTATCTGGTAGTTCCCTCGAACTACAAGAAGATTTATCCGTTCTAGGGACTTTTGCCTCTTCGACTCCTTCCCACTGTTTCAGCTTTTATTGCCAAATTTGGGGCATTTGGTCTTGTTGCCTTTCTTTGAATGCGTTGGATAATGAGGGGCTCTCACTGATTTCTAACATACTTTTAGGACAACCTGCATCCACAGAAAAATTATTAGTTTTTGGTGAAACTGATCCGTGTTGACCTCTTTCGATCTTCTGCTCCTTGCTTTCTATTTTCTGGATGCGTTCCAATCTCGGGTATTCGTCATCTTTGACTCCCCGGGTCATGGTAGACATAAGACAAAGTCAAATTATAAAGGAGTAAAACTAATCTGCTGTAAAGATTTTTCAAACAATTTCTTTGGAAAATGAAGGTTTTGACAAAAAAAGATTGAAAAAGTCTTTGCCCGTCATGTCATGTGCTAGCTCAACGAATGTACTTTATTCGATGCCTTGACGTTTTTGACATATTGCTGAAGCACTCTGAAGATCCTTTGTCATCCTAGCTGAGGAGTTTAGGAATGTTCTTTGAGAAATCTGTCACAGCTGGGGACTTATCCACCTCGGATTAGATATTTTGAAGTAGACTCCGATCTCTCGGTCTTGGGGAATTCTTTGGAGTTTGTTTCTGAACTCTTGAATGAAGTTTTGGGTGAAATTTTCAGGTCTTTCTCAAAATTTCTGCCCTAGTTAAAGGCTTCACGTTGAATCTTATTCCCTTGATAAGAGGTTTGAGACTCTGTGGGAATCATAAGATTCTTTCTCGAGATTCACTTTAGTTTCTCTTCAGCACATTCTGTATTCTGACTTGCTTGGAAGACGATCTTTGCCTTCTGAATTTTTGAGATTCCTTTCTCAAAAAATTTGCCCCAGTTTTCATTTCCTGGGCAAATGACTTAGCTGTTGTAGCACTTACGTATCCCATTGAGGTAGGTATCAGGTCAAACATAGTTCCCACGCTCGTAGTGGGAGAATGTTGGAAATAATTAAAGGGATGACCGAAGCCGACAAAGGCCGCCTACGTATCTCATTCTTGAGAATTCAGGTCAGACGTAGTTCAAGATAGGAAGGGAAAAGATAGATTTTCCTAAGGGGTTGACCGAAGTTGACACATGCCGCCTACGTATCTCATTCTTGAGAATTCAGGTCAGATGTAGTTCGTACAAAAGGATAGGGATATTTTAAGCTATTACAAAGCATAAAATGATTACAATCTAAAAGTGCGATTACACGGAAAGAAATCGAAGGAAAATAAACTTTAGGCATAGTATCTCTTCACATCATCAAAGTTGTTTGTCTTGGCCAAGCAAAATCAAAGCTCCTCCAGATAGCACTTTTTGGACAATGTACAGTCCTTGTCAATTTGGTGCAAACTTTTCTTTGTCTCGCAGGAGGGAGGGATTGATTGTCCATTCCCAATATTGAACTCTGGATTGACCAATAAATTTTGGGAGATGACGTTCGTGCTCATTCTCGTCCTATTATTGTAGGACCAGTCAAAGATGTCGATGTATGGCTTGAGGTGACTAATGAGCTCTTTCTTTTGCGCTTTTGGCAAATGAACACCGACATTGATTTCTTTAACTTGATCGTTGCCTCCCAGATTGACCACTTCAAACTTTTTTAGGTGGGGCCTTTCATGGTCTTCAAAGCTCTTAGTCTTCTTGGTTGTTTGTTCGAGGACCATGATATCTTCAACATACTCTTTGAAATCATCATCGCCTAGCTCAGTTTGTTCATTAAGCCCTTGACATGACATGATAGTGGCAGGTTTTAACTTATTGTTACTGAAACCAAAACAAAGCAAGTTAGATGGTACCAAGTAAATAAAATAAACAACAAAAGTTTTCGAAATACAGGAGGCTTTCATTGAAATCCAAAAATATTTGTGAACTATGGCTATAACATGTATGAACGTGGGTCTATGCCTTTTGGAAAGCGGTAAAACAATGCGAGAAATATTAAAACATAAAGGGTGGGTCGCGGAGATTCATCCGGACCATCACCGATTTTTCATAAAACAGAGTCTTTGTCTACCCAGACAAGTGGAGAGCCACGAGGGGAGTTGTGACCCAATTCTTCAGCTTTTCACCGGGATTGGCATCCCTGATCATGGCTGCCTCAGGGATCTTTTAGTTATAGCATCGCATTCCTCAAATAGATTTCCTATCCCGTCTTCTAACCTGTCGCTTGGAGGACCAATACACATCGGGAATAACTGATATAAGTAAGGGAGTGGTTTAGGCGGTCCTGCCTGCTTCTTCCTTTTAACTTTTGCTTTATCCTCTCGGGCCTCATACCCTAATTCGCGCCTGGTTATCTATTCGGGAATGCTAAAGGCTCTGTCATACCATTGGAGTTCTTTACCAACCCAAAACTTGGCTTGTATCCGCTCTTTAGCATCGTGGTTGCAAGCATTTTATAGATCGACAACCTGGGAATTTGAGAAGCAAGGTCCTCTCTAGTGGCATTGGCGATCTCTACTATGCAGAAATTGCTTCCCCTCGGGAATTCTTCAATCAAAGGGACATAACCATTAGGACGGCTCAAGTGACTTCCTTCTCCGTGGATCACCACCTCATGTTCTCCCCAAATGAACTTTACCATTTGATGTAAAGTTGAGGGCACGGCTCTAGCTTTGTGGACCCATGGTCTTCTCAAAAGCAAGTTTTAGCTGGTGGTAATATCCATGACTTAGAATTTTGTATGAAACTCGGCAGGTCCTATTTGGATGTATAGGCTGACTTTCCCAATAGTGTCTCTTTGACTGCCATCAAAGGCTCTCACATTGATCCTGCTCTGGCGAACGTTTCCCAGATCATAGTCTAGCTTAGTGAGTGGATAGCAGACAAATATTCAGACCTAAACTATCATCAATCAAAACTCCATTTATAATTTTCTCTTGATATTTAATAGTGACGTGTAAGGCCTTGTTGCGCATTAACCCTTCAAAGGGTAGTTTAACAATACTCAAAGCAGCTATAGCTTTTTTCGACATTTCCTGATTTTTAGGGCTAACTGGCACTAATGACTTGCCCATGACCCATTCTTCATTGACCTCTATCATGTTAACAGTGGCTCCCCCGTGATTTGGGGGCGGGTTATTATTAACATTGACCGGTGTTGTTTGTAGTGTGACCACTCTTTGATCAATTAGATCCTGAATTTTGTGTCTCAGGTTAATGCATTCTTCGGTATCATGTCCGACTTCTCCGAAATGATAGGCATAATATTGGTCAGCCCTGAAGAAACGAGAGTTAGGATTTGCAAGTTTGGGTGGAATGGGCTGGACAAATACGGCAGCCTTTAATCTCTCATATAACTGAGTTCTGGTTTCAGCTAACTGGGTGAAAGTCTGAGGAGCTTTCTTTTCCAAATTTGGATAAGGGAGATTTGCATTGGCGGAAGGAGGAACCTGGTGATTATTCTAGTTTTTGGGAGCCTTTTGATACACTTGAAAGTTTTGGGGAGGAGCTTGGTAAATGGGTTGCATATTTGATTGCGGAGTTTGGTTAATGGGCTGCACGTTTGGTTGTGGAGCTTGGTATATAGATTGAGTATAGAATATGGGTTGAGGATTTTGTGGAATCGGGGGAGGCGTTGTTGGAACAAGTGATTTTTTATAGTTAGCTCCGAAGGGCTTCTTCGGTTTCGTGCTAGGACTGGAGGACACTGAAGATACCTCTTCCCTCTTCTTCTTGGGAAATCCTATAGATCTTGAGAATGTCGAGGCTTTGAAAATTTTGTCGCTATGAAGACCTTCTTCAACAATTTCACCAATCTTAACTAGATTGGAAAATTTTGCTTTAACTGCTGATATCATTTTGTCATAGAACTCTGACTCTTGAGAGCGCATAAACATTGCGCTTATCTCCTCTTTGGTCATAGGAGGCCAAACTCTCGCTGCCTCTTTTCTCCATCGATAGGTGTAGTCTCTGAAGTCTTCATTCGATTTTTGTCTAATACGCCCTAGAGAGTATCGATCTGGGATGACTTCCACATTATATGCAAATCTTTGGGTGAAATCTCAGGCCAGGTCACTCCACCTGGACCATTTTTTCAGTTCCTAGGAGGTGAACCATTCCAAAGCCTCTACGCTTAGACTTCGACTAAAAAGCCTCATTAATAGAGCGTTATTCTTTTGGGCACCAACCATTTGATCGCAGTAGCTTCTTAAATGGGCCTCGGGATTCCCGACAGCATTGAAGGTCTCGAACATGGAATTTTAAATCCTTCTGGCAGGTCCATTTTGGGTTGGATACAGAGATCATCATAGTCATAGCCTTTCTCGTAAGACGAACCTCATAGTTCTCTGATCCTGGATATTTCTTCCTTCATCTACGCCATGTTAAGATCATGTTTCTTCTTCGCGGACCTCAACTCTTTCTCTTTCTCCTCATAGTGATCCAGCTCAGGGCTTTCTTGGAGAGTGGTGTATGGTTCTACCGTAGCGTGGAAAGTGGTTGGTGGCATATTTTGGATAGGTGGAGGCTGGACATGTGGAATGGCATTTGGGTGTGTGAGGGTATAGTTGGGTCGGTTAGTGATATTAGGTTAATTATTCTGGGAGTTGTAGGTGTTTGGTAGCGTATTCTGGTAATTTGGAGGGAGATTTTGTGGATTGTAGGCACTTGAGTTGTTGTTTTGGTTAGTATGCTGGATAGGGGGAGTATGGATTTGGTACGAGGATCCGATATGAGGAGGATTATTGGAGAGATATTCGTTGGCAGGTCTAGGTGCGGAAGCAGGAGGGATATTCCCTGGACGATTCTCAGTTAATGGGGAATTGAGTGGAGGGATTTGGAGAGGAGGCTGAGAGGTGCCCAGATTTGGGGTGTTAGCGGCAACAGCCAAGCTAGCCATATCCTTGGTTTCTGTCCCTCTTCTTGCATTTTCTCTAGCTTCCTTACTAGTTCGGCAATCATTTCACTATGTTCAGCAATAACATTATCTCTCACGACCAAGGTGTTCTCTTCCTCACTATCAGTCCTTTTACCCTTAGAAAAGCGAGGGTTAGAAGAGGAATCTACGAATGCCTTTGAGCGGGAGGAGTAGGGATGTTCGGACAGTTTTGTTAACACAGATAAGTTTCTATTACCTGTTGAAATAAAAACAACTCAAAGGCCGATATGTTAGATTCCATCGGTGACAAGCAATACAAGGTATTCAACACATAAAAGTTGCTTTTCATCAAGGCGAATTGATCCACGAGTATTTATGGACTCGAGGATTCGATGGACATGAATTTTCTCATCAATTTTGGGTAAGTAGATTCTATCAGGAAAGTTGACTTGTCGGATCCTTATCTTCTAACACCTGTCTTGTAGCACTTGTTGTGCCTTTTGAATTCTTTGGCATTTCCGTCGAAGTGGATAAATGAAAATTTCTTAGGGGATGGGCCCTGAAAGGATGTAGTTCGGATATAGTAGGTTTATTTTCTAAACAAGACTTAAAAAGAGTTTAAGAAGTCTTTGGATTTTTTTCCGGGGAAATTTGAAGAACTCCAAAAGTAATTCTGGTCGGACTTTGCATGATGGACTTTTATCCTGCCTATGGGTTCTAAAAATATTCAAATAGGAGTGGATCAATTCACCTTTGATTTGAGCAACACACATAAGCACGTAATACAGTTATATCACATAACAGTTCATAGCGCGTCCTATACGGATATGTGATCTTTTATGCTAAAGGGGTAGGCCTAACGAAGTGAAGTATGTGTATGTTGTTTATAAACGTGTCATTGCCCCAAAATATATTTATACATATTGATTAAATGAAATAGGGGTACAAAATTTTGGGAAAAAATAAATGTACATCAAAAATTAGTCCCACGCAGGGGTACAATCCTAAACTAGGCCTTCATGGCTGGTCCTTCGTTCTCGAACTTCTTGAAAATTCCGAACCCCTTTCGGATGACAATCTTCAAAAATAAAAAACTATCTAAATATATCCCAATCCCGAGGGGCAATGGTTCATACAACTCGACATCACATCCTTCAATTGAGCACGTAGGGGATGATTGTTCTTTCGGGTCGTGGGCCCTTTCGAACACAAGGCGGTCTTACTAAATCCATTGAATATTAAGACATCTTAGGTAAATGCCTATTTTGGGATTTGATTTCGCTCTATTCTGAGTTTCTAGAATAGGTTTTGAAATTGACCGGGAACCTGGGGGGACAACCAGGGCTAAAACAACAAGTGACCGTTAACCGATCGCGGGTCAACTACTTCACTCGTCTATTTTGAAAATTATGTGTTTTGTTAAGAACGATTGCAAATACTTTCATAATAGCCTTTTACCCCTAATGCATTCTAATGCTTTGCCAAGAGAGGCGAAAAATGCCATGAACAATTTATATTTTGCGAAAAAGTAAGCAAATAAGGAAAGCAATAAAGTGTACTAATTATTACAATCTGAATAGTTAGTCAAACAAGTTAGTTGCAAATTATAAGGTAAGAACCTAGTTGAATTATCCCCAGCAGAGTCTTCATTTCTGTTTTGTGGGAAAAAATGACTTATTTGAAAATCATTTCGAAAATCTAGTTAAAACTTCAAAATGTTTTCAATTTGGAAAGAAGAGTCACCACTTAGTTTTTATAAAAGTAAAAACCAAGAAAAAACTTTTAAAAATCTTTTAAAGTCAAAACAGATATAACTTTAAAATATTTAAGAGATTAAGGGTAAGCGGTTCATATTAATACTTCAAGAAGGTTTTTAAGGCATTTGGAGTATCCGCTAACTTGCGGTTATCCGAACTTGTTCGAAAATAACTTATTTTGACTAACTTTGAAAAAAGATGTTGTATTGTTTTGCAAATATATGATTATTTTGATAAGTAAAGGATTTTGATCAAATATATATGAGCTAGGTGAAGCTTTAAATTTGATAATGAGTTTTGTAGAAGAAAACGGCTGAATTCATTTAGAAAGGAAAACAACAAACAAAACCTTTATGTCTTTAAAGGGTAGGAGAACACTTTTATCCGAAGAAAATATAACCAAGAATTTAAACAAATATGGTTTTTCTTGTGAGGAAATTCAACTAAATTAAGAGTTAGAGTTCAATTAATACAAAAACAATTCTAACAAGATATAAGGAGTTAAGGAAAAGAGAAATTGATTAAGCCTCTTGGCTCAATCGAACCTATCCTATTCTAAATCTTTGGGTTTTAAACCCATTTTTTCTGCAAAGTTTTGGACTTTCAGTCCATTTTTCTGGCCCATTTCTTCGGACTGTTGCTGCTGTTCATTTTGGACCCTTTGAGTCCAATTTTTTTTTTGAATTTGGCCCAATTGGGCTGCTGCGTATGCATGTTTCAAGTGGGTATAAGTTGTTCATCATCATGCATATAACTTCCTTAAACCTGCAGCTGCATCCTTTGATGGAGAAGACTCGAAATTGTTGGGTTTTACCCAACGAAAATGCAAGGAAGAGTTTTGAGAGAGTCCAGGTGAACTTCAAGGGCATCATATGCATAAGATGAAACAGAGAAAGAGATGAATTAGCACTTGTACGGATCAACAAAGTCTAACTCATTATGTATAAAATCAAATTTATCAAGAACACAAGAAAAGCGTATGTGACTGGATGTTTTGGAATCAAGTATGCTCAAAGTTTCTTCTGGACATAAAAGACATGACCGAATTCTTTGGACTTTAAAGATTTAAAGAGTAAATTTAACTAGAGTTCTAACATGCTCAAGTCAAGAAGATAGAACATGGTTTGAGAGATTTGAAGTGCCAGGAGTTAACTTAAGCACGCTAGCTCAAATTCGTTGTTCACAATTAAAGAAGTTTCGACATAGTATTTATGCACGAAGAGCAAACAAATCGATTTGAAGAATGTCCAGTTCTTTTTACTTCAAGGCTTAATCAATCTAACAAACCTTATCAAACATGGGGATAAACAAAATGAATCAAGATATGGGGTTGGTGATTATTCTTGACATTTCAGACATCTTTATAGCAACAAGGAGGTACAGCTGGATAATATCAAATTTAAGCTTACGCACACAATATGAGGATTGACGCACTCTCCTATTTTAAGCTCAAGTTAGCATATTTCTAACACCCATTTTATTCATTTCAATGCATATTAAATAGTACTTTTATGCAGAATTACTTCCAAAGTGTTTTAGAAGAGCATACAAAAAAATCTGAAAGAGCATGTGAGACCTAAACGACATTTAGCAACCAATTTGGAAAACAAATCATGAATCCACAAAATCAGTCGGGGAGTACACATCAGTTTCCAGAGAAGTATCTAACCATATTCACACCACATGACAAACCAAAAAAAAAACTGTCTAGTTAAAGTAAAATAATGACTTTAATCTACATTGAGCAGTGAGCGTTGAAATCTTATGAGTAAGAAATCAGCACTTTTATTCTACCATGTAAACACATTCACCATTATTTTGCTGTATTTTTGTCTAAGTAGCAAACATATTTTCAGGATGCCAAACGAGATTCATTCAAAGTAGCAAGGCAGAGTAGGAAACTTCACATATCAAAACTTTACACATTTCAGAAGATATACCAAAGGCTCAATCAAAGGACTCGTGGGAAAAGAAACAAAATGAACTATTTAAGCAAATTTCAGGGAGTCATAGATTAATTTTGGTACTACCATTTAACGAATTCATAAACGGGTCTATTAACTCATCCAGGCAATGATCATATTAACTGAACAGAGAAGACACTACATGTCTTGTATTTAATTGAAAAGAGGTCACACAATAGTTCTTATTCCGAATCTTGGTTCATTGATCTCCTTTTGATATTATGAACCAATGGAAATCCTATGAACACTCAACTCTTTGAAGAACTAGCTGAACAAAGAATGACTATCACCTCAGACAACAAAGCAAAGATCTTTCAAGGCAAACAAAACTCAATTATTTTGCCCGTACTCCTAGTCTTTCACAGTAAACAGAAACCAGAACTACGAAACCTATATCATTTGGTACACCATGAAGGCATTTTGGAATGAAACTCAAACTATGGTGGAATTTGATTTCGTCCCAATATTCTTTGATCTTTGGTAAGAACCAAGGAGCAATTCCAAAGATTAAATCTGCCCCTCTTAATGAATCTCGTCTAGCATTGTGAGCTAAAGAGGTCCCTTAAGAGTATTTCCACTACATACGAATAATATGTTAATATTCACATGATTGCACACACAAAGCAGTGCTAAGGCAAGAAAAATAGGCAAAAGGGAAACAAATAAAAATTCAACAACTTTATGACTTGATATAACTTCAAATAAACAAATTTAAACCTTCCTTCGTAACACCACCTCACATGAATCAGACAAGACCAGTCGGAAAACCACCCTAAATTTCAATAACAAAGTAAAGAAAAAGAAAGAGAGTTGAACGAAGAGGTTACCTGTTTGTGAGTAGTGACCACGACTTCAAGCTTTATCAAAATAGTCTTTTCACCGCCAGAATTCATATTTGGCTTCACCGGAACTCAATTTTTTAGTTAATATCTCTTTGAAACTTTCAACTTCTTTTAGGGGTTTAGAGAGTAGTTCTCAAAAGAAAACCCCAAGAAATCAAAAGCCAGCCCTTATTTCTCTATCTTAGAGGGAGTTTTATAGGGAAATTCAAGGGTGAAAATAGGGGGAAACCAGAAGGGTAAAACAGGTAAGAAGCTTGAAGAAGAATTTTGAATTTGAGCTCCTCCCAGCCAAATTGCGCCACGTCTGTACTATCTTAGTACAAATTCGAGCCAATTTTGCCGCGATTTTGGGGGAATGAACGTTGGAGGAGCCAGCTGGATGATTTCCAGGTTCTTCTAGAACCTGGACAGCACACACCCTTCGTACAAATAGACGGTGATAGGGAAATTGATGGAGCGGTAACGATGAACAAGAATTTGGGGGTTGGTTTGTTGGAGTTTTGGTTGTCATTTGGTACTGGGTTGGATGAAGCTTCATCTGAGTTGTTATTGTCGTTATTTGTTTTGACGAAGAAAAGAGAGAGAAAGCGTTAAGGGGTCGTTTGGTGTTATCTAGAAAAGGGTAAGGAGAAGAGGAGTATATGGTGGTGTAGAGGGTGAATTGGGCCGGGTTTTGGGCTTGGTGGGTCGGGCAATTGGTGTGGAGAATAGAGTAGGCCGATGGGTATTTGGGATTGTTTTGGCCCAACATGGTTGGAATAAAGGGGTTATATAAGGTGTTGCAAATATGGCCACATTTGTAAAATGTGGCCATTTTAATGTTAAGGAGATAGCCAGATTAATAGGAATTAGGAAAAATTCGGCTAATATTTAAATAATTTTAAAGAAATAGGCTAGGATAGAAATAAAGATGAATTAATCACAATTATCCTCTAGCTTTAATAAATTTAAACAATTCAAAATAACTATTGTATTTATGAAATTAATTTATTCAATTAATCTCTCATTTTGAATTAATTTGGAGGAAAATCAAGCGTTTATATCTTTTAAAAGGACTTTCTTATGAAATTAACTCTAAAATAGTTCTTTAAGTAAACTTATATAAATTTCACGTAATTAAACATGAAAGATATAAATTATTACTCAGAACTATTATAAAGCTTATTTGGAATATGTTTTATCCCTTTTTACAAAATAATTATTTCAAAAATTGTTTAAAATTCAAAAATGCTCAAGATTATTTCACAATGTGGCGGGTAAAAATTGGGTGTCAACAGTTGTTCATGTGGATGTGTTTCCGATCATAAGAGCCTACAGTATGTGTTCACTCAGAAGGAGTTGAATCTTCGACAGAGGAGGTGGCCTGAACTTCTTAAGGATTACGACGTGAGTGTGCTTTACCATCCGGGTAAAGCCAATGTAGTGGTTGATACACTTAGCAGGTTATATATGGGAAGTGTGTCATATGTGGAAGAAGAAAAGAAGGAATTGACTAAGGATGTTCATAGGTTTTGCTTGTCTAGGGGTTCGCTTTATAGATTCGGCTGATGGTGGTGTTATTGTTAAGAATGGGTCAGAATCTTCATTGGTAGTTGAGGTAAAGGAGAAGTAGGATAGTGATTCTATCTTGCATTAGTTGAAGGGTGTTATTCACTAGCAGAGAGTAGAGGTTTTCTCCCAAGGAGGAGATGGTATGCTTCGTTATCAGGGTCGATTATGTGTTCCAGATCTTGATGATTTAAGGCAGTAAAGTTTGATAGAGGCTCACAGCTCTACGTATTCTATCCATCCAGGTGCCACCAAAATGTATCGCGACCTACGGGAAGTCTATTGGTGAATAACATAAAAAGGGACATTGTAATTTTATGGCTAAGTGTCCGAACTGCCAACAGGTGAAAGTAGAACATCAGAGACCAGGAGATATTGACATATCCTACTTGAAAGTAGAAAGTTATCAATAGGACTTTGTTACAGGTCTAGCGCGTAATCGCCGACAACACAATTCTATTTGGGTAGTAGTAGACAAGATGACAAAATTAGCTCATTGTTTGCCTGTCAAGACTACTGATTCAGCAGAGGATTATATCAGACTCTATATCCATGAACTAGTCAAATTGCATGGGGTTCCCTTGTCTATTATTTCAGATAGGAGGACCCAATTTACATCCTAGTTCTGGAAGTCATTCTAGAAAGGTCATGGTACTCGAGTAAATCTTAGTACAACATTTCATCTGCAGATAGATGGCTAGGTGGACCATACCATTCATACCTTAGAGGACATGTTGAGGGCTCGTGTGATCGATTTCAAAGGTAATTGGGATGATCACTTACCTCTTGTAGAATTTGCTTACAATAACAGCTTATTCTAGCATCCATATGGCTCCGTATAAGGCACTTTATGGACAGAGATATAGATCACCTACTAGCTGGTTTGAGGTAGCTAAAGCTTCATTGATAGGGCTAGATTTAGTTCATGTGATCATAGGAAAGGTTCAACTCATTAGGGAGAGGTTGAAGGTTACTCAGAGCCGTCAGAAATGTTATACAAATGTGAGAAAGAGATACCTAGAGTTTGCAGTTGATGGTTGGGTGTTTCTAAAGGTTTCACCTATGAAGGGAGTGATAAAATTTGGTAAGAAGGGGAGTCTTAGTCCCCAGTATGTAAGTCCCTACAAGATTCTGAGGAGAGTTGGCAATGTGGCTTACGAGTTAGAGTTACCCGCAGAGTTAACATCGATGCACCCACTTTTTCATATGTCCTTGTTAAAAAGTGCATTGATGATCCAACTTTAGTTGTACCATTAAAGAGTATGGGTGTGAGGGATAGTCTCACTTATAAAAAGGTCTCAATCGAGATTCTTGACCGTCAAGTTCGTAAATTGAGGAATAAGGAAGTCACTTTCGTGAAATTTCTTTGGAGGAACCAGTCAGTTGAGGGAGCTACTTGGGAAGCAGAAGCAGACATGACGACCAAGTACCCTCACTTCTTTCCTTTTGGTTCAGTTTCAGCTTAAGGTAACTGTTTCCTCTTTAGTATTTCCATTAGTTGTTCTCATGCTCCAAGTATGCATTCATGTCTCACGAGTCCAATTCAGTTACATTTCAGTTGGAATCAGTTATTATGTAAATACTTCAGCTCTTAGAATGCTATTGGTAGGGATTGCAACCCTTTTCCTCCAATCTCAGCTTAGTCAGTCTTCATTAAAGGATGAATGGTCTCAAAGGGGAGATATTGTAACACCTCAAAAACTTCTAAGCTAAGACTCAACTAGGGTTTACTTCAAATAATCATTCCTCCTAGAATATGAATAGTTAGATGGCCTAGTACCTATAAAGTAAAATAAATGAGTCTTCTTTTCAAATCCCATCGACAATTCGTTATCAGAATTCGAAGTAAAACATTATAAGTGTTTTATCAAAAAATGTATGTCTGCCAAAATGACAGACAGTGACCATGAGAGGGTTCCACAGACTGTGGAACAGACCACGGACCATGGACTCCATCCATGGAAATTAGTTTGACAGACCTGAAGCCTGATATTTTCACCTAAGATCCACGAGAGGGATCCATAACTCGTGGAACAGTCCATGACCCGTGGACTCCACTAGTGGATCAACTTCAAAGAAGTTTAAAACTTTGTAGGGAACCATGACTTGGTTCCACGACTTATGGTTCAGTTCACAGATCATGGTTCTCATCCATGGGTTCCCTATTTCAAAATTTTCAGCAATTTTTAGTTTTATTCTCCAGGGGTATTTTGATCTTTTTTATTATTTTAACTCCTAAACTAAGTCATTTTAAGCGTTTTATTAGACTTGCTCCACTCCCCCTCATTCCATCAATCAAACTTCAGAAAAAAGAAAAGAAATGATCTCCTCAAGCTTCAGACCAAGGTCTTCTTCTCCAAAGCTTCAAACTTTAGTTCTAGTTCAAGAATCTTCAACAACAAGATGTGTGGGTATTCAGTAAGGGTTTCTTTCATTCTTATGCCCAAAACCAAATAATTTTATTTTAATTTTATGATTTTTATGGAACTAGGGTTCTTTCCCTATCATGCAGATTTCTACAGAATTGAGTCCTTACGATTACCACGTGATTTATATCCTAGATTAAGTGATTTTGCATGAATTCTTACTAGGGTTTGAGAAGAAAGAACTTAGCTTGAATTTGTAGTATTTTCACATGAATTAGTTATGCCTTCATGAATTGGTTTAGAATGTCAGTAATTAGTTTGAACAGAACATAATCAAGTTTTCAGTATACAGTCTTTTAGAAATCACTTCAGATTAATTAAGTTCTAACCCAGTTTTCAGAACATTAGTTTTAAATGAGCTATCAGTTTGGGAGTAGTACTTAGCACCGAGTTGGACTAGAGTCCCAGTTTCATCCAAAATCTCAAAACTACCTGCCACCGTAGGTCTATTCAGCCCCTGAGTTGGGCATTAGATAGTGATCACGCCAGTCATGCCTTTATACACAGTCAAGGTATATTGGGTCCTCTCGATGGAGCGTATATATTGGACTAGCTTATGTGGTTTATTTTAGTTAACAGACTCTCCCACAAATTAAGACTCAGGATATATGTACTTGGCCCTCAGTTCAGCTTTACTATATTTCACTATGTCTTTTCATAATATTTTAGTATTTTAGATTTTATGCATCTCATGATAGGGCACTATAGTCCAGCTGTTGCACTTTGTCTGCATTTCAGTACAGTTTATCAATATTTTCAGCATGCTTAGTTAGCTTACAGCTTGCATATCTCACATGCTCAGTACCAAAGTCAGTGGAGGTAGAACAGAAGATCGACACTCAACATGAGACCTCCACCACTGCTTGGCATCACCCTGCAGCTGAAAAGTGACAAACTCAACCCCATGCTGACGTACAATACCCAACTTGTGAAACCTCTCATGGCAATCCAGGATGAACTCATAGGCATCATCATTGTCTGTACCCTGAAATGTCAGAGGTTTCAGCTTAAGGAACTTAGTCAGCATCTCATGCTCATTTCCAGTCATAACCGGGCCTAGCATTGGCCTGAAGAGATCATTCATGCCTGAAGTTGTGTCCATCCTAGGTGTTGTAGTAACAGTTGACTAATTATCCAAGGCCTGATTTGCATAAGCTGCGGGTATGGCTCCAGCACCAACCAACCCACTCAGAATATCCCACGCCTTCTTAAAAGCTTCCAGTGTCATAGTAGGAAGGCCTACACCCCCAACCGGTGTTGCCTCCTCTTGAGCCCCTTCATCCTCTACAACCACTTCTTCTACGTCCTCAATCACATGCTCCTGAGGTGGGGGGGTTACCTCATGTGAAGCAGCATCTTGAGCTCCTCCCCTGGCGGGTGTTGCTACAGCTCGTCCCCAACCTCTGCCACAAACTGTCGGGCTTGCTGCTGGGACCGCTGGCCTTGCTCCATTATTCCTTGTAGTAACCATCTGCGGACAGAAGAGTGAATGAGGTTAGATACCAATTTGTATCACCAGATACCATTTAGAACGAGTTATAGCACGAAGGAAAGAAGGAAGAGATAGTTTTTCCTAAAGCCCCATAGCCTCTCGAAGAAAAGTACGAACGTCTCTGCACCGCGCAAGACTCTACTAGACTTGTTTGGTATGACGAGATCAATGAACCTAGGATCTGATACCATCTTTGTCACGACCCAGACCATCGTGAGTGGTACCCACCCAACTCCCGAATGAGCGAACCAGTAGAGTTCAACCCTTTGCCTAGACTAACAACCTAAAACCAGTAAACAAAAAATAAACTAGCAATTAAACAATGCAAAAACTAAAGCTTTAATATATATCCTGTGGAAAATCCCTTCTAGGAACTGAAAGTCGTTATACCAAACATCACTACCAATATCTAGAATACGGGGATGCAACCCCAAAAGAAAATATGGAAATAGTTTCAAGTCCGAGACAAGTGGACTGCAACTCTAAAGATAAGCCCAAGGTAGCTTGATCAAACAGCTCACCCTTGAAGTCAGAAATCATCGGTGCTAAAGATGAGGTTGCGTCTCAGCCGCTGGAAGATTTCATATACTCACCAAAAGAAAAGCAAGTGCAGTATCAGTACACCACCACTATGTACTGGTAGGATCATCAGCCAGTTTTCAGATAAATAGTATATAAACAGTACGACAATATCAAGTAATAGGTATGGAAAACATGCAATAATATCAACAGATACACCTAGACTACCAGTCTCAACTTAGCTTGTTCCCGTATGAATTCACCACCTATACTCTGAGCCACAACCATATACCAATAACTATACCTTTCCATCTAGCCCAGACCCACCCTGGGATCCCCTCTAGACAACACAATAATCAATGAACAACCAGGCCTAAACCAAGACCAACACATTCGTTCTACAAAATTTCCCCGGCCTTTCAAGGGACACCAAACCAATAACACGTTTCAATAAGCAGCCCGGTCCACTCACTGAACCAATATCAATAAATGCAACACAACAATAAAAATGCAATGATGCAACAAAAGTAACCCCGTACCAAGCGTGGTACCCGAGCAAACCATTAGTATATTCTGTACCAGGAATAGTACCCGTGCCGACCGTTTGTTATACCCGTACCAGGCGTGGTACACGAGCCAACCGAATATCAATAATCCACAGTCAAATGCATGAACAAACAACTTGTAAACCAACAAGCAAATACTGTTCAAATCACAGACTGTAAAGCAGGAACCTTAGACATTCTACACAACTTCCCTAAGCAATGTACTTCATACAATCACTTAGATATGAGTAAAAGAATATACAACATTCACAGAAATCATAAGCCATAACCTACCTCGAAATGATCCAAGCTCTATTCAACCCGAGCTTTCCCGTGTTCCGGATTCCTTTCTCGTTCTTGGTCTAAAATAACACACAAGTACGTACAATTAACACACAAGCCCTGCACGATACTTGGATTACACCAAATCCCCAAACCCCAGGCCACCCATGATCATCCCACCCATTTTTCGGGCATTTCCACCATTAATTCACCTACTTCTATCATTTTTATGGATAAAAATAGAGAATTTAACAACCTATGATCATAATAACATACTTTTAACAATGCCCAAGTATATTCATGCTTGGAATCCCCTTTCTTACCCAGATTCTACCATTCCTAGGTTATTCCAACCTTTCCCCAAGTTCCCTCCTAGCAATTCCACTGCATAGGAAACGTAGTACAAGGATTGGGGAGTAGAAACCTTACCTTAGGGAAGAAATTCGAAGGAAAAAGGAGGAAAATTGCCTGAAATCGCCCTAGTTCTTCTCCCAAACAAATTGTAGAAAACTGAACTATTTTGGGGAAGTTTCTACATTAAAAACCCATCGGCCCGCTATAGCGGTCCCCGCTCCGCTATAGCGGATGACTTCTGCTATAGCGGTTTTAAGTGAGTGTTGACCGTCTTGACCACCGCTATAGCGGAGGTCTCTACGACAGACCATTGAGCTCGTCATGGACAGAATGTCTGGAAATTTCCCAGTTTTGGCCATTTTACAACACACCTACTTTCCCCGACGACCCGAAATAACTCCTTCACGTCAAACATGATTTTGGGAGTTCTACTTATCCAAATTTGATTCTGAAAAATCCCTCGGACTCCTTTATGTCTTGGCTATGTGGAAAACTAGTTAAAATAAGACACATAGACCAATCCTTACCTGGATTTTCCTAAACTCTACCTCACTCCAAAATTGGTCGAGGATAGCCTAGCCTAGTATTTCAAACTCCCAAACCCAAATTTTTCTAACTCTAAAACTAGGTACGATTGGACTACCCGTAACGACAGACCGGTCGTTATAACAGATACCAATTTATCCATCGTTCGTCCTTGAACGATCAAACCCAAAATTACGGAAATAAAAGGAGGAAAATGTAGTACCTGAATTCTCAAATAGTTGAGGGTACTTGTCCCGCATATCCTTATCGATTTCCCAAGTGGATTCCTCAATCAGATGATGTTTCCACTGAACCTTTACCATGTCAATCACCTTTGTCCTCAACCTCCGAACATCCTGAGCAAGAATCAAATCTGGTTCCTCCTGATAACGAAGATCCTTCTCGAAAAGTACCTCATCCCACTTGATGATGTAATCTCCATCCCTATGGTATCGCTTAAGCATGGATACATAGAATACCGGATGGACGCCTGAAAAACTAGTTGGCAGTGCTAACCTTTAAGCCACTGGCCCCACAATTTCAAGAACTTCAAACAGACCGATGAACCGAGGGCTAAGCTTGCTCTTCTTGACAAACCGCATAACCCCTTTAATTGGTGACACCTTCAACAATACCTGTTCACCAGCCTGAAAGTCCATGTCCCGGACCTTGCAGTCTGCATACTCCTTCTACCTGCTTTGAGCAGCCAGCAACTTGGTCTGAATGCCCCTTACCTTTTCCTGCGCTTTCTTCACTAATTCTATGCCCAGAGGCTTTACATCGCCTTTCTCCAACCACCCAACAAGTGATCTGCAGTTCCTTCCATACAATGCCTCGAACGGTGCCATGTCAATACTAGAGTGGTAGCTATTGTTGTATGAGAATTCGCACCATGGTATAAACTGGTCCCAATGACCCCTGAAGTCCATCACACATGCTCTCAACATGTCCTCCAATACCTAGATCGTCCTTTCCAATTGACCATCAGTCTGAGGATAGAAGGTTGTGCTAAAAGTGAGTTGTGTACCCAACTCTTCATGTAACTTGCCCAGAACTTAGAAGTAAACTACGTACCCCTGTCTGAAATGATGGACAGTGGCACCCCATGCAGTCTCACAATCTCCTTCACGTAGATCTTAGCCAATTGCTGTGAATTGTAATCTACCCTGACCGGAATGAAATGAGCGAACTTGGTCAGCCTGTCAATAATGACCCAAATTAAGTCATACTTTCCCAATGTCTTGGGAAAACCCACCACTAAATCCATGGCTATCTTTTCCCACTTCCACTCTGGCAGGTCTCTGATGTTCATACTTTACCTGCTGGCAGTTCTGACATTTGGACACAAAATCAACTATGTCCCTTTTTATCCCGGGCCACCAGTAACACTACCTCAAGTTCCTGTACATTTTAGTCACACCCGGATGAATTGAGTACAGCGAACCATGAGCTTCTGCCAAGATTTTCTGAATCATATCATCCACCCGAGGAACACAAATCCTCTCCCTGAAATGTAACACTCCACCAGAGTCTAACATGACATCTCTGGACTCCCCGGATATTACCTTACCTCACAACTTACTCAGTTTCGGATCCTGAAACTGTTTTTCCTTTATTTCCTCTATGAAGGTGGCCTTGACCTCAATGCTGGCCAATAACCCACCTTGATCTGAAACACCCAAGTGCATGAACTTGGCCTCCAAAGTTTGAATTTTCTTAGCTAGTGGTCGTTTGGACACCCACAAATAAGCCAAGCTACCCATGCTAACAGTTTTTTGGCTTAATGCATCTGCCACCACATTAGCCTTATCCGGATGGTACTGAACGGTCACATCATAATCCTTAAATAGCTCCATCCACCTCATCTGTCTAAAATTCAAATCCTTCTGAGTGAATACGTGATGCAGACTGCGATGATTTATGAACACCTCACACTTGACACCATAAAGGTAGTGTCTCTAAATTTTTAATGCGAAAACCACCGCTGCCAACTCTAAGTCGTGAGTCGGGTAATTCCTCTCATGCACTTTCAACTGCCTGGATGCATAGGCTATCACATTCCTATCCTGCATCAACACAACACCCAAACCAGAATGTGAAGCATCACAGTAAACAACAAAGTCTTTACCTTCAACCGGCAAGGACAATATAGGAGTCGTGGTCAGAAGTGTCTTGAGCTTTTGGAAGCTCTCCTCGCACTTGTTGGACCACATTAATGGTACCTCCTTCTGTGTCAGCCTGGTCAGGTGAGTAGCAATAGAAGCAAAATTCTTAATAAACCTCCGGTAGTACCCCGTGAGCCCAACAAAACTCCTCACCTTGGTCACAGAGCTAGGCCGAACCCAACTCTTGACTGCCTCAATTTTCTGGGGATCGACCATCACCCCCTTTTCTGACACTACATGCCTCAAGAATGCCACGAAATTCAACCAAAACTCACACTTAGTGAATTTTTCATAAAGATTTTGGTGCCTCAAGATATCCAACACAATCCGAAGGTGATTAGCATGCTCCTCCCTACTCTTAGAGTAGATCAAAATATCATAGATGAACACGATAACGAAGGAATCTAAGTAGGACTTAAACACCCCATTCATCAAACTCATGAATGTTGCCGGCGTATTGGTCAAACCAAACGACATTACTAAAAACTTGTAATGTCCATACCGAGTCCGAAAAGTAGTTTTTGAAATATCCTCAGGCCTAATCTTTAACTGATGGTACTCCGACCTCAAGTCAATTTTTGAGAACACTGATGCACCCTGAAGTTGGTCAAACAAATCATCTATACGGGTAGAGGGTACTTATTCCAGATGGTCACCTTGTTCAACTGCCTATACTATGTGCACATCCGCATACTACCATCCTTCTTCTTTACAAATAAAATCGGAGCACCCCAAGGCGAAGCACTGGGACATATAAATCTCTTATCTAGGAGTTCCTGCAGCTGAGTCTTAAGTTCCCTTAACTCTGCCGGAGCCATACGATACGGAGGAATGGAAATGGGATGAGTGCCTGGCTCCAAATCAATACAAAAATCTATATCCCTGTCCGGAGGCATACCAGGCAAGTCCACTGGAAACACCTCTAAAAATTCGGAAACCACTGGAACTGACTCAATAGGCGGGGACTCCACACTATCATCCCGGAGATGAGCCAAGAAGGCTAGACACCCCCTCCCCACTAGCTTCCTATCCCGAACAAACGATATTATCTTAACTGGCTTAGGCCTGTACACACCCTTCCACTCTAGTCTATTCTTACCCGGAATCTCTAAAGCCACAGTCTTGGTGTTACAGTTCAACACAGCATGATAAGGAGATAGCCAGGTCATACCCAAGATAATATCAAAATCAGCCATATCCAGAATTACCAAGTCTACCCAAGTATGCAACCCCACAAACACCACAGAACAGTCACGATATACATGAGTCACAATCACAGACTCTCCAACCGGGTTAGAAACATGGATAGGGAAATCAAGGATATCACAAATCAAATCCAGTCCCAAAGTAAAACTCACAGACACATAAGAATATGTAGAACCTGGGTCAAATAATACCGAAGCCATTTTATCGCAGACAAGAATGGTACCTGTGATCACCGCATCTAAGGCTTCTACCACGGTCCTCCCTGGAAATGCATAGCAATGAGCCCGATCATCAATCCGGGCAACTTCCCGGGCTGGCTGCGCTGCACCCCTGCCTGCGCCGTCATTCCCCCTGTCTCCTTGGCCTTCCTAAAAATTTCCTCGCCCACCTTGTGGATGACCCCTAGCATGCTGACCCTGATTACCTGCCTGCCTATGTGGACACTCCCTCTTAAAGTGGCCCAGCTCACCACAATAGAAGCAACCACGATCAAGAGTAGGTATGCTAGCTGATGTATAGGACGCTCCCTGGCCTCTAGGAGCTGAAGACTGAGCTCCCTGACGACCACATGTAGTAGCTGGTAGAGCTGACTGAATAGAACGGGCCGAGTAAGCCTACTGATGCTGGCCCCTGGAGTATGATCCACCATAGTTTCCCTCATTCTAGGGCTTCTTGGCTAAAGCCTTAGCCTGCCCCGCTTGCCTAACTCCCTCTATCTTCTTCACATAATCCACCACATCATTAAAGCCCTTTCATGAAGAAGTCATATGCACTGACAATACCTGTAGTTCACTATTCAGACCCTTGATGAACAACTGGACCCGTTCCTCCTCGGAACCCAACATCTGTGTAGCAAAATGAGACAATGCATGAAACTTAGCCTCATAAGCCGAGACCGACATGCTACCCTGCTCCAAGTTCAGAAACTCATCTTTCTTCTGGTCCCTCAAAGTACAGAGGATGTACTTCTCTAGAAACAACGCGTGGAACTGCTCCCAATTCAGTGGAGGTAGAATAGAAGACCGACACTCAACATGAGACCTCCACCATTGGTTGGCATAACCCTAAAACGTACAATACCCAACTTATGCAACCTCTCATAGCAATCCAGGATGAACTCATAGGCATCCTCCTTGTCTGTACCCTAAAACGTCGGAGGTTTCAGCTTAAGGAACTTAGTCAGTATCTCATGCTCATTTCCAGTCATAACCGGGCCTAGCATTGGCCTAAAGAGATCATTCGTGCCCGAAGCTGCGTCCATCCTAGGTGTTGTAGTAACCGCTGGCTGATTATCCAAGGCCTGATTTTCATAAGTTGCGGGTATGGTTCCAGCACCAACCAACCCACTCAGAATATCCGACGCCTGCTTAAAAGCTTCCGGTGTCATAGTAGGAAGGCCTGCACCCCCAATCGGTGCCGTCTCTGCTTGAGCCCCTTCATCCTCTACAACCACTTCTTCTACGTCCTCAGCCACATGCTCCTGAGGTAGGGGAGGGGTTACCTTGCGTGCAACAGCAACTCGAGCTCCACCCCTGGCGGGTGCAGCTCCAGCTAGTCCCCTGCCTCTTTCCTTACCTCTGCCATGAACTGCTGGGGCCGCTACTGGGACCGCTGGCCTTGCTCCATTGTTCCTTGTAGTAACCATCTACGGACAGAAGAGTGAATGAGGTTAGATACCAATTTGTATCACCAGATACCAATTGGAATCGAGTTATAGCACGAAGGAAAGAATGAAGAGATAGTTTATCCTAAAGCCCCATAGCCTCTCGAAGAAAAGTATGGACGTCTCCGCACCGTTCCGCAAGACTCTACTAGACCTGTTTGGTATGACGAGATCAACGAACCTAGGCTCTTATACCATCTTTGTCACGACCCAGGCCATCGTGAGTGACACTCACCCAACCCCCGGATGAACAAACCAGTAGAGTTCAACTATTTGCCTAGACTAACAACCTAAAACCAGTAAACAAAAAATAAACTAGCAATTAAACAATACAAAAACTAAAGCTTTAATATATATCCTGCGAAAAATCCCTCCTAGGAACTGAAAGTCGTTGTACCAAACATCACTACCAATATCTAGAATACGGAGATGCAACCACAAAAGAAAATACGAAAATAGTTTCAAGTCCGAGACAAGTGGACTGTAACTCTAAAGATAAGCCCAAGGTAGCTTGATCAAACAGCTCACCCTTGAAGTCAGAAATCGTCAGTGCTAAAGATGAGGTCGCGTCTCAGCCGCTGAAAAATTTCCTGTACTCACCAATTGAAAAGCAAGTGCAGTATCAGTACACCACCACTGTGTACTGGTAGGATCATCAGCTAGTTTTCAGATAAATAGTATATAAACAGTACGACAATATCAAGTAATAGGTATGAAAAACATGCAACAATATCAATAGATACACCTAGACTACCAGTCTCAACTTAGCTTGTTCCCGCATGAATCCACCACCTATACTCTGAGACACAACCCTATACCAATACCTATACCTTTCTGTCTAGCCCAGACCCACCCTGGGATCCCCTCTAGACAACACAATAATCAATGAACAACCCGGCCTAAACCAAGACCAACACATCCATTCTACAGAATTTACCCGGCCTCTCAAGGGCCACCAAACTAATAACACGTTTCAATAAGCAGCCCGGTCTACTCACGGAACCAATATCAATCAATGCAACACAACAATAAAAATACAGTGATGCAACAAAAGTAATCTGTACCAGGCGTGGTACCCGAGTCAACTATTAGTATATTCTGTACCAGGCGTGGTACCCGTGCCAATCATTTATTATACCCGTACCAGGCGTGGTAGCCGAGCCAACCGAATATCAATAATCCACAGTCAAATGCATGAACAAACAACTTGTAAATCAACAAGCAAATATCGTTCAAATCACAGACTGTAAAGCAGGAACCTTAGATATTCTACACAACTTCCCTAAAATGTACTTCATACAATCACTTAGATATGAGTACAAGAATATACAACATTCACAAAAATCATAAGCTATCACCTACCTCAAAATGATCCAAGCTCTATTCAACCCGAGCTTTCCCGTGTTCCAGATTCCTTTCTCGTTCTTGGTCTAAAATAACACACAAGTACGTACAATTAACAAACAAGGCTCCCACCCCTTTTCCGAGCTTTTCCACCGTTAATTCACCTACTTCTATCATTTTTATGGATAAAAATAAAGAATTTAACAACCTATGATCATAATAACATACTTTTAACAATGCCCAAGAACATTCATGCTTGGAATCCCCTTCCTTCCCCGGATTCTACCATTCCTAGGTTATTCCAACCTATCCTCAAGTTCCCTCCTAGCAATTCTACCGCATAGAAAATGTAGTACAAGGATTGGGGAGTAGAAACCTTACCTTAGGGAAGAAATTCGAAGGAAAATCGCCTGAAATCGCCCTAGTTCTTCTCCCAAACGAATTGTAGAAAACTGAACTATTTTGGGGAAGTTTCTGCATTAAAAACCCGTCGGCCCGCTATAGCAGTTCCCACTCCGCTATAGCGGACGACTTTCGCTATAGCGGTTTTAAGTGGGTGTTGACCGCCTTGACCACCGCTATAGCGGTATTTTCCACTGCTATAGCGGAGGTAGCTACGATGGACCGTTGCGCTCGTCACGGACAGAATGTCTAGAAATTTCCCAGTTTTGGCCATTTTACAACACACCTACTTTCTCTGACGACCCGAAACAACCTCTTCACGTCAAACACGATTTCGGGAGTTCTACTTACCCAAATTCAATTCCAAAAAGTCCCCCGGACTCCTTTATGTCTTGGCTACGTGGAAAACTAGTTCAAAACAATATACATAAACCAATCCTTACCCGGATTTCCCTAGATTCTACCTCACTCCAAAACTGATCTAGGCTAGCATAGCCCAGAATTTCAAACTCCCAAATCCGAAGTTTTCTAACTCTAAAACTTGGCACGATTGGACTACCCGTAACGACGGACCCGATCGTTACAATAACTTATACCCAAACTCCCTCTCCTTTCTCTCTCTCTCTCTCTCGCTCTCTCTCTCTGTCTCTCTCTCTACATATGAAATTACCTTTGGCTACAACCTTGTGAGGTATGCTGATACCAAGCACAATTTGGATCATAGACTTTCTCTTGATTGGGTAAAGCATATTGATACAAATATGAGTTAAAGCTACATCTTAGTGGATTTCTCTAGTTATAGTAATTTTTCTTTTTGTTGTTGTGTTTACATTTGTTTAAAGAGGTTTTTGTATCATTTCCTTTATAGAAGGAAACTACATTTTCTTTTTTAGTATTTTCTATGTGATCATATTACGGTAGATGTTTGAAATGAATATGAAACTATAGTCCTCCCTCTCGCTATCTATCTCATCTTCATAGTTTCTCTCTTTTTTTTAATTTCAATTTACTTTTTTTTTTCAAATAATCTAACAGCTAAATGTTGTATAAGACGTGTATAGAAATTGTATAATTATTGTATAGAATATGTATCTGTATAATATTTCTATAGAAATTGTGTAATTGTTGTATAGAATATGTATCTTTCTCTCTTTCTTTAGTTACAACCTTTTTTTTCAAATAACTTAACAACTAAAGGTTGTATAGGATGTGTATAGAAATTGTATAATTGTTGTATAAAATATGTATTTATATAAGATTTTTATAAAAACTATACAATTTTTATGTAGAATATGTATATTTGTATGTTTCTTATATATTTCAACCGAACTGACACATTATCATTTGTTTCTTTAAGAAAGGTATTTATCTTAAATGTATGAATATGAAGATGAAAAGTCTGCTGATAAAAATATAAATAATGCGTATATGTGTGTGTGTGTATATATATAAGGCGTGCAAGATTATAATGCATTGACTTTTTTTTTCTATTCTAACGATATCCATCATATTGAGGGAAAAATAGTAAAGGCTATAAAATTATATTTGGTTATTAAAAAGAAAAGAGAGCTGCAACCAAAAGAGTAAGAAAATATTATTTTTTTACAAAAAGATTCGCAAAAATAATAATTAAAAAAATAGCGAAAAGAAAAAAAATAAGAAATATAGTGAAAGTCAATGATGGCTAAAAATTGAGAAATGAAATACTTGGGTCATTCGATTGACATTATTTTCACCAAACGTCCATTAGTGTTTTTGTCCCCCAAGAAAATTAAGTGCTAAAAATATGTTTAGTTTTGAGCACTGAGCAACGGTGTCAAGTGGGCAGAGATTTGATCAGAGGGCAGTTCACCTTTTCGACAATAATATTCGCACAAACAATTCAACTTTGGGTTGATGTTTAATTTTTTTCTCAAATTTGTGATTTTTAATTGTTGTTCTTCATTACTTTAAATAATAAATACATTATTAAAAATATCTTTAACACTGGAATAACAAATAACTTTCCATGGAACATATTCATATCATAATATTTTCATAAGTTATATCGCAAAAGGCATTACAAGTTATGTCCTTGACATCAAAATAATAAATAACTTTTTAGCGATATAAGTTTGTATGTCTGCATCATAATATCCACGAGTTATGTCGCAAAAGGCATAACAAGCATGTCATATGTAGGAGGGCATAAGCCATAATGTATTTTTAGAAAAAATAAAAATACAGACTCAATTTTTTTCCTCTAAAAATGATAAAGAACACATGCCCGAAAAGGCGTAACTCCAGTTTCTAAACACTGCAACAAATTATGAAAAACACTATACAACTCATGTCACATTACTTAATTTGTACAAAAGTTATGTCGAGCGAGACAACAGTTTTCTAAACTTATGTCGAGCGAGATAATTATTTTCTAAGCTTATGCCGAATTAGGTCTGAATAGATAAAGATATTTTAGTTCACAAATTTTCATTAAATAATCAACAAAGACAAAAATTATAAATCATAAAATTTATGGATAAAAATTAAATCTCTCCCAAAATATGGGCAAAAACTCTATAGGCATGTTTTGTTGACTCGACTTGAATTACATGCCCCATATATTTATTTAAAATAAAAATATATATTTATACTGAATCCAAATTGCTATAAAATATTATGCACAACAATATTGATTGTCCGTTTTATTTTTGACATCAATTATAGATTCAATATTTCAAATAATAAGTGGGCGTTTTAGTTATGAAAATTAAATATTTTTCATTTTATATGGATTTTTTAAAGTTGAATTGTGTTTGGTCATACTTTTTGCAATGAATAGTTAGAATTTGAATGTATTTTTTCTAAATATGATTTATACCCCCTCAATTTCTAAAGACAGCAAAATCACATAACTTGACTAATTTAAATAAAACATACAATCAAATTTTGCTCTAAAAGAGTAATATCCCAAAATAAGTAATCACATAATGTCATAAATTAGATCTCATGTATGAACCACTACATACTATTACAAATATTTTTCACTTTATTTGAAATTTTTAAAGTTAAAGTTGTGTTTGATTATAGTTTTTGCAAATACATTTGGTTATTTGAATGTACTTTACCTAAAAAAACATGAAATATAATTTAAATGCGTCATTTTTATAGAAAGAAAAAATTTAGGGTAAAATCTGAAATAGAAAAACACGTGAAAGTAAAAAAAATGAAAACAAGGTTTTGAGTAATTCCAAATTTCAAAATTGTATTTGAAATTTTCATAGCCAAACATTGATTTTCAAATAAAGTGAAAAAAAAGTAAAAAAAATTCATGACCAAATGGGTCCTAGTTTGGATTATTACATAATTAGTCTATTAATCTTGTCAAGATATTTCATTTAAACATTTGAACTAAACTTTGTTCCAATTGAACACTTCAATTTTAAATTATGATTTGAAATCCCTAATTTTTCAAAAAATAGATTTTCAAATTTCAAGTTGTGATTAAATTTTTGTTTTATAAAACTTGACCCATAAGTTTATATTTTACAAAAATAAAATAAAAATTATTATCTTTGACATGAATAGATTATTTGTAAAAATAGTTAGTTACTAGTTACTATTGTTGTTGATTTTTGAGACTAGTGAATCTTTGTAAAATTACGTACATTTCAAAGTTCGTTATAACATGTAATAACAAATATTTATTTATAGAGGAGTATGTAGGTATGCGATTTATTAATGGTACGCCTTATGATATTATAATACCTTGTTTATGAACTATGATTTTGCTCATTTGGTAAGATTGTATTATGTATAAGAGCTGAGGAAATTTTGATTGTTTTCACAATGTATGGGGTTATCATGTAATGAGAAAAAAAACAACTTCAGAAATTTAAATTGCACTCCAAATAAAATTTCAACTTCAAATCAATATGGTTTTAGATCACTGATTTGAAATCATGATCAAACGAGGCCTAAATATTGTCTAAATTACACATTTGACTCTCAAAATTTGAAATATATCATATAAGTTGAGACTGAGAATAAGTAAATGAATAATTAATATTTACATAACTAGTACTTGTATAATTCTAACCAACAACCAAACGACTCCTTATTATTGGAAATAATAGTCAATTTTAATCTCAAAATTTTTAAAAATAATACTCTCTTTGTTCCAATTTAATTGTCACGATAAGATTTTGCACAACTCTTTAGAAAAAATATTTAAAAATATAATTTGAGTATTTGATTAATATTTATATTCTTTATTAATTCTTTAATCTTTGTCTTTTTATGTGCCTTTAAATTCCTGAATAATTAATCCTAAGTATAAAGTTGGAAAAACTAATTACTTGTCTCTTGATTTTTATAAAATTGACAAGTACTGGTTTTCATTTTTCACTCATACTTCTCTCATATAAAGTCAAAAAATAACTTCAATTTATATTCATGGCCAAACACAACTTCAACTCCAACTCCAACTCCAATTTGTAATTTAATTTTCATGGCCAAACGAGGCCTTAAAGTTGTATTTGAAATTTGAAAAACAGCCAAAACTCTGTTTTCACTTTTTTCAAAATTATTTTCATAAAATAACATCATTTAAATTATATTACATGTTTAAATCATATTTTATATTTTTTTAAAAAATATACTTAAATTCTAAATATTTATTGTAAAAATTATGCCCAAACACAATTTTAACTCCAATTTCAATTTTTAGAAAAATCAAATCAAATAAATTATTTTTTAATTTTTATGGCCAAACACCCACTAATTTAAATAGGAACAAAAAGAGTAACAATTCAAACATTTTTAATACTTCCTCCGTTCAGAATTACTTGTCATTTATTTCTTAATTGAATTTTCACTTTTACTTGTCATTTTTAATATATGAAAGAATGACAACATTTTTTTTCCTATTTTATCCTTAATATTAATTATTTATTCTCCAAATTAGTAATTTCAAGATATGATAATTACCATCAATTAATAAAGATATTATGATAAAATAATCATGATAATATTTTTTTTAGAATAAATGTGCTAAATTAAAAAGTGACAAATAAAAATAAACAGAGAAAGTAATTAGAACGGGAGGGAGGGGAGATGTAGAATATCATGTGTTAGGACAAAAGCATAGCGCAGGGCGAGCGTGAGAAAGAGGTGCGGCATATTCGATACTGCTAACTTTATAGTTCAAACAGTCACGGGGAAAAGAGAGACTAAACACTCTTCCTACGTGCTGTGGGCTCCACTTTACCCATTCATGCTGTCACTCTCACGCCTCCCCACCTATTTGGACCCTCTTTTTATCATTTTACTATTTTGCCCCTTATTTTTTTTTTTTTTAAAAAAACATTATAATGGAAAGGGTGAAATTTGAAAGGGAGGAAATATTATACGGCTATGAAATTTCACTTTTTTTTTATTTTATTTAAAAATTAGTGCTTGACCATAAACATTTCAAATATAACTTGAAGTTATATTTGGATTTGAAAATCACTCAAAACTCTATTTTTATTTTTACTTTTCCACCTTTCTAAACAAAAAAAAAATTAAAAAGATACTATTTTTTTTATTTTTATCAAATAATTCTATCTAAATTATATTTCATGCTTAAAATATAATTTATATCATATTTTATGTTTTTTTTAAAAAAAAAATACATTTAAATTCTAAACATTCATTGCAAAAACTATGACAAAAAATAACTTCAACTCCAATTTTGAAAAATTCGAATAAAGTGAATTTTTTCATGATTAAACGCCTATTTAACACTAATACATTGCGAATTAGTATCACTGATATAAAATGAATTTCAAAAATTGAGATTTTATTGATATAAAGTAAATTTTATAAATTTTTTGTATGTTTAGTAATTATCCCACCTAGCGCTATATTTGATAATTATTTAAAGTTTTCCTGCTTTATGTAATTGTACACCATTTTGATTGAAAATATTCTGTCAAATTCAATAGAAAGTGGGTATATCAATTATGCTACTATTTTTTTTTTGTTACACAAGAAAAAGAAGAAATCACTTTTTGAACTATGAATACAAAAATAAATATATGAACCCTTCTCTTATAAAATTTCTGTAGAAATCTATTTTTTCAATATTAAATACGCTTACTTAGAGGAGTAAAATATATGTCTTCAAAGAATTGTGTATGATATAAGAATTTTGTCTAATATTTTTTTTTATTTCAATAACTCAATAAGTACCATTCGGAGAACTTAGTTCTTATACCATTAACGAGAATCAAAATATTACTATTATAAGACATGATAAGTTTGATAATTTTGTAAAAAAATTGAACAATTGAAAAATATATTTGATGAAGAATCATTCAATTCTATCAATTTCTTTATAAAATCGATCTTTGTTATAATAATATTTTTTTTTCTTTTTATGATATTACAACATAATCTATCACTCAGGAGAAAAAGTAATTTAAATCTTGTTGAAACTATATGAATATTATGCCGTTTTTGTCTAGAGAGATTAGGATAATTTAATTTTATTATAGTATCAAAAAAAATATTTATCTACATCAAATATTTTAAATACATGTGATTTGTTGCTCTAAAATGTGTGCATGTCAATAAACCAATACATTTAATAATTCATTTCGATTAGATTACAAGTTTATGTCTTATTTATATTACAACAAATTCGCTCTTTAAAAAAAATATGACTCATTTCATTCATCGATACACTAGTTTATGCTTATGTGAATAACAATTTTTTATCATGATTTATATCTACTTTCACATCTTACTATAACTTAATAAAATTTTGTGATTTAATTACAATATTTTTTAGAAGTTGTATAACATTTTATTTTAAATAATCATAAAAGGTACTAATTAAACTGATGCAAGTTTTGTTCACATTTTTTTCTAATATTTATTGTGTTGTTTAATCTAAATATATTTTTATACTATAATAATCATGATTTGACTTTGTATTCAGAATTGTCAGTTTACTCTTAAATACAAAATAAATGAAATCTATCCAATTCTATGACTAGATTTTCACTAATTTACATAGTCAATATATCATGTAGGACTGTCATTAATGTTCATCTATCTCACATTTTTTTAATTCATTTATTAGGTACGTTATAAGCTTTTATAATTTTACTATCTTCTTTAAATTTTTAATCTTAGAAAAATCACAATTCAAAAAAGGAAAAAACTCTTTATAACTAAAAGATTTCATAATCTTATTATTCATAACAATTGCCCAAATTCAAAAAAGGAAATTTATTGACAAGAGAGTAAAATAGATTTCTGGAATTCAAACTAACAAATATAAACACCACACATTTGACCAATAATAAATACTAGTACAAAAAATAAATATTTTTCTCGTTTTAATTTGTTCATCCTATTTTAAATTAATACGAAGTTTAAAAAAAGGAAAAAGAACTTTTGAATCTTATAATTTTGAAGTTAAAAGTATATAAAAGTACAAAAATACCCTTTAATCTTGTGGTCTTAACATGTCATGAAAAATTAAAATTAAAGAATTACCAAAAAAATAAAATATTCTTTTTGAAATTGACTAAAAAGGAAAGAAAGATATTCCATCCGTCCTTTTTAGTTGTCATAGTTTTCTTTTTAAGAGTCAAACGATATAAACTTTGACCAATATTTTAAAATATAATTTTTTATTATATTGATATGAGAAAAATTATGATTTATAGTACTTTTCATATAGTTTTTGAATATCTAAATTTTAAGTTTAAAACATAGAATTAATCTAATCTAATTTAACTTTAAAAATTAATCAAATTGACTCTCGAAGAACGAAACGTGACAACTAAACAGGAACGGAGGGAGTATATGAGTAAATAAATTGAAACAAAGTGAGTATACATAATTTTTAAAATAAAAAAAATATAGAAAAGGGTAATTTGGTCATTTGACCCAAAGGCCAAAAACCAAAGTACTATACCATCTTCAAGCGACCCCTTTTTTTTCTGCGTTCTCGAGAAAAAAAAAAAGGAAGAAAAAAAACCCAAACCCAAACCCACTCTTTGCTTTCGCCTCTCTCACTTTGTTGTTCTCCTTCTTCCCCTTGTTTCGGACAAGTACAAACTCCCTCTTAATCCTATCTGTATTCTTCTTTCTCTTTCCAAATTTGGCTGTTTCTCCCAATTTACGTTACAAAAACTTGGATTCACAAAATCCAGTCGGTCATCATTTTCTTCACTAAAACCCCCAAACACCCCTTTTGTCCTCTCTTCCCTATATATAACATTGGCATATAATGCTTGTTGATGTCTTTGAGAAAAAAAAGTTATACTTGTTTAAGAAAAAATGGATTGCTCTTCTTCTTCTTCAAGGCTTTTTAACATCGATCTTAACGAAATTCCTCCTCTTTCTTCACCGAGGGAATCACACAAGGGAGTTGTTGTTGAGGCCAAAAAGAATGTTAAGGTTTGTTCTTCCTGTGAGTCTGGTTCTACTAGTTTGAGGAAGGATCAGCAGCATCAGCAGCAAGAAGAAGAGTGGAAATGCTTTAGATGTGTACTCGGTGGCGGTGGCGGCGGCGGCGGCGGTAGAGATGACGGAGGCAGCGGAAGCGGTGGAAGAGGCGGAGGTGGTGGTGAAGTGGAGATGCTGGATATGAATTCGTCACCGCCACTTGATATGAATGCATCGCCGCCAAGGGAACAGGAAGGAGAAGGGCGGATACAGTTTGTGGATTTGAACGAAGAATTGCCGGTTGCTGGAAGAGATGTGGACCGAAACAATGGGGCCAAGTATGAATATTACTTCTTTATTTATCCTTTCTTTTCAATTTAAGATTTTTTTAAAGCAAATGCATGTTGTTGTATGTATATGTACATAAAGGTTCAAACTTTGTCAAGTGTGATTTCTGTATTTTCTTGATGTTAGACTGTAATTTTTATTGTATTTGATTTGATCTTCTGTCTGTATGTAAATAATTGTTTGGTGTCTTAATTGCTAGAATAGTTATAGTCTTTGGACATTGGTTCCATAAGCCTCATTCCCTTGAATGTGTGGTTACAGTAGATTAATATTACTTTGAATTTTTTTCTTTCTGTTGTTTCTTCGATATGTCATCTTAAGCTGAAGGAATGGAAAGGATGATTGATATTAAGATCTAATGACAACAATTAGAATTTCTTTTTCGATCTGCTTTCATATGCTTTTCCTTGAGTCGAGGGTCTATTGGAAATAACCTCTCTACCTCCTAAGGTAGGGGTAAGGTCTATGTACACTCTACCCTCTCCAAATTCCACTTGTGGGATTACGATGGGTATGATGTTGTTGACATCATCAGAATTCAAACTCTTCAGTTACACTAATAGTTAAGTTTTTGTAGCTTTCTTAGCTAGGTTTTTCAATGGTTTGTTTAATGAGTCCTTTAGAAACAGGGGATATGACTCCTCTGTCGCACTCCCTTGTATATGAACATTCTTTGATAAAGAGTCCCCTACTATGTGTAAACTGTCATCTGTTTTAACTATCCGATGGTGTCACCTTGACCAAAAATAACTTCGAGAGGGAAAACAATTACTTGATTGTCAATGTATTGACTTCTTCCTAGATGCAAGTGGAATGCCTATCAGAGCTCTGATATCAGACCAATTTGGTGTGCCTTCAACTTAAGTTGGAAGGTCCTTGCTGACGCCTCTCATCTTCCAGATGCCATCATAGTCCCTTTGTCCCATTTTATATAGTGGTATGTGACTGGACTGGGAGTTTAAGATGTTAATTCAACTTGATACTATACATTAGCTGTTAGCGGGATAAAATATATACATTGGGACATTAGTTTGATAAAGTAAAAATTATATCAACAACTATGCCTCAGTCCTAAACAGGTAGGGACCCCTATATGAATCCTCATTGACCATTTTTTACTCCATTTAGCACTTTTATCAGGGTAATATTATGCTAAAAAGTAAATCTAAGTTTTAAATTTCAGTAGTTATGTGAATTTTAATTCTTTAAAGTTATGGAAGTCCTATAGAGGGATATGTTTAACAGAATGGTGCAAATGTTTTGGGACGTCTAATAAAATGGAGTCATAGAATTAGTCGAGATGCGGACATTTGGTGTAAACAAGTAGTGGTAGGGGAGATTGTAGATTTAGTTGATTTTACAGGAAACTTGTAAAGAAATGCCCTTTTAGGGGTGTGCCCACCACTCTGTGGGATGTAAGTTTCCAATTCATCATTTGTTGGATGATGAATTTTTTGGTGTGAATACAAAGTTACCCTTTTCTCAAAAAAGAAAATGGGAGTCACAGAAATTTGGATATTTTGTCCCAAAATGCAGATTTTCTTTTCTCTCACACTTCCAAATTTTTTAAGGGTCTCCCTACCTATATGTATGAGGTATGCGTCCGATACTTACAAAGCTAGTCGGAGAATCTGATAAAATTAGGAGAAATTTCTCCTGGATGACAATATTACTAGAGTCATCTCCTCGCAATCCGAAGCAAGGAGTTATCACTTACTGGGGGCAGCCATGCGCTTTAGAGAAGTGTGCACTTCCAACAATGTTGTACAAAGTGATCCTGATGTGAAAAGGTCGAGTCTTTTAATCCCAACTTTGAGGAGTTGGATTAATATCAATTTTATTGTATACCAGATGCTAAAATTAGTTATTTAGTTGCAATTTGAATATTATATTGGTAGATTCATATATGTTTGGCAATTTTTAATTTTGGTAAACCGGTGCGTTTCACTTCAAAAAAGCGTGCCATTTGTTTCTCATTTTTTCGCCTCAAGCCCGATGGACCTTGTCTCTTCTTTGCGTTAGCTTTTAAACACACTGTTGGATGGTATCAAAGAAAGAAATCATTCCACTCGGAAGAATGGTAGATAGTATTGTTAATCAAGAGGGATGATGAATGGAATGGCGAATTCAGAACCTTCTTTTGGGATAACTTTTGAAGTTTTGAAACTTGACGACCAAAGTTTTCTTATTAAATGTTTATGGAAGTACAACAAAGAGGAAGAGGTGATGCACGAAGAAGTAATTTAATTGAAGTATGGTGAACAATTCCTTGTCGTACCATAAAGTTAATACTTCACATTTTATCCTTAATGACAATCTTTTATAGCATGTCCTTGAAACAAATGCAGAAAATGTACATCTGTATTTGCATTGTCATGGACAATTGTGGAACATTATCAAATATATTTTGGGGTAAGCTGAGTAGTGTGCTAATGCAAGGAAAAAGCAATAGACTGGACCAACCTACAAAAACATAAGGGTCCCTCCATAACCACTCATCCATAATATCAAAGAAATCATTTTTGTCTATCTCTGGGCTATAGTCGTAGTGATCCTCCTATTCAACTACTTCGATCATTTCTGAGCACCTCGTATCTTTTTCAGGGCGTCTGAAGATTCAATCATTTTTGTATGATTTCTCTTGCACTGTTCTTTCCAATGGGTTTCGAAGATAAAAATCCTTTGTTGATTAGCCCATAAACTGGCCCTATGTTGCTCGGACTCTTCAAAAATGTCACTGGGTGCGTGTCGGATCCTTCAAAAGTAGTGCATTTTTGGAGGATCCGGCACGGGTGCGGCAACATTTTGGAGAGTCCAAGCAACTTAGAACTGGCCTAGGTAAATCCATGAACTCTATTGGATTATTCCTTCTGACCAAGCGTGTAGCAACCTTTTTGCTGTCATTGAGGAAATTGTGCGAAAACAGTCTCAGGTTCTATGTTAGGTGGCATGGATGGGGTGGAACCATAGATGCTTTGAGGTGTGTACTTTCATCATTAGTTATCGCACCCAAGGGTGTGCATAGTGGTTAATGAAGTTAGTTAGAGAATCATGAGGTCTCATGTTCAAATCTCAACGACGTAAATAGTAGGTCATTTCGTGTCATTTCGTATCATTTGTCCAAGCCTTGATGAACAAAGTTACTTGGCGCCTGTGATGGTGGGAGGTAGAAGGTGCCCTGTGGAATTAGTCGAGGTGCGAGCAAAGTGGACCGAACACCACAGTTATCTAAAATAGAACTTTCATCATTAGTTCATCATTAGCAACCTAAATAACTTGGAGACTGCTTGCATGCAAGCAGTAGAGAGTAGAGTGTAGACCATGAAGGTCAAGGTTGAAGATTTCATATATTATCAAAGGGAAGAAAGAGCATGAGATCTGCACCCAAGGGTGTGGCGTAGTGGTAAATAGAGTGGGTTGAGCACCATAAAGTCTCAGGTTCAAATCCCAATTCCCAGTAGAGACAAAACACTACGTGATTTCCTTCCATTTGTTCTAGCCTTGGTGGACAGAGGTACCTGATACTTGTTGTTGTTGGTGGGAGGTGGCAGGTATTCGTGGAATTAGTCGAGGTGTGCGCAAGCTGGCCTAGACACGCTTATAAAAAAAAGAATAGGAACGTAGCAACTAACATATTGTCAAAGGGAAAAAGCGTATTACATCTATACTATGTTTCAAGTATCGCTTAGTAGTTTAGCAGTTGGGGTGTCCAACTTTTACGAAAAATTGTTAAAAAACAATTTGATTCATGTTTGCAAAAACAATGTTCCCTTCTTTTTCTGATATTTTTATAACGGATTAATTCAATGAATTAGATCTAATCAACCGATTGATGGTCATAATTATCTTGAATGTATTAACCATTTCTTTATTTTTCGATCGCCTGGAAGGGACAAAAGAAAGATCTTGCTGTTTCTTCGACAATTTCTAATCTCTACTGGAGCGATTCACTGAAGGCAGAATGCAGTCCCAAGAAGAGAAGCTCAAAATGCTTTCCCTGGAACTAGAACTACAGAACTTGGTCAAGCCAGATCCTTGAACATATTTTCTTTGCTACTTTAGTGAAGGCGATTTTGGTAGTTCTGCTTATGAATGTTTACCCCATTCTTGTTGCTTCTTCGAGAAAGGTCATGCCTTCCGTGGAGAAAAGTGACCTTAACTGCTCATCTTTGATCATGTAGTGATGATCTAGGATAGAATATCTTTAGTAGGATTTCACAAGTTTTTGGGTTGTCAGGATACCTTCCATTCACTTGGTAGCAAATCTTGATTATCTGAATTTCACTCAATGAAAATCTCCATCTTCCATTTCCATGAGAATTCTTATTGCATCTTCTCTTGTTATTCCAATTCCTTTTTGGTCAATTGTCTTTATTTGGTTGAGAATAAAAATCTAATGATGCATGATACTGTCCCTTTTCCATTAATGTCCGAAAAATCATACGGATTATATTCTTAACTCTGGATTGTTGTAACATTTGATTTATTTGCAACTAGTTTTTTTTATCTTCAACCAAGAAAGCCAAAAGAGGGAAGAAATAGTTGGAAGTAATATTAAGCTTGGATTCATGAAAGGCATCCTTTATCGGAAGATTCTAGAAATGGTAGCACAAAAGTTTCCATTCTCGTATTTACTAGATAACTTTTATTCGTATAGGCTTAATTACATTTCTTCTTTGGTGGAGAAAGTTTTCGATCAACGCTCTTTTTCCTCATCCATGGGTTTGTCCACAAAGCAAGTTATTTATTGGAAATATTGTGGGGGGCATGAGATGTAGAAAAGGAAAAAAAAGGAAAGAAGAGAATATTTGGTTGCTTCATTTCCCACATGAAACTACTACATCCGCCTCAGGTGTAAAACCAATTGCCCAATGTTTGCAGAGTAGTTCAACTTAATACCTTTTCTGCGTATATGGTTTATCGCTAAGAATTTGTATTTCTTTGGGTTATTAGTATAGGAATGCTAAAGAACATCTTTCACTAGAAGTGGTCCTATATTATTACACGCCGGTACATAGCTTAATACTTTTTTGCGCGCACAATTATATGGAAAAAATTCACGAGGAGAAATTTCCCGAGGATAGAAATGGAGTTTATAGTCTGCCTGTGCGGGTACTTAATTGATCTTGTCACTAGTTAAGTAGGGTTAAATCTTCTAAAATTTGAATCACTACTGACCATCAACATAGAGACATGATATATCCTACATACTATGTTGCTCGGACTCTTCAAAAATACCGTTGGGTCCGTGTCGGATCCTCTAAAAGTAGTGCACACACTATGTTGCTCAGACTCTTCAAAAATACCGCCGGCTCCGTGTCGGATCCTCTAAAAGTAGTGCATTTTTTGAGGATCCGACATGGATGCAACAACTTTGAAGAGTCGGAGCAACATAGCTTCCAATTTTTTTGTCGGTACATGGACTATTCTATATTTCGACAGTCTTGGCAGCTTTGATCGTCGCCGAGAGTTTTGCAAATGTTATGTTACTGCTCTAAGATTGATGATCCAGTAAATGCAAATTTTGGATGCACAATATTGATTATGGCTGGCTGATGAGAATACAACTAGTTTAGTGCTGAGTTGAATAGGTTCAATATAGGGATGACAACTTAAAGTCAACAAGTTAGTTTAATGTTCAATTTAAGATAGGTTAGCAATACGTGTGTACTTCCTACATTCTAATATTCATTATTGTTTTGTGTTGTCCATACTTGTGTCCACCTATTATCGGAAGTTTTGAATCCATAATTTCTCAAAAGTCATTGCTAGTAAGTTTATTACTGTTGGTGGTATACCTTAGCCCTCAATTAGCAGTCGTAAGGACGACATGTCTTCATCCCAAAATAAGTAATGCAACTTTTTTGCTGACACTCGTTAATAAATACTCAAAATCTCATGGTAAAATATGGTATCTACTTTTTTATAATATAGTCAAATGTATCGTTATCGCCATTTTTAATTCATTTCTATTCAAATCTAATAAATGCCTCTTACCTTACATTGAGATTAAGGTAATTGCCAATTGGCTCGATTTGAACATAGTAATTGTTAAGTCCCACATCGGTGGGAGGGAGCCAAATGTGTATCTTTATATGGTGTTGGGAATGCTCACCTCTTGAGCTAGCTTTTGGGATTGAGTTAGGCCCAAGGTCCATTTCTTTAACATGTTATCAGAGCCAGACCCACCCAAGTTTTGTTTAGCCCGGTGTTGGGCCCCCATCATATATTGTTCACGCACCAGATGTCCAGTCTTGGGTGTGAGCGTGAGGGGGAGTGTTTAAGTCCCACATCGGTGGTGTGGGAGCAAATCTGTATCCTTATATGGTCTTGGACAATCTTCACCTCTTGAGCTAGCTTTTGGGGTTGAGTTAGGACCAAGATCCATTTCCTTGACAGTAATTTCTTGATTTCATGAAGGGGCTTCAAGATGTTTTTTTCATTCTTTTTTCTTTTAGGTTAACCAGTAATACATTAATGAGACACCGTCGTGGTGTCCAGACGATTTACCAAGTAAAAGTATACAAAAGGGTTGCAAACGAAATGCAGCGCCCTGCTGGCTGCCGCCTTTCAAAATCAGTTTGACGCTGCTGGCCATTTTTCCTGTTTTCTTTCATTTTTTTTGAGATGGAATTCTTTCTTTTCCCCCTCTCAAAATATAAAGTTTCTTTCTTTTCCATCTCCTTTGCAAAATAGCAATGACCTTACTCTGAGTCTCTGACTAATAAAGAGGGAGCAGTCATGCATTTGAGCATCTTGCAGCAGAATGTAGATCTTATAGATTTATCTACTTATTCTGCTTCAGAAAACATTTAATTGTGAAACAAGTACGGTAACTTATTTCTTCAAGTGTAAAACGAAAATAATGCTTCCAAATCATTTATCAGTATTTTATTTTAATCCAATATATTTGGTGTAGTGCTGTAGGTTTTATATTTGTAATGTTACGCGATGATTTTGAGCAAGGTTTGAGGGTGTTATTCTTTTGTCGGGAACTCGGGATTGTGTACAAGTTATTGTACAGAATTTGTCTCATTCTTCCATTGTCTTCTTTTTTGCTAGTAAAATCTTATTTTGCCACAAATCATGATAACTCTTATTGTAGAAGGTATTCTATTTATTGTCATTCTATAATGCAATGATTGAACAATGAGAACTGTATTGTTGGGGGTTCAAATTCTCAAGGCAAAGTCACCTTTCACCTAGGAGAATAGACCCTGCTTTGACCCTTTCGAAGATGAATTTGCTTATGAAGGATTGCTTATCAACAAAGAATTTTCTTATGAAAGAACAGAAATAAAGCATTTGAGTAGCCGATAAGAAAAAGATAATAATAGATTTCAGTAACGTGAGACAGAATCTGAGAGTCATGCTCTATGCCATACTTTCAAAAAAATGAACAAGCTGTGTTTCTGGGTTTGATATAAATCCTTGTCTTCCCTACTTTTTTGTGTGTGAGGAGGGAGAGGGGGAGGGGGGGCATTCTATCACTTCTGTGGTGCTCCTGATCCTCTCAACTTCTAAAATGCTGTGTAGATTTCAAAATGTGAGGTTGTAGGAATGATGTCTAAAATTTACTGACATGTTCTTCTGTTGTTTCTTTTCCTTAACCTCAAAAGGGTGAAAGGGAAGTAGAATGAAACTATATTCTTAAGCATTATCTGTCTATATGTGTTCCTTTCGAGAGAAAAGTGAGCTCTAATGTTGATAAGGAGGCATAATTTCTTGTCCATGTATCAATGAGGGCAACAACATGTTTATTCTTTTTTGATAACTGTGGTATCTGAGCCAACTTGCGCGCCTCGACTAGTTCCACGGGATGCCACCTCCCACCAAGAACATGTACCATATAACTCTGTCCACCAAGGCTACGATAGATGGGAAGAAATCACATGACATTTTTATCTAACTTTTTACTTGTTTTGCTTGCTTGTTGGCTTAATGCATTGGCATGACATGCAAGTGCCTCTACTGAAACACGAGTAAAAGGAAGCAAATCTGTCCTTTGGGAGATGCACATAATGCATCTTTCTTGATATGCATACCACCTTTACGATCATGTTTCATTGAAACTCATTCCATTTATTGGAGAGGGACTTTTGTGTTGTGATTTCAGTTGAATTCCTTGTTTTTGTTTTCGTATGTGCAAAAAATAGTATTTACTTCCATTTGCTTATAGATATGATGTTTTCGTCAAATACTCTTTTTGGCGAATTACGAAATATGACTTTGTTCTGATTAAAAACGACAAAGTAAAGGTTCCTCAGTATGTTATTGTACAATAATCCACGTTATTAACATTCCCAAGATTTTCTGTATGGAGGCAAAAGCAGGTCCGCGCTTTTATTCTTACTATCAAGAGGCTCAGTTGTGTTCTTAGAGAATATTGATTTTTTCTGCACGGCTATTTTTGCCAAAGCACAAAGAAGTAATATCTTCCTTGATGCTACTCCTTCTGTCCTCTTTCTCCCACTTTAATGTCATGGCTGCATATGGAAGCAACATTTAAAGTTTGTTTGCATTAGTCTTCCCATCCTAAATCTAAGTGGATTCATGGTGTATTTGGATATGTGCGATTGTCTTTCATAATATTGAAATGCGGTAGAGAAGGTTTATTTAATGCTTTGGATTCATTTTTTTCCTGGACGGCCTGCTTTAGGAGTAACTGGGACATTTTAATTGATATTATGTATATTGCTGGTGTTCACAGAGTTCAAGCTATGAAAAGTTCCTCTTCTTCTGGCCATTCCTTCAATGCCCGAACAAGCTCTTTTTTGGTGTATAGGGAGAATGGATATAAAATGCAGAAGGCTTCTTCACTTACGGGGGATATTCATAAGTCACAATTGGAGGACACGGTACTCCATAAACCTCATTCTGATCAGATGAACCGAAGCATAACTGATCCAGTATTGATGTATGATTCAAGGAATAGTGTATGCCATTTTACTGCAAAGAAATATATTCCGCCAAGTACGAGTGAAACTTATCTTCAAGGCCTTAGAGATTATATTGCTGAGAGGAAAGGTTGCCTGGCGTATGGTTGGCATGTGGATTTTGAGTATTGTGACAAAAGATGCAAGACTTATGCAGTATATATTGGACCAGATGGAAGTCGGTTTGAGTCTCTTGATGATGTTGCTCGACATATGGGGTTGCACCACTCCATGGAGGTTGAGAATGGAAGTAACAGCTTTACTTTATTTCGCGAGGGGTTGCCTAATATCCGAAGAAGTAAAGAAGCTTCAGGTTCTGCTAAAACCCGCAAGAGCGGACAGAATCAGAATTCTCCTGGGAGAAGCTTATTCCATAATGTTGGCTCTATCTTCAAGTGTACATATCCAAGTGTATGTTCATCCTATTATCAATATTTGGTTTATACTGCCATGCTAGCTTTTGCATTTCTAATTTCCTTATAGTCCGAAGAATCTGGTAGTTTGTTCTGTCTTAGTTACTTGACAATTTTACTGACTAACGCTTGACTGTTCTTTCAGGATGGCTTTCCAGTTCAGTTTCAGGACTTACTTCTTATTTCAGCTGGAAATATTGACCCTCGGCCATTATATCACAGCACTAGTGAGATATGGCCTGTGGGTTACATGTCTAGCTGGCATGATAGAATTACAGGATCTTTTTTTGCTTGTGAAGTGACAGATGGGGGTGATCCTGGCCCAGTTTTCAAGGTCAGGAGGTACCCATGCACCCTGCATTCTGTCCCAATTGGTTCGACAGTCCTTTTAACATCTAAATGCGATTCTCATATTGGCGAAGATAATGTGGAAAATGGTAATTCTGCAACTTCTACGCTGGTTGATGAGGAGAGTATTTCTATCCAGGTGATGCTGGAAGAGTGCAGCCCACCAGATCTGAATAGTGACGCTCATTCTGCTGAAAATATGCAGACGGTGAATTCATTACCTGGAAAGTTTGTAAATATATGTCCTGGTGTAATTGGGCAAGGGGATAGTATAGGGGAATTCGTTGTGGAAGGGAGATCACCATCATCTGTGTGGGAAATGGTTTCCCAGACTCTTCTGCATGCATGCATTGATGCTTATAAGAAAACCAGTGTAATCCAATTCTGCTGTACCCATGATGTATATAAAATGGATGAACAAGAGTCGAGTGAAGTTGGTTCATTGTCCAAGTTCTCTTACTTAGGTGGCCCCGTCAATTTTCCAAGATTAGTGCAGAGCAAATCCGAGTTTAAAACTGCTTGTGAAATGTTAGTGAAGTGGTTAGAGCAAGACAGATTTGGACTAGATGCAGACTTTGTGCAAGAAATTATAGAACAGCTTCCTGGTGTATCTGCGTGCTCAAATTATAAAATCGTTAGTAAGAGAAAGCACAACACAACGCTGCAAACAGTAGGAAATGGGTTCCTGCAGGCTAAAAGAAAGAATCACATGCAGGATGAGAGTGAAACTGTTGAATCTTTGAGAATTTCTGGAGCACTCAGAAAGCATCTGGAAGATGCTGACATCAGGCGTCCCTGTTCTTCAGGAAAACCATTAAGCACAAAGATTCCTGCATTTTTGATAGGTGACGCTCTCCAGGTAATCTTGTACTTTCGAGTTTGTTGTCTAGAAAGGAATTGGATGTTGTTCCCACATGCTTACTTTTTCCTTTTTTGATCAAATGTGTTTAGGTTTGGGAATTCTTTTTGAGGTTTTCAGAGGTCTTGGGGCTAAAAGTTCCATTTTCCTTTGAAGAAATTGAGGAGGAATTAGTTAGTCCATGGATAGACAAAACAAGTTCAATGGAAATGCCCGCACTTGAGATTCAGGATGTCAGAGAGATCCCCTTAGCAAGAGGTGGAATGGACTCTCTATCTGGTCAATTGGGTTTCCATCAATATAGCCGATATGCTGGTGTGCTTTTGACAAAGATTCATGGTCTGCTGCTCAAAGCTCTTGTCACTGAGTTGCTCTCAAAAGTTGCTGTCTATGTAGATCCGAATATTGGTGCAGGAGGGGTCAAATCTAGAAGAGGCAGGAAAAAGGATCTCGACAATATAGCTACTATTAAGAAAACCAGACTTGATATGCTTCCCATTAATGAAGTTACATGGCCAGAAATTGCTCGGAGGTACATGTTAGCAGTGTTATCCATGGAAGTTAACCTTGAGTCTGCAGAAATTGCTTCCCGCGAGAGTGGGAAGGTGTTTCATTGCTTACAAGGTGATGGCGGGCCAATTTGTGGCTCTCTTACGGGAGCTGCTGCATTAGAGGCTGATGCAATGGTAAGATCAATTCATATTTCTTTGTGATGGCACATGGTTCCTTTCTTGTTTTGAGGAATCTAAATAAGTACTTTTTGTTGCTTTTTTGCCTTGTTTTCATCTTGTCATCAAAGTATTCTGTCTTCCATCGCAATGCGTGTTGATACTATGGCATGCTTTGCCAGAATCTTTAACTGACATATAATAAGATTAAGGCTCATAATTTGAACTTATCAGAATCTCAAGAGGTCATTAATTTTAAAAGGCAAAATGAAACTCTAACCTAACTTTTCAAGTGTTTATGGTGTCAGTTTTTTGTGTGTGAAGGACTCAAAACTTTTTTAAAAATAGTAAACAACATTTTAACTTGGAAATTAATGAGAAATACTACTAACCACCAGTTTTAGGATTTGAAAATTTAAAAGTATTAAAAAGAGCTTGGTCAAAGAAGAATCTGTTTGGCTCGCTAGATACTGACCCAGTAAAAAATGGGATGGAAGTAGTAGTTTATTGTAGTGCATTTAGAACATGTGACAATGGCAGAAACATCTACCATCTCATGTGCATTGCTATTATACGTTTAACAAGTCAATGCCAATGGCAGTTTCATTCTGTGGAGTAAATTATTTGGTTCAATTTTCACGTGATGTACTATCTGTAAGAGATGAGAATGTGTCTCTTTTAAGCTGCAATGGTAAGGTTTGCGCCTGTTGCATGTAGGCTGTAGCATTCTAGTTCTGTATACTGAGTTTTTCTTATGATAGTTTATTGAAGTGTTGGGGAAAATCAACCACATACAAGGTGTATAGAAAATATTGTGTCTTACAGATATAAAAAAAGTGAGAAAATGTGATTCTCCGGGAAGAATATCCAACCATCAATATCAATTATCATATTTGCTCCATATGTGTACAGAAAAAGTAAGTGTGCCAATTATTTCCTCTACAAGATATTTGTTTTAAATTGTGATCTGTCACTTGAACTGCTACATACTATTGATATATTAATCATTAAGAAGTGCAATTAAGGGGGTCGTTTGGTTGCTGGTTAGAGTTATTCAAATATTAGTAATGCAGAGATTAGTTATGCAGGGTTTGGTTATTCATGCATTAGTTATTCCATCTTCTACTCTGCATAAAATAATACATAGATTCCCTCATAACTTATACATGTATTAGTTATGCGGAATTATAAGCGGGTGCCGTACTTGATGTGCTGAATTTTATACACAACAACTAAAATGCTACCAAACATGGTATTAGTTATGCTGGTTTTAATACATGAATAACTTACTTCTTAACCAACAACCAAATGACCCCTTAGTATTATATATGTGCTTTATTTGATATATTTATTTTGGACGCGCCACCTTTTCATATTCCGTTTTCTTTATTTCATATGGGAACACTCTTAAAGAGATCTCCCAAAGTTATTTTCTAAACATCTCTTCACTTTTACCTTGTCTTTAGAGCTGGATGTACAGTCAACTTAATAGTTTATGCTTCTTGCCAATGTTAAATTAATGTGTTTGTTCTTGTCATACCTACTTGAAGAGTGAATATCTTGTGTCCATTTTCGAGCCCATCTGGCTGTTGGTAAATGTATACACAGTGTTTTCTTCTCAATACGCTTGCTTCTCCTGTTATCAGAGGTTTGTCAAAATTAAAACATTCTGAAGTGTATGATTTCAGCTTCTTGCAGAGGCTACAAAGCAAATATTTGGATCACTGAAGAGTGGAAACATTTTTGTTTCTGTTGATGAGAAAGAGTCTGATGCCAAAGGAGCTGATGCTGATGATGGAAAAGTCCCAGAGTGGGCAAAGGTGCTGGAGCCAGTAAGGAAGCTACCTACAAATGTGGGGGCTCGAATTAGAAGATGTGTCAATGAGGCTTTGGAAAAAGATCCACCTGAATGGGCAAGGAAAATATTGGTGCACTCGATTAGTAAGGAAGTTTACAAGGGAAATGCATCAGGACCAACCAAGGTGCAGCATGATGAATATCTTGAATATATCTTGAATGTGTCAGCTTTGTTAAACGACTAACCTTTAATCAAACATTAACTGAATGCAGAGAGCAGTAATTTCTCTCCTGGGTGAAGTTAACCAGGGAAATACTTCGTCCAAACCTGAGAAGGAGGAAAAGGTAAAGGGTTCTAGCTCTGTGTCTGATATCATTATGAAACAATGTCGGATTATACTACGGCGAGCTGTTAAAGAAGATAAAGATAAAGTCTTCTGCAATCTCTCGGGAAGAACAGTTCTGAGCCCTAATGATAATGACAATGAGGGGCTTCTTGGGCATCCGGCAATGGTATCTCGGCCTTTAGACTTCAGGACGATTGATGTGAAGTTGGCTGCTGGATCCTATGGGGGATCACATGAATCTTTCATTGATGAAGTGCGGGAGGTAATGCTTTTAACATGCATATACGGTTTCGATGATACATTAAAATGGTCCAACTTTGGTTTCTTAAATAAGATTGCATTGCAGTATAAAATTGCTAAGTTGCTCGGACTCTTCACTTTTGATGCTGCACCCGTGTCGACACGACATGGGTGTGGTCGTGGGTGTGAGATCCGTATCCGATTTGGTCAATCGATTTTGGGTGCTTTGACCAAAATTGATGGAGAATTTCGGGACAAATACCTACGATTTATGTAATCAAAACAAAAGCTAAGGTGAAATTGAAGAAAATGAAATAGCTTGTATATAGAAATTTTATGTCAGTCCTTTTCCTTTATCTCCTTCTGGGATTCTCCTCTTGATCAATATTTTCTCCTTGGAATACCTTATAATTTTTCCACATAATGTCTCATAATTTAGAAATATAACTCTATTTTAAGATTTTTGAATTATTTTTTGGCCGAACCCCAAACCCGTATCCCAACCTAGATCCATATGTAAGAAAAACATCTCTTTTAGAGACATTTAATGTGGCTCATATATTATGTAATAAATTATTTACTTGGTCTTCCAAGTAAATAATATATATGGCAAATAATGTTTTTTGGTTATGCATATCTGGAAGTTTCCTTGATGGGAGGAAACTATTAATTATGAGTCCCTAGGGCAACCATATTTTATGGCAAGTCCCTAGGGTTAAATTTTTTTGCCTAAGAGTCCCTAGACTACCTATAAGTATGTCTGTGAATCCATCCATCAGTCTTGTATACACTGTGATAGGCATAGGCTAGAAGATTCTTAGGGTTTCTTCTTACCACTTTCTAGTTAAAATCGCGATGAGACAAAGGCGATTGTCCACGACACGTGAACAACTATGGCTGAAGGTACATTCCTATTTAATTTTCCGCTGCGTTTTGACTTTGCATATGTGTCGAAAATTCAACACCGTACCACCGAATCCTAAAATTTAGATCATGAAGGATCTGACCTCTAGATCCGCTCCTGTATCGGACACCCGCACCCGAGTCTGCAACTTAGTAAAATTGTGTTGTTGTTGCCCCATCTATGTTCTTGGATATCGAGGATTTGCTGGATCAATTTAATTGGAAAGATGCATTATTAGTTCAAGTTTTTTGGCACATTTTCATTCATTCCTGTTCTTTTTCCTTCAGTATCTTTGATTTATTGGCAAAGATCAATATTGCTTATTCTTTGCTTCTTTTAGGTTTGGCATAATATACGGACTGCATACTGCAACAAGTCAAATTTGCTTGAGTTAGCTGGATCCTTGTTGCAGAAATTTGAGGAAGATTATGAAAAAGAGGTTTGTTGGTCTTTCTAGCCTTTCCTCGGCTTGTTCAATCCTATTGTTTTAAGCAGGAATGAATTGATTTGCCTTGAATCTTTTTCTATGTTTGTTTCCTCTTTTTACTCTGTAGTAGTAGTAGCAGACTAGCAGTAGTTCCCTTTTTGATAAGCATGATGTTTGTTCCCATTTAGATACAAACCGAAATGATATGGGTGAAGGTAATTCAATTCTTTAGTTTAGGTAAGGAATCCACTCTAAAAGCTAGTCATCTTTTATCGTAAGAATCTGATGCAGTTAGAAAATGTCATGTAATTCAATTCTCTAGTTTAGGAAAGGAATCCACCCTAAAAGCTAGTCTTCTTTTATCATAAGAATCTGATGCAGTTAGCAAATGTCATGCTAGTTCAGTTCGAAAGGAAAGCCAGTTGAGCCCATCCGCGATCGGTTGACCTCTTTTTTTTTTTGATACGGTAAATGATTTTATTAACAATTGGGGAAACCAGTAAACAAGCCGTATACCAAAAGGGATAGAACCTACACCAAAATATGGTTCTCAACAAAAGATATATGCGATAGGTTAACCTCCTCTCAGAGAGGAAATGAAGAAAACCAAGTGTTTATTATTTTAGCGTGTCAAGTGCGGTATTGGCACTCCTCGAAGCCGTGGCATGGTATTGCTCTCTGTTTGGTGCATGTGAAAAGTCAAATTATTCCTCATCTTATCATTTTATATCCTACCATGAATAATTGGTCAATGTTTCATGAGATTGCTCGGAGGTGCAAAAAGATGAGCAGTATGATTGGTCAATTCACTTTTTTGTGCTTGGATTCAAAATCCTATAGAATATGGTATTGTTTTTGGAGGAATTGATTTTGAAAGTTATCCAACTCGCTTAGTTCAGTTTCTTCAGTAACCTATTGTTTTGGTTGAACAGTTGAACCTTGCTCCATCGTTTGTGATTCAACTTCTTTGGTTAAACCATTGTCATTGTTGTTGTTTAACTAAGCTTTTGACTTGGTCATGTCTCCCCAGGTTCTTCCTCTAGTCCAGAAAACTGACTGTTCAAATGACAGCAGTTTAAGTTGCGAAGCTGCAAAAGAAAGAGATGGTCTCTTAGCTCATGTGAATGAGAGCTCACTTCCTAAAGCCCCTTGGGAGGAAGGAATCTGTAAAGTATGCGGTATGGATAAAGATGACGTCAATGTTCTTCTTTGTGATAAATGTGATTCGGAGTACCATACGTATTGCTTAGATCCTCCGCTTGTTAAAGTTCCTGCTGATTCGTGGTATTGCCCAGATTGTGAAGCCAAGATATCACAGTCCCAGAATGCTTCTTCTGGTTCTCATATTATTCGTCAATGCGTCAGAAGGAGGTTGCATAGAAAGCTAACCCACAAGTTTATTGAAAGACTCTCTCAATTAACAAGCACCATGGAGTTGAAGGAATATTGGGAGCTTCCACTGGAGGACGTACGTTCTTAAACTTTCCTCTGTATTTCTATGTTGACATCACAAGGTTAGGTCTATGTTAGCCTGTTTGCTGTTGGAAGATGTATGAAATAATATTGTTGCTTGATCCTTGAAATAAGTATTTGTCTCACTTGTCTTCCTTTTGGTTTTTGAAACGTCTTCCAAGTTTAATTGACTTGTTATTATATTGGTAGTGGTGGAATAATGTTTTAAAGCAATTTCCAAAAAAATGTTTTAAAGTTATTACTGGAGTTTGTCCAAATGTCTTAAGACAGTTGAAATGTCGCACATTAAACTCGTTAACATGAGAAATATGCATGGGATTATCAAACAAGTGTTTAAGGATTTGTAGACATTTGAAGTTCATATGTCAGAAAAGGTATGGATTTGTCTACACAAAGTTCAGTCTACTCTGGAGCTTGCACACTTTACATGCTTGCACTGCTTGACTTGAATGTGTAGCAGTCTGACAGTAGGCTTCACCTAAAAGATATCAGGCATTAAAATGTGTTTCTTGCTTCTGGAAAACAATGTCTCCGGCACAAAGCAAGTTGAGCTAATTTGTGCGAAGATGTGATGACGTCCATTTAAGAGGTCTCAAGTGTGTAATATCTGTGGAGTATTACCTTTGTAGCACAATGACCTCCTAATAATACTTTGGACAACTTTTAAGGCCTCCCCCAAACAATTTCAGGAACATTGTTCCTCTGCTATTCCAGTATGCTCAAGCTTCTTCATCTGATGTATGCTGGCACTCCTCATGCATTCAGCTTTTGGGTTTTGGGGAGGGTGGGCTACTATATAAATGATATCCACATTCCAGTTTTGTTCCCAGTTGCTTTAGTTTCTTCCTTAGCCTCTCCTGATCTGCTTTAGCCCATTGAGCTTTGTGCGGTATATACGTGTTTAATATTTCAATTTTTAATTTATGTGCAATTCTTGTCTACAAATTTATCTGTGTGATGAGAACTGTGTGGCATGCAGAATATTTTGTTAAATTCCAGGATTGTGTATTGGGCATAACATCGACGTAGAACATGTTTTATGTGCAGCTTTTCCTAACCTAATTTGACATGTTCAATTTCTTTCTCAATGGTGCAGAGGATTTTCCTTCTTAAATTCTTGTGTGATGAGGTGTTGAATTCAGCCACTCTTCGTGATCACATTGACCGGAGCGCCTCTCTGTCTGCTGAATTGCAGCAGAAACTGCGTAGCCTCAGTGCTGAACTGAAGCTTCTAAAATGCAAGAAGGAAATTTTGACTGCAAAACTGAAGAATAATGCTCGGAGCAGTGGAGACACAGGATCAGACGCATCTCTATGGTCCAATGACTGTAAACTGAAGGTGCAGGGGCCCGACAGTGGCAGCCATAACTCGTCAATCTCTGGTGGTTGCAGACAGCTGGATGATGGCACTCAACACAATAAGTGTAATGATTACAGCAAACAATCCTACTTGTACACTTCAAAAAGCATTCAGGATAAAACTTGTGCAAGTGGCAGCAATCATATTCGAAACTCTCCCGATCCAATCAACCATTTACAGCATCAGCAGTTGTTGAAGGATAATACTGGGTCTCTGAATACTTCATCCCATGCCAAATGTGGTACTGAAGAAGCTAGTTTGCAAAACAGCTCATTCATATCTACTACCCTCCAACAAGAAACTGACCAAATTCCTGGCAATCATTTGGAGTCTGCACAAAGTAGTTCGAAAAGTATGATGCTTTTTTCTACTCGCATTGTGTCTGACAATACTTTTTCAGGCTCCATGAACAACCCTTTGGAGGAAGGATACCTTGTTGAGATATCTGATCTAAAGAAGGAGATTCATGCTTTAGAGGACAAAATTGCTGCCAAAGAATTGGAACTTCAGGAGGTTTCTGTTAGGAAGGAATACATGGGACAGGATTCTGAGGGTAGACTCTACTGGACTTTTGGCAGGTCTACTTCTTCACAATTAGTAGCTTATGCAAGTACAAGTACACAGCCGGAGTCATCTCGACATTTGTGGTCATATGGTGTGGAAAGACAAAGTGGTTTTTTAGATTCATCTGCTCCTTGGGAGAACATGGGCATGCCTAATCTTGATCAGTGGACATCTTATCAATCTGATGTTGAGATTGAAGTACTTATTCGATGGCTAAGAGAGCATGACACGAGAGAGAGAGAATTGAAGGAGTCTATTTTGCAGTGGCGGGATAATAGAACCATGATTTACTACTATTTGGGAAGTCATGTCCATGACAAGGAAAGACTGAGCACTTCTATCCCCTCTGAGGATTCTGGTTCCTGTTTCAATTCTGATTCTCTCGTCACCAGAGCCATTACTGCAATTAAAAAGATGATTAGTGGTTGCTTAGCAGAGGAGGAAACAGAAATATGCAAGGATATGGGTGTCAAAGTGAGAGTTTCTTTTGATGGTGAATTATACAGGTGCGAGTGTCTAGAACCATTATGGCCGTCTAGACCTCATTGTCTGTCATGCCACCAAACATTTTCCAATGCTAAGGAACGTCTGATGCATGCAAGTGAAAAGTGCAGGACTGAATCTCCCATTCAGCGGGATGGGGAATTAAGTGAACAACCCGCTAAGCGAAAAAGAACAGCAAAAAATGAAACGCTGCAGGAGAATTCATTGAGCAATATTGACGTGTCTCAAGCTTCCAAGAGCAAGAAGCTTGGTAATGGTGAAGCATCTAGGAGGGAAACACATGGTAATGCACCAGGTTCTGCTGAAAATCAAACCGATCAGGAATGTCCATTTAAGTTTGAGGAGATCAAAGCACAGTTCACCACTCAGACGTCACTCAAGGAGCTGGTGAAGGACATAGGACTCATTGGGTGTAACGGTACACCATCATTTGTTCCATGCACATCTCCATATCTAAGTGATTCTTCCCTTGGATTGCTCTCCCAAAGGGAAGATGAGGTATGTGCAGGAAATTCTACAGATTTTTTGTCTTCAGAGCAGCAACTTCGGAATGGGGTCAAACTTTCTCTCACTAATAACTCTGTCAATCCAAATTGTACTGGAAATGGCTTAGCTGAGGTTGGACCATTGTTTGAGAGACTAAAATCTGCAACCAAGAGGGGAAGAGAACAGTTTTCTTCTACCAAGGATAAAATCCTTGAATTTGGGGTTAATATGTACTTTGTTATTCCGGAATCCTCGCTACAGCCTGTTGTAGGCCGGGCTTCTGTAATTTTACAGTGTCTTAAAATCAACTTGCTTGACATAGATGCGGCTTTACCTGAAGAAGCTCTGAGAGTGTCAAGGTTACATTCAGAGAGAAGACGTGCATGGCGTGCCTTTGTAAAATCTGCAGCTACAATTTATGAGGTAAATGTTTTGCTCTTTCTACTGAAGCTTTATAAACTAGCAGGCCTTTTCGAGTTTGGGGGTGGTTGTATCGTGAGAGACCTTAGGAGTCATTTGGTTGGTTCGCTTAAGGAGATTTAATCTCCACATAAAATCTTGCATTAACCATAAAGTTTTGCATTAGTATAACGTTTGGGTCCTACTTTTCTTCCCTTCTTCCTAAACAATACCCGCATAAGTTATGCAGGAATCTGCGTATTAGTTTATGCTGGACAAAATGGAATAAGATTGAGGGTATTAGTAATGCATGGATTGAAACAACCAAATGATAAAACTAACCCTCGTAATTGTAGACAAACTTTGATTAGAAAGTAGGCACATATTATTTACTAATCAGTATATACTATTTTTTTAATACATTAAACCGAACGTCCTACAAGAAATATATCCTGCATTATAAACCTTACATTACTAATCCCTGCATTAATATTCCTTGCATAATTTGTCTCTAAACCACACGATCCCTAGTGTTCTCGATTTCCTGTTCTTGTCAAAGATATCAGCCTTTAATTCTTACTCTCCACCAGTTGAACTTGCTCAACTTTTTCAAAAAAAAGTAAAGAAAGAGAGATTGTGCAATAATGTTTTATTTGCATGTTCTTTTTCCTTTTCCCCTTCCTTCCTCCTCCCCGTGAAGGATGTGCTTGTGCTCAAATGTTTTCTTGAGTTACGAGTCTTTTGAAATTTATGTTAGGCTGCACTAGTTCATGAGGATGATTTTGCAGCCGTGTGCATATACAGTGTATTTATTTCAGAATATTTGGCAGAGGAACATTCTACTCCATCCCAACTGCCTTTCTTAGGATAAGGGCATTGAGTCTGCATTCCTAGATAGGCCCCACGGCTTTGGTTAAATTCACCGGCAAAGGTGGGATGTGGTAGGCATGCCGCTGGTTCAGATTCTCTGGTACTTAAAGGAGAAGGGTGGAGAGGAGAGAGCATATTATACACTGAAAGGCGAAGCAGAATTTCTGTTCTTCTTCTTTTGGTCCTAAAATTCTGATACTTAAATTTTGCTCATTTATCTCCTTCAGATGGTCCAAGCCACAATTATTTTAGAGGACGCCATCAAAACCGAATACTTGAAAAATGATTGGTGGTTTTGGTCATCACCTTCAGCTGCAGCAAGAATCTCAACGCTTTCAGCCCTCGCCCTCCGTGTGTATGCCTTGGACTCTGCTGTTTTGTACGAGAAACTTTCAAGTCAAGATGGCTCGGAGACAGATTGCAAGGAAGAGAGAGAACCTCCTCCTCATAATTCTGCTCCCACAAACACAGGCAGTCCTTCAAGGAAAAAGCCGCTCGACTCGGAACCTGCTGAGAATTCGAGGCCCAAGGGCTGCAGGACAAGTAAGAGGAGAAAAGATTCAGGCAGCTAGTTTGCAGAAAAAGAAGCAGATCATCGGTATCTGCAGTTTTTTCAAGGAATTCGCTGTACTCTTATGTATACCAGCCAGGCCAATAGTTGAAATTCTTTAAGCATAAATGACGGTGTGCAACATCCTACCCGAAACTGCAGGAGCAGGCTGTGCACCAACTCTTATCTATTGTTTGGAGAATGGAAAGATGCTGTTTTGCTCTTTGACTTGGTGGAAGTTAACCAAATTCTTCTTGCTTTGTGGAAGGCATGGAGAGCACATAGCCTCTCTTTGAGTATACATACAAAAAGGCCTTTATATGCCGATAAGATTGTGGCATTTGGGCTTCTATACTCTTTGAGATATACAGATTTGGCAGTAGGCGGCGGGCATGTTAAACAGTTGCATCCCATGTACATAGTAAAGCAAGTTTGAACAGTTGTTAATGCCATCATGTATATAAGTTTTATATAGACTAGGTCATGTTGTTCATCAGATTAACTTCCTGATAAATGAAAAGGCGTACATCTTCTGATATCGTACAGTCAGAAGACTTTAGTTTAGATAATGTCTTCTAAAAATTGAATGTATTAATCCTAAGAATTGGACCAATGTTTGTGCCTGTCTGTCTAGATTTAACCGTAAAGGAAGGTTTGAGTTGTGAGTTCGAGTCACCAAGGGAGCAAAAGGGGTGAGAACTTCTATGGAGGGGTAAAAAAGGAAGGTTTACGTACAGCAAAGTAGACGATTTAACCTTAAGAGCTTCAAATTAAAATGAGCTAGTATATCTTAGAGCCACTGACAAGTTTATCTATAGGTTACATATTTTTGCATTACAACAACCTACCCGGTGTAAGTAATCTCATAAAGTGGGGTCTCGCGATAGTGTATGCAAATCATGCTTCTATCCTACAGGTAAATATATTTTAGCATTAATCGATTTAATATAGAAACCGAGTGCCTATAAGGTATATTTCCACATCAAACTTTTATTTGTTTGATCATTGATCAATTTGAATTGCAAAGAGAGAAAAAAGAAGAAAAAACTGAAGGAACAGCCCCCATTTCACTCTATATAGCAGGAAAGTGTTGCATTCTTTTTAACTAAATCACTATCCAATTCTTGCACGAAATAGAGCATTTTTTTTTAATTTTTTTTTTGAGATTTCGAATTTTAGAATCTACCTAAGGTACCACAACTGTACATTTAAATTTCTCCATAATAGACTCGTTTGTTCCAATTTTTTTTTTTGACTTTATAGTGATTCACTATTATATACCTATTATAACATTAATTTTTATTTGGTTGTTATTGATAAAAAAATATTTAAATTTTTAGTGTTATAAAAGCTAAAACAAATTATTTAAATTTAAAATCTTAAGAGATGGACATATTTCGCGAATTAAAAATTAAAGAAGGCTAATGCATTATTAATTAATTCATAACTAAATGAACAAAATTTAGAACTCTAAGGCACATATTTTAATGGATAAATTACATAAAGAGCTAAACATCCCTATCATATTTACTAACTCTCCCACTACTTTATTTTAATTACTTAATATACCACATGTTAACAAAAATCCATCGGATACATCCCCAAACCCCATCGGATACATCCCCAAAAATTCAGCTTCTTGTAACCCTTGGATACATGTTGTAACCCCTCAGATACATGCGAATACATGTTGTAATCCCTCAGATACATGCAGATGCGATGAATCTGAGACTAAAACCATATATCCGGATAGCGAATACATGCGACTAAACTCGGATACATGCGAATACATTTAAGTTACTTATGTATCTGGATGTCTTATGCAATGTATTCAAGATAAAACCATGTATTTAGATGCCTTATGCGATGTATTCGAGTGGTATATTGATAGTTTGCACGACCTACTAATTTAGTTAGTTAACCTTACTGGTTGCCTATTACTGAAACAAGTTCCTAATGTGTTTCAACAGTGAGAGCAGTAACTGAATAACACAATGATTTTTATGTGAAAAATCACCCGGCTCACAAAGGTGTAAAAATCACGACCTGTACCTCTACAAGATTTAAACCCAACTTCACTAACACAATGAGCCTCAATGAAATGATTACAACTCAATGTAACCTAGGAATTATAAACTCTAACTCCTAGCAACACCACCCACCCAAGGTTTGTGTTTTCCAAATCTTCGAGTTAACCCAACTTGAAGACAACAATCCTACTTCAGTTTATAACACACTGAACTATGATTACAACTCCTAATACATCACTACTAAAATACCTTAGCTAGACTCTGTACTTATGACCAGGTTCTTCAATGTGTTTCTTCATTAACCTTCGTTGCACTTGCTAAAGTCAATTTCACAATTGCCTTGTTTGCTCTGTAAGTGTGTGCCTCTCTTGGATAGCAGCTCTGCTATTTAAGAATACTCCTCAAGGAGTTCTTCTTTCATCTGAACTCCTTCTTGCATTCAAACTCTACTTGCTTAGAGTTCTACTTCAAGTAAGACTCCTATTTACATTCAACTTCGTGCCTTTCTTAAGTGTTGTAGTCGAGCTTCAACTCTTAATTTCGGCACATGGTTTATCACAAGTAACTTTATCCATTCCTTGATTATTGCATTTGAATTTGTTGACACTTAGTGAGCTGACTATGCGTTCAACTGCTTTGAGACAGAATGCCTGTGGACCAACTGGACTGACCTGTTTCATTCTACTTGTTATTCACCAAAACTGCAGAGTACCCAACAAATTTCCCCTTTTTGGTGATGACAAACTTGTGCCTTAGTGCTCCCTTTATATCATAACCTGCGGGTATTAGAGTAACGAGCACTTGAATGAAACACATTAGACTATGGGTTATAAATATCGCACAAACCTTATCTTCCCCCTTTGACATCATTGAAAAGCTAAGACAGTGGCAACAACATATTAATCAATCTGTAGATTTTCTATCCATGGCCACTGGGGCTATCAATAAGACAATCAGATAAAGACTACAAACACCATAAATAAGCATTAAGAGGCAGAGAATGTAAAGCAAATAAGCCTATTTCATTAACCATATAGAACATGTTCCACAAGATAAAGTGCCCTTACAACATAAGATGACAAAACAAATGAGCAATGGAACACAAAAACTACTAGACAGGAAGGTAGGAGGACTGGGACACTAGGTAGAAAGGGAAGAGGATGGAGCAGGAGGAAGGAGTTGTCAACGACGGACAATGGCAGCATTCTTAGCCTTTTCTTGAGCCAACTCAGCTTGCAGGGCGCTACAATGCGTGTCTGGAGCACCTCTCTTTCCCTTTCATGAGTGGCGTGCATAGCTTTCATTACAGTAGACTTCTCAGCCAGTGCAGTTTGAAGCTTTTGCAAAGGAGTATCCACTTGCCGCATTGAAGCAGGTAGGGCAACATGGTTCACTCTACCCAGAACATCCTTTGTAGTTTGGAAGGTCCAAACTTGGACGGTTACAAAATAATACTCAAAAATCTGATCCAACCAGAACCATATGGAAGGGCATGTCCTCTTTCATCTTTAATCAGCACGCGCTGCATATGTTTGATCACCAAACTAAGCAAATCTATCTTGACTTCTGTATCCAAGAGCTTCATGAGTGTCAAGTCAAGATAGTTAGCCTCCGTTCTTTTTTCCTTCCTAGGGGTGATGATCTTGTGAATCACATCAAAATAGAGCTGATGGAGAGAAGACATTTCCCTTTTTAGTACCCTTCTATACTAAGTAAGGGTAGGGTTCCCAGAGAACTTTCTTTAGATATCTAAGGCAGATGTCATGTGGTATAAGGGAGGCCACTCTCCCTTAACATAATGATCCCATCCCCTAGTGGGAACCTGAAGAATCCTGGAGATATCTTCAGCAACCAAATGCAAGGACACACCTCATACAATCATCGAGAACATGGATCCCTTCTCCGACCCATTTGTGTAGAACTCAGTCACCTCAGGACGACCAAACTTTCGTTGCACCTTACCTTGGAGAATGAGGGCAGACCATTCTTGGAATTCCAATTTTTCAAGCAAAATGGCCATTTCAAGGCCCACAAACCCGGTGATAACTCTCCCACATATAATGGACCTTCTCTGAAAGTGAACGGAGTGAAATAGCTTGGGATCAGTGATATCCATCAGGTCGACAAGAGAGACACCTTCATCATCGATGGAGCCAGAGTCAGAGTCAGAGTGGTGTGATGGAACATGTTAGGTGACTCATTTTATTGGTCTGGATGTAGAAGAAGGTGTGGATTTTCCGGAGCTTTTGGATGGTGGGGCTGAGAAAGTCCTCTTTGAGGTGGACTTGGTGGTAGGCGGAGTCTGTGTTGGATGTGGAGGGATTTCTTTGGGAAAGGTCTTTTTGACCACTTTGTTATGAAGAACTTTGCTGAGTAGCAAGTCATCGTCAGAGATAGCAGCCCCAGAGGCAAAAGTAGGCCTCATTTTCTTGTTCGCCTTCAGAGCACTTTGGAGAATTTCGTCCTCCTGCCCTTTTCTAGTATGAGTATGGGGGATTCTAGATAAACTGGCTGAACATAGTGGTTCATCGATGGTTTCATTATTAGGATCAGGGATGGATGCACCTGATGCTTTTCTCAGCCTCGATCGAACCTTTTTTGGGACAAGATCGATAATGGGGGTCCCTTTAGCAGTGGTGACTTGGAGCGGAGTGGCATCACAAGTGAAACCTAGTGGGATTTCAATGGGGATTTGAGGGAGAGGAGGGTCAGCGAACCTATTGACGAAGTTGGTCCATGCCACAAAATTAGACATTTTGAATTTGGGGGTAGTGGGGATCACGGAGAAGGTTTAAGTATGCAACGGGAGAGCATGACGAGGGCTAGAGAGTCAGATGAGGACTGTTCTGGTGTATCAGGGGTTTTGGTAAGTGAGGAAGATGAAGAGGAAGAAGCCATTGCTTAAGGTAAGCTTTGAAGGCAGAATAATGTGAGAGGGTTTTGTGGTGATGGTGATGAGAAGAGATTTGGGTTTTATAGAAAAGAGAGAGGGATAGTTTAGAAGAAGTCAAAATATTTCACACAAAGGAGAGCCATTTAAAGAGGTAGACGTGTGAATTTGATGTGACGGCTGTGGCAGTCTTTTTGAAAAGCACTTGGAATCTTAGCTTTTGGAGGTTGTGTGAAAGCAGGAAACAATTAATGTTTGAAACAAGTGTGCTCATTTGTTTCATCTTATACTAACAGGGACAAAAGCTTGTACAACATACCTTAACTGGTGGCAATGAGGTGAACTTGATGACCAGTTGAACCTGTCTCTCTGTACAATTAATACAAAGATATGGTGAAAGAGTCACAAATTAATCTGGACTTGAGACACACAACTGAATGTGCAAGACTGAATAAAGAATTATTTGAGGTATATTAAAGAGAGTAAACAATTCTAGCCAGGCATAGGGGGAGGTATTATGCAATCTTAATCATCCCAAGTCTAGTCTATTCTTTTCAAAGTGCTCCTTACTCAGTGTCTTGGTAAAAATGTCAGCAATTTGTACCTCAATAGGACAAAACATAATTGAGATGAAGCATTTTTCAATATTATCTCTAAGAAAATAGTGCCTTAAGTCTATATGTTTTGTTCTTTTATGTTGGAATGGATTTTTTGCAATGTTGATTGCACTAGTATTATCACAGAAAATAGAAACATATCCTACATTTATACCAAAATCTAATAGTTGTTGCTTGATCCAAAGAAGTTGGCCACAACATGAACCAGCAGCTACATACTCAGCCTCAGCAGTGGAAAGTGCAACAACGTTTTGCTTCTTAGTGGACCAAGAGATCAGACATAATCCAAGGAAGTGTGCCATACCTGTGGTACTTTTTCTATTAACCAAATAACCTGTATAGTCAGCATCTGCATATCCCACAAGTTCAAAGTTGATTCTTTTTGGGTACCATAATCCCAAATCAGTGGTGCCCTTGAGATATCTCAAGATTCTCTTGACTGCTTTGATGTGAGACTCTTTTGCATTAATTTGGAATCTTGCACACAATCCCATACTAAAAACTATATCAGGTCTACTAGCAGTAAGGTACAAAAGGCACCCAATCATACCTCTATACAATTTTTCTTCCACAGATGGACCTGTTTTATCCAAGTCTAATTTGCTGGCAGTAGCAATAAGAGTGTCAATCTCCTTTGCTTTCTCCATATTGAACCTTTTGAGAAGCTCTTTCACATACTTCTGCTGATGAATCATACACTACAATATTTTAGGCCTTAGGCCACACTAAATCTGGACAACACTTGTAAAGTGTTGCCTAAAATATTTTTGGTTATGCTTTTAAAGCGTAGCCTTTTTTTAGAGCTTTTGGCTATAGAAGATTAGGCAACACTCAAAAAACGTGCTCTTTTACAATATAGATTACACTATATAAGTGTTGCCAAATTATAAACTAATTCACAACATTTATTTATATATATTGCTACACTTTTTAGGTGTACTTTTTTTTTTATTATTATAAAGGCAATATTTTACAGGTGTGCTCGAAATATTTTAATAAAATTTCCCCTAAAATTAATATTCCTGCTTTTCACTAAAATTCTGAAGGGAATAAAATTTCCTCCTGACCAATTCTAAGATCTCTCTAGCCACTCTAGCACATTCCGCCGCCACATCTCCTTCCTTCGGCACCTTCCGCCACCACATCTCCTTCCTTCAGCACCCTCCTCTACGACCACCAATTTATGTTTCTCGATTAAGTATTTTTGCCTCCACCAGTGAATCTGAAAATTTGGGGTAGTGTTTATGCACCTTCTCAGGCAGGGTTTGAACATAGAAGCAGCCAGTCAGACACCGATAATTGCAACAATATTGTACTTGTTTCTATTCTAGAAAATTATAACTGACCTCTATTGCGTGAAGATATGATATTGCACCTTAATTTGTAACTTCTGTCATTTTTCAATTATTGCTGTAGTATATATGTCAGATCTCTTTTTGTTATGATTCAGTAATTTTTTGGAACAATATCCCAAAATATAGCCAAAATATACTTAATATATGCTTCGGGGCATAGGTTGGGCTCTATATAGTTAGATAGAAAGAAGAATTACAACAAAAATATATTGGGGAAGATCCTACTTTGTTTTACAATATTTGGATTTTTGTATTACATAAATGCGGGTTAGTAGCTGCCAATTGCTATAGTGTCACAGGCTAACAGAACAAGATTGCTCTAGTGGTTGATCCATTACTTCCAACCAAGAGTTTGTGTGAGTTTTAGTCACCAAGGGGGGAGTGGGGTGAGGGGTTGGGGATGGTGTTTACCAAATTTAAAAAGAAATAGGAGTTTCAAACTTACTAATAGCTTCTTATGAGTCACTTCTAGTGTTTATGTAAGCTTTCAATAGACTAAACTGTCTTTTTATGAATTTTATCGTATAATGCTAATTTCTTTGTGTAAAGCTGGGAAAACTAATGATATTTTTTCGAAACTGATACTTTTATTCTTCGATAAGCACTCAAGTTTGCATGGAAGATAATGTCACATTAATTCTGCTATTTATTGTTGCTTATATTACCTTGAAACAAGCTTTTGAAACTACCCAGAATACATATACAAGAAATTAAAAACAATTAAACATATTTGATACATAAGAGGATTGTCGTGTACTTTTTCGAGAGCTAAATATATACTAAATATTATGTCTATTAATCTATACTCGCTTACATTCATGAATTATTGAACATCTAACTACTTGCAACATGTACACATGTGCTGAGAAATCTTAGAATTGACTATTTAAGAGTTATGGCCTCTTATGTATGAACTACTAAAACAATCAAAAATCGCTAACTTTTTCTGAATTTGAGTAAGCACAACTCCATGGAGAAGAATTTCTGTATGGTCTTCGAAATATAACATAGTAGTACTATTAATTCTTTTCTTAACTTAATGCAGTTATTGGCGATTGGGTTCTCCCTCATCCTTTATAATCTTGGACAGTGGAAGCAGAGAGACTTTAGGTACATCAATTTGTGGATATATGAACCTTTAGATATAGAAGTCTTTATTCCTTTTGTTTACTTCTAAACCTCCAAGTTGATATGCTTTTCTGTTGTGTGAGTGTAATTTCTCTTCTTAATCTGTGATGAGAAGATGGATTTCGTCGAAGCCACTTGGACACACATTCTTCTCATTTATTGTTGTAACCTTATCTTCATAGATGTAGATTTAGTCAGGGAAAGCAATGTGGACGGTGAGTACTGGTTATGTTAGAAATTGTAAAAGAAACTTATAAGTTATAAATGTTTATTCAGATAATAAGTACTATTAGGGGCTAATCTACTTTAACACTTTGTGACATTTATTTTCTACAGCTTGAGAAAAGGGCCACACCCTTTAGGCCAAAATTTATTGTTACTGGTGCTAGTGCCTACGCACGTCTTTATGACTATGATAGAATCTGAAAGGTTAACTATACTTTACCATAGTGCAATATTTACTTAGTTATCTATATTAACTTGATAACTTTTAGAGAAGGCATTTGAACTTGTGACTTTTTGCATATCTGGCAGGTTTGCAATAAAAGAAAAGCTATTTTGTTAGTAGATATGGAACACATTAGTGGATTTGTTACAACTAAAGTGATTCCATCACCATTTGATTATGCTGATGTTGTCACTACCACAACTCACAAGTCCCTTCCTGGACCTCGTGGTGCTATGATTCTCTACAAAAAGGGTGTTAAAGAGGTTAACAAGCAAGGCAAGGAGGTTAGTTAAAGAGCAGACTTTCACTTAACTGTCACTTCAGTATCACATCTCTTAATTCTTAGTACTTAACTAATTTTTTAGGACTCTTTTCTGTTTGCTGGATAAACTTAAGAGAAATAATGACCTACTAGCTAGTTTCTAAACTAATAGCATAATTATATCTATGCTAATTTTGAAGGTATTGTATGATTATGAAGACAAAATTAATCAGGTAGTCTTTCCAAGACTTCAAAGTGGTCCCCGCAATCACAACATTACCGACTTGGCAGTTGCCTTGAAACATGTTTCATATCTTTATAACATCATTTTTGATAGTTTCGTCAATTGTATAGACACTGGCTAAGTAAGGTATCTTCTTACTCATTATTTAGGGATGTAACAGATCTCTGTGTGCTAGCGATGAAATAAGCTTTTTGAAATTTAAGAGCTGAACTGCTGAAGGGTTTGGACCTTAGTTCCGTAAATGATTTTGCGAAACAAGCAGAACACAGAACATTTATTATCCCAGAATTTTATTATCACCCTCAGATAGCACTATTTATCTCTTACTAAATAGTTTTTTTTTCAAAGTGTGAAAAACTATGATTATATGAAGCAGTTTGTCAACGAATGCAAACTAAACGTGGAATAAACAAATATGAATATCATTTATGTACTACTGAATTCGAAGAGTCTTGAGGTTTTGGAAGAACTGACCTCTCTAGCGATTGGAATTTTTTTTCCTGCCTGTTGGCTTTACCACTCTGAAATAACTTCATTAACTTGAAAGGCGTTTTACTTTACTCTTGAGTACTTTTTATGTAAATATGAAAATTATTGTGATGGTGCTTGTTCTTATTATGCTTCTAATCCTACTAAATATAGACAGTGACCCCAGAATACAGAGCTTACCAAGAGCAAGTCCTCAGCAACTCCCAAAATTTGCCCTGGTAGGAGTCAATGAAATATGCTTCCCAAGAGAAGCATATTAGCAGAATCTATTGTTTATTTTCAGTAACCTATAATTTTTGGTTGAGTCATTATCTCCATAATATTGCTTTCTTCATTGTTGTTGCATACTTTTCAATCTTGCAGGCTTTAGGGGGGAAGGGCTATGAACTTGTCTCTGGAGGAATTGATAATCACTTGGTTTTGGTGAACCTGAAAAACAAGGTAAAGTATGAACTCTTAGGACGACAAGGGAGAAATCTTCCTCTGTGAGTTCTCTGAGAGGACTAGTAAATATAACAATTGCTTTTAATGAATTAACAAATTAAGCAATGCAGTTATTACAGTGAACTGTTATAAAGATTAAATTAGATATCAATGCGTGAAGTTGCTGCATGTCATATATTGGCATCAATTATGCTTTATCACAAAAGAAATAGTACCAAGTATTGATCCTTGTCCTTTTACAGGGGTATTGATGGTTCCAGGATTGAAAAAGTCTTGAAAACTGTACATATTGCAGCCAACAAGAACACATTTCCTGGAGATGTACCTGCCATAGTCCATGGTGGCATCAGAATGGATAAGACACCCCTCTATGATATTTTCTTCATTGAGTTATTTTTCCTTGTTAACAAACTCGATAAAATTATTGTAATTCAGGAACTCCAGCACTCACTTCTCGTGGATTTATTGAGGAAGACTTTGTGAAAGTTGCTGATTTCTTTGATGTTGTTGTGAAGATAGCAGTGAAAGTAATGGCTGAAGCTCAAGGTGTGTAGGATTTCAGCTATACACGTTCATGTTTGGTGCACTGACGATGTAGTTAAGTTTACCTATTACAAGGTGTAACTCACCTTATTAAGTATGATATCGTAACCTAGAAATTAAGTAATAATCTGCAATGACCAATTAAATTTTACTGATAGTGTAAATATTCTTAACACTATCAATGTATATAAATTAAATCTCATAAAATAATACCTTGTCTATAGATGTCCATCTGATTTGTTAGTTATACATAAGTATGTGTTTTTTTCCTTTTGTTAATAAGCTTTTTAAGACCAATAACATATATTGATTAGCATGTTTTCTGTTTCTGGACTAAGTGAACAAGATGAAGGATTTTATGAAGGTTCAAATGAAGATATTCCAATAAATTCAAAACATAGTTGTAATAGAATCAATGAAAGCCTATGCTAGTCTGTCAATTTTTTCAATTCGGGGTGTTGTATTATTCATGATGCTACATCAATAACATTTTATATATTGATTTCATTCTAATTTTAGTTCCATTTTAATGTGTATAAATATGTAGGTGATCCAATTTGAAATGGTGGTCACGAGTCAATTCGATTTATTGAAGTGAATGACGAAGACTTTTTGCACAATTACAATGTTTGAATTTTCATTTAATTTTGTGAAAGCACATCATGAGATATTCTTTTATTAGTATGTGTAGTACAACTAGCATGTGGTTTTTTCGAAGTTTATTATAAATCTCTACATTTGAAATATTATTTTAGTTATTTATTAGTTAATTTACTTTTTCTGATCAATGATACATAAAGTGTGATCATAGGGATGTCAATTGTGTGACTCATTGACCATAAATAGTGCCATGTACATTAACAAAGGCTACACCTCATAAATGTTGCTCTAGAAGAGGTAAATTATACCACAATTTGAAAGTGTGGCCTATAAAGTAATAATAGCAACACTTTGGAAGTGTGGCCTATAAGGTAGAAAAGGCCACACTTACAGAAAGTAGTTTTAGGTCATGAAAAGTGTTGCTATATGAGGTGTTACAAATGTGGCCTTTGTACATTATAGGCCACACTTTTGAAGTGTGGCTTCTAAAGCAACACTTGAAAAGTGTGGCCTTAGGTCAAGGGTTACGCCTCTTTTGCCCACCCCCTAAAAAGCATTGTCTAAAGTCAAAAAGTGTGGCCTTTGATGAAAGGCCACACTTTTTGACAGTTTAGGCCACACTTTTAAAGGGTGGTTGAAAATCTAAAATGTTGTAGTGATGGTTCCAGTTGGGGTTTGCTTGATTTGAAATCCTAGGAAGAAGTTGAGTTCTCCTATCATGCTCATTTCAAACTCACTATTCATCAACTTTGCAAATTTTTGAGTCAATTTAACATCAGTTTATCCAAAGATAATGTCATCAATATACACGTGTATAATCAACAGATCTTTGTCATTATTTTTCAAAAATACGGTGTTCTCAATTTTACCTCTGGTATGCCCATTCTTCAGGAGAAACTTGGACAATCGTTCATACCAAGCTCTTGGGGCTTGTTTTAGTCCATACATAGCCTTGTCCAATTTGTATACATGACTTGGAAATTCTGTGCTCTCAAATCCACCAGGTGGCTATTTCACATACACTTTCTTCTTGAGATTCCCATTTAGAAACGTACTCTTCATATCCATTTGATATAGAGTTGTGACGACTGGGTCCATCATTATGGGAAAATTATTCATGCCAATTTTAAGAGTTAGAAAACTCCGGGTTTGAGAGTTTGAAATTCTGGGCTAGGCTAGCCTCGGCCGGATTTAGAGTGAGGTATAGTCTAGGGAAATCTGGGTGAGGATTGGGTTACATATCTTGATTTGAGCTAGTTTTCCATATAGCCAAGACATAAAGTAGTCCGGAGGACTTTTCGTAATCGAATTCGGGTAAGTAGAACTCCCAGAATCGAGGTTGACGTGAAGAGGTTATTTTGAAATGTCAGAGAAATAAGTGTGTTGTAAAATGGACTAGTTTTGAAGATTTTATGACTTTCTGTCCCATGTCAACCGATATAGAGGTTGAAACTCTGCCATAGAGACCTCCACTATAGCGGAGAAATTACCGCTACAGCGGAAGTCAATATCGGTCAGCCTCCGCCATAGCAGACGATTCCGCTATGGTGGTACCGCTATAGTAGAGCGGACCTCTATAGTGGAGCGTGGCAGGATTTAATGCAGAAACTTCTCCAAAAACATTTAGTTTTCACAAGTTCATTTGGGAGAAGGGCTAGGGCAATTTCAGGCGTTTTTCGTCCATTCTTCATCATTTTTCTTTCCTAAGGTAAGGTTTATACTCCCTGAACTCTGTAATACTTTTTCTATGTGGTAGAATTGCTAGGAGTGAACTTGGGAAAAAGTTTGGAATGACTTAAGGAGGGTAGAATCTGGGGGAACAGACGGATTCTAGAGTGCTAGAGTTCTTGAGTCTTGATTCTTGATAATGGGTAATAATCTTTTAGCCATAATTCTCTAAGGGAACACGTAAAAATAATGAATTTAGGTGAATTAATGGCGGGAAAGCCAGAGAATGGGTAGAATGATCATAGCTGGCCTGGGATTTGGGATTTTTTCATAATTCGGGTAATTTGTAGGCCTATGTATTGATTATTGATTATTGTGTGTTTGTTTAGACCAAGAACTGGCTAGAATTTTGGAAAATGGGAAAGCTCCGGTTGAGTAGAGCATTGGATCATTTCAAGGTAGGTGATGGTTTGCTTCTTGTATGCTGTGTGTGTTTAATTACTCTTATCTAAATATTTGTATGAAATGCATTGCTTAGGAAATGATTAGAAGTGTCTAATAGCCCTGTTAGCAGTCTGGTAAATTGAACGTTGTATTATGCTTGTTCGTTTTACAAGTTGATTGTTCATTTTTGTGACTGTGGATTGTTTGACTTTGGTTGGCTCGGGTACCATACCTGGTACGGGATAATACTAACGGTTGGATCAAGTACAACACCTGGTATGAAATATACTAATGGTTGGCTCGGGTACCACGCCTGGTATGGGATAATACTAACGGTTGGCTCAGGTACCATGCATGGTACGAGTTTACTTTACTATATTATTGCATCTTTATTTAATGGTTCCTTGAGTGGATCGGGTTGTGAACTTTAATTATGGTTGCATATTTTGGTCCTTGAGAGGCTGGGTTGTCACATTGCTTTGCGAGTTGGTCTTGGTGTAGACCGGGTTGTTTGTCTGACACTTAGGTGTTGTCTAGAGGGTATCCAGGGTGGGTCCGGGATATGTAGCAGAATATGACTGTTTGTGTTGTGGATTATTGATCATAACTGTGAAGTGATTTACATGTGGGACAAGTTAGGTAGATACTTTTAGTCTAGGAATACCTGTTGACTTGCCTATGTGTTTTTTGTACTCTTACTTGATTTTTGTACTTTTTCATACAATGTTTTACTTGGAACTGGATGATGATCCTACCAGTACACAGTGATTGTGTACTGATACTGCACTTGATTATCTTTTTGTGAGTACAGAAAATCTTCCGGCGATTGACGCACGACCTCACTTGTAGGCCAAACTTTTCGAGATATCAAGGGTGAGCTACTCGACTGAGATGCCTTGGTGTCTATCCAGTTTGAATTATGGCCCATTTATTCGGGCTTAGACTATTTCTATTGTTTTGGGGTTGCATCCCCGTACTCTTGTTTGATAGATGTTTTTGGTATGATGACTTTCAGATTCTAGGGAGGGATTTCTACAGTTTATTTTATTTATTTATAGAGTTGGTTTTATTCAAGATTGAATGCTAGTTTACTTTCTGCACTAGTTTTAAGCTGTTAAGCTAGGCTAAGAGTTGGACTCTAATGGTTCGCTCATCCGGGGGTTGGGTGGGTGCCACTCACGACGGTCGGGGTCGTGACAAAGATGATATCAGAGCCCAAGGTTCATTGATCTCATCGTACCAAAACAGGTCTAGTATAGTCCTACAAAATGGTGCGGAAATGTCCGTACTTTTCTTCAAGACGCTATGGGACTTTAGGAAACTATCTCTTCTTTGTTCCATCGTGCTATAACTTGTTTCCAATTGGTATCTGGTGATACAAATTGGTATTTGACTCTTTCACTCTTCTGTCCCTAAGATGGTTAACACAAGGAATAATGAAGCTAGACCGGTGGTCCCAGCAGCGGGTCCGGCTGTCCGTGGTAGAGGCAGGGAAAACGGCAGAGGACGCGGTAGAGCCACGCCCTCCAGGGGTAGAGCTCAGGCTACTGCAAGAGCGTGAGAAGCAACCCCTCCCCCACCTCAGGAACAGGTTGTCGAAGATATGAAAGTTGTTGTGAAGGATGATGGGGCACAAGCTGAGGCAGAGGCGACACTGGCTGGAGGTGCAGGCCTTCCTTTTATGACACCATAAGCATTTCAGCAGGCTTGGAATATCTTGAGTGGTTTGGTTGGTGCTGGATCCATACCCACAACACTTGCAAATCAGGCTTTAGACACTCAACCAGCAGTTACTACGACGCCTAGGATGGACGCAGCTTCAGGCACGAATGACTTCTTCAGGATAATGCTAGGCCCGATGATGACAGGAAACGAACATGAGATGCTGACCAAGTTTCTCAAGCTGAAACCTCCTACATTTCAGGGTACTGATAGAGAAGATGCTTATGAGTTCATACTGGATTTCTATGAGAGACTGCACAAGCTGGACATTGTGCAACAGTATGGGGTGGAATTCATCACATTTCAGCCGCAGGGTGATGCCAAGCAGTGGTGGAGATCTCATGTGGAGTGTCGATTGTCCGTTTTACCTCTACTAACTTGGGAGCAATTCCACTCTCTTTTCTTAGAGAAGTATGTACCCCGTACTCTGAGGGACCGGAAGAAGGATGAGTTCTTGAATCTGGAGTAGGGTAGCATGTCAGTCTCTGCTTATGAGGTAAAGTTTCATGCCTTGTCCCATTTCGCTACGCAGTTGCTGGGTTCCGAGGAAGAACGGGTTCATTTGTTTGTGAAAGGCTTGAATACTGAGCTCCAGGTATTGTCTATGCATATGACGTCTTCAGGGAGGCACTTCAATGAAGTGGTAGACTATGTGAAGAAACTTGAGTGAGTCAAGCAAGCGGGACAGGCTAAAGTGTTAGCCAAGAAGTCCCAGAATAAGGGAAATTATAGTGGATCATACTCTAGGGGTCAGAATGCTGTGCTCTGTGATCTTATTCTTCTCCAATACCCGATGCTTCATCTGCTTCTTTAGCTTAGTAGGACTTTAAACACGCTATTGCGTGAAAGATTTCCCAATTTCATTTCTACGGATCTGCGACCATTCTCAAGAATAAAAAAGACTGAGCTGAGGGAAGCCCTATGAGTCTGTCTTATTGAATTTATCCTTGAATTCCATCTGAAGCCTGAACTGCCAACCTTTCCTCTTTCTTTGCCAAAGCTCCGAGTGAACCCAAAATAGGCCATGAACTTGGATCTACCAAATGATAAGAATGCCTCTGAGATTCAATCATAAACCACTTTGCCTTGAAATCTCGATGAATCAAGGAGAAAAACATCTACCCTTTCTAAAAAGGATGGAATGACGACCTGTGGTAAGAGAGACACTCAACTGCAAGGTTGCTGGCGTGCCCCAATGAGAAGGTACTCTCAAATTGAATATCTCATGGCACCACATCTTTAGACAAAGGGCAGGTTTAGCTATAGCCCAGTCAACTGTTGTAGGGGACGGGTGTAACACATTCTTTTTTGGGACACATAGGCTATTACAGACACATCAAAAAAGACTTTTTGAAGCGCGGAATCCCAAAATAAAATCATTGCTGTCACTAGAACGGACCACACAAATAGAGGTAATCTCTCCGCTTTCTAACGAGGTTAAGGCGTGACCTAGATAACGGAAACAAAGAGACCTGGGTTCTCATTGAATGTTTTGCTGCATTCTTAAGACTTCCAAGCAAGATGAGTCGACGTCAGAAGTATGAAAGAGCCAATCCATCCTGGCTTTTTGCTCCTCTCCTTACAGTCAAGTGGCTTTCACTCCTCCAGTTCTATTATTATTGACTTGACTGGTCCAACCTTGCTAAATAATGAAGATGAATGGTGCTATATGGTCTTGATCCCATTTTATACGCACACCATTTTTTTAGTAACAAGGTAACAAGCGGGCTAAAGCCACAAAAGGGGGACAAGATTCATCGATTAGGTGGCAACAAGGTTTGTGGGCCACAGGAAGAGCATCTCTCTCTGTCTATTCAAAGATCCGAGACTTCTAGTTAAGTTGGTGACATTAGTTCCCCATCCCTACTCTCCTATCTCTCTCACCCGACCGTCATTCAAGAGATATCCTGAAGGCTCGAACTCAAGGTAGTTAGGTTTTCATCAAAGAGTCATGATAGTACTCAACTGCGGAAACTTATCAAAATTGTGCCTATCATCAAATTCGTGCCGCATGGAGAGATTACTCTAGCACTTCAATGATCTACTGATGTAGCTAGTGTTACTGAAGCTTTTGCTAGAGCATCTTGATGATGGTGTTTTTGATGATCAAACTCCCATTTTGCAGCGGGGGCCACCAAAGCTATCTGCATCGAGTGTTTCGATTGAAAATGGAAGGGAGACAACTCAAATGCCAGCATAGAAATAGAAAGAACCATGCTTCAGCCCAATGTTTCCAAATTTGTCCAACTTCGTACCTTTTTGGCATAAACCGTATATCTCAGAGAGGTCAGAGCGGTGGTTCCTCTCCTTACTCTTGAACCTCGAGTCGAGTTTATGCACTTTCCTCCTCTTTCGATAGGCTTTTCATAGCCATAGTTATACTCAAGTACCCTTGTAGGGGAATCCACTTCTGAGATGGAGAGAATCTGCCCAATAGATCGAACAACAGATCTTTCCACTAATGGTTTCATTCTCCCATCGAGCGGATCAAGCTCAAGGCAACTCTCAGACAATTTGAGTTTACAGACTCTGCTGCTTACGTGACTACGAGATAGAACGTGGGTTCACCCGATTCCTTCGAGTAAGAAAAAGGTACTCTTTCCCACATTTGGTCGCCTTGACTCCACAGGGCTGCAAAAAAAAGTTACTGCGTTGGTCCCGATTTGAGAACCTTCTCTCATAGATTCCCTTCACCAAGTCATCGCCAGCAATCAGCTCTTATCCCTTGTTGTCAAAGGGCGAGTTCCTTTCTTGTCTTGCCTCATGTCCAATAAACTTCAAACAAAAGGAGATTCGAGCCCATAATAAAACCAGTTGTTGCTGATACCTTCTTCTTGGTTCCTTCTTACATAACTAGAGCTCGAAGAAGGAAGAGATAAGAGGGCCCTATGGAGGATTTTTTCTGCAAGAAATCCATTATTTGAACCAGACTGACCAACTTCACCCCTCTCTTTCAAGAGGATTCGCGGCATGTCAAGCCTTGGTAAGGTTTTTCGCTTTGCATTGAATTAAACCACATGCTCCACCGCTTGTGCGGGCCCTCGTCAATTCCTTTGAGTTTCATTCTTGCTTTCGATCGGACCTTGTCAATTCCTTTTCTACCCCTATATTCGAATTAGTACAGGGTGAACCTTCTATCTGATTCAATATCATCTATTTATAGCCGGTATACTCAGCCCATCCTATTTAGTCAACTTTTCCAGCTTCTAGAGGTGGTCGTCCGGGAGCTAATCAGTAGTTTTCAGCTTCTAGAGGCCAGGGAGCTTCTTATTCATCTGCCAACATGCCTTCACTTAATCGTGCTTGTTTTCATTGCGGTGAGCTGGGTCACTTTAAGAGGGAGTGCCCTCACAGGCAGACCGGTAATCAGGTTCAGCAGCAGCCCAAGGCTGTGGTCCCGACAGGTAGAGGTGGTCATGCTAGGGGTCGTCCACAGGGTGGGCGAGGTAACTTCCAGGGAGGCCAGGGATATAGAGGGAATGGCGACGCGGGCAGAGGTGCGGCGCAGTCATCCAGGGAGGTTACCTGGATTGATAATCAGGATCACTGCTATGCGTTTCCAGGGAGGATCGAGGCTGAGACATCAGATGCAGTAATCACAGGTACCATTCTCGTCTTGTATAATATGGTTTTGGTGTTATTTGACCCAGGTTCTACATATTATTATATGTCTATGAGTTTTGAGTTGGGTCTGGAATTGGTATGTGATATCCTTGATTCTCCTATCCATGTTTCTACCCCGATTAGAGAGACAGTTGTGGTGACTCATGTTTATCGTAATTGTTCTATTGTTTTTGTGGGGTTGCATACTTGGGTAGACTTGGTAATCCTGGATATGGTTGACTTTGAGGTGATTTTGGGCATGACCTGGTTATCCCCTTATCATACTGTGTTAAATTGTAACACCAAGACTGTGGCTCTAGAGATTCTGGCTAAGGAGAGGCTAGAGTGGGAATGTGTGTACAGTCTAAGACGGTCAGGATTATATCATTCGTTTGGGCTAGGAAGCTAGTGAGGAGAGGGTGTTTAGCCTTTTTGGCTCATCTCCGGGATGATAGTGTGGAGTCCCCATCCATTGAGTCAGTTCCAGTTGTTTCAGAGTTTCGAGAGATTTTTCCAGTGGATTTTCCTGGTAAGGTATATTGACTTTTGTATTGACTTAGAGACGGGCACTCGTCCCATTTCTATTCTTCCGTATCGTATGGCTCCAGCAGAGTTAAGGGAACTTAAGACTCAACTTCAGGAACTCATAGATAAGGGATTTATCTATCCGAGTGCTTTGCCTTGGGGTGCTCTGGCATTGTTTGTAAAGAAGAAGGATGGTAGTATGCGGATGTGCATAGATTACAAGCGGTTGAACAAGGTTACCATCCGGAATAAGTACCCTCTACTTCGTATTGATGATCTGTTTGACCATTTACAGTGTGCATCCGTGTTTTTGAAAATTGACTTCAGGTCAGGGTATCACTAGTTAAAAATTATGCCTGAGGACATTCCCAAGACTGCTTTTCAGACTCACTATGGGCATTACGAGTTCTTAGTAATGTCATTTGGTTTGACCAATGCACCAGCATCATTCATGAGTTTAATGAATAGGGTGTTTAAATCTTACTTGGAATCATTTGTCATCATTTTCATTGATGATATTTTGATCTACTCTAAGAGTAGGGAGGAGCATGTTGAACATCTCCGTATAGTGTTGGACATTTTGAGGCGTCAAAAGCTTTATGCGAAGTTCACCAAGTGTGAGTTCTGGTTGACTTCAGTAGCATTCTTGGGGCATGTAGTGTCAGAAAAGGGGGTGATGGTAGATTCCCAGAAGATAGAAGCAGTCAAGAGTTGGGCCTGGCCTAGCTCTGTGACTGAGGTGAGGAGTTTTGTTGGGCTTGCAGGTTATTACCGGAGGTTTGTTAAGGATTTTGCCTCCATTGCTACTCACTTGACAAGGCTGACACAGAAAGATGTACCATTTGTGTGGTTCGACAAGTGCGGAGAGATTCCAAAAGCTTAAGACACTTCTGACCACGGCTCCTATTTTGTCCTTGCCAGTTGAAGGTAAAGACTTTATTGTTTATTGTGATGCTTCACATTCTGGTTTGGGTGCTTTGTTGATGTAGTATAGGAATGTTATAGCCTATGCCTCTAGGCAGTTGAAGATGTATGAGAGGAACTATCCTACTCATGATTTAGAGTTGGCAGCGGTGGTCTTTGCACTCAAGATTTGGAAACACTATCTCTATGGTGTCAAGTGTGAAGTGTTCACTGATCATCGCAGTCTGCAGCATGTCTTCACTTAGAAGGATTTGAACCCGAGGCAGAGGAGGTGGATGGAATTGTTGAAGGATTATAATGTGACTATTCAGTACCATCCGGGTAAGGCTAATATGGTGGCAGACGCATTGAGCTGGAAAACAGCTAGCATGGGCAGTTTGGCTTGTTTGGGGGTGTCCAAATGACTACTGGCAAGAGAAATTCAGGCATTGGAGTCCAAGTTCATGCACTTGGGTATTTCAGAGCAAGGTGGGATCTTGGCCAGTGTTGAGGTCAAATCCAAATTTATAGAGGAGATAAAGGCCAAACAATTTCAGGATTCGCAGTTGAGCAAGCTTCAAGGCAAGGCAATATCCAGAGAGTCTGGGGACGCCACGTTGGACTCTAGTAGTGTGTTAAACTTTAGAGAAAGGATATGTGTTCCACGAGTCGATGACATGATTCAGAAAGTGTTGGCAGAGGCTCATGGTTTGCGATATTCAATTCATCCGGGTGTAACCAAGATGTATAGGAATTTGAGGCAAATTTATTGGTGGCCTGGTATGAAAAGGGACATAGCTGAGTTTGTGTCCAAGTGTCAGAATTGCCGGCAGGTAAAGTATGAGCACCAGAGACCCGCAGAACTACTTCAGAGGATGCCCATTCCAGAGTAGAAGTGGGAGAGAATAACCATGGATTTCATGGTGGGTCTCCCCAAGACCTTGGGGAAGTATGATTCTATTTGGGTCATTGTTGACAGACTGATCAAGTCAGCTCACTTCATTCTAGTCAGGGTGGATTACAATTCACAACAATTGGCTAAGGTCTACGTGAAGGAGATTGTGAGATTGCATGGAGTGCCACTGTCTATCATTTCAGACAAGGGTACACAATTTACTTCTAAGTTTTGGGGTAAGTTGCACCAAGAGTTAGGCACTCAACTCACCTTTAGTATCTCCTTCCATCCTCAGACTGATGGTCAGTCGGAGAGGACGATTTAGGTATTGGGGGACATGCTGAGAGCATGTCTGATTGACTGCGGGGGTCATTGGGACCAGTTTCTATCATTGTGTGAGTTCTCATACAACAATAGCTACCATTCCAGTATCGACATGGCACCGTTCGAGGCTCTGTATGGGAGGAGTTATAGGTAACCAATTGGGTGGTTTGAGGAAGGCGATGTGAAACCTTTGGGCGTAGACTTGGTAAGGGAAGCGCAAGAAAAGGTAAGAGGTATTCAGTCCAAGTTACTAGCTGCCCAAAGCAGGCAGAAGGAATATGCGGATCGCAAGGTCCGGGACATGGAATTTCAGGTTGGTGAACAAGTGTTGCTGAAAGTGTCACTAATGAAGGGAGTCATGGGTTTCGGTAATAGGGGCAAGCTCATCCCCCAGTTCATCAGTCCGTTTGAGGTTCTCAAAATTGTAAGGCTAATGGCTTACAAGTTAGCACTGCCACCTAGTTTGTCGGGTGTCCATCCGGTATTCCATGTATCCATGCTTAAGCGATACCATGGTGATGGGGACTACATCATCAAATGGGATAAGATGTTACTTGATAAGGATGTTCGCTATGAAGAAGAGCTGGTTCTGATTCTTGATCAGGATATCCAAAAATTGAGGACAAAGGTGATCAGTATGATAAAGGTTCAATGGAAGCATTGTCCGATTGAAGAAGCCACTTGGGAAACCGATAGGGATATGCGGGACAAGTACCCTCACTTGTTTGAGGATACCGGTACTACTCTTTCCTTTTTTATCCTTCCGTATTTTTAAGTTTAATCATTCGGGGATGAATGATGGGTAAATTGGTATCTATTGTAATGATCGGGTCTATCATTATGGGTAAAACATTCGTGCTAATTTTCAGAGTTAGAAAACTCCGAGTTCGGGGGTTTGAAATTTTAGGCTAGGCTAGCCTCGATAGAGTTTGGAGTGAGGTATAGTCTAGGGAAATACAAGTGAGTATTGGTTTAGATGTATTGATTTGAGCTAGTTTTCCACGTAGCCAATACATAAAGGAGTCAAAGGAACTTTTTGGAATCGAATTCTGGTAAGTAGAACTCCCGAAATCGAGGTTGACGTGAATAGGTTATTTCGAAACGTCAGAAAAATAAGTATGTTGTAAAATGCACTAGTTTAGGAGATTTTACAACTTTCTGTCCCGTGTCAACCACTATATATCGGTTAACACTCCGCCATAGTAACCTCCGCTGTAGCGGAGAAATTACCACTACAACAGAATTCAACGTCGGTCAGCCTCCGCCATAGCGGATGACTCTGCCACGGCGGTACCGCTATAATAGAGCAGACCGCTATAGCGGAGCGTGATGGGATTTAATGCAGAAACTTCCCCAAAAACATTCAATTTTCACAAGTTCATTTGGGAGAAGGGCTAGGGCGATTTCAGGCCTTTTTCCTCCATTCTTCATCGTTTTTCTTCCCTAAGGTAAGGTTTCTACTCTCCGAACTCTATAATACTTTTCTTATGCGGTAGAATTGCTAGGAGTGGACTTGGGAAAAGGTTTAAAATGACTTAGGGAGGGTAGAATCCGGGGAAAAAGGGGATTCTAGGGTGCTAGAGTTCTTGGGTCTTGATTCTTGATAATGAGTAATGATATTTTAGCCATAATTCTCTAAGAAAACCCGTAAAAATGATTAATTTAGGTGAATTAATGGCGGGGAAGCTCGAAAATGGGTGGAATGATCATGGTTGGCCCATGATTTTGGGATTTTTCATAATTCGGGTAATTTGTAGGCCATAAGTATTGATTATTGATTATTGTGTGTTTGTTTAAACCAAAAACTGGCAAGAATTTTGGAAAATGGGAAAGCTTTGATTGAGTAGATCTTTGGATCATTTTGAGAAAGGTAATGGTTTGCTTCATGTATGCTGTGTGTGATTAAGTACTCTTATCTAAGTATTTGTATGAAATGAATTTCTTAGGGAATGATTAGAAGTGTCTAATAGTCCTGTTAACAGTCTGGTAAATTGAACGTTGTATTGTGCTTGTTGGTTTTACAAGTTGATTGTTCATTTTTGTGATTATGGATTATTTGACTTTGGTTGGCTCGGGTACCATGACTGGTACGGGATAATACTAATGGTTGGCTCGGGTACCACCCCTATTATGAAATATACTAACGATTGGCTCGGGTACCACGTCTGGTACGGGTTAATACTAATGGTTGGCTCGGGTACCACGCCTACTATGGGTTTACTTTATTGTGTTGTTGCATCTTTATTTAATGGTTCCTTGAGTGGACCGGGTTGTGAACTTGAATTGTGGTTGCGTATTTTGGTCCTTGAGAGGCCGGGTTGTCACAATGCTTTACGAGTTGGTCTTGGTGTAGACTGGGTTTTTTGTCTGACACTTAGGTGTTTTCTAGAGGGGATCCAGGGTGGGTACGGGATATGTAGCATAATATGACTGTTTGTGTTGTGGATTATTAATCATAACTGTGAAGTGATTTACATGTGGGATAACTTAGGTAGAGACTTGTAGTCTAGAAATACCTGTTGACTTGCCTATGTGTTTTCGTTATTCTTACTTGATTTCTGTATTTTTTCATACACTATTTTTATTTGGAACTGGCTGCTGATCCTACCAGTACACGGTGGTTATGTACTGATACTGCACTTGCTTGTCTTTTTGTGAGTATAAGAAATATTCCAGCGATTGATGCATGACCTCACTTATTGGCTAAACTTTTGAGATATCAAGGGTGAGCTACTCGACCGAGCTGCCTTGGTGTCCATCTAGTTTGAATTATGACCCATTTATTCGAGCTTAGACTGTTTTTGTTGTTTTGGGGTTGCATCCCCGTACTCTAGTTTGATAGATATTTTTGGTACAATGACTTTCAGATTCTATGGTGGGATTTGCGCAGTTTATTTTATTTATTTATAGAGTTGGTTTTATTCAAGATTGAATGCTAGTTTACTTTCTGCACTGGTTTTAAGCGTTAGGATAGGCTAAGAGTTGGACTCTAATGGTTTGCTCATCCGAGGGTTGGGTGGGTGCTACTCACGATGGTTGGGGTCGTGACAAGAGTGAACTCCATGATTGTAGCAAAGGCAACAAGTAGCCTGATTGCTTCAAGTCTGGAAACTGGTGCAAATGTCTCATCAAAGTCAATTCCTTCCTCTTGGTTGTATCCTTGGACCACTAGCCTTGCCTTGTTTCTTGTAAATGTTCCATCTTTATCAAGTTTGTTCTTGTACACCCATTTAGCGCCAATCATAGTTCTATCATCAGGTGGAGGAACCAGGTGTCATACCTTGCTTCTTTCAAATTGATTGAGTTCCTCTTGCATAGACATTATCCAGTCTTCATCAAAGAGTGCTTCCTTTACCCTTTTAGGCTCAATCATTGACATGAATGCTTCAAAAGCACACAAGTTCTTAAGACCTGCTCTGGTGGTGATTCCAGATGTCAGATCTGTGAGAACATTGTCAATGGGATGAGAATCTTGGTACTTATAATTTTTCAGTACTATCCCTTTTGAAGTTCCAACAGATGATTCATGGTTTGGTGTTCCCCTTGTTATTAGGCCATCAGTTGTTCCCCCTGTCAGTGTGTTAGCAGTTGTTCTCCCTGTCAGTGTGCCAGTAGTTTGTCTATCAGATGGACCGGGTAGTACAACCTGTTTCTCCGGCATGTCATCAACATCACTTTCAACCTGCATGTTAGCATTAGTAGTAACAAAAGATTCATCAAAGACCACATGCACACTTTCTTCAACACATCATGTTCTATTATTCAGAACCCTATATGCTTTGCTATGTTGAGAGTATCCTAAGAATATTCCCTCATCACTTCTAGCATCAAACTTACCAAGATTATCTTTTCCATTATTATGCACATAACATTTGCAACCAAAGAATCTAAGATGGGAGATATTTGGTTTCTTTCCCTTAAGAAGTTCATAGGGAGTCTTATCTATCAAGGGTCTAGTCATGCACCTATTTATGATGTAGCAAGCAGTACTCATAGCTTCACCCCAGAGATGTTTTGCAAGATTGCCTGCTATCATCATTGTCTTAGTCATATCTTCTAGAGTCCTATTTTTTCTTTCAACTACTCTATTTTGTTGAGGGGTTCTAGGAGCAGAGAAGTTGTGATCAATTACCTTAGAAGAATAGTATTCTAGGAAATTTGTATTTTCAAATTCTGTTGAGAAAATGTCCAAATGCCTCCCCAACCTATTACTCGATTACCAACTACACACCTATACTTCACGGGGGTCCTATTACCTCCCTGAATATTTTAAAAGTTGAATTATTACCTCCCTAGATGCTGATGTGACAAAGTGAGTGTATTTCACTCTCTCAAAGAGAGTGAAGACCAAAAACAAATATTTAAATTTTATGTTTAATTTCGTTTTCATAAATATATATTTTTTCTTTTTTATTTTCTATCTCATTTCTAATTTCTCCTTCACTTCTTCTTCTTTATAGCAACTTAGTAGAGCATTCATGGAAGCCACCAGATTTCACCATTACTCACCACGAAACCATCTCAATCACTACGTCGATCGACACATCACGAATTGTAAAGAGAAATTTCACTCGTATTTTTCACAACGTGAATTTATGGACCCAAAATTTTCCAGACCAAAGCAAATTTAAGCTTGAATAAGCTTAATACAGTGATACCTAAGTGATTTTCTTCAATAAACATTCAATATTAGAAAGATTATGGTCCTATATTCAATACCCAAAAGACCCACGAGAATTCTCATTATCACTTGCAAATATTGTGATTTGATTTCTCTCAGGTTTGAAGCTCAAGCTTTGTCAATGGCATTTTGCAGATCTTTCTTCAAGTTTCAGGCAGTCAATTTAGTAGATAAACTTAATTTTAACTCTAAATATTTCTCAACTGATTTTAGCAACTAGTCATATCCCTATAAATCTAAAAAATGCAGTCCCTGTTCTTCATCTCCTTCGTACAATTGCTTTTAAATTTGATGCAAAACCACCTTAAATCTTCTCCAAATCACCCCAAATTTTGGATATGAGCTGCTCTCAATGTTTTGGTTCTTTTGATATATTACCCATTCAAAATGGAGCTCATTTGTAGCAAGTTAAAATTTGAACTCAAGCTTTTGACTTTAATGGTGGGTTTCAGCTGGTGCTTCACGTTTTCAACCTTGAGCATCAATTTTCAGTGCACAAACACCTCAAAAAATTAATACAAAACTCTTCAAACCATCAATCAACGTAACTGCTCCAAATTCAAGAATATAAATCAGAAATTTTCATATGAAAGCTTGTCAATTTCCATGGAGTTTTGCGTTCTTAGGACCCAGAATTTGCAGTTATAAACTCAGTCAACCCATTTTTTGTAAGCTTCAATCAGTTAACAACCAACAATGTAATCAACAGGTTTTAAATTTGAAGATCCAAGGGATGCAGACAATTTCAACGATTTTGACCTTCAATGATGTTTTTAAAATAATAAATCAAAAAGGGGAAAGAAAAAAAAAGTTTTTAATAAAATTTACACGTGTCAAACGCTTGGATTTCACCCATCAACACAAATGTGGTTGTGATCTTTTAAGGAGGCATATATTTCACTTTTAAAATGTTCAGGGGGGTAATAGGACCTCCGTAAAGTATAAGTATGTAGTTGGTAATCGGGTAATAGGTTGGAAGGGCATTTGACCATTTTTTAAATTTTGTTCCATGATCAAACCTTATGGAGATCAAGGAAGAGCCTAGCTTCTTTTCCATTTTCTTAACAAAGATGGTGAAGACATGAAAGGCATCCTCTTTGGAGGCTAAGAACAGTGTCCAAGTGTACCTAGAGTAGTCATCAACAAGAACATATAAATAACTTTTACCACCTCTGCTTCTTACTCTCATGGGTCCACAAAGATTCATGTGTATTAGATCAAGACACTTGGTGTTACGTACCATATTTTTTGTTTTGAAAGAAGATCTTACTTGCTTCCCCCTTACACAGGCACTGCAGACTTGTTCATCTTTGAACTTGATTTTAGGCAAACCTATAACTATGTCCTTTGAAGCAAGTTTGTTCAACTGTTTCAAACTAGCATGCCCAAGTCTTTTGTGCCATAGTAGGGGGTCACAGTCAATTTCACTAAGACAGGTTAGGTTAGTGCCAAGAATTCCCAAGATGTCATCTTTATATACATTCTTATAACTTTTTGTTGTCAGAACAACCTCCTTGGTATCCATCTTCTTGACCTTGCAACCTATAGAGGTGAAAGTTACCTTATTACCTTTGCCACATAGCTAAGAGATGCTGAGTAGATTATGCATCAGCCCATCCATATGGTACACTTTCTACTGCCTTTGCTGTAGATTTTCCAATCTTTCCAACTACAGTAACTCTACCCTTTTTGCCTCCTCCAAAAGAAACATTCTCCCCTTTGATTGAGGTGAGTGAAAGAAACTTTTCTTTATCTCCTGTCATATATCTTGAGCAAGCACTATCCATGTACCAATGTTTCTTGCTCTCTTTCACTTTTACCTGCAAAACAGTTTAGGGGTTAAATTTAAGAACCCAGACTATCTTGGGTCCTTTTTTGTGAGCAAAAGGGTGTATTAAATTTTTTCTAGCCCATTTAGGCAACATGTTAGTGGACATGTACCTTTGCGCAGATTCAAAACTGTTTCTCTTTGCCAGTCTAATGTTTTTATTTGTGAACCATGCTGCAGTTGGGCGCTCAGTAGTGGGATGCCCCATATGTCCACAGATAAAGCACAGATCTTTAGTAGAAGCAGCTTTTTTGTGAAATCCTAGACCTGCCTTTTCACTATGAGTCATTTCTCCTAACTTATTCACTATTTTAGATGAGTTGGTCCACCTATTAGCCTTTTCAAGATCAAATTTTATTTTGGAGTTTTCTAGACTCAATTTTCTCACCCTTTCCTTTTCATAGAGAAGATTATCTTTACATTTTTCCAGTTCTAACTCAACAATCTCTTGACTGTCACTCATTTTATCTTAGCAATTTTTAGAGATTGCTTGTTTTAGGATTTCTGATTTTAGACTTAAGATTCTTGAATCAAGTTAAATGACCTGTTCCTTTAGGATACCATTTTCTTTGTCAGTTGCAATCTTATAAGTCTCAAGATCAATGGATTCAAACTTCAGACTTGCAAAAGCACTGAATAATTGGTTCCTACCAAAAGTTTGTTCAACAAAGTCTTCAATCAGAGCATTCATCAGAGCAACAAGTTTTCTTTTAGAAAAAAGATGCAACTTATCTTTAAGTTCAAGAATGCTTATCTCAGAGTCAGCCTTTTTTTCTTCCAGGTCTGAGTCTCTAATTTCCATGAGTGCAGTTTCATCTATTTCTTCATCATCAAACTTCTCAGTTCCTGATCCCCAGGTAGCTACCATGACATAGTCTTCTTTTTCCTTCTTCTTAGAGTTTATCTTTTGATTTATATTTGCTTCCTTCTCAGCCCTTTCCTTTTCCCATTCAATTTTCTATTATGGACATTCTTTAACCATATGATTAGTCTTTCCACACTTGTAACATCCTCCTTGATTTTTGTCGTTGGACCGCTACTTACTACCTGTTCCTTTCTTGTCAAATCCACTTCCTCTTTTGAAGATTTTTTTGAAGTTCTTTGCCAAGAATGTGACTTGATCTTCATCAAGGTCAGAGTCATTACTGTCAGATGCTTTCAGTGCTAACGACCTTTCCTTAGATCTTTCCCCCTTCTTGGAGTTTTCCATGTTCATTTCATATGTTTTCAAGTTACCAACTAATTCATCAAGAGACATGACAATGATGTCTTTTGCTTCTCTGATGGCTGTGAATTTCACATTCCATTTTGACTTTGGTAGGATCCTTAGAACCTTGTCAACTTTTTCCTCATTGGTCAAGACTTTTCCCAAAGATGATAGTTCATTGACAAGGGTGGTGAGTCGAGTGATCTTGTCTTTCAGAGACTCACTTTCCTTCATCTTGAAGGTTTCATACTCAGTGAATAAATAGCTACTTTGAATTTCCTCACTTGACTTATTCCTTCATGCGCATTCACCAAGGCATCCCCCAGATCTGTTTGGCAGTAGTAAAACTAGACACTCGATTGTACTCATTAGGACCTAGTCCACAGACTAGGATATTTTTTGCCTTAATATTTTTCTTGAGAGCAATGAGGTCATCAGGAGTGAATTCACTTCTTACTTTCTTCACAGAGACTCCTTCAACAGTTTTCACAGGAATAGTTAGACCCTCAGTGATCCTGTCCCATAATCCATAGTCTTCATCTTGAACGAAATCCTCCATTATAGCTTTCCACCAAATGAAATGAGATCCATTGAAGAGGGGAGGCCTGGTGGTGGATTGTCCTTCACAGTGTCCAATTGGTGGTGCAAAATTCATTTTCTAGATCTAATATTAAGGTGTTAGCCTTTAAATAAGATACCCTCTCTGATACCAATTTATAGTCTGCACGGCCTACTAATTTAGTTAGTTAACCTTACTAGTTGCCTGTTACTGAAATAGGTTGCCTAACGCATTTCAATAGTGTGAAAGTAGTAACTGAATAAGACAGTGATTTTTACGTGGAAAACCACCCGGCTCACAAAGGTGTAAAACTATGACCTGTACCTCTACAGGATTTAAACCCAACTTCACTAACACAATGAGCCTCAATGAAATGATTACAACTTGATGTAACCTAGGAATTTTAAACTCTAACTCCTAGAAACACCAAACACCCAAGGTTTGTGTTTCCCAAATCTTCGAGTTAACCCAACTTGAAGACAACAATCCTACTTCAGTTTATAATACACTGAACTATGATTATGTCACGACCCAATTTCTCAGGTCATGATGGCACCTACAACCCCCAGTAGGCAAACCAATCCCCATAGCCTAGAACGGTTAGTAATGGGCTACCACCTAACCAATTACGCACAACAAGCAAAAATAAATGGAAGCTAAATGTAAAGATAATACACGCGGAAGCAACAACCCAAAAAATATATACACAAATACTACACCAACCCAAGACTTGGTATCAATAGTACATAAGTTTCTAATGGAATATAAGTGCCAGAACTAACGAAATACAATATAAACCTGTCTCCGAAAATACAAGGAGTAACAGTGCAAAAGATTGAGATGTAGACAAGACCTGGTCGGTAGGTGCTCACCCTAGTCTTGATGTCCAAAAGCTGCACGAGTCTTCAATGCGATCAACGATAAAAGCTCAACTAATATCTGTACCAAAAAGTGCAAAAGTGTAGTATGAGCACTAAAACAATGGGTACTCAGTAGGTATCATCGGCCGACTGAGCGCATATAAGATATAAAAGCAGTAAGTAACATATAGCAAGAAAGCAGTCACTGAAGCAATAAGGAAAGCACAAGGAGCTAGCACAAAGAATAGACAAGCAAAAGTTACAAGTAAAACATGCTAGCACAGAGGATATAACTACACAGAATCGCAGGTGAAGGGAAGGAGAACACACCTGGAGTCCTTGCACAATAATATAAGTAAGCAAAGAGAGAGAGTTGAGAAAATAGCGGTATACCGGTAACCTCAAGTAAAGGAAAAGAAGGAAAGCAATCTAAGATACTCAAGATGGAATCAACAAGTATAAGGAAATCATAACACCAATCCAATTACATGATAGAATAAACAAGAATTCACCTCACAAGTACAACCATATGATGGAATAACTAACCCACAATAACTGAGTGCCAAGATAAGATCTAAATAAATACATGAGTAAATATAATCTACCTACAGTCCCAATGGACCCCCATACAACCGAGGAATGCAATCAAGCAAAAACAAACCCTCAGGCATCCCATACTACCGGAGCGTACAATCACCAACAGCAAACAAGGGTGGTATCTCAAATAATGAATGATATGATGCATGATAACCTCAGGGTGGGACGGAAAACTCTATTGTACCTCTTACAAAATCGAGTTTTGGTTCAAGCCAGTGGCTAAGTCTCAAATAAAATATGTCCTCCGGAATCGAGTTCGGGTTCAAGCCAGTGGCTAAGTCTCAAATAAAATGTGTCCTCCAGAATTGAGTCCGGGTTCAAGCCAGTGGCTAAGTCTCAAATAAAATGTGTCCTCCGGAATCGAGTCTTGGTTCAAGCCAGTGGCTAAATCTCAAATATGCATGCCCGGGATTGAACTGGGTCTAAAATAGTAGTAGTAATATCGAAAGACACTCTCAAAGGGTGCTCGAAGTACACTCGGGTCTAAATCAGTGATAAAAGTCTCAATAACCCTCTCGAAGGGTGCCCAGAGCATATCCGAGTCTAAATCCGTAAGAAAACCAAAAAGATTTATGCCAAAATAATCAATGGCAAGAAGCTTAGAAGCAGCCATCCTTTGAAAAAAGCGTAATAGCTCACTGGTCTAGCTCCATGGCACCAAAAATGTATCAGGGCTCAAGTGATTCACCAAAGCGACGAGACCTTGAAAGCTGCTTTTTCAAGTGTCAGTAGCGGAACATTCTGTCAATCGGGGAAGGTGTTTGGTGACAAGACCTGGAGATATCAGTTGCTGGAATTAAGATCTTATTCAAAGAGAAAGATCTCAAATATCTAGATCCATTTGAGAAAATAGATGAATAGATAGGGTGAAGCCAGCTGAAGGAAGGTCGCGTTAGCGCCTCCTATTTCACTAAAGCAGGAAGGGAGAAAGTTGACTTTGAGAAAAAAAGGATTCTATTTAGATTAGTTTCTTAGTAAAAGATAAGGCAAGAAGCAAGGGCGTAGCAGCTGTGCAAAGTTGTGCCTTAGCGCACCCCTTTTCTTGCTTGTTAGCGCCCCCAGTGGCGTCAAATTCACTTAGATCTAGAAAGTGCCTCTTTCCAGATGTAGTACTCCACCCGGCAGAGCCTAGTATCAATAGAAAATCAAGTGTAGTACTCCGCCCGGCAGAGCCTAGTGTCAGTAGAAAATCAAGTGTGGTACTCTGCCCGAAAGAGACTAGTACCATTAATAAATTCAGTGTGAAATCATCCAAAATCCCATTTTCTATCATCAAATATATCAAAAACGGGCCCCCGGGGACATGCAAGTTTAGGAAAAACCTACTATGGTGGTTCGCAGCCGAAACCGAAGTAAAACATGCAGGGGAAAACCTTTTTCATGGATGATATGCTCGCACACAAACATAAACTAGCCCAATGGCTCACAAACATTTCCTATCAGCCCTGCACAGGCCCAACAGCTACTCAGCAGACATAACCAGCCTAAAAGGATATCTCTATGTCCGGAACATCATGGACATTCCTAAATAACCCACCATCTATATTCCAGAGTCAATACAAGGCCGCACAAGACCACAAGGTTAATATACAATACTACGCGAATACTACAAATAGCATTTGAAATAAACGGATGAGGAATGGACAAAAAGACCGAACAAATGGCCCGGGCATCGAACTATCGGTCCCATCAAGCCATAAATTACTTGGGGCCACTATAGGCAAGCTCTAATGGTACAAGAAAGGAAGAAACACGTGAATGACCGGAAGGATCATTACATCATCCACTACTAAAAAGACTTTCATCCCCGAAAGTCAGGAAATAAGGGAAGACTAGAGATTAAACTCACCCAAAATGCTACGAGTACAACCCAGCCACGAGGCTACAGTCAACATTTAGTCAAGATGCTGCATTGGAAATCAACCACCATCCCACAATCAAAAGCTCAACCAGAGAACTACGATTAGGATTCGTTCCAAGCGGAACTGGATAAACAACAAGACAACCCGATGAACAAGGAACTGGAGGAGACTATGGGAACAACCCACATACCTGCCAACCTCCTAAACTGATCAAAAAGGAAGGTCGACTCTAAACATTCGAGAGACTACACCAATCTATGCATGCTAGAATAACCAATATGTAATGACCCTTCCGGTCATTTACACGTTTTCGCTTTCTTGTACCATTAGAGCTTACTTGTAGCGGCCCAAGTCATTTATGGCTTGTCAGGACCGGTAGTTCGGTGCCCGGGCCATTTGTTTGGTCTTTATGGCTGTTCCTCATTTTAGAGCTTCAACTTTGAAAATCATTGACTTCCGACAATATTCTTGGTAATATCAAAGAATTAAACCAATGTTCTAGGTCAAAGGAATCCCTTACTCGGAAGTTCGAGTTAAAGAAATGCCTCGTGTAACACCTCGCCCATTTGGAAGGTTTAAAGTAACTCGTGCCTTTGGGGTAAGACTAATAGTTTCTAATATACTAAGAAGGATGTGTTATGAGGTATTGTAATGGCAAAATGGTCGTATGATAAGTTTTGAAGTCAAGCAAATTGCGAAACAAAAGTCGGAAAAAGTTATTGTAAATTCCTTTAAGGAATTCTCTTCAACTTTGGGTTAAATGTCTTGGGGTGTTTCTCCCTATCTATAAAGAGTTATTGGGCCCCCAATATACCAAATCTAAGGTTTACGAGTCTAGTTTCTAACCCACTATACCGTTTGTCCATACAACTTCAGAATAGAGAGATATATGTATTTTTGTAAAACCGCGCAAGCAGACATGTCAAGGTGAGGCCCACATCCTAAGTCGGTTTTGCTTTATAAAAGGTGTTTCAGCTTCGTTTTAATTCATAAAAACCAACAAAAAACTTCATAAAATCAGAGGTAAATCCCCTAGATACTCCATGGACTTTTTATGCTTTCAATTAGGAAGTTTAACGGAAGTTGCTCTACGTCGCGATCTCGTCATTTTGGTGTAGTTTGTCCCGTCGATTTCATGGTGTATCTTCGTGGGTGTTGATGTAGTGAGATAGCAGGTGTTTTCTGAGTATTTGGCAGTAGCTATGGAGGTATTTTGGTGAGGTCTGGATCCCGTACACTTATCTATTTGTTGGATCAAGATTTTAAGCTTCTAGTTATGAAAAGTTATTGTTGCCGATATCTTGTAGTAGTTTCTTGTTGATTTTGGATCTGTTTGTTGTTTCTGCAAGGAGGAAGGTTGTTAATCTTGGGATATTGATTATTTTTATCAAGGAAATCTCTCCCCTATGACCCTCCTTCGTTATTATATGTTCTAGTATTATTTTATGGATTTCTGAGCCACGAAGTGGTATTTTAGATCTGTGGCTCTGGACAGCCCCTTTGTCATATTAAATTGGGTTGTTATTGTTGTATGTTGATGGTATTAAGGTGTTGGAGGTACTAGGGTTTGGTGTGATTCTTATTGAAGTCACGTGCGATAGTTATTGGATTGAATGACATAAACTACGCCTTTAAATAGTACCTCGGGAGCTCGTCGCTCCTTTGAGATGTGGGTTGCATATTATTGTTGGATTTAGCTGCCATTTCTTATTATTACTGGCCTCATTTTATGCTTTGGAGTTGGCTGGTCGCGAGTGTGACATTAACACCTTATCAATTGGCTACGGCTCACTCTTGCAGCCTTGTCGATTCTAGCAATTGTTCCATTACCTTGGTTGGTCAAGCTTCATAGAGACGCCTTTGGGGCATCATTTAAAAGTATTCTTTTGTTATTTGGAGCTTCCCGGAGCAGTTCAAGTCTGGACTACGCCGTTCCCGCAGCTAGTCATCGGATGACAGGTAGGTTATGGCTTTCCCTACCTAGAGTCTGCATATATAGGCTATAACTGCATTAATTAACATCCTTAGGTGGGTTGTTATAGGTTGGTACCCCAGACCTTGTCTGCCTTTCGTCCGTCTATTTCATACATTGTTTGTAGTATTTGTGTAGTATTGTATATTACCTTTGTGGTCCTGTGTGGCATTGTATTGACTCTGTAACATAGATGGTGGGTTATTTGGGGAATGTCCGCGAGACCCGTACATAGAGATGATCCTTTTAGGCTGGTTATGTCTGCTGAGTAGCTGTTGGGCCTATGCAGGGCTGATAGGAGTTGTTATGAGCCGTTGGGATACTTTTATATTTGTGTGCGAGCATATCATCCATGAAAAAGGTTTTCCCCTGCATGTTTTACTACAGTTTTGGCTGCGAACCACTACTGACAGTTTTCCTAAATCTGCATAGCCCTGGGGGCTCTTTTTTTGTACTGTTGATGATAATAAAAGGGATTTTTGGATGTTTTCGCACTAATTTTATTACTGGTATTAGTCTCTATGGGGCAAAGCACAAGACTTGATTTTATTACTAATACTAGTGTCTGTTGGGCAGAGCACCAGACTTGATTTTATTACTGATACTAGTCCCTGCGAGGCGGAGTACTAGACTTGATTTACTACAGTTTTAGATCTGGTTATGCCCGGGCACCCTTGGAGGGGGTTTTGAGGCATTTTCTACTACTTTAGTCTTGGACAGGGTCTGGGCATGCATATTCGAGACTGGGTCTCTATCTTGATCCCGGACTTGCTTTCGGATGATATGTCTTGATATCGAGTTTTAGTATGGGGTCGGGGACCTCCATGGACCTTGCCTCTCCAGGCCTGAGGCTTCGGGCTGTGTGCGCCGGAGGGAAGGGTATACGATGGAGTAGAGGTATACGGGATGAGTCCTTCCATGGAACCTGCCTGCTGGGCCCGATCGGCACCGGAGGAGGTACATACAGAGGTTCTATTTCACACATCATATCATATCATACATTGGATTCCACCTTTGTTTGTTGTTTGTTGTTTGTACGCTCTGGTAGTATGGGATGCCGGAAGGTTTTCTTTCACTTGATTGTGTTCCTCGATTGTATGGGCGGCCGTTGGGACTGTAGGTAGACTATATTTACTCCTGTCTTTATTTAGAGCTTGTCTTGGCACTCGGTTAGTGAATGATTAGTGATGGTTAACCTGTTGAGGTTTTGGTTGTGGGATATATGATTATTGTGAGGGCTAGGGAGTCCTATCTTATAGAGGCACTTTTGTGTGGCCTTCTGAGAAGAGTGTGAGACTCTGGTTCTATTCTTGTGGGAAGCTGAGTGGTATCTCTCAGTTATTATGGTCTAGTTATTTCATCCTAGGGTGGTACTTGTGAGGTGATTCCCTGGTTATGCTATCATGTGATTGGATTGGTGTTATGATTTCCTTATACTGGTTGATTCCATTTTGAGTATGTTAGACTGCTCTCCGTCTTTTCTTTTTACTTGAGGTTACCGATATATCGCTATTTTCTCAACTCTCTCTCTACTTACTTATATTGTTGTACAAGGACTCCAGGTGCATTCTTATTTCCTTCACTTGTGATTCTGTGTAATTGTATCTCTGTGCTAGCATGTGTTACTTAAAGCTCTTGGTTATGGATGATCTGTGCTAGCTCCTTGTGCCTTGCTTATTGCTTCAGTGATTGATTTCTTACTATCTGTTACTTACTGCTTCTATATCTTATATGCGCTTAGTCGGCCGATGATACCTACTGAGTACCCATTGTTTTGGTGCTCATACTACACTTCTGCACTTTTTGGTGCAGATATTAGCTGATCTTTCACCGTTGATCACATTGGAGACTTGTACAACTTTTGGATCTTTGAGACTAGGGTGAGCGCCTGACGGTCGGGGCTTGTCTACATCTTATCTATTGTACTGTTGCTCCTTATACTTTCGAAGGCAAATTTGTATTGTATTTTGTTACTTCTAGCACTTGTATTCTATTAGAAGATTCTGTACTATTGATACCAAGTTTTTTGGTTGGTGTAGTTTCCTTTATGTATTTATATTCGAGTTTTGCTTCCATTTTGTCTACCTTTACATTTTGCTTCTGCTTATTTCAGCTTGTTGAGCGTATTGGTTAGGTAGTAGCCCATTACTAGCTATTTCGGGCTACAAGAATTGGTTCGCCTACTGGGGGGTTGTAGGTTCCATCATGACTTGAGAAATTGGGTCATGACAGCTTGGTATAAGAGCTCTAGGTTCACCGATGTCATAGTACAGAAGCAAGTGTCTAAGTAGAGTCTCGCAGATCGGTATGATGACGTCCGTATCCTATCTGCAAGAGGCTACAGGGCATTGTTAGGAAAAGTTTCATCTTCTTGGCTCCTCATCGTGTGTTCCTGGCTCTATTGACTTCTAAACTTCGGTTGTTCATTCATTCTGAGATGCCTCATACGAGTGCGATATCGGTTGGTGCTGAGGCTTCTGTGCCTGTTGCTTCAGTTCTTCCATCAGCGCCAGGATTCCAGATAGGGGGTGTGGGGTCAGCCCAACCTCCGATTGGATTTATAGCGACCTCAGCGCTTCAGGACACGTGGCTAGGACTCTGAGTCCTCTGGTGAGTGTTTCAGTACCTGGTTCTGTGAGTGGTGCTTCAGTTATAGTTGAGTTTCTAGTTCTTTAGTAGGATTTTTTGTCAGTATTGGAGTACGAGGCGAGATTTTCCCGTCGGACTTCATCTGGTATAGGCTGGTTTTGGTGTGGTGAGCATGGGCACTTTGCTAGGAATTGCCCCAGGATTGTGTATCCCAGACAGCCTGGTTGTTATCATTGTGGAGAGATTGGTCACCTTTATAGAGCTTGTCCCCGTTGAGGGCTGGTTGGGCATTCAATTTCGACTATAAAGTCCAGAGTTAGATCCCGTCAGCTTGATACTCCTCTTGGTAGGCCAGAGGTAGAGGTTCCTGATATTATTATTCCAGGTTAGGCTTTTACTACCTTCGACTTATGTTAGTCCCGCTCGTGTTGCGACTCTATCCCTTCTGTCGTGTAGTTACTTATATGCCTACCTGCTACTTGTTTAAGTTGTTTGGCTACCCGAATTGTAGTATCGATATGTTGTTTTTTTGGTAGTTTATTTTTTAGTAGTGGATGGGGGTAAGTTAGCCTTGAGAGGTGTTTTCTCGGAGTTGTAGCTCGTGGGTAGTTCTTGTTAGTCTGTTTCTAGTTGGTTTATCCCTATTTCATTGTGATTTTGGACTTGTAGTTGAGTTGCCCTTATTGAGCGGTCCTAGATGGTTGTTGCCTAGGCCGTTATCTAGCGTGGCTAGAGATCCGTGTGATGGTTCGGTGTATTACCGGTAGTTGGGCCGGAGTTGAGATTTTGCCTCAGTTGGGAGACATTGGTTATGCTAGTGTGCATAGATTGGTTTGGTCTCCCGAGTGTCTAGAGTCGACCCTCTTTGTTGATTAGTTTAGGAGGTTGGTAGGTATGTGGGTTGTTCCCATAGTCTCCTCCACTTCCTGGTCCGTTGGGTCTTTTGTTGTATCCCTATCTCTAGTTGGAATGAATCTTGATCGTAGTTCTTTCGATGATCTCTGGATGTTGGCATCATGATTGGGTCTTGACTTTAAGCACTTCCGACTAAGTGTTGATCGTAACCTCGTGGTTAGGTTGTATTTGTAAGCATTTCAGGTGAGTTGGGCATCCGACCCATTCTTCTCCTGCCTTATTGAATTTGACGTGTAGCTATGAGTAGTAAGGTAATGGATTCAGGTTCTTATTCGAGAAAGGATTTGTAAAGTTTAGTATGTGCTAAGAAAGGATTTTTGTTTAGTTGAAAAAAAAGGGAGATGACTCTTTGTTTGTGTTTATGTGTCCTCGTAGTTACCTGAGGTGGCGATGAAGGTTTGCTTTGGGATTGTGTGTCCGTGATTTGATTCAGCTATCTACATATTGTCGTGGGTTTTCCATCGATTGATTTTGTTTCAGTTGCAACCGCGGTGTTGGAAAATTGCATATTCAGGCCTAGTTGGCTTGGGTTTTTAAGGGTTCATTCGCAGCATACTGGTTCGACCAAGGCTTTAGTTGGTAGTTTTGAAAGTTGGGGTTCAGAATCATGGCTTGGCAGGTTACATCGGATGGTTCGTGGCAGTTTCTATTTGGTTGCAGCATCCTAGTACCGGGAGGCAGTGGGTGAGGGAAACTTAGCTTCTTTACTTCAGTTGTGGATGCGGCTATTGGCCTTGGACACCTAGTCCTTGGCAAACCTTTGTAAGAGGCGGGATATTCTAGATTTCAGCAGTGTTCTAGTTAGTACGAGGTCCTTCTACCATGGATGGACAGACTCAGCGGCGTAAGTTTGAGCTTCAGTAGTGGTGTATGCTTTATATGGTCAGCTTGTGCGGGTTGAGACTAGCGACGCTATTTTGAGTTCTGATGATACGTATAGACTAGTAATCGCCATTCGTTTGCTAAGGATTTGAAAGCTTGTTTAATTGATTCCTCCAGAGTTGTTGTTTATGTGGGGTTCCAGTGTTGGTTAGACTCGTCCAGTATAGACTAGAAGTTCATTAGGATATATGCTTCGAAGTGGTTGGTTGTTTGCAGAACCAGTAGAGCGGTTGATTCGAGCCAAAGGAATGAGTTGAAAGTATATGCAAAAATTTCTATGGCTAGATGGTAACTTTGAACCCCAGGCACCTTTTTCCTTTGCCTTCGGGGTGTTTGGACTTGATATTCGTGGCACGGTGGACTTCTTCCTGAGGTGAGATTCGTAAGGCGATTTCACATTCAAATGGTGTTCGAGTGTTCGGAGTAGCAGCAGTGTTTTCTAGAGTTGGGAGCTTGGCTCATGGTTACAGACTTCGTGGTAGGCTTACTACACTTCTTGCAGGATCGTGGTTTTGGTTTGGGCCTTTTGGGCAGGTTGCCCTGGTTCATTCACTTTTAGCTGATTCAGACCTGGCACAGTTCAGTTAGCGAATTTGATGTTAGAAAAAAATATTCGTTCGTTGGTTGGTGGTCAGTCAAGGCAGATAACTTCATTTTCAATGATATGCTATGGGTTTTTATCTTAGATGGCAAAGGCTAGTAGCCTATATCTTGGCTTAAAACGAGTTTGAATAAAGTGGGTGACTTCGTTTGTGGTAAAGTATAAGCAGGAACTATGGATCTCCGGTGTGTCAGTTGATGCTTCGAGGGTGGTTTGAATGTTCAGCTTGTATGCAGCTTCCTGTTTGTGGTGCTAAAGGATTCAGTTCAGAATAGAAAAAAGGGGTTTTGTGGAACAGCGGGCTCATGAGTTGGAGTTTTGGGTTGATGGATTTACTAGTAAACTTGGTATGGTTTTGAGGATTCGAGTTCTGTGTGTTGATCGCCTTGGTGCTCTGGTTTCGGTGATTTTCGGTTAAGATTCTCGAGGTTCAGTTTGGGCTGAAAGATCTTTGGAGATTTAAATCTAGCTTGGCTAGTAAGAAATTAAGGCTTGGTTACTTTCTTTAGTTCTGTTTTATTGGGTTCCATCTGGTCGCGGAGGTTACCCGGGTTGTCTGAGAGAGTAGTGCAGACGTTGTATCCGCTATTCTTAAATCTCTGGTATTTTCTTCCTTCCTGACTTTCGAGGACAAAAGTCTTTTTAATAGTGGATGATGTAATGACCCTTCCAATCATTTACACGTTTTCGCTTTCTTGTACCATTAGAGCTTACTTGTAGCGGCCCAAGTCATTTATGGCTTGTCGGGACCGGTAGTTCGGTGCCCGGGTCATTTGTTTGGTCTTTATGGCCGTTCCTCATTTTAGAGCTTCAACTTTGGAAATCCTTGACTTCCGACAACATTCTTGGTAATATCAAAGAATTAAACCAAGGTTCTAGGTCAAAGGAATCCGTTACTCGGAAGTTCGAGTTAAAGAAATGCCTCGTGTAACACCTCGCCCGTTTGGAAGGTTTAAAGTAACCCGTGCCTTTGGGGTAAGACTAATAGTGTCTAATATACTAAGAAGGATGTGTTATGAGGTATTGTAATGGAAAAATGGTCGTATGATAAGTTTTAAAGTCAAGCAAGTTGCGAAACAAAAGTCAGAAAAAGTTATTGTAAATTCCTTTAAGGAATTCTCTTCAAATTTGGGTTAAATATCTTGGGGTATTTCTCCCTATATATAAAGAGTTAGTGGGCCCCCAATATACCAAATCAAAGGTCTACGAGTCTAGTTTCCAACGCACTAAACTGTTTGTCCATAAAACTTCAGAATAGAGAGATATCTGTATTTTTGTAAGATCGCGCAAGCAGACACGTCAAGGTGGGGCCCACATCCTAAGTCGGTTTTGCTTTATAAAAGGTGTTCGAGCTTCGTTTTAATTCATAAAAACCAACAAAAATCTTCAGAAAATTAGAGGTAAATCCCCTAGATACTCCATGGACTTTGATGCTTTCAATTCGGAAGTTTAACGGAAGTTGCTCTACATCGCGAGCTCGTCATTTTGGTATAGTTTGTCCCGTCGATTTAATGACGTATCTTCGTGGGTGTTGATGTAGCGAGCTAGCAGGTATTTTATGAGTATTTGGCAGTATCTATGGAGTTATTTTGGTGAGGTATGGATCCCGTACACTTATCTCTTTGTTGGATCAAGATTTTAAGCTTCTAGTTATGAAAAGTTATTGTTGCCGATATCTTGTAGTAGTTTCTTGTTGATTTTGGGTCTGTTTGTTGTTCCTGCAAGGAAGCAGGTTGTTAATCTTGGGATATTGAATATTTTTGTTAAGGAAATCTCTCCCCTACGACCCTCCTTCGTTATTATATGTTCTAGTATTGTTTTATGGATTTCTGAGCCACGAAGTGGTATTTTGGATCTGTGGCTCTGGGCAGCCCCTTTGTCATACTAAATTGGGTTTTTATTGTTTTATGTTGACGGTGTTAAGGTGTTGGAGGTACTAGGGATTGGTGTGATTCTTATTGGAGTCACGTGCGATAGTTATTGGATTGAATGACATAAAGTACGCCTTTAAATAGTGCCTCGGGAGCTCGTCGCTCCTTTGAGATGTGGGTTGCATATTATTGTTGGATTTAGCTGTCATTTCTTATTGTTACTGGCCTTATTTTATGCTTTGGAGTTGTCTGGTCGCGAGTGTGACATTAACACCTTATCAATTGGCTACGGCTCATTCTTGCAACCTTGTCGATTCCAGCAATTGTTCCATTACCTTGGTTGGTCAGGCTTCATAGAGACGCCTTTGGGGATTCAGTTAAAAGTATTCTTTTGTGATTTGGAGCTTCCCGGAGCAGTTCGAGTCTGGACGACGTCGTTCCCGCAGCTACTCATTGGATGACATGTAGGTTATGGCTTTCCCTACCTAGACTCTGCGTATATAGGCTATAACTGCATTAATTAACATCCTTGGGTGGGTTGTTATAGGTCGGTACCCCAGACCTTGTCATCCTTTCGTCCGTCTATTTCATACGTTATTTGTAGTATTCGCGTAGTATTGTATATTACCTTTATGGTCTTGTGTGGCCTTGTATTGACTCTGGAACATAGATGGTGGGTTATTTGGGGAATGTCCGCGAGACCCGGACATAGAGATGATCATTTTAGGCTGAGTAGCTGTTGGGCCTGTGCAGGGATGATAGGAGTTTTTGTGAGCCGTTGGGCAACTTTTATATTTGTGTGCGAGCATATCATCCATGGAAAAGGTTTTCCCCTGCATGTTTTACTACAGTTTTCCTAAATCTGCATGGCCCTGGGGCCCTTTTTTGGTACTGTTGATGATAGAAAAGGGAATTTTTGGATGTTTTCGCACTGATTTTATTACTGGTATTAGTCTCTATGGGGCAGAGCACCAGACTTGATTTTATTATAGATACTAGTCTCTGCAGGGCAGAGCACCAGACTTGATTTTGTTACTGATACTAGTTTCTGCGGGCCGGAGCACTAGACTTGATTTACTATAGTTTTAGACCCGGTTATGCCCGGGCACCCTTGGAGGGGTTTTTGAGGAAGTTTATACTACTTTAGTCTTGGGCAGGGTCTGGGCATGCATATTCTAGACTGGGTCTCTATCTTGATCCCGGACTTCCTTCCGGATGACATGTCTTGATACTGAGTTTTAGTATGGGGTCGGGGACCTCCATGGACCTTGCCGCTCCGGGCCTGGGGCTTCGGGCTGTGTGCGCCGAAGGGAATGGTATACGATGGAGTAGAGGTATACGGGCTGAATCCTTTCATGGAACCTGCCTGCTGGGCTCGATCGGCACCGGAGAAGGTACATACAGAGGTTCTATTTCACATATCATATCATATCATGCATTGGGTTCCACTCTTATTTGCTTTTTGTTGATTGTACGCTCCGGTAGTATAGGATGCCGGAGGGTTTGCTTTCACTTGATTGTGTTCCTCGGTTGTATGGGCGGCCGTTAGGACTGTAGGTAGACTATATTTACTCTTGTCTTTATTTAGAGCTTGTCTTGGCACTCGGTTAGTGAAGGATTAGTGATGGTTAACCTGTTGAGGTTTCGGTTGTGGGATATCTGATTATTGTGAGGGCTAGGGAGTCCTATCTTATTGAGGCACTTTTGTGTGGCCTTCTGATCAGAGTGTGAGACTCTAGTTCTATTCTTGTGGGAAGCTGAGTGGTATCTCTCGGTTATTATGGTCTAGTTATTTCATCCTAGGGTGGTACTTGTGAGGTGATTCCCTGGTTATACTATCATGTGATTGGATTGGTGTTATGATTTACTTATACTGGTTGATTCCATTTTGAGTATGTTAGACTGCTCTCCGTCTTTTCCTTTTACTTGAGGTTACCGGTATACCGCCATTTTCTCAACTCTCTCTCTACTTACTTATATTGTCGTGCAAGGACTCCAGGTGCGTTCTACTTTCCTTCACCTATGATTCTGTGTAATTGTATTTCTGTGCTAGCATGTGTTACTTGAAGCTCTTGGTTATGGATGATCTCTGCTAGCTCCTTGTGCCTTTCTTATTGCTTCAGTGACTGCTTTCTTGCTATCTATTACATACTGCTTTTATATCTTATATGCGCTCAGTCGGCCGATGATACCTACTGAGTACCCATTGTTTTGGTGCTCATACTACACTTCTACACTTTTTAGTGCAGATATTAGCTGAGCTTTCGCCGTTGATCACGTTGGAGACTCGTGCAGCTTTTGGATCTTTGAGACTAGGGTGAGCGCCTGACGGTCGGGGCTTGTCTACATCTTATCTGTTGTACTGTTGCTCCTTGTACTTTCGGAGGCAAATTTGTATTGTATTTATTTACTTCTAGCACTTGTATTCTATTAGAAGCTTCTGTACTATTGATACCAAGTCTTGGGGTTGGTGTAGTTTCCTTTATGTATTTATATTTGAGTTTTGCTTTCGTTTTTCTACCTTTACATTCTGCTTCTACTTATCTCAGGTTGTTGAGCGTATTGGTTAGGTAGTAGCCTATTACTAGCTGTTCTAGGCTACGGGAATTGGTTCGCCTACTTGAGGGTTGTAGGTGCCATCATGACTTGAGAAATCGGGTCATGACACAATATCTCCCAACTAAGGCAAAATCTCAACTCCGGCACAACTACCGGTAACACCAAACCAAAACAAGAACCTCTAGCCACGCTAGATAACAGCCTAGGCAACCATCATCTAGGACCACTCAACAAGGAAAGCTCAATCACAGGTCTAGAGCCACAGTGAAACAGGGATAATCCCAACCAGAAACAGACCAACAAGAACTACCCACGAGCTATTACTCGGGGTAAACACCTCTCAAAGACATCTCACCCCATCTACTGCTAAAGAATAAACTACCAATAAAACACACATAGGTACAACAATTCAAAAATCAAACAACTAAATAAGTAGCAGGTAGGCATATAAGAAAATAAATGACAGAAGGGATAGGATCGCAATGCGAGCAGAACTATCACAAATCGAAGGTAGCAAAAGCCTAACCTGGAGAAATGATATCAGGAACCTCAACCTCGGGCCCACCAAGAGAAGCATCAAGCTGACGGGATGTAACTCTGGACTGAGTAGTCAAAGCTGAGGGCTCAACCATCCCTCACCGGGGACAGTCTCTAGCATAATGCCCCATCACCCCATAGCCATAGCAACCCAAAGAAGCTCTACTCTGACGCACAGTGCCTGTTGACTCTGGACAGATACCTGAACTACCTAGCTGAAAGTCACCTCTAACCATCCGGGGACCACCCCCACAACCGTGCACACTACCTCTCGCTACCTGGGGACCACCCCTACTACCTTGTACTCCACCTCTGGCGATTGGCACTGAAGCCCTGAGAGGTAACACCTGCTGACCCTGCTGGCTTGAAGGCAGAATAGCAGGACAATCCCTAATCAAGTGCCCATGCTCTCTACACCAATAACAAACCTTACCAAGTGGAGTCTGATGGGATGATCCTACTGGACCTGACCAGCCACCACGGCCTGCACACTCTGTAGGCAAATCCTGAGGAATATGATTTGTACCCTATCTACTCTACTCAACATGTCCTGTACCAACACCCTATGGAACCTGTGGAGAAACTAAAACCGGTCTGGTAGATAAGAAGCAATGGAACCTACCTTTGGTTGAGAATCCCTTACCTCGAGCCTGAGGACCTTGAGTACTGTCTTGGCGACGACACTTCTTAGAATTACCTCTCTAAGCCTCACAACACAAACCCTTAACTACCCAAGCATGGTAAACTACCTGAAGGAAAGTCATCCCAACTGTAACCAAGTGCTCAGTCGCCAAACGGAGCGGTGAAATCAAACCTTCAACAAAGCTTTGAACTCTATCAAACTCTGAAGGCATAGACCTAGAGGTACGCCTAACCATGTCATGAAATCTCGCCTCATACTCCAATACCGACAGATAACCCTGCTAAAGAACTGGTCGCTCAACCCTAGCTAAAGCACCACTTATAGAACCGAGTAATGAAACACCCACCAGAGGACTCAGAGTCCTAGCCACGATGTCCCGAAGAACTGATGTTGCTATAAATCCTATCGGAGGCTGGGCTGACCCCACACCCCCTATCTGAGGTGGTAAACTATCACTCTAAATTCCTGGCACTGACGGGAGCACTAAAGCAACAGGCAAAAAATCCTTGACACTAACCGTTGTCGAACCCGTCTTAGGCATCTGTGAAGAAATAAAACAACCGAAGTTCAAAAGTCAATAGAGCCAGGAATGCACGATAAGGATCTAAGAAGATGAAACCTTTCCTAAAATTTCCATGTAGCCTCCCGCAGATAGGATACAAACGTCATCATACAGATCCACGAGACTCTACGTAGACACTTGCTTCTGTACCATGACACCGGTGAACCTAGAGCTCTGATACCAAGCTGTTATGGACCAATTTCTCAGGTCATAATGACACCTACAACCCTCCAGTAGACGAACCAATCCCTATAGCCCAAAATGGTTAGTAATGGGCAACCACCTAATGAATTACGCACAACAAGCAGAAATAAGTGGAAGCTGATTGTAAAGATAAGACACGCGGAAGCAACAACCCAAAATATATATACAGAGATACTACACCAACCGTAAGACTTGGTATCGATAGTACAGGAGCTTCTAATAGAATACAAGTGCCAAAAGTAACAAAATACAATATAAACCTGTCTCTGAAAATACAAAAAGTAACAGTGCAAAAGATGAGATGTAGACAATCCCCGATCGGCAGGCGCTCACCCCAGTCTCGATGTCTAAAAGCTGCACGAGTCTCCAATGCGATCAACGGTGAAAGCTCAACTAATATCTGCACCAAAAAGTGCAGAAGTGTAGTATAAGCACCAAAACAATAGGTACTTAGTAGGTATCATCGACCGACTGAGCGCATATAAGATATAAAAGCAGTAAGTAACAGATAGCAAGAAAGCACTCACTGAAGTAATAAGGAAAGCACAAGGAGCTAGCACAGAGAATAGACAACCAAAAGCTACAAGTAAAACATGCTAGCACAGAGGATATAACTACACAGAATCACAGGTGAAGGGAAGGAGAACGCACCTGGAGTCCTTGCACAACAATATAAGTAAGCAAAGAGAGAGAGTTGAGAAAATGGTGGTATACCGGTAACCTCAAGTAAAGGAAAAGAATGAAATCAGTCTAACATACTCAAGATGGAAGCAACAAGTATAAGGAAATCATAACACCAATCCAATAACATGATAGCATAAACAGGAATTCACCTTACAAGTACAACCCTATGATGGAATAACTAACCCATAATAACCGAGTTCCAAGATAAGCTCTAAATAAAGACAGAAGTAAATATAGTCTACCTACAGTCCCAACAGCCGCCCATACAACCGAGGAATGCAATCAAGTGAAAACAAACCCTCCGGCATCCCATACTACCGGAGTGTACAATCACCAACAGCAAACAAGGGTGGTATCTCAAACAATGAATGATATAATGTATGATAACCTCAGGGTGGGACAGAAACTCTGTATGTACCTCCTCCGAAATCGATTTCGAGTTCAAGCCAGTGGCTAAGTCTCAAATAAAACGTGTCCTCTGGAATCGAGTCCAGGTTCAAGCCAGTGGCTAAGTCTCAAATAAAATATGTCCTCCAAAATTGAGTCCGGGTTCAAGCTAGTGGCTAGATCTTGAATATGCATGCCCGGGATTGAACTGGGTCAAAAACAGTAGTAGTAATCTCGAAAGACCCTCTCAAAGGGTGCCTAAAGTATACTCGAATCTAAATCAGTGATAAAAGTCTCAATAACCCTCTCGAAGGGTGCCCAGAGCGTATCCAAGTCTAAATTCGTAAGAAAATCAGATGTAGTACTCCGCCGGGCAGAACCTAGTATCAATAGAAAATCAAGTGTAGTAATTCACCTGGCAGAGCCTAGTGTCAGTAGAAAATCAAGTGTGGTGCTCTGCCCTGTAGGGACTAGTACCAGTAATAAAGTTAGTGTGAAATCATCCAAAATCCCCTTTTCTATCAACAAATATACCAATAACGGGCCCCCGGTGCCATGCAAGTTTAGGAAAAATCAACTATAGTGGCTCGCAGCCAAAATCGAAGTAAAACATGCAGGGGAAAACCTTTTTCATGGATAATATGCTCGCACACAACCATAAACTAGCCCAATGGCCCACAAATATTTCCTATCAGCCCTGCACAAGCCCATCAGCTACTCAACAGACATAACCAGCCTAAAAGGATATCTCTATGTTCGGGACATCGCGAACATTCCCAAATGACCCACCATCTATGTTCCGGAGTCAATACAAGGCGTCACAGGACCACAAGGGTAATATAAAATACTACGCGAATACTACAAATAACGTATGAAATAAACTGATGAAAACAAGGTAGACAAGGTCTGGGGTACCAACCTATAACAACCCACCCAAGGATGCTAATTAATGCAGTTATAGTCTATATACGTAAAGTCTAGGTAGGGAAAGCCATAACCTACCTGTCGTCTGACGAATAGCTGCGAGGATGGCATCGTCCAGGCTCGAACTACTCTGGGAAGCTCCAATTCTTAAAACTAACATCAAAACAGTAATCTACACATCAAAACAAGACTAACGATACCCATAATGCCATAAACATAACCCGGTAAGAATCTGGGTCACAAAGGGGAACATGGGGACCGTAACCCAAAATCGAAAATGAAAAAACACTCATGTGTTCCTTACCATCCCGGGAGCACATGCTCAAAAAATTGAGCGAAAACAGGCAACGATTGGGGCTCAAAACAGCCCGCCCAAGCGAAGAAATAAAAGAGGAATTTTCAAGAAATAAATTTGGAAATTAGCCAAAAGATACTTACCACAACGAGAAGGCAAGCTAAGAAGGTGAAAAACTCTGAACCCACGATCATGCAAAGCTCAAGAGAGCAGTTTATTTAAGAAATTTCAAGCCTTTAGAAAACTCATCAATGGAGGTTTGAGAAAGATGAAAAAGACCAACTTGTGGAAGAAGAGGACTTACCAATTGCCAAAGAAGTAGCTAAAATCTCCAAGCTAAATGGATTCCCCAAGGCTATGAACTGATGGGAGCAATTTGGTGGAGAGACTATCAATTTGGAGTTGAGGAAATACAAAAGAATGCAAGAAAAATGAAGGATAAAGAAACTTATAGCTGCTGGCCGTAAGGCAGCGCCATTGGCTCTAAAATGGCGCCATCGTGCAGGAGGGAGGCCTGGCGATATCGCGCCAGAAGGGCGCTATCGCGCTGGCACGCAGGTGGGCGCTGGAGCGCAATTGCACTGGCACAACGCCATCGGTACTGATGGCACGCACAGGCTAGCAAGATCGCGCTGCCTGGGCGCCATTGGCGCTGAAGGCCCGGCCTGCAACAAAAACCAGCAAAACTCCAAACTCCCCCTGGGAATTCTGGGCACAATCAGAACTCTATACCCAAAAACCACTAGAGCTATTAGAGTGGAAACGACATTCCAGACTCAACGAAATTGATGAAACTTCCATACGAGGTCATTTTGGAAGAATATTGACCTAAGTCAACACTAGCTAATGCCAACCAAAAACCCAAAATGAGCTTGGCTCATTCGAAACCCGAACCAACCAACTTACTAACGTAAACTCGATATTCTGGAGCTAACGGCGCTGACAGAATTTCCATCCGAGGCCGTCTTCACCAAATGTTGACCAAAGTCAACCCAACAAGCCCAACTGGCTTGAAAACACAAAATGAGAGAGAATTCCAAGAAGAAAAGCTCCCGGATCCCGACCAAAGGTCCCTCTAGACCAAAGTCCACGCTCCGAAGCCAATGGAACTATCAGAATTTGATTCTGAGCATGTTCACCAAGAATGTTGACTGAAGTCAATGATTTTCAAAGTTAAAAGCTTTAAGACCAAGAATGGACAAAAAAACCAAACAAACGGCCCGGGCACCGAACTACCGGTCCCAGCAAGCCATAAATGACTTGGGGCCACTTCAAGCAAGCTCTAACGGTACAAGAAAGGCAGAAATGCATGAATGACCGGAAGGGTCATTACATCATCCACTATTAAAAAGACTTTCATCCCCGAAAGTCAGGAAAGAAAGGAAGACTAGAGATTAAAAAAACAGCGGGTACCAAGCCCGCACCACTCTCTCAGATAACCCGGGTAGCCTCCTCGGCTGGATAGCACCCAACAAAACCAAACTAACACAAGCAACCCAGCCTAAACTTCTTACTAGCCAAGCTAGAACCCAAACTTAGACTCCAAAACTCCAAGGGTCTGCCAACCCAAACTGAACCTCGAGGACCTCACCCAGAAAGCACCGACATAACACCAAAACCAGAGAAGCAAGGGGATTGACACACAGAACTCGAATCTTTGAAACCACAACCAAAACTCTAACTCATAAACCCGCTGATCCACAAAAGCTCTTTATTCTAACCCAAATCTTGTTGCACCATAATCATTGTAACACCTCGGAAATCAAACAAACTATCTAAGTTAAACTCTTAGAAAAATTTCATGTTTCAGGAATGACGGGTCCAAACCACAGACCGTGGTCTGAACCACGGGTTATGTAAAGGAATCGTGATTCCTGTCAGCTGGTTCAGCCTCTGGTCTGGAACCACAAGTGGGTTTTACGGACTGTGGTTCAAACCATGGGTCCATCCTATTGACTCGTGGAACCAGATCAGAGGGATGGTAAGTCCCCCAGGTTTCACGACTTGATTTGACAACTCATCGTCTGAACAACGACCAGTTATATTGAGTCGTGGTTTGACCAGGGGACAACTAAGACTCCCAAGAATGACGAGTCCAGATGATGACCCGTTATCCATTCTACGAGTCTGTCCTGTTGACCTGAAAAATGCCTTCTGCGACTAGATTTTTGGCTAAGAAATCACGAGTTGGAACCACAGGTCATGGTTCAAACGATGACCCATAGAACTGACCCGTGATCCCTGAAATTGACCATTTTCCAGCTTTTTCTTAATTATGTCCCCGGGGTATTTTAGTCTTTTCCCACCCTTTTAACTCCTAAATAATATCGTTTTGGCTATTTCAAGTGGGTTTTTCACCCTCATTAGCCTAAGTTTCCTCTAATATCATCATTCCTCTCCCAAAAAGAAAATGTTCTTCTCCAAGCTTCAAGTTTCAAGCTCCAAGTTCAAGCCTCCTAAGTCTTTTCAATTCTAGTGGGTTAGTTTCAATCAAGGTATGTGGGTATTCAACAATGGGTTCCTCTCACTCTTGTTCCCAAAACCCCCAATCCTTATTTGAAATTATGAAATCATGAACCTAGGGTTTTGATCTAAATTGGGGAAAAATTGTGAAATAAGTTTCTATGCTTAAATTCATGGGTTCCTATTACTAAATTATAAATTGATCATGATTCCTTTATTAGTTTTAAAGGCCCAAGCATTGAAGTTGGTTTCTAACACGATTGTATTGAATTTCATGTCTTTCAAGTAAAAGTGGACATGATTAGATATCATGACTTTATGAATTTATGAAATTGCATGCCTAATTCTTCAAGTATGAATTTAGAAAGAAAAGTATGATTTGAATTATGGCTATGCTTTACTTCAAGAATGTATGATATGAGAATTGCATGGTACCCGATGTGTCTTCATGCTTTTCAAATGAGATTTGGTATTCGATTATACTTTCATATATCTATGAGCTATATGCATGTATTGGGAGTAGCATTTAGCACCGAGCGAAGAGGGTTCGATTACCCAAGTCCAAAACTATGTTGCTAGCGTAGGTTATGATTTGCCCTATGGGATTATGAGAGTGGATCCACATCTTGATTATGGTGTCCTGTTCTTAGCGGGCATTAGGACAACTTTGCCAACTAGGGTTATATAGTTGGGTATGGTGACTTGTTCCTTGGCAGGGTTCAAGTCAGCTTTACTAACTAGGGTTATATAGTTAGATTCCATGTAGCTCACATGGTCTATTGTCGGTTATAAGAAACTCCCGTATGAAAGCCTTTGAATTATTTAAACTTATGATATCTACTTTGAGTTTGACTCTTACTTTATGATTTACTACTCATATTATAATGTGTACCTCGGATAACTTTATCATACATGAACTAAGTTTTATTTATGGTTTAAGTATGTTTTCATCATGTTCATGCATATGTCACGTATTTGGTACATTCCATATTACTGACGTATATCTTGCGATGCATCCTTTGATGATGCAGATCCAGGTGTTCCATCCCTGGCACGTGGCTAGAGCCTTGAGGCCACATTCTATCAGCTGTTGGTGAGTCCTCTTAGGTCGAGGACTAGTTATATTCTTAGTTGTGTTACGTTTCTTATTTTCGTACTTCGAGTTAGCTAGAGTCTTGTCCTAGCAATTCTTTATGTTATAAGTAGAGGCTTTTCAGGCATAGATAGTATTCGGAGTCCTTTCCAGACTTTGTATTCGTATGTGACTTCCAGACTTATCTATTACGTTTCCTTTTAATTTGTTTCCCTTATTATGCTTTCGCTTTTCAATTATTATGCTTGAGTATGCTATGACCATGGGTTAATCCGGGGCATTTATGTCCCAGATCCCGTGTTACGCCTAAGGGGTAACCTTGGGGCCTGACAAACTTGGTATCAGAGCCTCAGATTCAAGAGTCCTAGGATGTCTGAAAGCCGCATCGAGTAGAGTCTATTTCATGTGTGTGAAGCACGCCACACATATGAGAGGGGAGCTATGAGATTTCATAGAAAACTTCACTTCTTTCATGAACATGTCATGCGGAGAGCTTAACTCTAATGTTCCTCTAATCCTTACCTTGATCGTTTTGGATTATGCCTTCATGACGTGCTATGCCTCCCCGGGCTGCTAGGAATGCTATCCCTCCAGTTCTGGCTTTCTAGGTCACGAATGCAGAGTTTCGGAATGCTATCCATCTATTGGCTCACACTATGGATGCCCAAGCCAATCAGTAGGCTCTTGCTCATGTCCATCTCATGGTAGGGAGGCGGCCCGAGTTCAAGATTTCATCCATATGAACCCACCAGAGTTCTGGGGTTCGAAGGTGAATGAGGAACCACTTAGCTTTGTGGATGAGGTGAAGAAGATATTTGATGTCATACAAGTGGTTGGTGCTGATTGCATGGAACTTTCATCCTATCAACTCAAGGATATAACACATATCTGGTTCATGCAATAGAAGGAGACTAGAGCTAGGGACGTGGTCCCTATGACTTGGGAGTGTTTTGAAGGAGCTTTCCTCGACCAGTTCTTTCCATGAGAGTTAAGGCAAGCTAAGGTTGAGGAGTTTGTGAACTTGAGACAGGGATCTATGATTGTTCAGGAGTACAGTTTGAAGTTCACTCAGTTGTCTAGGTATGCCCCCTCTATGGTAGCGGATCCGCATGATCAGATGAGCAAGTTTATCTATGGGGTTTCAAATTTAGTGAAAAAGGAGTGTAGGTCTGCTATGTTGTTGGGTGATATGACTATTTCTAGGATCATAACTCATGCTCACCAGATCGAGAGAGACAGACTTAGGGAGACGGCTAAGGAGAATAAGAGGGCTAGATTCGAGGGTTCAGGTTTCAGTCATCAGAGGTCCGGAGGCGGACATCGCTCCTCATTTCAGAAGAAATCATCAGGCCCCGTTCACTCTTCAGCTAGTACTCCTACCCAGGCCTCCGGGCCTCATCATGATCAGACTGGTAGAGGAGTTGGTTTTATTTCTCATAGGAGTGTTGCCAAAGGGTCTACCTACCCCGCTTATGAAAAGTGTGGGAAGAGTCATCCCGGTGAGTGCTTAGCTGGATCTGGAAATTATTTTGGTTGTGGTCAGATTGGACATCATATTAGGGAGTGCCCTTCAGCAAAGAAGGGACATGGAGGTAGAACTCAGTATACCACAGCAGTTTCGGGAGGTCGACCAGCCCAGCAAGGCGCAACTTCTAGTTCTGGTGGCCAGCGCAAGAACCGCCTTTATGCCATATCCTCTCGTTAGGACCAGGAGATCTCTCCCGATGTGGTTATTGGTATATTAAAAGTCTTCTCTTCTGATGTGTATGCTTTGTTGGACCCCGGTGCCTCCTTATCTTTTGTGACCCCTTATGTAGCATGTAAGTTTGAAGTTTGTTCTGAATTACTTTTAGAACCCTTTTATGTTTCTACTCATGTTGATGAGTCATTCCTAGCCAAAAGAATCTACCGAAATTTCCCTATCTCAGTCCTTGATAGAGTCACTTCAGCGGATTTAGTAGAGTTGGAGATGACTTACTTTGATGTTATCCTTGGGATGGATTGGTTGCATGCTTGTTATGCTTTGGTTGGTTGCCGTACTCGGGTTGTCAGTTTCAAGTTTCCTAATGAACCCATCTTAGAATGGCAAGGTAGTCCCCCATCCTCTAAAGGTCATTTCATATCTTATCTTAAGGCTGGGAAGATGATCTCTAAAGGTTATGTGTATCATATTGTTCGGGTTATGGATATGGAGTCCGACACCCCTTCTTTTCAGTCAGTTCCTATTGTGAGTGAGTTTCCTGAGGTTTTTCCCGAGGATTTTCTCGGAGTACCTCCTGAGCGGGAGATCAACTTTGGGATAGACCTCATTCCAGGTACATATCCTATCTCTATTCTTCCCTATAGAATGGCTCCAGCGGAACTTAAAGAATTGAAAGATCAATTGAGGGATCTTCTTGATAAGGGTTTCATCAGGCCTAACATTTCTCTATGGGGTGCCCTGGTTTTGTTTGTTCGAAATAAAGATGGTTCTCTTAGGATGTGTATTGATTACCGACAGTTGAACAAGGTCACAATCAAAAATAAGTATCCCATTCCTAGGATTGATGACTTGTTCGATCAGCTTCAGGGTGCTAGTTGTTTCTCTAAGATTGATCTTAGATCCGGGTATCATCAACTTCGGGTTCGGGTGTGTGATATTCCAAAGACAGCCTTCAGGACCCAGTATGGTAACTATGAATTTGTAGTCATGTCTTTTGGACTAACTAATGCTCCTGTATCTTTTATGGATTTGATGAACCGTGTGTTCAAGCAGTATCTGGACTCATTTGTGATTGTGTTCATTGATGATATCCTTATCTATTCTCGGAGTGAGGAGGAGCATGCGGGTCACTTGAGGGTTATGTTGCAGACTCTCAAGGATCGTCAGTTGTTTGCTATGTTTAGCAAGTGTGAGTTCTGGATGCAGTCTGTGGATTTTCTGGGTCACATTGTGACAGGAAATGGTATTCATGTGGATTCTCAAAATATTAAAGCAGTGAAGAACTGGCCTAGACCTACTTCCCCATCGAATATTCGAAGTTTCTTAGGTTTGGTTGGTTATTACAGGAGGTTCATAGAGGGATTCTCTTCCATTGCTTTGCCTTTGACTCGATTGACTTAGAAAAAGGTAAAATTCTAGTGGTCTGATTCATGTGAGAAGAGTTTTCAGGAGTTGAAGACTAGATTGATCACCGCTCCAGTGTTGACCCTACCCGAGGGTTTGGATGATTTTATGGTGAATTGTGATGCTTCCAGAGTCAGGTTGGGTTGTGTGTTGATGCAGCGAGGAAAGGTAATTGCTTATGCTTCTAGACAGCTTAAGACTCAGGAGAAGAACTACCCTACTCATGATCTTGAGTTGGCATCTGTGGTCTTTGCTTTGAATATTTGGAGACATTACTTGTATGGCGTTCATGTGGATGTGTTCACCGATCACAAGAGTCTCCAATATGTTTTTACTCGGAAGGAATTGAATTTGCGACAAAGGAGATGGCTTGAGCTTCTTAAGGATTATGACATGAGTGTGCTTTATCATCCGAGTAAAGCTAATGTCGTGGCAGATGAACTTAGTAGACTATCCATGGGTAGCGTGGCCTTGATTGAAGATGGGAAGAAAGAATTGGTTAAATATGTTCACTGACTTGCCCAATTGGGAGTGCGACTTATGGGCTTTACTGAGTGTGGTGTTATTGTTCAAAATGGTTCCGAATCTTCCTTGGTAGCTGAGTTGAAGGCAAAGCAAGACATTGATCCGATTTTGCTTCAGCTAAAGGGTGCAGTTTATCAATAAAGGGTTGAAGTGTTCTCCCAAGGGGGAGATGGTGTACTTCATTATCAGGGTCGATTGTGTATGCCAGAGGTTGATGAGTTGAGACATCAGATTTTGACTGAGGCTCACAGTTCCAGATATTCCATTCATCTGGGTGCCACCAATATGTACCGTGATCTACGGGAAGTCTATTGGTGGAATAGTATGAAGATGGACATAGCCAGCTTTGTGGCTAAGTGTCCCAACTGTCAGCAAGTGAAAGTAGAGCATCAGCGACCGGGTGGCATGATTCAGGATATTGACCTTCCTACTTGAAAGTGGGAAGAGATCAATATGGACTTCACTACAGGTTTGCCTCGTACTCGAAGGCAACATGATTCGATTTAGGTGATTATCGATCGGATGACTAAGTCATCCCATTTCTTGGCTATTAAGATTACTGATTCAGTGGATGATTATGCCAGACTCTACATCCGGGATATAGTTAGGTTGCATGGTGTTCCTTTGTCCATCATTTCAGATAGGGGTCCTCAGTTTACGTCCCAGTTTTGGAGATCGTTTCAGAGAGGTCTTGGTACTCAGGTGAATCTTAGCACAACTTTTCACCCTCAAACAGATGGTCAGGCAGAGCATACTATTCAGACTTTGGAGGATATGTTGAGGGCTTGTGTGATTGATTTCAAAGGTAATTGGGATGATCACTTACCTCTTATCGAGTTTGCCTACAACAACAACTTTCACTCCAGCATTCAGATGGCTCCTTATGAGGCACTCTATGGTCGGAGGTGTAGATCTCCTATTGGTTGGTTCGAGGTTGGTGAGGCAGCCTTGATTGGTCAAGATTTAGTTCATAAAACTATAGAGAAGGTTCATCTTATTCGGGAAAGTTTGAAGACCGCTCAGAGTCGACATAAATCGTATGCGGATGTGAGAATAGGGAGATGGAATTTGAAGTTGACAATTGGGTTTTCCTAAAGGTGTCACCCATGAAGGGTGTGATGAGATTTGGAAATAAGGGAAAGCTTAGTCCTCATTTTGTAGGTCTTTATCAGATTCTAAGGAGAGTTGGAAAGGTTGATTATGAGTTGGATTTATCATCAGAGTTAGAAGCGGTTCATCCGATTTTCCATGTTTCCTTGTTGAAGAAGTGTATGGGTGATCCGACCTTGATTGTTCCCTTGGATAATGTAGGTGTGAAGGATAGTATCACTTATGAGGAGGTTCTTGTGGAGATCCTTGATCATCAGATTCATAGTTTGAGAAACAAAGAAGTCGCTTCGGTGAAAGTTCTTTGGAGGAACCAGCTTGTAGAGGGTGCTACTTTGGAAGCGGAAGAGGCCATGAAGGCCAAGTATCCCCATCTCTTTCATTCTGATTATGCTCCAGCTTGAGGTAATAGTTTCCTCCTTAGTACATTCCTCCGATCCTAGTCCATCAGTTTCTCTCATGATCCTAGCATGCATTCATGTTTTCGAAGTTAGCTCAATCATGTTTTAAGTGGAAAAGTTCAGTTTTCATGTTTACTCCTTGATTTCCTTGTTTTGATATTTGGCTGGGATGTTTTCCTTTCAGTTTCCCTTACTTAGTCTTCATTCGAGGACGAATGATCCTAAGGGGGAGATATTGTAACACCTCAGAAATCAAACCAGCTATTTAAGTTAAAATCTCTGAAAAATTTTATGTTTCAGGAATGACGGGTCCAAACCACGGACCGTGGTCTAAGCCACGGGTCATGGAAAGGAACCGTGATTCTTGTCATCTGATTCAGCCTCTGGTCTGGAACCACGAGTGAGTTCTACGGACCGTGGTTCAAACCACGGGTCTGTCTTGTTGACTCGTGGAACCAGATCAGAGGGATGGTAAGTCCCCCAGGTTCCACAACTTGATTTGGGTAGTTGGGTATGGTGACTTGTTCCTTGGCAGGGTTCAAGTCAGCTTTTCTAACTAGGATTATATAGTTAGATTCCATGTAGCTCACATGGTCTATTGTCGGTTATAAGAAACTCCCGTATGAAAGCCTTTGACTTATTTAAACTTATGATATTTACTTTGAGTTTGACTCTTACTTTATGATTTACTACTCATATTATAATGTGTACCTCGGATAACTTTATCATGCATGAACTAAGTTTTATTTACGGGTTAAGTATGTTTTCATCATGTTCATGCATATCTCACGTATTCGGTACATTCCATAGTACTGACTTATATCTTGCATTGTATCCTTTGATGATGCAGATCCAGGTGTTCCATCCTAGGCACGTGGCTAGAGCCTTCAGGCCACATTCTATCAGCTGTTGGTGAGTCCTCTTAGGTCGAGGACTAGTTATGTTCTTAGTTGTGTTACGTTTCTTATTTTCGTACTTTGAGTTAGCTAGGGCCTTGTCCTAGAAACTCTTTATGTTATAAGTAGAGGCTTTTCAGGCATAGACATTATTCAGAGTCCTTTCCAGACTTTGTATTTGTATGTGACTTCCAGACTTATCTATTATGTTTCCTTTTAATTGGTTTCCCTTATTATGCTTCCGCTTTTCAATTGTTATGCTTGAGTATGCTATGACCATAGGTTAATCTGGGGCATTTGTGTCCCGGATCCCGTGTTACGCCTAGGGGCTAACCTCGGGGCGTGACAATCATGAAACTTCATATAAGTCGAACACTCGAGCCACCCTCGACACATCACGGATCCACCGGAGATATATAGTTCCTGTTACACTCAACCACGAACGAAGTCACCTATTTTTTCTCAAACTCCTTTCAAGTCAAGATATAGTCTACTAGCACCTACTATCTAAGATAACAACTTGAAGCGAACCCTTGAAAACTGGAGTTATTTAACCCGACTGACCATCAAGCAACGGAAGAACACTTTTGCTAACACCAAACTCGCTAACTGAACCCAACTGATCTACCCATCTGAATCCGACTGAAAATCGGCACACCAAAGTTAGGAAAGGCACATATGAATACATTGTGTTGACGGAGAAACTTCCGAACTGTAGAACGAAACCAATCTCGCTGAATCAGACCAAATCTAAATCAACTGTAGGTGAAGGAACCAGGGCAACCTGCCCGACAGACCCAAACCAGAACTAAGATCTTGCAAGGAGTGTGGTAAGCCTACCACAATGTCCGCAATTACCAGCTAAGATCCAAATTCTAAGAATACTTAAACACCATTCAGATTTGAAATCTCCTTACAACACCTACCTCAGAAAGAAGGCTACCTTGCCACGAACATCAAGTCGAAACACCCCAAAGGCAAAGGAAAAGGTACCTGGGGTTCGAAGTTGCCATCCAGCCATAGAAATTTGCATAAAACTTCAACACATTCCTTTGGCTCGAATCAACCTCTGTACCGAATCTGCACATAACCAACCATTTCTAAACATATATCATGTCGAACTGCTAGCCTATACTGGCCGAGTCTAACAAACACTGAAACCCCACATAACAACAACTTCAAAAGAATCAACTAAACAAGCTCTTAAATTCTTTGTAAACGAATGGTGATCACCAGTCTCTAAATATCATTAGAACCCAAGGATAGGCTCGATAGTCTCAACACGTACAACCTGACCACGTACAATATATCACCACTGATTCTGGAACCTATACCACTGCATTTGTCCAACCAAGATGGAAGAAACTTCGTACCATGAAGAGCACCGCTGAAATCAGGAATATCCTGCCTAATACAGAGATTAGCCAAGGACTAGGTGTCCAAGGCCAATATCCACATCCGAAACTAAAGTAAAAAAGCTAAGTTGCCCGCACCCAATGCCTCCCAGCACTAGGATGCTGCAACCAAATAGAAACTGCCACGAACCATCCGATGTAACCTGTCAAGCCATGATTCTGAAACTACATCCCAATTTACCAACCAACACTTCTGTCAAACCCACGAGTAAACTCATATGCTGCCAATGAACCCATAGGAACCAAAGTCAACTAGGCTTGAATATGCAAGTTACTAAAACCGCAGTTGCTACTGAAACACAAGCCAATCAATGGGTAAACCACTGCAATGTGTAGACGGCCAAATCAAATGACCAACACACAAACCAAAGAAAACCTCCATTGTCACCTCAGCCAACTACTAAAACCCATAAGCACAAACAATGAGTCATCTCCCTCCTTCTTCAACTAAATGAATCCTTCCATAGCACATGCTAAACCTTACAAATCCTTGCTCAAATAAGAATCTGGGGCCATTACCTTAGTTCTCACCTCAACATTGTCAAACTCACCCAAAATGCTACGAGTACAACCCAGCCATGAGGCTATAGTCAGTCAAGATGCTGCCGTTGGGAATCAACCACCATCCAACACTCAAAAGCTCAACCAGAGAACTACGATTAGGATTCGTTCCAACTAGAACTGGGGAAACAACAAGACAACCCGATGAACAAGGAACTGGAGGAGACTATGGGAACAACCCACATACCTGCCAACCTCCTAAACTTATCAAACAAAGGGGGTCAACTCTAAACACTCGAGAGACCACACCAATCTATGCACGCTAGCATAACCAATATCTCCCAACTAAGGCAAAATCTTAACACCTGCACAACTACCGATAACACCAAACCAAAACAAGAACCTCTAGCCATGCTAGATAACAGCCTAGGCAACCACCATCTAGGACCGCTCAACAAGGAAAGCTCAATCACAGGTCTAGAGCCACAGTGAAATAGGGATAAACCCAACTAGAAACAGACCAATAAAACTACCCATGAGCTATAACTCTGGGTAAATACCTCTCAAGGACATCTCACCCCATCCACTACTAAAGAATAAACTACCAATAAAACACACATAGGTACAATAATTCAGAAATCAAACAACTAAACAAGTAGCAGGTAGGCATATAAGCAAATAAATGACAGAAGGGATAGGATCGCAATGCGAGCAGAACTATCACAAACCAAAGGTATCAAAAGCCTAACCAGGAGCAATGATATCAATAACCTCAACCTCGGGCCCACCAAGAGAAGCATCAAGCTGACGGGATCTAACTCTAGACTAAGTAGTCGCCTCACCGAGGACAGTCTCTAGCATAATTCCCCATCTCCCCATAGCCATAGCAACCCAAAAAAGCTCTACTCCGACGCACAGTGCCTGTCAACTCTAGACGGATACCTGAACTACCTAGATGAAAGTCACTTCTAACCATCCGGGGACCACCCCCACAACCCTGCACACTACCTCTAACTGCCTGGGGACCACCCATACTACCATGTACTCCACCTATGGAGATTGGAACTGAAGCCCTGAGAGGGAACACCTGATGACCCTATTGGCTGGAAGGCAGAATCACAGGATAATCCCTAACCAAGTGCCCACGCTCCCTACACCAATAACAAACCTTACCAAGTGGAGTCTGACGGGATGATCCTATTGGACCTGACCGGCCACCATGACTTGAACACTCTGAAGGCAAATCCCGAGGAATATGATTTGTGCCCTGCCTACTCTACTCAATATGTCCTATACCAATAAGCCCTTTGGAACCTGTGGAGAAACTGAAATCAGTCTAGTAGATAAGAAGCAATGGAACCTATCTCTGATGGAGAATCCCCTACCTCGAGCCTGAGGACCTCGAGAACTATCCTGGCGACGATATTTCTTAGCATTACCTCTATAAGCCTCACAACACAAACCCTCAACAGCCCAAGCATGGTTAACTACATGAAGGAAAGTCATCCCAACTATAACCAAGTGCTCGATCGCCAAATGGAGCGGTGAAATTAAACCTCCAACAAAGATCTAAACTCTATCAAACTCTGAAGGCATAGACCTAGCGGTACGCCTAACCATGTCATGAAATCTCGCCTTATACTCCAATACCGACAGATAACCCTGTTGAAGAACTGGTAGCTCTACCCTAGCTAAAGCACCACTCATAGAACTGGGTACTGAAACACCCACCGGAGGACTCAGAGTCCTAGCCATGGTGTCCCAAAGAACTGAGGTCGCTATAAATCCAATCGGAGGCTGGGCTGACTCCACACCCCCTATATGAGGTGGTAAACTCTCACTCTGAAGTCCTGGCACTAATGGGAGCACTGAAGCAACAGGCACATAAGCCTTGACACTAACCTTTGTTAAACCCATCTTAGGCATCTGCAAAGAAATGAAACAACCAAAGTTCAAAAGTCAATAGAGCTTGGAACGCACGTTAAGGAGCCAAGAAGATGAAGCCTTTCCTAACAATGCCATGTACCCTCCCGCAGATAGGATACGTACGTCATCATACCAATCTACGAGACTCTACATAGACACTTGCTTCTGTACCACGACACTGGTGAACCTAGAGCTCTGATACCAAGCTGTCACGACCCAATTTTTCAGGTCATGATGACACCTATAACCCCCCAATAGACAAACCAATCCCCGTAGCCTGGAACGGTTAGTAACGGGCTACCACCTAACCAATTACTCACAACAAGCAGAAATAAGCGGAAGTTGAAGGTAATGATAAGACACGCAGAAGCAACAACCCAAAATATATATACATTGACCAACCCCGAGACTTGGTATCGATAGTACAGAAGCTTCTAATGGAATACAAGTGCCAGAAGTAAAAAAATACAATATAAACCTGTCTCCAAAAATAAAAGGAGTAACAGTGCAAAAGATGAGATGTAGACAAGCCCCAATCAGCAGGCGCTCACCCTAGTCTCGATGTCCAAAAGCTACACGAGTCTCCAATGTGATCAACGGTGAAAGCTCAACTAATATCTGCACCAAAAAGTGCAGAAGTGTAGTATGAGCACTAAAACAACGGGTACTCAGTAGGTATCATCGGCCGACTGAGCGCATATAAGATATAAAAGCAGTAAGTAACAGATAGCAAGAAAACAGTCACTAAAGCAATAAGGAAAGCACAATGACCTAGCACAGAGAATAGACAACCAAAAGCTACAAGTAAAACATGCTAGCACAGGGATATAACTACACAGAATCACAGGTGAAAGGAAGGAGAATGCCCCTGGAGTCCTTGCACAATAATATAAGTAAGCAAAGAGAGAGAGAGTTGAGAAAATGGCGGTATACCGATAACCTCAAGTAAAGTAAAAGAAGGAAAATAGTCTAACATACTCAAGATGGAATCAACAAGTATAAGAAAATCATATCACCAATCTAATTACATGATAGCATAAATAGGAATTCACCTCACAATTACAGCCCTATGATGGAATAACTAACCCACAATAACTGAGTGCCAAGATAAGCTCTAAATAAATACAGGAGTAAATATAATCTACCTACAATCCCAACGGCCGCCCATACAACCAAGGAATGCAATCAAGTGAAAACAAACTCTCTGACATCCCATAATACCGGAGCGTACAATCACCAACAGCAAACAAGGGTGGTATCTCAAAAATGAATGATATGATGTATGATAACCTCAGGGTGGGACGGAAGCTCTGTATGTACCTCCTATGGAATCGAGTCCGGGTTCAAGCCAGTGACTAAGTCTCAAATAAAATATGTCCTCCAGAATCAAGTCTGGGTTCAAGCCAGTGGCTAAGTATCAAATAAAACGTGTCCTCCAAAATTTGAGTCTGGGTTCAAGCCAGTGGCTAAATCTTGAATATGCATGCCCGGGATTGAACCGGGTTTAAAAGAGTAGTAGTAATCTCAAAAGACCCTCTTAAAGGGTGCCCAAAGTATACTCGGGTCTTATTCAGTGATAAAAGTCTCAATAACCCTATCGAAGGGTGCCCAGAGCGTATCCGGGTCTAAATCCGTAAGAAAATCAGATTTAGTACTCCGCCCGACAGAGCCTAGTATCAATAGAAAATCAAGTGTAGTACTCCGCCCGGCAAAGCCTAGTGTCAGTAGAAAATCAAGTGTGGTGCTCTGCCCGGCATAGACTAGTACCAGTAATAAAGTCAGTGTGAAATCATCCAAAATCCCCTTTTCTATCATCAAATATACCAAAAATGGCCCCCAGATCCATGCAAGTTTAGGAAAAACCGACTATAGTGGCTTGCAGCCGAAACCAAAGTAAAACATGCAAGGAAAACCTTTTTCATAGATGATATGCTCGCACACAAACATAAACTACCCCAACAACTCACAAACATTTCCTATTATCCCTGCACAGGCCCAGCAGCTACACAGCAGACATAACCAGCCTAAAAGTATATCTCTATGTCTGGGACATCGCGGACATTCCCAAATAACCCACCATCTATGTTCCAGAGTCAATACAAGGCCGCACAAAACCACAAGGGTAATATACAATACTACACGAATACTAAAAACAACGTATGAAATAAATGGACGAACAAGGCGGATAAGGTCTGGTGTACCAACCTATAACAACCCACCTAAGGATGCTAATTAATGCAGTTATAGCCTATATACGCAGAGTCTAGGTAGGGAAAGTCATAACCTACCTGTCGTCCGATGAATAGCTGCGGGGACGGCGTCGTCCAGGCTCGAACTGCTCCGAGAAACTCTAATTTGCAAAACTAACATCAAAATAGTAATCTACACATCAAAACAAGACTAACAATACCTATAATTCCATAAACATAACCGAGTCGGAATCCGAAGCACAAATAGGCATGTGGGCCCCACAACTTAAAAATGAAAACGAAAAAACACTCATGTGTTCCTTACCATCCCGGGAGCACATGCTCAAAAAACTGAGCGGAAATGGACAATGATTGGGGCTCAAAACAGCCCGCCCAAGCCAAGAAATAAAAGAGGAATTTTCAAGAAATAAATTTGGAAATTAGCCAAAAGATACTTACCGCAATGAGAAGGCAAGCTAAGGAGGTGAAAAACTCCGAACGCACGATCATGCAAAGCTCAAGAGAGAAGTTTCTTTAAAAAATTTCAAGCTTTTAGAAAACTCATCAATGGAGGTTTGAGAAAGATGAAGAAGACCAACTTGGGGAAGAAGAGGACTTACCAATTTCCAAAGAAGTAGCTAAAATCTCCAGACTAAATGGATTACCCAAGGCTATGAACTGATGGGAGCAATTTGGTGGAGAGACTTATCAATTTGGAGTTGGGGAAATACAAAAGAATGCAAGAAAAATGAAGAAGAAAGCAACTTATAGCTGCTGGCCGCAAGGCAGTGCCATTAGCGCTAAAATGGCGCCATCGCGCAGGAGGGAAGCCTGGCGCCTCGGCGCTATCGCGCCAGAAGGTCGCCATTGCACTGGCACGCGGGAGGGTGCTAGAGCACTATCGCGCTGGCATGGCGCCATCAGCGCTGATGGCACGCACAGGCTAGCGCGATCGCGCTGCCTGGGTGCCATTGGCGCTAAAGTCCCGGCCTGCAACAAAAACAAGCAAAACTCTAACCACCCTCGGGGCATTCCGGGTATAATCAAAACCCGATACCCAAAAACTACTAGAGCTATTAGAGTGGAAACAACATTCCGAACTCAACGGAATCGACGAAACTTCCATACGAGGTCATTTTGGAAGAATGTTGACCCAAGTCAACACTAGCTAATGCCAACCAAAAACCTGAAATGAGCCCGGCTCATTCGATACTCGAACCAACCAACTAACTAATGCAAACTCGACATTTCGAAGCTAACGACGCTGACAAAATTTCCATCCAAGGCCGTCTATTCCGAATGTTGACCAAAGTCAACCCAACAAGCCCAACTTACTTGAAAACACAGAATGAGAGAGAATTCCAAGCAGAAAAGCTCCCGGATCCCGACCAAAGGCCCCTCTAGACCAAAGTCCATGCTCCGGAGACAACAGGACTGTCGAAATTTGATTTCGAGCACGTTCACCAAGAATGTCGACTGATGTCAACGATTTCCAAAGTTAAAAGCTCTAAGACCAGAAATGGACACAAAGACTAAATAAATGGCCCAGGCACCGAACTACCGGTCCCAGCTAGCCATAAATGACTTGGGGATCCTACAGGCAAGCTCAAACAGTATAAGAAATGTGGAAATGCGTGAATAAACAGAAGGTCATTACAGATTATAACTCAAATAACAACTCCTAATACATCACTACTAAGATACCTTAGCTAGACTCTGTACTTAGGATAAGGTACTTCAATGTGTTTTTTTAGTAACCTTCGTTGCACTTGCTAAAGTCAATTTCACAATTGCCTTGTTTGCTCTGTAAGTGCGTGCCTCTCTTGGATAACAGCTCTGCTATTTAAGCATACTCCACAAGGAGTTCTTCTTTCATCTGAACTCCTTTCGTTCAAACTCTACTTGCTTAGAGTTCTACTTCAAGTAAGACTCCTATTTGCATTCAACTTCATGTCTTTCTTAAGTGTTGTAGTCGAACTTCAACTCTTGATTTTGGCACATGATTTATCACAAGTAACTTTATCCATTCCTTGATTATTGCATTTGTGTTTGTTGACACTTAGTGAGCTTACTATGCGTTCAACTGCTTTGAGACAGTGTGCTTGTGGACCAACTGGACTGACCTGTTTCATTCTACTTGTTATTCACCAAAACTGTAGAGTACCCAACATATATTGTGTAGTATTGAAAGTAGTGGGAGAAAGAGTAATCAACTCCTAAAGATGTGAGTATGTTGTAAGTTGCCCTATTTTAAAGCTACTTAAATAATTAATGTCTTTCATGATGCTGGAGAAATTTGTAATTGTAGCTTGTTATGTAGATTCAATTTGATGATATAACACTTGAACTGTCGAATGCTTGCGTTCATTTTTTTTAAAAAGGTATCCGATAGCTCTTTCCCTTAATGGCAATTTAACTTTAAAAAAAAAGTCAAACTATTAAGAACTTAATAATTGAATTTTCTATTTCAGTGTTAGTCACGATAAGTAGAGGTAAGATATACGTACATCCTATCTGTCTTAGACTCCACTTGTGAAATTATACTGAACATATTATTGTTATTATTATTGTATTAGTGCAAGTCAAAATAGGTATTCTTCAAATCTTAAGCGTTTTCCAAAAGAAAAACTTTTGTCAAATGAAATAATAATATATGTGCAGGTCTTTCAACGGAATGAAATCCTTACTTATCAAACTATGCACTCACGGAATATACTTGGTCATAAGTGGTACATTAAAGCTTCAAAATATTTAGTCAAAATTTCTAAATTTACTTTTGGTAATCTTAGAGATTTTATTTCTATAATGATGGTTATTATAGATGGATAATTTTTAAATCTATGCGGAGTAGTCGCTTTGGAGTAGATTTTTCGGCTGTCAGGGTAGGGGGTGGGGTCGGAGTGGGATAGGAAAAAAAATTAAATTCTTTTTTAAGAAAAATAAATTTAAAAAATTGATAATTTTTTAATTTTTTTTTTTGAGGTGGCGGGGTGGGTGGGGGTGGGGGGCTGATAGGGGGTTGGTGGTCGGGGTAAGAATTTTTTATTTTTTTTGGGTGGTGGGTGGAGGTGGGAAGGGTAACGGTGGGTGGATGATTTTCTCTACATTGATTTAGGAAATCTTTTATTTTTATTTTGAAGGAACTTGTTTTCTTAAAGAAAATATTTTTCAAAATTTTTAGCCAAACGAATATGAGAAAATAGAAAAATATTTTCCTCCATACAGAACACAGCCAGAGGCTTTTGAAGCTTTTAATAGGGATCCCTACTATAATACGGTTATCCATATTTACCCATATTATCCATTGGGTAACTCATTTTTATTCATTATAAATATGGGACAAATCGGGTATTTTATCCATTTTTATTTTACCTATTTTTAACTAATTCATATTCGACTCGACCCACTCGGTTGTCACTTTTGCCTGTATCTAACAAATGGTGCATATTTATCCTTTTCATTAACACACCTATATTTACTAAATTAAAAAAATAAACAAATCTAAAACTGACTTTTTAATTACAAAAATTTCACGTGGCTTTAAAAAATTATCTCACACATTCTTTACTCTCCAGACCCGACTCCATCCAACCAAAAATCAATTCCTCTTCTACTCAGTCATAAAATGAGTTTAGTCTTTTTTTAGTTGAGTCAGGTCTGTAGAGGTAAAAAGAATGGGTGAAATAATTTTTAAAGTCATATTTTATTTTTGGAATTAAAAAATCAATTTTAGAATTATTATTATTTTTCTTTTAAGATCAATTGATTTTTTTTAATTTAATCTATTAAAAAATAATAAATATGCACCATTTATTAGATGATGAGGGTATATATGCACCACTTGTTAGACGGTGAGGGTATATACAGTGGAAAATTTATGCGTAAAAAATTAGTCACGTGAACTCGTGGTCATCTAACTAAACTCGATATATTATTTGTCTAGTTCTTAAAATATATCCAGTATTATCTTAAGGTACCCATGGTCAAAAAAGATTTAGTGGTGCATTTGTTGAGAGGTGATCTTAACTCTTTCAGGTCAAGGGATCAAATCTCATTTACTGCCATTTATTTATTTATTTATTTCTAAAGCTGCTCCTTCATTTTTTTTAATCTAAAGCAGCAGCCAAAACACGTAGATTGATGAGATTTTTGTGATAATATAATTAATTATCATTTGTTTACCAAGTTATTATCACTATAAGATTTTATATCCTATTTTAATAAGCAATGGTGCACCTGTCGTCTTGAAATTTTGAATTCACATACATACACTATTTTTTCAGTGAGAAATATATTCACTCTAAATCGCAAAATTGAGGAATATATCATTTTCTCTTTAATTATTTTATTTTACTTAGATATCTAGTTTTAATACTTACATATATAAGAACAAGAAAAAAAAAGCTCTCCACCAATAATTTGGTGGCAATGGCCACCACGGTCAGTGGCCAATCTCCCACGCAGGTTGGTCAATCAGTTCCAAATCCACCTATCCATACCTACACCGCATCACTCAAACCACCACCTATTAACATCAAACCCATTCCTTTTAAGTCGATATCATACTTACACGGAGAACCTCGATTACTTTGGTATTGAAAATAAGTAGATCAGATGATAGTAAATGAGAATCTATAGTATGCTGTGATAGGAAAATTTTCATATGATTGGCCTGACATAAGAGAATTGAGAAGATTGATTCTCAAACAATGTGAATTAAAAGGAGAATGTAACATAAGCCTACACAGTAATAGACACATTCTGATTAAGGCCTCACAACTGAAGGATTATGTGAACTTACTATTGAAGCATGCTTCTATATCACACAGCACAATTGGTCATACCCCATGAGAACCCAGAAATGCGACCCTATGTTTGATCGAGAAGAAGAGATATACACAACAATCGTATGGATATCATTTCCATCACTCCCTCCAAACTTTTTTGGAATGGAAACAATATTCTCGTTGGTAGCTGCAATTGACAAACCTTTACATGTTGACATGGCCATCAGGAATCAAATGATACCCAGTTGTGCTAGACTTAAGGTTGAAATGGATTTGCAGGGGAATTAACAAAATGGATCAACATAGGAATGGAGAAACAAAACGGAAAAGTTATTATAAAGTGGATCAGGATCAAATATGACTATGTCCTTAAATATTACAAGATGTACATGATCCAAGACCATGATGAATAACAATGCTATATTGAACACCCAAAGTTATACCCAAAGAAGGAGAAGACTGAGCAAGGAGATGCAACACAAAAGGAAGAGGCAGCAAAAAATCAAAAGAATGGAGAAGGCAAGAAAGAAACTAAGGAGAAAGCTCGAAATGCTGGAAGAGAGGAACAACATAAGGGGAAGAATAATGAGGAATTCAAGGAGCACAAAAACAAAAAGGGAGGAGGCAGAAGAAGAAACCAGGAGATGGTTTGGAACAGGATTTGAGTTGCAACTGGCATTATGCCCTTGAGACTAAAGATAAGAATAAGGGAACAAAGCCAGACAATCCAAACCAACAGAAACGAACATCAAAAGATTGGGTAGAAGAAGTTTTTGAAAATAAAGAAAACAAGCAAGAAGCATGCCAAAGTAGTAATCAAAAAGATACAAACAATGTGAAAGGAAGCAACATGCAGACACCAGGGAAGAGTGGAGACCTGGAAGGAAGCAATATGCAGACATTAGGACAAAAGGTAGACCTGATAGAAATATAAGACAAGGTAAGGGAGGAGAAAGACCAAGTGATAACGCCCAAACTACACCTCAAATTAACGAAGCGTAAGCGGTCGTAGTCAAGTAAAGAACCCAACAAGGTTGGGGTCGAATCCCACAGAGAATATGGTGAAGATTAAGCCTTTAGTGAAGTACGTGACTGATGGTCAATAGTTTCCGGTAAAGAAGGGGGGTTTTGTGTGAACAAATCGTAAACAAAACAAGTAATAAACGTGTGAGTTTTAATCAATATGAGAGAATGCGAACTAGGGACGTGTTCACCATGGCGTTGTAACAATCGATTCTAGGCGTTACAGGGTTCTTTCTATATGCGTGTCACGATGTGATTGCGTTAATGGTATCGTCTAAACGTCTCTCGACCAAATAAACAAATTTCCTTTTCTATTCTCTCGACCTCGAAAAGATGTGCTTTTTAGCTTTCAATCCTAAACATCAAGTAGATTAATTCAGTTACGGCATTAATCATTAAGACGAGAGTTGGTAGTCTCGAATCCTTGTCGTTAATCAAGTTTCCCGGTTTTAATCTCTTTACTCAAGCAACTTAAACCTAGGCATGTTCTAATGTTTGCAACCACTAGAAAACGTGACATAAAGTATGATTAACAACGTGACTACATGTAAATTGAACCCATCGCTACCCGGAATCTATATTGTTACTTTAGCCATGGCTCCCACAACCCTAGTTGCGGGAGTTTTAGTTACTCATGCTCGAAGAAGAAAAGAAGAAATTCATAATAAAGGAAAGAAGATTCTTACAATATGATGAAAATACCTTCAATAATCCAAGAACAAGAAAAACCAAGAACTCAAGAACGAATCAAGAACACGCTTGCAAGATCAAGAAACCGTGTTGCTTGCGCTCAAAGTCTCGACTAAACTCCTAAAACTATTTTAAAAGCGTGTAAAAACTATTTGAAAGGGGACTCCCTAAAATAAACCTAACATAGGGTATTTATAGGAGTAATAGAAGCCAAATCCAAAACGGGCTAGGAATCCCCAAAACGCGGGCAGCCGCTTGACGCTACTGTTTTGGTGCGACGGTCAGGCTGACGGCCCGTCACTGCCTTGACGGACCGTCGCCTGGACCGTCAACCTTAGGCAGTGGCACTGCCTCTATGCGACGGTCTTGGTGACGGACCGTCACATGTGTGACGGACCGTCACTCAGGCCGTCACTCTTAGGCAGAATCCTCTTTTTCTCGTATTTCCTTCCGTTTCCGTGTTTGTTTCCATTTCCTACAAATACAACATAAAAACATCAAAAACAACAATGGTTGCTTGAAAACGTACGATTGTTCTTAGTAAAAAGGAGTCGAAAGTGACGTAAATTAGCGGCACATCAACACCCTCAACTTAAAACGTTCGCTTATCCTCAAGCAACATAACATAAAACAATAAAACGACTCAACTAAGAACACGAACTCATGTCTCTAGCAACTCATGGTCATTCCACATCTTATTCCATTAAATCAAGCTCCCTCGTAGCACACGAATGTATGAAACACTAACTTGCAAGGATCCAAACATGTCATTCCGATATGATAGAACATTCTACATTCACACGCGCAGCTATCCTAACAGTCAATAGACAATACAGACATCTTGATGCCCTCACCACAAAGAAATCCCTCACACAAGATTTGGGACTAGGTAAGCGCTCACACTCACAAACGATTTCAAACAATGCACATGCGATACCATAGGCTTGCCCTTACTATTCTATTTCCGTTCTTCAGAAAGCCGCTCAGGATCACTACAGGACTTGTTTAGGCTTGTAATGAGGCTTCGGGTGCAGGTAGGATACATTTAGGGGTTAGTGACTAAGCCCTCCTTGGAACTACCGACGTCTTATTACCACATAACTTACTTTGTCCATCATTATTCACCTTTATATTTCCTTCTTTCTAGCTATAGGTGCGGCCTCTTTATTTTGACAATTCTTTTTATTTCTTTTTCGATCTTTTTCATCTCTTTTTTTTTTTCTTTTTTTCTTAGGCACACACCCGACTTTTCATTCTATTCACAACCAATCTTCACTATCCTCTTTTTCTTATCATTCACCTCTCTAGTAGCCACCCTCAACTTAGGCTGATTGCCTGCGTTGAGGTGCACGATGTCCCAGGGAGGACCAGGGCCAAAACAGGGTTTACCTCTATAGTATCCACCCTCAACTTAGGCTGATTGCCGGAGTTGAGGTGCACGATGTCCAAGGAAGGACCAGGGCCAAAATAGGGATTCAAAGTTAAACAGGAATGGTGACAGGTTATTGAAAGAACAAGGTCAATTATGGCTCAAACAGGGATCAAAGGGATTATTTGCATTTGGACGGTCTTATAGGTTAAGTGGACTGCACACAAAAAGGGCATGTGATCTTTTCCTAAGCAACCAAACTTCGAACTTAACACAATAGACCGGGCAAGTTCTAGATGCATGCACAGAGTAAGAATTTATAACAATAAGCTCACACACTCTTGGCACCAAGAAACTATATCGCTACCAACTATCAAACAACCGCTCGGCTTAAGCATACTCATTCTAATCATAATCACACAATGACATTGAAGGATCCAGACAGTCAATCGTTTCAACATAAGTACAAAACCAGAAAAATTTTTAAAGGGGCCTCGTTTTAGTTAACAAAAATGCCATGCTCATCACTATAGACACTAAAAAATTTAAAATAACAACCTAAACATGCCGGTTCTACTAGATAGCACACCGGAGGGAAAAGAAACACGGCAACAAAAACCCTCGGTGGTGACTCACAGGTTTCCCCACGAATTAATTAGACTATAATACAACAACAATTTATGGGTTGCCTCCCATACAACGCCTGATTTTAACGTCGCGGCACGACGCGGGTGTCTTGATTACTCAGACTTCATCAAGACACCCCAGACTTAATAAACAACCGTATGCACAACTATATACCCTATAATAAACAAAAACAACAAATAAAAGTAAAAGCAGGAAAGTATGACTAAGAGTCAAATAAACACACCAGACTTAATAAACAACCGTATTCTCCGGCAACGGCGCCACTTTTTGATAACGCCCAAACTACACCTCGAATTAACGAAGCGTAAGCGGTCGTAGTCAAGTAAATAACCCAACAAGGTTGGGGTCGAATCCCACAGAGAATATGGTGAAGATTAAGTCTTTAGTGAAGTATGTGACTGGTCGTCAATAGTTTCCGGTAAATTGGGGGGGTTTGTGTGAACAAATCGTAAACAAAACAAGTAATAATATAAGAGTAATAATCAATAGGAGAGAGTGAACTAGGGACGTGTTCACCATGGCATTTGTAACAATGTCGATTCTAGGCTTAACCGGGTTCTTTTTATATGCGTGTCACGATGTGATTGCGTCAATGGTATCGTCTAAACGTCTCTCGACCAAATAAACAAATTTCCTTTTCTATTCTCTCGACCTCGCAAAGATGTGCTTTTTAGATTTCAATCCTAACATCAAGTAGATTAATCCAGTTACGGCATTAATCATTAAGACGAGAGTTGGTAGTCTCGAATCCTTGTCGTTAATCAAGTTTCCCAGTTTTAATCTCTTTACTCAAGCAAATTAAACCTAGGCATGTTCTCATGTTTGCAACCACTAGAAAACGTGACATAAAGTATGATTAACAACGTGACTACATGTAAATTGAATCCGTCGCTACCCGGAATCTATATCGCTACTTTAGCCATGGCTCCCACAACCCTAGTTGCGGGAGTTTTAGTTACTCATGCTCGAAGAATAAAAGAAGAAATTCATAATAAAGGAAAGAAGGTTCTTACAATATGATGAAAATACCCTTCAATAATCCAAGAACAAGAAAAACCAAGAACTCAAGAACGAATCAAGAACACGCTTGCAAGATCAAGAAATCGTGTTGCTTGCGCTTAAAGTCTCGACTAAACTCCTAAAACTATTTTAAAAGCCTGTAAAAACTATTTGAAAGGGGGTCTCCCTAAAATAAACCTAACATAGGGTATTTATAGGAGTAATAGAAGCCAAATCCAAAACGGGCTAGGAATCCCCAAAACGCGGGCAGCCGCTTGACGCTACTGTTTTGGTGCGACGGTCAGGCTGACGGCCCGTCACTGCCTTGACGGACCGTCGCCTGGACCGTCAACCTTAGGCAGTGGCACTGCGTCTATGTGACGGTCTTGGTGACGGACCGTCACATGTGTGACGGACCGTCACTCAGGCCGTCACTCTTAGGCAGAATCCTCTTTTTCTAGTATTTCCTTCCGTTTCCGCGTTTGTCTCCATTTCCTGAAATTACAACATAAAAACATCAAAAACGACAACGATTGCTTGAAAACGTACGATTGTTCTTAGTTTAAAGGAGTCAAAAGTGACGTAAATTAACGGCACATCACCAGGTTTTGGAAACCACACCTGAGCCTGATGGCAAATCAAATAATTAGAAAGATCGAGGTAAGGAGAACAGCCAGGAATTCAAAAATAATGCCACATCTAGGAGGAGTAATTCAAAAGAAGACAATACAATACATGATCTTCTTTTAAAGGAGGCACCAACCTTGGTATACGAGACGGGGGAGAAAATTCAACAAAGGAAATAGAAGAGGATGAAAACATGGAGTACAATATACAACAAATCAGCAAAGTTGGGGATCTATCACCAAGATACACTTGCATCTTGAAGAATTAGGCTAAAAACGGGAGAAAAATTCTTCCTCTTCAAGTCCAAACATGGAGCAGTAAAGACAAAGCCACATATAGTGATCAATGATTGACAAAGCAATCTTTTAAAAATATTAGGTCTGTTAACACTCAAAACTCTTTTGACAAGATATTGAACTTAAATAGAAGATATCACTATTTATTCATAGCTTTGGTGGAGCCTTTTCAAGATTCAAAGGAGCTAGATCAATACATAATAAAATTGGGACTTAGTCATGCTTTGAAAAATAGTTCTGCCACGATATGGACTTTTTGGAGAAAAGACTGGAAAGCAGTATTATCTTGGACTCAACTCAACAGCTGGCAATAAAATTTCATAAGGATAACAAATCCTTCTTTATCTCATCTATGTATGCTAGATGCAATGCTTTAGATAGACTAGAGTTATGGGAGGAACTGGAGCACATGGCAAAATATATTCATGTAACTTGGGTAGTAGGTGGAGATTTCAATGTTATTTTGAATAAAGAGGAAAAGTTGGGAGGCTTAGCTTTTACTCAATATGAAGCAACATATTTTGCTCTCTGTATTAGTAGTTGTGCCTTAACAGAAGTAAGAGTCTCTGATAGCAAATACACTTGATTCAATGGGAGAATAGAAGAGGAATGCATTTTTAAAAGGCTAGACTGGACTATGATTAGCCAGACTTTCATGGACATTTTCCCTTCTACTGAGGTACACCATCTAATTAGAAAAGGATCAGATCATGCCCCTCTCTACTTGATATGCAACTCAGCAGAGGAACCTACTGTCAAAACTTTTAGATTCCTAAATTTTTGGACTAAACACCATCAGTTTAAAGGAATTGTATAATCGATTTTGTAGGAAGCCCATTCATGGAGTTCTAGGCTAAACTAAAGAAAGTGAAAAAAGCTCTTTCGGACTGGAGTAAAAAAGCTTTTGAAAACATTTTCCATCAGATTGCAATCATAGAAGAAATCATAGGAGTAAAAGAGACTCAACTGAAACTGCAACCATCAACAACTAATACGGTAGAATTAAGCAGAGCAGAAGCAATGTTAAAGAAATTCCCAAGGATAGAGAAAGAATACTGGAACCAAAAAGTTGAGATGAAATGATTTGCAGAAATGGATAAGAACACTAAATTCTTTCACTCATATATAAAAGGAAGGAGGAAAAAACTTCACCTATTAGAGATTGCTACCAGTCAAGGAGACACAATAACTACTAATCAACAAATACGGGAAGTAACAGTAGCTTTTTTCACTAAACAATTCAGGGAGGAAACAATCAATCAAGATTTCTTCATGCTATAGCATATCCCCATGATGATCACGGAGGAACAAAATAAGGAAATGACAAGGTTGCTAGAGGAGGAGGAGGTTATAGAGGTAGTTTTTGCTTTGAATAGTGATAGTGCTAGTGGCCCAGATGACTTTTCAGGTCTATTTCTTTAGAGCTGCTGGGATATTGTTGGGAAGGACATTACTAAACTTGTCAGGGCATTCTTCTATGGACAAGAATTGCCCAAGTTTATCACTCACACCAATTTGGTGTTGCTCCCCAAAAAAGAGGAAGTGAAACTTTTCTCAGATCTGAGACCTATCAGCCTAAGTTCTTTCACTAATAAAATCATCTCTAGAATGATTCATGAAAGACTAGCAGGTACTTTACCTAATATAATATTCCAGACACATGCATATTTTATGAAAGGCAGAAGTATCACTGAGAATGTCATGTTAGCTCAGAAAATTATTATGGATATCAACTTGTGGAATACATACATCAATGTGGTAGTAAAGGTGGACATTGTTAAAGCTTATGATAGGGTAACATAATTTTTTCCAATCTTCCAGGGGTTTAAAACAAGGAAACCCTATATCACCAACCCTTTTCATAATTACAACAGAGGTTCTAGCAAGGGGACCAAAAAGTCTACACAGGAATGAAGAATTCAAAGGATATAGCATGTAAAAGTAAAGTACGGAGATAAATCATCTTTATATACTGATGACACAATTCTATTTATTTAGGGTACATGGGTGTCAGTGATAAAAATAATAAAGGTATTAAGAGATTATGAAAACATCTTTGGGCAAATGGTGAATAAATTCAAGAGTTTTTTCTACCTTCATGATAAAACCCCATTTATAGTTGTAGTTAGACTGAGAAGATCGACAGGTATTAAGCAAGGAAATTTCCCCTTCACCTATGAGGCTATGCAGTGTTCTATCGGAGGAAGAACAAAACTTATTTTGAAAACCTGACAAGAAAAGTGGCAAGGAGAATCCTATCATGGAAGAACATGTTCCTTTCCTATTGTGGGAAATTCATTCTGGTCAATCATGTGCTTTAATCTATGCATGTTTACCTGTTATCTGCTATGAATTCCCCCAAACAAGTGATTAACTAGATCCATTAGATTTTGGCTAAGTTTTTTTGAGGAAATACTGAAAGTCTTAAAGGAAAACATTGAGTGGCCTGGGATGAGATGTGTTACCCCAAAGAAGAAGGAGGCCTGGGTTTTAGATCCCTACATGACGTAGCCAAGACACTTGTTGCTAAGCTATGGTGAAATTTTAGAACATCCACTTTTTTTCTATGGAGCAGGTACATAGGGAAAAAATACTACAAAAAACTTCATCCTACCATTACCAGGATCTCAGGAGCATCCCATGTATGGAGAAACATTTTACAAGTCAGGAAAAAAGTGGAGCATGACATATAGTGGCAACTTAAGTCTGAAAAATCAAGCTTTTGATTTAATAATTGGACTAAACAAGGTGCATTATTTTTTACAGAAGAGGATTTGGCAAGGGAAAAAGAGATTCAAGTTAAAGAATTCATAACAAATCGAGAGTGGATGGTGGATAAGCTACAGAGTCATATCTCAGAGGAAATGACTTCCTATATTGTAGAAAATATCAAAAATTCTATGATTCTTGGACAACATATACATCTTGGTGGATGAGGAACAGTAAAGAAAGTTTTACAGTGAAATCAGCCTATCAAAATTTGAGGCACAAGAAGGTTGATGTGCCGCCATTCTACGGCAATTTCGACGCCTCTAAACTAAGAACAATCGTACGTTTTCAAGCAACCGTCGTCATTTTTGATGTTTTATGTTATGTTTTCAGGAAAGGGAGACAAACGTAGAAACAGAAGGAAATACGAGCAAAAAGACATTCTGGTTAAGAGTGACGGCCTGAGTGACGGTCCGTCACACATGTGACGGTCCGTCACAGAGACCGTCAAGTGGAAGCAGTCCACTGCCTAGTGGTGACGACCCCGGCGACAGTCCGTCAAGCTTGTGATGGTCTGTCAGCCTGGCCGTCACAGTGAGGCAGTCCACAACACGGAATCCGAACGTTTTTGGGACTTTGTTTCCTGGACTCCTATAAATACCCTATGTTAGGTTTATTTTATGTGTTGCTTTTACAATAGTTCACCCAATAGTTTTAGGAGTTTTTGAGCGATTTTTGAGAGAGGAAACACGCTACACACATTTTCTTCCTCCTCAATCTTGTTCTTGATTGTTCTTGGGATATTGGTTTCTTGTTCTTGGATAATTGAAGCTTGTTTTCATTATATTGTAAGAATCTTTTCTCTCTATTATGAATATGACTTTCTTCTCTTCTTCTTCTAACATGATTAACTAAACTCCCACAACTAGGGTTGTGGGAGCCATGGCAAAAGTAGCATTATAGATTCCGGACAGCGTCGGGTTCAATATATATGTTATCACGTTGTTAATCATTCATTATTTAACATTTTCTAGTGGTTGCAAACATTAGAACATGCCTAGGTTTAATTTGCTTGAGTAAAGAGATTAAAACCGGGAAATTTGATTAACTACAAGGATTCGAGACTACCAACTCTCGTCTTATGATTAATGTTGTAACTAGATTAATCTACTTGATGTTTAGGATTGAAATATAAAAAGCTCACCTTTTCAAGTTCGAGAGAATTGAAAAGGAAATTCGTCTATTTGGTTGAGAAACGTTTAGATGATACCGTTAATTCAATCACATCGTGATATGCATATAAGAAAGAACCCGGTTAAGCTTGAATCGACATTGTTACAACGCCATGGTAAACATTTCCCTAGTTCTCTCTCATATTGATTGCACTCGTACGTTATTATTTGCTTTTGTTCACGTTTTGATCACGCAAACCCCCCCTATTTACCGGAAAATATTGATTACTAGTCATCTACTTCACTAACGACTTACTTCGCACCTTATTCCCTGTGGGATCGACCCCAACCTCTGTTAGGTTCTATATTTGCCGACGACCGCTTACGCTTCTTAATCTGAGGTGTAGTTTGGGCGTTATCAAAGGTGGCAATTGATTGGATGAATTATGAATGGCTTAAGGGGTTCCCTTTTAACATTTCATTCTTTTTGTGGAGAGTATGTAGAAAAAGAATTACAACTGATGATAATCTTAAGAGGATGAGAATGCAAATTGTCTCTAGGTGCTATTGTTGTGAAAATGAAGGAATAGAGATCATGACATATTTATTACTAACAGCTCCCATAGCTCAAATGTTATAGAAGTAGTTTGCTTCTTGTGCAAGTATCAATATAGAAGGGTTGCATCTAGATCGACTAATTTTCAAATGGTGGGAGTGCAAATCCAATTCTAAGTTGCAACATATAATGAAAGCCATCCCTGCTATTATCATGTGGGAGTTATGGAAGAGGAGAAATGCTATTAGACATGAAAATAAAGTCTCTTTCAGTAGAATATACTATCAATGCCAATTGATAGTATATCAGCTTATTAGAGTCAATTTTTCATGGTTCAGGGAGATACCTTCTCATTGGGAAGGAATGGTAGACATGCTTCAAGCATAAAAGCCTACACTATACTATCACATAGTGAAGTGAAAGTTTCCAGAAGAGGAATGGATTAAATGTAATACAGATAGAGCTAGCAAAGGAAATTCAGGTTTGTGTTTCTATGGTTTTTGTGTAAGAAACAGTAAAGGAGATCTTCTATATGCAAAGGCACAAACCCTAGGAATAGCTACCAACATAGAGGCAGAGCTAATGACAATTTGAAAGGGCCTACAATATTGTATTGAGCAGGGATTTAACCAAGTACAACTTGAGACTGACTCATTGAGACTCAAAAGATTATATAAGAGAATGGAGAATCCCTTGGGAACCAATTGAAAAGATAGAGGTCATAAGGGGGATTCTAGATCAGATAAGCATTACAATCAGTCGCACATTCATAAAGGCTAATCAGCTAGTAGCTTACATCACAAATACATCAAAAAATAGTGAAGGAATGCAACAGCTTCACATCTTTAATCAACTACCAAGTATGGAAAGAAAATTGCTAAACATGGATAAAAGTCAGATTTCAGCTATCAGAATCAGAACAAGGAGAATCTACTTAACTAACAACATTTGAACATGACAGAAAACTAAGTAAAATTCACAGAGTCTCACGACTATTATATTTACAGATCAGTTTGTGGCCACTTCATGGGGAAAATAGCTATGAAAAAACTATCTAGCCTAAGCTATGCCATCTAATAAAAAGTGATACATTCACCATCAAAAAGCGAGAGTTCATGAACAAAATCTGCAAGGCATAATCTGCAGCCAACAAAGAGTTTGAGAAGAAAGAGACTAGGAGCAACTTATTTTTCTCCACCACTGCTTCAACTGAGGAAATAAAAAAATCAGTGCAAAGAGCAGGAGAAGCTAAGGAAAAAATCATAGAGGAAATCTTACAAGGAACTGTGATGCTGGACTGCAAGGTTCAAACTCTCTATCGAGTTTCACACAAACTCATGGAATTCCACCAGATGACACACTTGAAAAGGATATGGGTCAATCAAGAGCTGATGATACAGAGTAAAAGAAAAGAAAAAAAAAAGGGAGAAGCCATACCTTTGAAAGCTGAGCAAGAAGAAACAGCTCCACCGACGATGAAGTAGATTTACCACCCATAAAAAGAGGAGTCGGAGACCAGTATTTGGGATGGATATCAGAGACATCTTCAAAAGCGGAAAAGAAAGAGTAGAAGAGAAGATTGAAGAACAGATTAGAAAACCCTATTTTCTAGGGTCTTGGTTTATTTCACCTGAGCTCGATCTCTTTTAGGCTAGGTCAGGTTGTAAATATTTCTGTTTCTTTGTTTATATTGGGCTAACTTTGAGTCCATCTAGATCTTCTTAATCAATAAAAAAGACTTTGATCTATAATTTGTTTTAAAAAAGCTCTAATACTTATGATATTTTGTTAGATTTGAAATCATATAATTTGCATTGTTACACCAAAAAACTAAGAAAGGGATATAACCTGTCACAACCCAACCCGCCATGAGTGGAACCCATCCAAACCTTCAGGCGAGCAAACCATCATCAACCCAGAACTTAACCATTCTAACAGCTCAAAACCAATGTGCAAATAAATAAACTAGCAATTCAATATCTCAAACACTAATATCATAAATCTGCGGAAAAATCCTCCCTAGAACCTGAAAGTCACCATACCAAAACATACTACTAATTGTCTAGATTATGAAAATGCAACCCCAAAAACACAAAAGAGAGTTTAAGCCCGAAACAAGTGGGCTACAACTTAAAAGAAGACAATAAGGTAGCTCGATTGAAGTAGCTCAACCTTAAGATCTGGAAACGCCGAGACTACAGGTGAGGTCGCGTGTCAGCCATCGAAAGACTGCTTGTACTCACAAAAAAAATAAGTACAGAATAGTACACAATATCGTGTACTGGTAGGATCATCGGCCAGCTTTAATAGACAGAATATGAATAATAAATCAAAACATAGTAAGGTACAGAAAATATGTAAATAAGCCAATAATATAACTAGACTACAAGTCTCTTTCATAGTTTATTAACACATGAACCAAATAGCCACCATTGATCACACTCAAAGACAAACACATATACCCATTTTACATAGCCTGGACCCATCAAGGATCCCTCTAACATCACCTAAGTGTTAGACATGCAATCCCCATCTACACCAAAACCAACCTCACATTTAAATATGAACACCCGACCTCTCATGGACCATATGCAGAAATTACAATTCAAGGATATAACCCGGTCCACTCATGGAACCATCGAAAGAGCACAACAATGCAATTAAAATAACCCATACCAGGTGTGATACGCGAGCCAATTGTTACTATTCTCGTACCAGGCGTAGTACCCGAGCAACTGTTAGTATTTCTGTATCAGGCGTGGTACCCGATCCAACCGAATATCACACCAAGTCCAATCAATCACAAACAATGAATAAAACATCCTTGTAAACCAACAAGCCACAAACAAGTTCATTTCAAAAGATTGATAACCGGACAATTAGACAATCACATTTCATTCCCTAAGCATGCAACTCATGCAATACTAAATAATGGTACATGAACACATAATGCATATTGAAATCAGTAACCATCACCTACCTCGAATTACTCAAAGCTCTATTAAACCAGAGCCTTCCCATTTTCCAAATCCTTTACTTGTTCTTGGTCTAGAAACAAATATACGACAACTACAATTAGTTTACTAGCCTAAAATACCCTGATTATGCAAAATCCCAATCTCCAGGCCAAACTATGATCATTCCACCCATTTTCCGGGCTTTCCCACCATTAATTCACCTAAATTCATCATTTTTACAGATATTTTTAGAGAATTATGGCTAAGTGATCATAATCCAACAATAATATACAAGACCCAAGAACTTTAACACCCTAGAATCTCCTTTTTCTCCGGATTCTACTATTTCTAGGTCAATCCAAACCTTCTCCAAGTCCATGACTAGCAATTCTACTCCGTAGAAAAGATAGTACTAAGTTAGGGGAGTAGAATCCTTACCTTTAGGATGAAAAATGGTGAAAAATGAAGTAAGTTTGTCAAAAATTGCCTTGCCCTTCTCCCAAAACGTTCTTGATGAAAACTGAACGTTTTGGGGAAGTTTTTTGCATTAAATCCCGACTCATCCGCTATGGAAGTCCACGCTTCGCTATAGCAGTACCGCCATAGAAGAACTGTTTGCTATAGTGGTGCTGATCGATGTTGACTTCCATTATAGCGGTAATTTCTCTGCCATAGTGGAGGTCGCTGTAGCGATGTGTCAACCGCTAGTGTGATTGACACGGGACATAATATCATAAAGTTTCCCAAAATGCCCATTTTACAACACACTTAATTTCCTGACGTTCCAGAATAATCCCTTCACGTCAACTTTCATACCGAGAGTTTCACTTACCCGAATTTAATTTTGAAAAGTTTCTCGGACTCCCTTATGTCTTAGCTAAAAGAAAAACTAGCTCAATACAAGACACGTTATCCAATCCTCATTCGGATTGCCCTAGACCATACCTCGCTCCAAAACTGACCGAGACTAGCCTAACCTAGAATTTCCAACTCCCAAACTCGAAAGTTTTCTAACTCAAAATTTGGCACGAAAGTTTTACCTGTAATGACAAACCCGATCGTTATAAAACCGAGTGTAACATATATATTTGAGTGAAAATCACATAAAATAATGTAAAGTAAATCATATTATTTGAAGTAGAAGAAACAACCTTAATAATTTTAAGAAATTACACGTCATTTTTAATATAAGAATAGAAAAACTTTAATCTTTCCTATATATTACTTAGTTAATAATTTTCTTCCCACTTCACTTAATTTCGTCCACTAATCTCTGGGTTTAATTACTTCTTCTACAATACGTCTCATTTAATAAATATGATGCTTTGTTCGCAATAAAAGCTTATCGTTGATCCGGCCACGACCCCGAAGAAGATCGCTAATTGCGGCATGAATAAGAATTTTTCTCATATTTTAAATAGTTATTTCTACAATTTTGATGATGTTGTGGCAATATTAACAAACTATTTTGAGCCGCAATGCTAAAATAATGTTTCGCTAACGTAATCATCAAATCAGAATAAGATAAAGATAATGATGAAGAATAGATAAAGACAAAAAAAGAGAATTGAGAAAAACAGTTTTAAAAATTAGAGAAGGACAAGCTAACGACGCAACACCAAAGAGAAGGAGAAGTTGCGAGAATTGCTATAAAAAGTATTAAAAGGACGGTGGAATTCAAATGATTTAAAAACAAAAAGAGAATTTTTGATGATAATTGGTGATGTCTGAAAATAATACAAGGGCGTCTTAATAAAATTAGTGGCTCAAAATCAAATTTTGTTAATAGGACTTAAATATGTATACATTCAGAGAAAAATAATAATAATTAGAGTTGCCCTTTTGGTTCTTACATATTACTTATTTTTAGTGTAGTATTTTTAAAAGTTATAATCTTTAACTTCACATAGTAATATTATTATTTATAAAAATAAGGATTAGTTCTAGTTAATAAGATGCTAGTCATTTGTTTGCAATACATTACCTTGGATGTTGTTGTAAAAGTTTTATTTGTTAATATGAAGTTTGAGTTGTTTAATTCAAAATTCTAAAATATTTTTGCAAAAAAAGTAGATAGTTTTCTTTTTTTATATATAAATGTTGTATGTTTTTTTTACAATCTTCAATATTATTTAAAGTGAAATTAGAATCATAAAATTTCACTATTAAAATTTCAAAAAAAACTACATAACTAAGCAAACATACCTAGTATAACTACTCAACCACACGATACTTTAAAGAAAATTACATATCTGGATGTCACTTTGAGTTTTCTAGCAGACTGCCATAATATACTCACTCCTTATTTTTAGCCTAAAATTACTCTACCATATAGTTATCACTCAAATTCTTCTCCTAATCGCGCTACTTCTTCCCAATTTGGCTCTCTCTCTCTCTCATATTTTCCCTATGTTTCTCTTTTCCACCTTCATTCTTGTTCCACAATTCTTGTATTTCGAAAAGTGAAGCTTGAAATTTTGATGATAAGCACATGATGATGTCCTTAAACTGTTATAAGAGAAGTTTGATGAGAATCTTCATGAATAACATAATGAAAAGGAGTAAAAGAAGCAATCAAACAAGATTTCATCTCCTCTAACTCCGGCATAGATATCCATATAAATTGACATCACCAGAGGACATGAGGTTTGGAGGTTTTTTGGGACCAGTCGGATATTATTCACGTGGCTAGCTTATTTAGGGATCGTTGTTTGATTGATTAGATTGTTGAGTTTTTCTTTAATTTTTTAATATTTTTTGTAATATTTTTGGGATTATTTGTGAAATCATTGCAGACAGTGTTAGATTTTCAAATTGATTTAGGGTTTATATCAAGCCATTTTCAAGTTCATCAATGGCTAAAGATGATTCTAGCAATAAGAGGATTACTCGAAACACACACAGATACAATGCATATTTGTGTGTGTATATATATATATATATATATATATATATATATATATATATATGTATATATATATATATATATATATGTATATATGTATATGTATATGTATATATATGTATGTATGTATATGTATATGTATATATATGTATGTATGTATCTTTTTCTTCTTCTTCTAAGTATGTATCTATGCACAGATACATTGAATAATGAATTATTTGATGAATGTATCAGTGCATATGTGACATCAAATACACGTATCTTTGATACCAGATTACATATATCTAAATACACATGAAATTGATACTCCCTCCGTCCCATTTTATGTGGCACACTTTCTTTTTTAGTCCGTCCCAAAAAGAATGTCACCTTTCTATAATTAGAAAAAATTTAACTTTGAAATTCCTTTTTTACCCTTAATGAAATGATTTACAACCACACAAATATTTAAGGATTATTTTGGACCACATGTTTTAAAAGTCTTTCTTTTTTTGTTAAATACCATGTCAAGTCAAAGAGTGCCATATAAAATGGGATGGAGGGAGTATTAGATACACTAGATCAAATTAATACTGCATACATATACACTGAATACAAACATATACATGAAATTGTGAAACGCATATACATTATGAAAACACATATACAAAGAGTCATTGTGAATCACAGAATACAGTAAATTGAATAATAACGTGACTTTAAAATTGTTAGGAGAGAAATTAAAATTTTGCTCTATTTTTGTAGCTCAGGGATACGCAATATGTTCACAAGTCGTTACATTCTTGATTTTCTCCCTATTTAAAGGAATTCAATTACAACATATCTTAAACTGTAAAAAGTAGAGCAGATTTGACATGAATGTATATGAGATACACTGTTTTTGATGTGTAAGATACAATGTATCCAAGATTATACGATAACAAATTATGTAATTATGTAAATTACCCTTTCATTGAGTAATTAGCATCTATAATAGCCTATTTTATGAAAAAAAAAACGAAAATTTTTGGAGCCTCAAAATTTTGAGGGCTTAAAACAAATAATTTTACTGGCCTTACTCTTGAAGCATCCCTGAAGTATGCATGTCTTGAGAAATTGGAGTAGAATTGAAAAGAATAAATTATATAGACTTAAGTCATGTACGATCCCTTAAAGTTGTGTGCAGAATTCACTTTATTAGATACCTCAATTAGGATTAGTACCTATTGAAAATCTAAATTATTCAAAACATCTACCTATCAAATATAAAATATTGTGGTTGAAAAAATGTTCCTCACTTTCATTAAGCACGTGAATAAATCCCAAATAATATTTTCTTTTCTCAAAAAGCTTATACCTTTTTTTTTCTTCCATGAACACTTGACACTAATAAATAACTAAAAAGAATTTTTTATTCACTTTTAAAAATAACAGTTTTTAATTAAAAATAAGGAAAAGTCAACCCCATGCACCTCCATCGGTATTCGTCTTCTTCGCTCTTTCTTTTATTCTGTGCATTTTTTCTTTTTTTTGGTTTGTTGCTATTTTGTTGCTATTTTTTCCGGTCTTTATCAAAGAAAAAAGTTTCTATATCAACTAATTTTCTTTCCTTTCTTATTTTCTTAAATATTGTCGCTGTCTTGCCATCACCGGATCACTCCATCATGGCCATCTCCGTTCATGTTATTTGGTATTGAGAAAAATAATACTTTCTCAATCTGTTCACGATTTTTGTTTAGCACTTGAATCTAAAAAAAAAATTATAGATTATTATAAAAAGGGAAAAATGAGCTCGCCGGCAATGTAGGGTGGGGTGGGGTGGGGGAGTAAAAAATGAGTTTTTCTTTTTCTTTTGGCTGATTATTGATAGAATTAAATATTAGTATTATTTTTCTAATCAAAAATTTATTTTTTATTATTATTTTGGGCCTAAGTAACACATGTCAACTCCTTATTCATTATTTTCTCATAACACAAGCGTGTAAGGTACACATATAATCGTTTTTAGACTAATTGATCATTTTGTATTTAATATGTAAAAATTATTAATATTAGAGTGTCTAATAGGTACTATTCTTTTGGTATTTAGATTTTCATTAATCACCAAATATAGGCTTTACAAAACTGATAGCATGACTATAACACAGTCTACTATGCTCTTCTACTTAGCTGATCAAATTCTAGACTATAAAAACAAACATTAAGAATACAAAGTTGTTGATTAAGTTTGGAAGTCATGGAGGGGATCTCATACAACAATCATTTGCTATCTCCCTGGCAATTTGTACTCCTTCTTTACTACTATTCTCAAATATTGTGTTTTCTTGTTGTCCAAATGTGATAGATAAATTTTGTGTAGATCAGCTTGAACATTTGGGCAGATTGTGATTTTCTCTTGGCTCTATGTTACTCTCTGCAAATGTTGATCCCAGGTATTGATGATAGGTGAAGGCATGGGCGGATCTACAGTAGCGGATGTGGGTTCTTGGGAGCCTCCACCCGCTATGGTAAATTTTATAATCATATGAAAATATATATTAAGAGGCTAAGTATTTGAAGATGGGAACCATAACCAAATGCGTGGTTGGTCCAATGGCAGGAAAGAGACCCCAAAATTCTTTCACCTGGCCTAGTGCAAGTTCGAGCCCCAGCGGGGTACAGTGGGTTTTTTTTAAAGTAAAATACCTTTTCGATTTTAGGTTCTAAAACCCTCATTTTTTTTTTAATGTAAAAAACTTTTCTATTTATTAGTTGTTAAACAAAAAATCCTCATTATTTACATTTTTTCTTTAGGGTTAAAAACTTGCTTTGGTTCTTCTTCTAACTTTTAGCGATCAACCACTCATTTCTTGTATGATTTTATTGCATATTAATTCATTTTATTGGGAACGCACAAGCTTAAAATCCAGGATCTGCCTCTGGGTGAAGGTGTCAAAATTCAGTGTATCAATCTATCCTAGATACTCCTAGAGACTGTACAGGTGATGAACAAAAACTCATTAGTCTCTGCATGTTGTTGGCACAAGCTGCACTTTGTGTCAACATCCAAACCCCATCCACTTAGCATGTCTGTTGTTGTTAGTCTGCCTTGTAAATGAAGCCACAAGATGAATTTAGCTCTTGGCCTAGCACTATTTTGATAGATCAGACTCTTTCATTGTACGTTCTCCTTTTCACCTAGTAGTTAATAATAGAATTGTCTAATAATACTTTTGTTGCATCTATTCAGACCTTGTCTTTGAAGTAGTATGTCTCTAGCTGCAAGTATTTTCCTAATCATTCATGTGGCATGTTTGAGCATATTAAACTCATAGAACTGATTGTGCTTAATGTAATAAACATGAATCCATTTTATCCACATATTAAACTCATGGAACTGGTTGTTACATTCCAACATAGTTTGACATAGGGGTGGCAAATGAATGGATTTGGTTGGATTTAAATGGGTTAAAAATGATTTGAGCAAAAATGGGTAATTACCCAATTAGCTCATATTCTATATGGATAAATATGATTTGAATAATTAATGGACGGATTGGATATGAGTTTACCCATATTTCACTTACATTGATTGGAGAATTAAAAAAATTATATGTTTTAAGTTTTGTAATGTATTTTTTCTACCCACCTCTCCAATTTTATAAAAAGATAAAAAAAATTCTACCCCCAACACCCTCCCTCTCCACCAATTTTTCAAACCAATCCCACTCCCACCCCCACCCCCACCCCCACCTCAACCTCCACCTCCACCTACCCCCAATTTTTTTCATGTTTTCTAAAAAATATTTTTTGTGTGTTTTTCAAAAAAAAATTAAATATTTTCCTACTCCCCACTACCCCCACATCCACCTCCACCTCCTCTCATCCAACCCCCTCCACCCCCTAATTTTTTTTATGTTTTTTTTAAAAAAAATATTTTTCTACCCCCACCCCTACCTACCCCCAACCTCGGCCCTACCTACTCCCCGCCCCCACACCTCCACCCTCCACACACCAATTTATTTTTTATGTTTTTCAAAAAAAAAATATTTTTCTACCCTCCCCTCCTACCCCCCCCCCACCCACCATACCACCAATTCTTTTTTTATGTTTTTCAAAAAATATATAATATTATTTTTTTTTAAAAATAAAATTTTATCCCCCAAGCCCAACCCCCGCCCCACCCCGACTCCAAACCCTACCCCCTCCACCTCCACCCATTCATCCCCAATTTTTTTTGTTTGTTTTTTCAGAAAAAAATTAATTTTTTTTTATGTTTTTTTAAAAAAAAAAAAAAATTGCCACCCCTCACCCCCCACATCAGCCCTACCCAACCCCAATCCTTTTTAAAAATAAATTTATATTTTTTAAAATTAAAAATTGATTTAAATTTTTTAATTTTTAGCACAAATTAGAGATTTTGATTAGAAGTGGATGATCTATTATGGGTCTATATGGATACACATATGAGAAAAGAACACTTATACCCCCAAAAAAATTATTTACCCTACAAATGCCCCATTACTTTCATACTCCTTTTTATCCTAAAACTGCATTTATGTAAAAAAAAAAAAAAAACGCGGGCTGACCTCATGTTGACGTCAGCGCCCACCCTTTTTTTTCTCTTTGATACCATCACAATATATATATATATATATTCTGATGGTATCAAAGATTAATTGGGCAGTGTCTTTATTGAAGCACTACTTCCTCCTCTTTGATACCATCAAAGTATAATATACTCTGGTGGTATCAAAGAGTAAATGAACAATATTTCATTGAGGTTTGTTTCAGGTCTTCGATAAAATTACTCAATCATTCATGATACCATTAAGGTATATCTATATATTGTCGTGGTATCGTTGAGGTATGTTTCAGTTCTTCAATATTTTAATTTAAAAATAGTTTTAAAAAAAAGAGTCATAATTTAGATACATTTTTTAAAAAAAAATTGCAAAAACAAAAGATTATAAAAATATATTTTTTACTAATTTAGAGTTCAATATATAAGCTTGTGACTTTAATAATTTTTTCTTAATTGTTTCTTATTTATTACTTAAAAAAAAGAGCTCAGTCCTATATGATACCGACATAGTATCAATATACCAATAGAGTATCACAGAGGATTAAGCTTAGTCCTATATGATACCGATATGGTATCAATATACCGATGAAGTATCACAGAGGATTAAGCTCAGTCCTATATGATGCCGATAGAGTATCAATATACCGATGGAGTATCACAGAGGATTAATTCATGATAATGACGCTGACGTCATGTTGACGTCATGCGTGAAATAAAAAAAGGAGAAAGTGAGAAAGCGGGTAAATAGTTTGGGCCACTGGTCCATTAAGCCTAAATAGGTTGGGCTGAGTCTATTTTGGGTAAATAGTTTCACAATTAAGTCCAATTTGTGTAGTTTTCCCTACTCATATTTTACCCATTTTGACCATATTTTTGTGCGTTCTTAAAATAGGTTGAAGCCCATATTTATCCAATTAAAATATGAATGATCTAATTCATTAAATATGAGTTAAATTGACTCATTTCATTAATATGGGCTGAAATTGTCACTCTTAATTTTACAATAGTTGCCTTGTTCCATACTTGTAGATTAACGATGTTTAGTCCACCCACACTTTTAGGAGAGAAAATACTTTCCTATGCCACTAAGGCTTTCTTGGTAATCTCATTTGTGCCTGACCATAGGTAGCTTCGACAATAGATTTCAATTATCTGAATAACTTTGACTAGACTGATGAACACTTGAGCCCAATATGCCTGAATTCCAAAAATAACTGATTGAATAAGTTGAAGCCTTTCTGCATATTACAGCTTCTTAGATGTCCAGGATGAGATTTTTGTCACAATCTCCTCTATCAATGTAGACCACTATAGAAGCGTTATCTTCTTTGTTAATAAAGGTATTCCTAGATATTTAAAGGGGAGTTCACCACAGGAGTAACTAAGGTATTGAGGATAGCGTTTTGATTCAACTAGCTCACATCTCTAAAATAAATGACACTTTTTTCTAGGTTAGCCTTGAGACCTAATGAAGTAGAAAACTGCTGGAACACATGATTCAAGGCAGTGATAGAAATGAAGTCTCCTCTTGTGAACATTAGAAGGTCATCAATAAAACATAGATGTGTAATCCCTAATTTTGCACACCTTGGGTGGTATTTAAACTCTTTCACCTCATTGAGACAATACAGACTTCTACTCAAATATTCCATAGCTATGAAAATAAAAAAGGGACATTGAATCTCCTTGTCTAAGGCCCTTAGCTGCTGAAAAAGGTTCACTTGGCTCACCATTGATAAGTATGTTGTATGTAACAGTTTGCACACATGTCATGATCCATGCTATGAATCTATTAGGGAAGCTCATGTCTATCATAACTTGCTGCAAGTACACCCACTCAACAAAATCGTATGCTTTCTGGAGATCTACTTTGATCATGCATCTTGGAGAGACATATTTTCTAGTATACCCCTTAATTAGTTCATGAGCCATAATGATGGTGTCTCCTATTTTTCTCCCAGAAATGAAACCTGACTGAGCTTCATTTATAAGACTAGGCATAACTGTTTGTAATCAGCCAGCCAACACTTTAGTAATTAACTTATAGAGCACATAACAACAAGCTATAGGCCTATATTCCTTCACTGTTATAGGAGCTGCTGCTTTGGGTACTAAGGTGATAACTGCACAATTAATAGGCTTATACATCATACTTAATTGTCTCAAAGAATTGTTTCACAACTTGCAAAATATCTTTCTTGATTATGTCCCATGACTTTTTGAAAAATACTGCATTATAACCATCTCCTCCTGGAGCCTTGTCATCTCCAGTTGCTTTCAAACTAGTTGTGATTTCCTCATCTGTAATAGCAACACATAGTTGGATTCTTTGTTGTTGAGATAGGCAAGGTCCTTTCTTCATTACTCCTTTATCAATTGCAGACAAGGTGTGAGCAGATGTCCCCATTAGGCCTTTATAAAAGCTAATAATCTCCTCCTTGATTGTCACAAGATCAGTGAGTTTGTGCCCTGTTAAACTTGTCAATTCTGTGATTTGCTTCCTGTGTGCCCTTTCTTTCACCATAGCTGAGAAGTATTTAGTATTTGAGTATGGGATAGTGTATAACTTAAACCAATTATATATGTAACAGTACTACGTAGGCAACTGAGAACAATTCAAGTTTATAATATGTACATTTTGTTGATCTTACTATGTCACTGACTTGCGTGTATGTATGTTGTATACGATCATACCTAAATGAATGTCATGTACCAACAAAAAAAAATGGGTGTCTTATTTTCTGTTCATATGTTTTTAATAAAATCAAAATATGGTTATTGGTTCACTTCCAAAAGTTGTTAGCGTAATTTCACTACTACGTATTACTAGATAGCCGGGGGGAAAGTTTCCATATTTATACTACTCCTCCTATTTCAATTTGTTTGTCCTATTTTTTTTAAGTCCGTTTAAAAAAAATGTCTTTTTCTTTTTTTGACAATTTATTAATTTCAACTTTCTACATAACATGTTTAAGACCATAAGATTAAAAAGCATTTTGGTACATTTGACATATCTTTAATTTAAGACCACAAGATTGAAGAACATTTTTGTATATTTGACATATATATTTTTAATTTAAAATCACAAGATTCAAAAGTCTTCTTTAATTTTTTAAATTCCGTATCAAATCATAACAAGACAAACAAATTAAAACACAGGGAGAGTACATAATTTAACTTGGTCTCTCTCTCTTGAGATTTAATTTGAGTCCAACAAGATTTCTGAAATAAAAGCTACGGAGTTGGATGAGAAGATATTGTAGTACAAATAAGGACGGTGATTTAACTAGGTCGGAAAAATTTAGAAGCTCAGTTAATTGACTACGTACAGTAAATGGGGTAAAAACTGATTGATTTTGAAGGCTAATTTCAAAGAGAGAAAAAATTGTAAGAAGGTTTTAAGAGGGGGTCTTAAATATGCATTCCATGGGGTGTAGTACTTCTTGTTTTGATGATGTTATTGGTAGCAATATGGTTGATAATATGCTAGATCTCATATTTCATATATGATGATTTAAACACATTTTTGTGAAAGTTATTTGATAAAAATATATGACATGATATTTCTTTTATTATAGTTATTGTGGATTGTTTGATTAATATTAATAAAAAAATTTAATCAAATTTTGGAACTCCACATTAGATGAATATCGTAATGACAAAGTTTATAGGAGCAGCAAGTCAGTTCACTTCTGTTTATTAGACATCGTATATCCAATTTTATGGGATGTCTATCTTTTAGGACCCGTTTGGACATGCTATATGAAATTATGATTTGAAATAGATTGATTTAAAGTTGAAATTTAAAGTAACTTAAATTTTTTAAGTTATATTTTTTTTCTCATAAACCTGAAAATTTCACAAGTCGGGAAAACTATCAAAAAATTTCCAATTAATCTTACATAATTTTATCAAATGAGCAATCATAGTCCATAAATAAGATATTGGAATATCTTATGGCACCGCATTTGTAATTTGCATATATCAATGTTCCTTTTGTAAATAAATATTTGTGATTACAAATTTTTCAATGCACATTGATGTGCCGCCATTTTACGGCACATTTGACTCCTTTAACTAAGAATAATCGTGAGTTTTCAAGCAACCGTCGTCGTTTTTGATGCTTTTATGTTGGAATTGCAGGAAATAGCGAAAAACGTAGAAAAAGAAGGAAATACGATCAAAAGAGCGCCACTGGTTAAGAGTGACGGCCACCATGACGGGTCGTCACCCATGTGACGGTCCGTCACCCATGTGACGGTCCGTCAAGAAGACCGTCAAGTCGAGCAGCACACTGCCTAGTGGTGACGACCACCATGACGGGCCGTCACCCATGTGACGGTCCGTCAAGAAGACCGTCAAGTTGAGACTAAAAAGGATCAAGCACTGGATAGTCGCGACGGCTTGGAGTGACGGTCCGTCAAGCTTGTGACGGTCCGTCACCCGAACCGTCAAGTTAAGGCAGAACACGCAACGCGGATTCCGAACGTTTTTTGGGTTTATTTCCTGGACTCCTATAAATACCTAAGTTAGGTTTATATCATTCATTACAGATTCATTTTACAAAAGAGTTTTAGGATATTTTTGAGCGACTTTGGAGAGGAAGAAACACAACAAACACGTTTGTCTTCTTCTTCAATCTTGTTCTTCCATTGTTCTTGGGATCTTGGATTCTTGTTCTTGGATAAATTGAAGCTTGTGTTCATTATATTGTAAGATTCTTTTTGCTTTATTATGAATATAAATCTCTTCTCTTTTCCTAATAGCATGAGTAACTAACTTCCCACAACTAGGGTTGTGGAGCCATGGCAAAAGTAGCAATATAGATTCCGGGTAGCGTAGGGTTCTATCTTTATGTTGTCACGTGGTTAATCATTCAATTACTAACGTTTTCTGGTGGTTGCAAACATTAGAACATGCCTAGGTTTAATTTGCTTGAGTAAAGAGATTAAAACCGGGAAATTTGATTAACTACAAGGATTCGAGACTACCAACTCTCGTCTCATGATTAATGCTGTAACTAGATTAATCTACTTGATGTTTAGGATTGAAATAAGGAAGTTCACCTTTTCAAGTTCGAGAGAATTGAAAAGGAAAGTTGTCTAATTGGTTGAGAAACGTTTAGACGATACCATAAGTTCAATCACATCGTGATATGCATATAGAGCGAACCCGGTTAAACCTTGAGTCGAAATTGTTACGACGCTATGGTGAACACTTCCCTAGTTCACTCTCATATTGATTATTAATCGCACATTATTATTTGCTTTGGTTAAATATTGTTCACACAACACCCCCCAATTTACCGGAAACTATCGACTACTAGTCATTTAATTCACTATCGATTTAATCTGCACTTTATTCCCTGTGGGATCGACCCCAACCTTAGTTGGGTTCTATATTTGACAGCGACCGCTTACGCTTCGTAATTGGAGTTGTAATTTGGGCGTATCAAATTTTGGCGCCGTTGCCGGGGAATACAGTTGTTTATTAAGTCTTGTGTGTTTATTTGACTCTTAGTCATATTTCCTGATTTTACTTTTATTTGTTGTTTTTGTTTATTACAGGGTACGGAGTAGTGCATGCCAAGTACCCGATGCTCGGGTGAACCAATATTACCCTACGACCCCGAGCTCACAAGAACGCTAAGGCAAACCATGGCCGCACACCAGACGGAGGCAGCAAGGCTCGCTGCAGCACAGCAGGTTCAACAGGATCAGCATCACTTGAATACTGAAGATATAGAGGATGACACTGCATTAGACGGAGCTGGTGCCACGGGCGCCATTATTCTCCCTCCACTAGCGCCCGGGGCTAAGTTCAACATAACTAGCACAATGCTCCAGCTGCTCCAGCTGTTGAACTTAAAGGGATTATTCTGAGGTACGGCTGGTGATGATCCAAACAGACACCTGATGAACTTTGTGGGTATCTGCAAGTCATTCGAATTGCCTGGTGTGAGTCAGACAGCGATCAGGCTCAGGGTGTTTCCGTTGTCTCTGTCTGATGAGGCAGCGCTATGGTTGACAGAGCTGACCCCCGACTCTATCGCAACTTGGGGAGAGTTGAAAGGAGCTTTCCTAGAAAGGTTATTTCCTCCCTCTAGGATGATACAGTTGAGGGATGAGATTAGCAATTTTAGGCAGCAACCTCACGAAGCATTGCACGAGACCTGGCTGCGATTCAAGAAGAAACTGACACAATGCCCTAACCATCAGTTGAACGACGAATTTTTGATGCAGACATTCTACAGGGCACTGAATTCGGCCACCAAGCCGACACTAGATAATGCAGCAGGTGGAGCGTTTATGGGTCTCACTTTCATCGATGCCACAGCCATTCTGGACCGTCTCACTAAAACCAACAGGGCCTGGCATACACGGGACACCGAGACGGCTGCTAGCACTCATACAGTCGGTTTGTCTGCAGAACAGCGCAGGAGAGAGGAAGAGCGGGATCAAGATATGGCCCATTTGAAAACACAAATGGACCTACTGACAAAACATTTGCTGTCAGCAGATATGGAGAAAGTGAAAGTTGTGAGTTCCCAAAGTAGAGCAGCAGAGTTCGAGTCTGATGAGGAGGCAAATTATTTGGGGGGTTTCCAGGCCAATGGCCAGGGAAACCAAGGTCGGAACTATCAGAGGGACAACTACCATGAGAAAGCTGGCTACAGAGATCGTGATCAGGGGAACTGGAAAAATAACACTGATAGAGGTGGGTTGTACGTACCACCTGGTAACCGAGAAAGAACTAGTAATGAGACAGGGACGTCCAAATTAGAGAATATGATGGCAAAGATGTTGTTGAAGGTGGAATCTACTGACTCCGGAGTCAAGGAAATGAAATCTGAATTAACATCAATGAGTCAGTTAGTGAATTCTCATTCCACCGCAATCAAGCAGTTAGAGCAGCAAATGAGTCAAGTCTCGGCGTCTCTAAATCAAAGGAAAGCTGGAACATTGCCGAGTGACACCATTCAAAACCCGAGAAACGACGCGAATTGTATGGCAATCACCACCAGAAGCGGTAACGCATTATCGGAAACACATCCGGTAATTCAGACCCAGAAAGATGCTGTAGCTGAGGATGATGAGTTAATAGATGCTGAAATTATGGTCGATGAGGGTGTGAAAGTGTCTGCTGAAAAACCCAGCGCGGAAAAAGATGCTACTCAAGTGCTCACAGATAAAAGCAAGGAGGTTGAAAAACTTCCAACTATGATGCCTCGGCCACCACCTCCTTTCCCACAGCGGCTGAAGAAGAAAGTGGAAGATAGAAAGTTCCTGAACTTCATAACCATGCTCAAACAGTTATCAGTAAACATCCCTCTGGTGAATGCGCTTGAACAAATGCCCGGTTATGCCAAGTTCATGAAGGACTTGATCACAAAGAAGAGGTCGGTAAGTTTTGAACCGGAAGATAACCTCCACCATTGTAGCGCCATTTCATCAAGGTCGCTGGTCCAAAAGAAAGAAGACCCGGGTGCGTTCACTATTCCTTGCACCATAGGGGAGTTTAACTTTGCCAAGGCTCTTTGTGACTTGGGGGCGAGCATAAACTTGATGCCGTTAGCCATCTACCGGCAGTTGGGCTTAGGAGCCCCCAAACCGACGACTATGAGGTTATTGATGGCTGACAGATCGGTGAAACGCCCGGTTGGTATTTTGTATGATGTACTTGTGAAGGTGGGGAAGTTCATATTTCCGGCAGACTTCGTGATTTTGGACTGCGAAGTGGACTTCGAAGTCCCTATTATTTTGGGACGACCCTTCTTGGCAACCGGAAGAGTATTGGTCGATATGGAGAGCAACGAGTTGACTTTCAGGTTGAACGATGAGGTAGTGAAGTTTAATGTGTGCAGATCAATGAAGCAACCGAGGGACATGAATGTCGTCTCGGTTATTGATGTTGTTGCAGAATCTAATGTGATCGTTTCTGTTGAAGAGAGACTTGCTGTAGAGACATTGGCAGCAGTTATGATGAATTTCGATGATGATGGTGGCAAAGATTTTAAGGAAGTTGTGAATGCGGTGGTTGGAATGGGGTCGTATGGTTACGCCCCAAAGAAATTGGATCTCGATTTAAAGAACAGACCAACACCTCCTGCAAAGCCTTCTATTGAGGAAGCGCCGGTATTAGAGTTGAAAGAGTTGCCAGGCCATCTGAAGTATGCATTTCTAGGTGACAAAGATACCTTACCGGTAATCATCGCGACAGACCTTGTACAATATCAAGTTGAAGCGTTATTATCCACTCTGAGGAGACACAAGAGAGCAATCGGCTGGACCATTGCAGATATTATTGGCATCCCACCAGGTATTTGTACTCATAAGATACAGCTAGAAGAAAATTGCACTCCCACCACCGAGCACCAGCGGAGACTGAATCCGCCAATGCAAGAGGTGGTGAAGAAAGAGATTATCAAATGGCTCGATGCTGGAGTGGTTTACCCAATCTCTGATAGCAAATGGGTAAGCCCAGTGCAATGTGTTCCTAAGAAGGGAGGAATGACTGTGGTAGCAAATGACAAAAATGAGCTGATTCCATTAAGACCTGTCACGGGCTGGCGAGTCTGTATGGATTACCGGAAGCTAAACTCCTGTACTCTCCGTGATCATTTCCCCATGCCCTTTATGGATCAGATGCTGGATAGATTAGCTGGAAGAGGTTGGTATTGCTTTTTAGATGGATATTCAGGGTACAACCAAATATCTATAGCCCCGGAAGATCAGGAGAAGACCACGTTCACCTGTCCCTATGGTACGTTTGCTTTTAGACGCATGCCCTTTGGTCTTTGCAATGCTCCTGCAACCTTCCAAAGATGCATGATGTCTATCTTTTCTGATATGGTGGAGAACACATTGGAGGTCTTCATGGATGACTTTTCGGTAGTGGGTGATACATTTAATGATTGCTTGGCTAATCTGGGTCAGGCATTGCAAAGGTGTGAAGAGTCAAACCTCGTGCTGAATTGGGAGAAATGCCATTTCATGGTGAAAGAAGGCATTGTACTAGGGCATAAGATATCTATGAGAGGTCTAGAGGTGGATAGAGCCAAAAAGGTGTGCCATCAGTCAATGTTCGGGCCAACCACGGTCTCTGCAAGTAGGCATTGGAAATCTTGTCATGGAACTCTGGCATGTCAGGTGGAGGGATGTATTCCGGGCCAAAGAGGACTCTGTTGATCATTTCCCGTGAGATGTCTACTTGTTTACCCCGAACTGGCACCCTGTCCTGCCTTGGTGCTGATTTGACCCCTTTTCCTGGCTCACATTTGCTTTCCAATAGTGCCAAATAGTTGGCATAGAATTCCCGGATTAGCTCTGGATAATAGAATCCCGGGGGCGAGCTCATCCACTCGAGCTGATACCTCTGGTACTGTGTCTGAAGAACCGGGTATTCAGGCAGATCTGTGGTCATGATTTGCACTTCTTCAGCTATCGGTCTTTTGTGGCTTCTCGATTTCGTTTTGGTAAGACCGTCAAGATAGTGCTTCTGAGCCTCCTTAAATGCCCACCGGATCGATTCTCTGTCCGTGGGTGCACTCCCTGCAATTCTGGTGGTTTCGGGACCACCTACATCCTCCGGATTGGGGCTGGAGCTACCACTTTCATCCGATCCACTACCGCTCCCCGACTCACTGCTAGATGACCCACTCTCCTCTTCAGACTGGGAGACTTGGGTGGTTCTTCGTTTAACTAGCCTGGTTTGGTAAGTCGGGGCTGCAACTATTTCTTCGTCGCTACTCGGTTCATCAATTAGGGTCCGAGTTGTAGCGATCCCTTCTTTCTTCTTTAGTGCTTGACCGCGATGCGGTTGTTGTTTTGGGGCCATGTACCTGCACGTGAACAAGTCAAAACATGTGAGAACAAGAACACACTCAACGATACCTACTGTCTTGGAGTGACAGTTTGGGTGACGGACCGTCACACGTGTGACGGACCGTCACACAGACCGTCACTCTAAGACAGTGAACTGTTTCATCCTGACGGTTTGCTTGACGGTTCGTCACATGTGTGACGGGCCGTCATGCCAACCGTCAAGTTGAGACAGCGTGTTTCATTCTCTTTTAGGCATTTCTTCGAACACCTTGTGCTCTATTTCGGGTTTTCTTCTCCTATGTGGGGTTTGGTTTCCCAAAGTTACCACCAATCATGTGTTTGATCTCATGGGTTACTCAAGACTTCACCCATGTCACACCGTTGATTTCAAACAACACTTACCACTCATACCCAACACTACTCCCATTATCACAACTTCACAAATATATAAACCCAACAATTTCCTCCGATAAATCGCCACGCTACTCAAATAATCGCAACAGGGAAGAGTTTTAGAAACATACCTTGATTTTGTTGGTGAGAAGAAATCGTTATTCCCTTTTTGCTTTATATGAATCGATGGATAACTAGCGGGAAATTTGTGGTTTCTTGCGAACGATGGTGAAGAAAGAAAAATGGGGGTGTGGTGCTTGGGAGCAGGTTGAGGATTTGCTTGGGGAGAAGACGGATTTTAATGGAGGTTTGGAGTTTGGGATTTGAAGATAAGCGGTAAAATGATGAAGATGAAATTAATATGTAACCGGGCGGGTCGGTTTGGTTTTGGGTCGGGTCGCACTTAAATAAACAAAGAACTTACCTGATGCGCTGCCTGGAGTGACGGTCCGTCACAGGTGTGACGGTCCATCACTTGGGGCGTCACAGTTTAGGCAGTGAGCCCTTGTGAGGATTATGGGTGACGGTCTGAGATGACGGTCCGTCAACATGTTGACGGGTGTGAGGAGTTTTCTTGGTCATGCCGGTTTCTACCGAAGATTCATCAAAGATTTCTCTAAGGTTGCTACCCCATTGTGCAAGTTGCTTGAAAAAGAGGCGAAGTTTGTATTTGATGCTGAGTGCTTGAGGGCGTTTGAATGCCTGAAAGAAAAGCTAGTGGATGCTCCTATCATAATTGCCCCGGATTGGTCCAAACCGTTCGAAATAATGTGCGATGCAAGTGGTGTTGCACTCGGAGCTGTGCTGGGACAAAAGCGAGACAAACTTTTTCATCCCATTTATTATGCTAGTAAAGCATTAAATGGGGCGCAAAAGAACTACACAGTGACAGAACAGGAGCTGCTGGCGGTTGTATACGCTTTTGAGAAATTCAGAGCGTACTTACTTGGCACAAAAGTGGTGGTGCACACTGATCATGCAGCCTTGAGGTATCTGATGACCAAAAAGGATGCAAAACCTCGACTAATCCATTGGGTGCTATTGTTGCAGGAATTTGACTTTGAAGTCAAGGATCGAAAAGGGTGTGAGAACCAGGTAGCGGATCATCTGTCCAGGCTTGAGGGGAAAGAGAGCGGAATAGATGAAAGATTGATGATGCATTCCCGGATGAGCAGGTGATGGCTGCGTCACGTGATATGGTGCCTTGGTACGCTGACTTCGCAAATTATGCGGTGAGTGACATGATCCCGGAAGGTTTGAACTTCCACCAGAAAAAGAAGTTTCTCCATGATGCAAGTAAGTTTTTCTGGGATGAGCCATATTTATTCCGGTTGTGTGCTGACAACATAATGAGGAGATGTGTACCGGAAGCGGAAATGACAAGCATCCTGCAAGCTTGCCATTCCTCCCCAGTTGGAGGACATCATGCGGGTAATCGAACCGCCCGAAAGATCTTACAGTGTGGTTATTATTGGCCGACAATCCAGAAAGATTCATATGAATTTGCCAAGTTCTGTGATCAATGACAACGAAGAGGAGCAATCTCTCGCCGACAAGAGCTACCCATGTCCACTATTTTCGAGGTTGAATTGTTCGACGTATGGGGAATAGATTTCATGGGCCCTTTTGAAAGTTCTTACGGGAACCGCTACATCTTGGTAGCGGTGGATTATGTGTCAAAGTGGGTAGAGGCGGTTGCTTTGGCCGATAACAAAGGGAGAAGTGTGGTGGCGTTCTTAAAAAGAAACATCTTTGCTCGGTTTGGCACCCCTCGCACAATCATCAGTGATGGAGGTTTACATTTTTGTAATAAGGTGTTCCGGGCTGCTCTAGCAAAATATAGAGTGAAGCAACACAAGGTAGCCACACCTTATCACCCCCAAACCAGTGGGCAAGTCGAGGTGTCGAACCGGGAGATTAAAGAGATCTTGGCTAAGTCTGTGAATGTGAACCAGCGAGATTGGGCGAGGAAGCTGGATGACGCACTCTGGGCATACCGAACAGCGTTTAATACGCCAATAGGTATGTCTCCTTACCAATTTGTCTTTGGTAAAGCGTGTAACTTGCCCGTGGAACTCGAGCACAAGGCCCTTTGGGCGCTCAAGAAGTTAAATCTTAGTTGGAAAGAAGCATCGGAACTAAGGTTGGAACAATTAAATGAGATGGACGAGTTTCGATTGCGAGCATATGAGAGGTCCGCTCTCTACAAGGAACGAATGAAGCTGTACCATGACAGTAAGATTGAGAAAAGGGAGTTCAAGGTAGGGGACTTGGTATTGTTGTTCAACTCCAGGTTCAAATTATTTCCCGGGAAACTCAAATCCAAATGGTCCGGACCATTCAAAGTGCACCAAGTGTTCCCATCCGGTGCAGTCGAACTCGAAAATAAAGATGGTGAGTTGTTCAAAGCCAATGGGCAGAGGATAAAGCAATATCTGGGCCTCCCAGACGAGGTACATGTTCTGTCTCTGGTGTATCTTGATGAAGTCTGAGTAATCAAGACACCCGCGTCGTGCCGCGACGTTAAATCAGACGCTGTATGGGAGGCAACCCATAAATTGTTGTTGTAGTATAGTCTTAGAAAAATTTAACTTGTTAGAATTGGTTAATTTGTTCGTTGAGTGTGCAGGTACAAAAAGTGGACGTAACAGCGTATTCTGTCTAAGAGTGACGGTTTGAGTTGACGGACCGTCAAGAACATGACGGACCGTCACTACGGACCGTCACTTGGAGACAAATATTCATAGCCACTGGTTAGTAGTGACGGGGTGAGTGACGGACCGTCAACATGTTGACGGACCGTCATCTCAGACCGTCACCCATAATCCTCACAAGGGCTCACTGCCTAAACTGTGACGCCCCAAGTGACGGACCGTCACACCTGTGACGGACCGTCACTCCAGGCAGCGCATCAGGTAAGTTCTTTGTTTATTTAAGTGCGACACGACCCAAAACCAAACCGACCCGCCCGGTTACATATTAATTTCATCTTCATCATTTTACCGCTTATCTTCAAATCCCAAACTCCAAACCTCCATTAAAATCCGTCTTCTCCCCAAGCAAATCCTCAACCTGCTCCCAAGCACCACACCCCCATTTTCCTTTCTTCACCATCGTTCGCAAGAAACCACAAATTTCTCGCTAGTTATCCATCGATTCATATAAAGCAAAAAGGGAATAACGATTTCTTCTCACCAACAAAATCAAGGTATGTTTCTAAAACTCTTCCCTGTTGCGATTATTTGAGTAGCGTGGCGATTTATCGGAGGAAATTATTGGGTTTATATATTTGTGAAGTTGTGATAATGGGAGTAGTGTTGGGTATGAGTGGTAAGTGTTGTTTGAAATCAACGGTGTGACATGGGTGAAGTCTTGAGTAACCCATGAGATCAAACACATGATTGGTGGTAACTTTGGGAAACCAAACCCCACATAGGAGAAGAAAACCCGAAATCGAGCACAAGGTGTTCGAAGAAATGCCTAAAAGAGAATGAAACACGCTGTCTCAACTTGACGGTTGGCATGACGGCCCGTCACACATGTGACAAACCGTCAAGCAAACCGTCAGGATGAAACAGTTCACTGTCTTAGAGTGACGGTCTGTGTGACGGTCCGTCACACGTGTGACGGTCCGTCACCCAAACTGTCACTCCAAGACAGTAGGTATCGTTGAGTGTGTTCTTGTTCTCACATGTTTTGACTTGTTCACGTGCAGGTACATGACCCCAAAACAACAACCGCGTCGCGGTCAAGCACTAAAGAAGAAAGAAGGGATCGCTACAACTCGGACCCTAATTGATGAACCGAGTAGCTTCGAAGAAATAGTTGCAGCCCCGACTTACCAAACCAGGCTAGTTAAACGAAGAACCACCCAAGTCTCCCAGTCTGAAGAGGAGAGTGGGTCATCTAGCAGTGAGTCGGGGAGTGGTAGTGGATCGGATGAAAGTGGTAGCTCCAGCCCCAATCCGGAGGATGTAGGTGGTCCCGAAACCACCAGAATTGCAGGGAGTGCACCCACGGACAGAGAATCGATCCGGTGGGCATTTAAGGAGGCTCAGAAGCACTATCTTGATGGTCTTACCAAAACAAAATCGAGAAGCCACAAAAGACCGATAGCTGAAGAAGTGCAAATCATGACCACAGATCTGCCTGAATACCCGGTTCTTCAGACACAGTACCAGAGGTATCAGCTCGAGTGGATGAGCTCGCCCCCGGGATTCTATTATCCAGAGCTAATCCGGGAATTCTATGCCAACTATTTGGCACTATTGGAAAGCAAATGTGAGCCAGGAAAAGGGGTCAAATCAGCACCAAGGCAGGACAGGGTGCCAGTTCGGGGTAAACAAGTGGACATCTCACGGGAAATGATCAACAGAGTCCTCTGTGGCCCGGAATACATCCCTCCACCTGACATGCCAGAGTTCCATGACAAGATTTCCAACGCCTACTCGCAGAGACCGTGGTTGGCCCGAACATTGACTGATGGCTCACCTTCTTGGCTAACTCAGAGGGGACGGATATCGAAGCAATCACTAAGCTTCGTAGCCAAGTTTTGGTGGGCGGTTGTGCGGTTCAGGTTATTTCCAACAGGAGGAGACAATAATTTGGATGAGGGAAGAGCCATCCTTGTGGCAAGCTTGATAGCCGGGTACGTCATCAACTTCGGAATGATAATTGCAGACGAGATGCGGACCAGGGCCATCAAAACTACTTCTTCTTTGTCGTTCCCGTGTCTAGTGACTGAGTTATGCAGGCGTGCAGAGGTGCCGATATGGGATGATATTGATAAGCAAGTGGCAGCGTCATCAAAGCAAAATATCGACAAATCCAGGGATGACACTAAGTTTGAAATAAGAATTCATAAGCCTCAGATCTTCGAAAAGCCAACCACATCCACCTCCGAGGCAACCGACACCCCATCAGGTACAGAAATGCCACTTGCGGTGTTTGATCCAAAAACTTCACAGACAACGAGAGCTACTGCTGAAGGCTCGGGCACTGCGGCAAGGCCCCCTCTACCACCAGAATATCACATGAACCCCCGAAATTTTGCTAAAATGGTGCAAAAGCAGAAACAGTTGGATAAACAAATTGCCGCTTGGACAGATTTGTTCAAGCCCACCATGGATGAAGCAATACGGGAGGCTCTGAAGCCATTTGAGGGGCTGCGCGCAAGGGTCGATGCGATGGAAACCCGGATGGATGCAAGGCTAAACGAAATGAACATCCCAGACTTAGCGAGATTTGATGCGGAGCTAAAAAAGGTAAAAAATGATATCACAGTCCTCAAGCAAGAAAAAGCGCTTTATGAGGAGACTTCGGAGTTCGTGGACTTGGACGAAGAAACCACGATTGTGGATTTGATGGGTCGGCCTCTGAAAATTAGTGAACCCCAAGTAAGTGAAAGTGGGGTAAAGAAATCAAAGAAGAGGAAGCACAAAAAGACATCAGCTGAGGAGGACGAGTTAGAGGTCGCGAAGCAGCGGTCGGTAATAGATGAGCAGTTGCGACAGGAGAGAGTGCGTGCCCAAGCAGGTGGGGCATCATCCAGTACGGCACCGGAGTCTGAAAAGACCCCAGATGTTGATGAGCCGCGTACGGAAACCTAGGTTTCCCAGGTACCCCTATTCCTCTATTCTGAATATCTGTTTACTTGAGCATTGAGGATAATGCTACATTCTTTTGCTAGGGGTAGGAATACCACCACCGGAGGTTTTTGTTGCCATGTTTCTTTTCCTCTGGTGTGCTATCTAGTAGAACTGGCATGTCTAGGTGTCTAGGTTGTCGTTTAAATTTTAAAATTGTGTTGTGATGCCCCTAGCAAGCATGGCTTGGCTTTTTGAAAAATTGAACTAAAAGGAGCCCCCTCTGAAAATTGTTCATTTTGTACTTATGTTTGAAACAATTGACTGTTCGGGATCCTTGAATGTCATTGTGTGGTCCTGATTAGAATAAGTATGCTTAAGCCGAGCGGTTGTTTTGATAGTCGGTAGTTGTATGGGTTCTTGGTGCCAAGTGTGTGTGAGCATATTGTTATAAATTCTTACTCTGTGCATGCATCTAGAACTTTCCCGGTCTATTTTGTTAAGTTTGAAGTTGGTTGCTTAGGAAAGGATCACAGGCCCTTTTTGTGTGCAGACCACCTAGCCTATAAGACCGTCCAAATGTAAATAATCCCTTTGATCCCTATTTGAGCAAAAAAAAAAAAAAAATTGACCCTGTTCTTTCAATAACCAGTCACCGTTCCTTGTTTAAACGTTGAATCACTATTTTGGCCCCGGTCCTTCCTTGGACATCGTGCACCTCAACTCAGGCAATCAGCCTAAGTTGAGGGTGGCTACTATAGAGGTAAATGATAAGAAAATTTGGATGGATAAGATTGGTTGTGAAGAGAATGAAAACTCCGGGTGTGTGTCTAAGAAAAGAAAGAAAAAGAAACGAAAAGGAGATGTAAAAGAGAGAAAAAGAAATAAAAAAAAGAGTTGTCAAAATAAAGAGGCCGCACCTGTAGCTAGAAAGAAGGGAATAAAGAGGTGAATAAGGATGGACAAAGTAAAGTTGTGTGGATGTAGTAGGGCGGTGAATCCAAGGAAGGTTTAGTCACTATTCCCCAAACGTATCCTACCTGCACCCGAAGCCTCATTACAAGCCAAAACAAGTCTTGTAGTGATCCTGAGTGGCTTTCTGAAAATCTGAAATAGAATAGTAAAGGCAAGCCTATGGCATCGCATGTGCATTGTTTGAAATCGTTTGTGAGTGTGAGCGCCTTACCTAGTCCTAAATCTTGTGTGTGGGACTTCTTTGCGGTGAGGGCACCAAGATTTCTGTATTGTCTATTGATTGTTAGGATAGCTGCGCGTGTGTATGCATAATATTCTATCATATCGGAATGACATGCTTGGATCCTTGCAAGTTAATGTTTCATACATTTGTGTGCTACCGGGGGGGGATTGATTTAAATTGATTAAGCTGTTGAATGGCCATGATTTGCTAGTGACACGAGTCTTAGTTGAGTCGTCTTTTTGTTTTTGTTGTCATGTTGCTTGAGGACAAGCGAACGTTTTAAGTTGAGGGTGTTGATGTGCCGCCATTTTACGGCACATTTGACTCCTTTAACTAAGAATAATCGTGAGTTTTCAAGCAACCGTCGTCGTTTTTGATGCTTTTATGTTGGAATTGCAGGAAATAGCGAAAAACGTAGAAAAAGAAGGAAATACGATCAAAAGAGCGCCACTGGTTAAGAGTGACGGCCACCATGACGGGCCGTCACCCATGTGACGGTCCGTCACCCATGTGACGGTCCGTCAAGAAGACCGTCAAGTCGAGCAGCACACTGTCTAGTGGTGACGGCCACCATGACGGGCCGTCACCCATGTGACGGTCCGTCAAGAAGACCGTCAAGTTGAGACTAAAAAGGATCAAGCACTGGATAGTCGCGACGGCTTGGAGTGACGGTCCGTCAAGCTTGTGACGGTCCGTCACCCGAACCGTCAAGTTAAGGCAGAACACGCAACGCGGATTTCGAACGTTTTTTGGGTTTATTTCCTGGACTCCTATAAATACCTAAGTTAGGTTTATATCATTCATTACAGATTCATTTTACAAAAGAGTTTTAGGATATTTTTGAGCGACTTTGGAGAGGAAGAAACACAACAAACACGTTTGTCTTCTTCTTCAATCTTGTTCTTCCATTGTTCTTGGGATCTTGGATTCTTGTTCTTGGATAAATTGAAGCTTGTGTTCATTATATTGTAAGATTCTTTTTGCTTTATTATGAATATAAATCTCTTCTCTTTTCCTAATAGCATGAGTAACTAACTTCCCACAACTAGGGTTGTGGGAGCCATGGCAAGAGTAGCAGTATAGATTCCGGGTAGCATAGGGTTCTATCTTTATGTTGTCACGTGGTTAATCATTCAATTACTAACGTTTTCTGGTGGTTGCAAACATTAGAACATGCCTAGGTTTAATTTGCTTGAGTAAAGAGATTAAAACCGGGAAATTTGATTAACTACAAGGATTCGAGACTACCAACTCTCGTCTCATGATTAATGCTGTAACTAGATTAATCTACTTGATGTTTAGGATTGAAATAAGGAAGTTCACCTTTTCAAGTTTGAGAGAATTGAAAAGGAATGTTGTCTAATTGGTTGAGAAACGTTTAGACGATACCATAAGTTCAATCACATCGTGATATGCATATAGAGCGAACCCGGTTAAACCTTGAGTCGAAATTGTTACGACGCTATGGTGAACACTTCCCTAGTTCACTCTCATATTGATTATTAATCGCACATTATTATTTGCTTTGGTTAAATATTGTTCACACAACACCCCCCAATTTACCGGAAACTATCGACTACTAGTCATTTAATTCACTATCGATTTAATCTGCACTTTATTCCCTGTGGGATCGACCCCAACCTTAGTTGGGTTCTATATTTGACAGCGACCGCTTACGCTTCGTAATTGGAGTTGTAATTTGGGCGTATCACACATAATTTTATAAAGATTCACTAGTCAACATGAAATTTTTTTGCATAATTTAAAATGATGGGTTTTTTTGTTATGAAATATAAACTTATGGGTTAAGTTTTACATTTTTAAAAATTTGAAATCACAAAACATGTTTTTTGAAGAATTTGAGATTTGAAATTCAAATCATCCAAATTACATGTCCAAACACTGACTTCAAGTCATAATTTCATATCGCATATTCAAACACCTACTTATTAGACATCATAACTTCTTTTTGGGAAATCTAAGATTTAGCATACAATAGGGGTTAGATTAGTAAACTTACTTTTTGTTATATTGAAGTTGGGTGAAAATCGTTTACACCTCTTAACTTTGCTTTAAAAATTAAATACCCCCCTCAACTTTGAACAATAATAATTCTCCCCCCTTTATCCTATGCAATGTCTATTTTACCCTTAATATTTTTAATTTTTTATTTATGTAATGTCTTTTTATATTATATATTTATTTTTTCTTCCTATCGTCCCTTGTAGTTTTATCATGTTTCTTATATCCTGTATCTTTGGTACGTCCTTTTTAGCCTATTCGTAGACTGTTTTTGTCTTGAGCCGGGGGTCTATCGGAAACAGCCTCTCTACCTCACCTCTGAGGTAGTGGTACGGACTGCGTACACTCTACCCTCCCCAGACCCCACGTTGTGGGAATACACTGGGTATGTTGTTGTTGTTGTTGTTGTATATTTATTTTTTCTTAACCTAGGTATTTATCATTTTTAGTTAAATTCATTTACATTATTAATAAAATAATCCTTTTACAAACTAATCACAAAATCTAATGCTATCTTTTATGATTGATATTTTTATATTATATGCATTAAGTGGGCGTTTGGTCATGAAAAAAAAAATCACTTTATTTAAAAAATTTGGAGTTGGAGTTATGTTTGGCCATACCTTTTTTGAAAGACTTTTTAGAATTCAAAGTGTTAAATACAACTAAAAAGTGAAAACAAGTATTTAGGTGTTTTAACTTTTTCAAATACAATTTCAAGTTGTATTTGAAAATTTTATGGCCAAACAATATTTTTTTGAATAATTTAAAGTGAAATAATTTTTTGAAAAATGGTGAAAAATTCTTATGGCCAAACGGGCATGTATGTCTATATGTAATTATGTATATAGATGTATGTTTTTTTCGTTCTCTCTCTGTTATTCTCTAATGTCTACATAGATAAATGAGTTTTGGTTGTCAATAATAAAATATTTTCTAAATTATAATTTAAAATTTATAAACAACAATCATTTAATTTTATATATATGCATTGAAATATATTTATAAAGTTATAATTACCTGTTATTTTTACTTGTATAATTAGATATTAGAGTTTTGATTATTATTAATATTTTTTTTATTTTGCTCATTTATTTTATTATGAAATGTCATTAACTTACATATTCAATTAGCATTTTTCACTTTTCTTTTTCATCTAAGAAATTATATATATATATATATATATATATATATATTATACAACATATGTTATATAGATTTTAAAAAATAAAAATTGTGATTACAAATTTTTTTTTAAAAAGAAGATATAAAGCTTGATAATACAAGAGCAAAATAGGCATTTAAAAAATTCAATTAGGATAAAGGGGGGAGAATGATTATTGTTCAAAGTTGAGAGGGGTGTTTGATTTTTAAAGCAAAGTTCGGGGGTGTAAACGATTTTCACCCTATTGAAGTTACAACAATATATTTTGTAGCGGAAAAATCACTAAACAAACTTTTTATAATACTAAAATCACAAAATTAGCTTTTGTAACAATAAAATATTAAATTGTGTGTTAATTGCTCAGAAAATACAAATCACAAATTCCACATTGTAATAACAATACATTAAAATTAAAAGAAACGAAAAAATAAAAGGCGTAGAGTTATGACCTCGTAAAAGTATGAGCTCCCTCGAGCACTCGTCCACTACTTTCAAATTTAAAAAGCGGATTCAATAGAAAATATATAATCATGATTCGATGGGAATGAATGAAAAAATATTTAACTGTTCCATATTGAATTTGAAATTTTGATTCTTGTCAAAATTTGTACTACTTTATAATATATTTGAACACGCTCTCTTGAACGTAGGTCCAGTGTCCACTCATTTTCTTGTAAATTTTATTTTTACATACATATACTACATTATTCCTTGTGGTGTATTATAGCATATCCAAAATCTTTCATATTATTTTCTATCACTAACCACACCACCTCACAACCATAGTATTTACATTTTAAGTGCATTAGCTCACGTACGTAGAAAGAGAGGCAAACAATCAAATAACACATTTGACCGATCTCATCACAAATAACAAGTAAAGAAAAATGAAGATCACTGGTACAATTACTTGAATTACAAGAAAGAATTTAAATATTGTCCATTAAAATTAGAGGTGGCAAAATAAGCCTATAAAAGTATGATTAGACTGACATAGAATGAGCCATCCAATTCAGGACATTTAAGGGTGGATATGTAGTTCAAATTGACTCATGAAAATTTTATCAGAATATTCTAAAAAGGACTTTTTAGTTTGATATGTTATATGTAACAAAAATCAAAACTTAGTAAGAATTGAGAGAATTCGGTTATGACCCGTTTATTAGCCCATTTCAACTCAAGTAACTTTTGAATGGGTCATTAACCCACTTATTTATTAACTCAATTCATTTTGACTCGTCCAAATTCAAGTCAACCCGCCCGTTTAACGCCTTTAATTAAAATGTGGTGAAAGACTCAGATGGTATCAACACATATGGCTAGCTAGTTGACTACTACCTCCATGATGAAGAAACCAACGTCACAATTAACATACGTACGCGGTTCTCATCGTTTTAGCATATTACCATATTTGGTTCCATAACTTTAATATTTTAGGAGACTTTTGTACGTGTCTAATTTAGGAAAGGAATTCCTTTTCCATATAGGAGAAGGAAAATTAGTTTATTTTTTCCTATATATATTCTTTCTACTAAAGGCTTTAGTTTTGTACACATCTTAATTTTCTAAGCAGAGCTCAAGTTTAGTTACTTCTTCAAAATGACTTGTTGCAAGAAGAAAAAGGAAACATGGAAAGAGGAATTACTTGAAGAAATCGAAAAAGCCGCGTCTTTTTTGCACTCACATGACCAAAGAGAAAAAGAAATTTTGTTGCTGATGGATGAAGAAGAATTTGATGAACAACAAATGAAGGTGAAAAAAGAGATATGGAAAAAACAATTGGGTGAAGAGATGGAAGAAGCCAAGTTAAAGTTATATTCACAACAAATGAAGAAGAAAAAAGAGATGTGGAAAACACAATTGTGCCAAGAGATGAAAGAAGCCAAGTTGAAGTTACATTCACAAGGCCAAAGAAAAGGAGATGTATTGATGCTTATTGGTGAAAAGGGATATGATGAACAACAAATGACGAAGAAAAAACAGATATGGGAAAAGCAATTGCGCAAAGAAATTGAAAAACCTAAAGAGAAGTTGCCAAGATTGCTAGAGAAAGCATTAAAAGAGACTAAATTTTTGTAATAACTCTTAGCTCGTACCCTACTTTCTTTTATGAATTTATAGGTTTATTGTTCAAATAATTGATGTGTGACAAACAATTCAATATATTTGAACATTATATTCATCACGGTATGATATAGTACAATATAATATGATATATTATAAAATAATATGTAAAACCCATCCAAACAATAATGTGTAAAAGATTTAATTAGTAGGGGTACATAGACAACTTGTAACCAAGATGATGAAGTGCAACCCATTCTGTAAAACAACAAATCAACTTTTTACCTTCTTGTTTTTTAACCTTTTGTTGTTAATATGAGTAGGCAAAAGACCTGCATTGGCTTGATCCTCGTTAAAAGGGTTAGTAGGGGATATATAGGCAACTTAAGATCTTGTCCAAGAACTACTAAAATGGTGAGATTACTAATAATCCCATATAGAAGGTGGAACAAAATAACCCCATAACATATTCTAATACATAAAGTATTCTTAGGACCCGTTTGGTCATACAAATCAAAAACGTATTCGCTTTATTTGGTATTCACATTATTTGATATTCACTCTAAAGTTGAAAATAGAGCTGAAGTTGTTTTTGGCCATAGTATTTTCAAAAATATTTTAGACTATTGAGTTGGTATAGTATTTAAAAATAAAGTGAGAAAAAATTGAATCCAAAAATAGTGAATACACCTCAATAAGCGTTTTTCAAAATACCAAAAATTGTGAAAACATATTCCGAAATATGTTTTTGATTTTCATGGCCAAACAAGTATTCTGGAATAAAGTAAAAACGTATTCCGAAATATTGTGAATAATATTTATGGTCAACGCCTACTTACTTATCTGATCTCACGTACCAAATGACTAGAGACTTAAGATACTGTAGCTGCAGATTATAGGGACTTAGTCGCATTCAATTTAGCCTATAGTAAAATGTTAACAGTGGGTGGTTTTGATTTTTTTTTAGAATGGGTAATTAGTTCGCACAAGTATATACTAAAACAAATATATCATGCTGCATCAAGAAGCACATACAGCTTTGATTTTCTTTTTCATCTCTTTGAAGAGAAAACATTTACATGAACGGTACGAGTTGCTTGAACTCCAGGCAGTACTAATGGAAGGGAAAGGCAAAATAATGTTGATCAGCAGAGACCACCTAAGTCCTAGTATCATGCCAAATGCACTTGGTCTAGCTTCTACTTTTGAAAGAAAATGGTCTATGAAATTCTCCTGCATCTCGGGTCCTGTAAAATGTAGCTCCAACTAAATGGAGCTCTCCACGATGTATCTCCCGATCTTCCTACATTTCGGGAGAAATTTTCCTAAACAGAGTATATAGAGAGATTCTAGAATCTAACTGTTGAGCCCAACTTCAGGAGTGTTGGTAATAAGCAGTTGCTCCATTGATGCCTGATCTGGTTAAGAATGGCTTGTCAACAGCAACAGTTATATACAGATGGTAGGTGACCAAGAAACACTATTTGTCACTTGAATTCTTGAATTTATACTCAAGTATGTCACGGATTTTCCGCCTCATACTAGATGCTTCTTCAGGTTTGAACCACTTGCTTCCAAACTGAAAATGGGTCAAAATACATCACTAACAAAGAAATTGATGCATTATAAGAGCGGAAAATTGGAAAAGGAATTAATACCATTGCCAGATCCTTCTTTTTAAGCCTTTCATGAAATTCAGTGATGAATCGTTCCATAAAGAAAAGCACAAAGAGTCCACAGTCATAGTCATTTTTTTGTTGCGGGACCTGTCAGAGAAGTGCAACAGAAGGAGGTCACAATGAAGGCATGATAATGAAGTATTTACATGTTGGCTTATTTCTACTGCAGATATTTCTTATTCCCCTCCCCTCGGTCTTGTATGTGTTCAGCAGATGTTAGAGAGTCTGTATCTGAAGATGGAGATTTAAGATCTCCTTTTAGACAACCAAGAAGAAAGGGGAATCTGGCAAACAGAGATTAAAACTAACCATGCGGTCTTAGGTTCAAATCCTAGCGGATGCAAATTCTAGGTCATGTCTTTCCTATCTATCCAAGCCTTGTGGACAAAGTTACCAGGCACTTGTGGTGTGCTGGTGGGAGGTAGCAAGTACCCTGTGGAATTAATCAAGGTGCGTGCAAGCTGGCCCGAGCACCACATTTATAGAAAAAAACTAATCTGAGCCAATCTAGCAGAAATTTTAGCTAGTCCTAAGACAACCTAAACACGTAAAACTAGAGATCTTTCCAATGAAACACAACCACTTACATTTTGTAGAAACCACTCTTTTCCAAACACTACTGCTTTAAAATGGTGTACGCATTAGGTGTTGTTGAATAAGTTTAATCTACCAACTAGAACGATGACATGGTGCTTTTAAAGTGCAATGTCGTGGGATGTGAAAAGTTCAAGTCTGAATTACTCATTGCTGAAGCTCTGGAAAATACAGAACAAATGAATCATTTTTATGAAACAGAGATTTCTTAGAGAAGATATCCATCCAGCTCTGCAGCTGAACCACCCATGCCGCGATGAATCAGAAAACACAATTCAACCAAAGAACAAAATCTCACATCCCACATGATGCCAAACCAAATTCATTACCTTATTAGTTATTGACTGCATATATAGCAAGAAACATTTCACAAGAATGCTTAAAACTAAGAGACGAGAAATCTTTCAATGGGTGAATACTAGAAAACTGTTATCAATTCTCTGTGGAAGATTTTCCCATATTTTCTGAAAACAAAATTCAATCAAGGAATATTCACAACCCACATTGATGCCAAATCAATTTATTACCTTACAAGTTAAAGACTGCATATATAAGCATGAAAGAATTCACAAGAATGCTTAAAACTAAGAGACAAGAAATTTAAATGGAGGAATACCGGAATAATGCGATCGTCTATTCTTCCTGGAAGATTTTCCCATATTTTGTCTGCAATAGGAAGATCTGCCACTACTTCTTGTCTCAAGAATTTCCATTCTTCTATCAAAAATCTGGTCCAAAATTAAAACTTTGAATTAAAATGAACCTCCTGAGTGAAAAGCTTTCTATTTCAGAAATAATATTCCATGGGTAATATTAGACTAATATTGATCATTTATACCAGGAATTGAGAGTATCTTTTTATTTCGAGGATGTTTTATTTTTTTATAAAGTGCTAATTATTTATGTTGGAGAAACTCCCCATATAAACAATAATTGGTATTTTCTAAACTTCGGGATAAGTTCTCTCAGCGCATGTTAGCCTAACGTGCGCTCCTATGGGGAGGAGAACTCGGATCCCTACGACGAAGGTAATGGAAGCTCAGGAACAAAAGAAGCAGACGAAAGCCCAACAGCCGAAGAAAGAGAATCAGAGGAAGCAGGGTACTGGTGAAATCGCAACAATCAGCAGCACAGGTTCTCCATCTTCAGGGATTCAAGGTGAGAAGGGTTCAGAGTTGAGGGACGTGATATTGGGGGAATCCACTGGGGAACTTCAAGGAGTTCTTCTACCTTCGCAATTGGAGATTGATGCAGCTATTGCAGAGAAAGCCAATGAAACAGTGTCGGAGGGGATGAATGGAACAGTACTTGTGCAACAGGAAGTGCCGGCGTCTACGGAGGTTCTAAAAGAATGGGATGAGGCCATGAGAGCTTCACCTGGATCTGGGAAGAGGTCATGGCGGATGAAGTTGAGGATACCACTGAATTGCAAAGGAAACCCTCAATTTGGGACAATTTTGACATCACCAGAGTGTCAAATGCGGGGTTTAAGTTGGATTTTGTCTCTCCAGTCAATCAAGGTGAGGTAAAAGTTTGTGAGATCGAAGTGGATGATATTACTTCTGAGATTGACTTTTGGAAGAATGCTGTGGTTTGTTATGTCCTGGGTGCTCACCCACCGTTTGCAGTCTTGAATGGCTACATTCAGAGGCAATGGGGGAATTTGGGGTCAATAAAGTGTCCATGTTGAAGAATGGTATAATTCTAGTACGTTTTGATACTCCAGAGGGGAAGAATGAGGTGTTACAAGGGGGGATTTACCACTTCGACAATAAGCCGTTCATTGTCAAAGGCAAAGCTTGGCACGAGGATATGGAATTCACACGGGACGAGTTGTATACTGTGCCAATTTGGGTTAACCTACCTGGCCTTGATTTCAAATATTGGGGTCCTAAGGGGTTGAGTAAGATTGGCAGCCTCATAGGTAAACCTCTGATGGTAGACAGGAATACCGAGAAGAAGATTGGACTGAATTTTGCTAGGCTACTCATTGAGGTGGATGTGGATACTTCCCTCCCAGATGTAGTTTATTTCAAAAATGAGAAGGGTTCTCTTGTAGAACAGAAGATCCAATATGATTGGAAACCTGTGTTGTGTAAGCATTGCCAAAAATATGGGCATACTGAGGTTGAATGTAGGAAGAAGAAGCCTTCCAAACAAGCCACACAGCCTGCTGGACATGTTAACAAGGGTCAAGAACCAACAGAAGTGGGTGTTGCAGGAGCAACAACTCCTACTAAGCAAGGTGGAGGTAGAGTTGAACAAGTGATGGGTAAGAATGTGCAGGGTGCAGAGAGCGCCAATATCATAGCCAGGCAAAATAGGGGTCAGGTTCAGGGGACGAAGCAAGATCAAAAGCAAACTGGTTGGGTGACTCCAGCGCATACAAGTAGATCTCCTAGAAGGACTGAAAGGCCAGTGCATACTCTGTTGAATCCGTTTAATGTCTTAAGTGAAGGAGCACCAGTGAAGTTCCACCAAGTTGTTCTGCCACACATGGGGGAGGCTCAATACTTTCCCCAATTGGTAGTGGATAATATACTTTGCTGGAATGTTAGGGGTCTGAATGCCCCTAACAAGCAGAAGGAGGTGAGGCTCCTATGTAACAGAGAAGAGGTGGGATTAGCTGTTTTACTAGAAACCAAAGTAAAAGCAAGTAAGATTGATTATGTTGCTAATAGTATGTTTGGGGGTTGGGAGTATGTTACTAATCTAGACCACCATTATAATGGTCGAGTTTTTGTGTTTTGGAGGCCAGATTATTATAAGGTGAATATGATCACAGGGGATGCTCAAAGTATTACTTGTATAGTGAGGGATGCTGTAGCTCAGCTAGAGTTTCATTTTACAACTGTCTATGCTTTCAACACTAGGGAGGAGAGGAGGACTTTGTGGAGTCACCTGGAGGATGTTAGTACAGGGATTAATGCACCCTGGATATTACTGGAGGATTTTAATTCAGTCCTGCATTCTGATGACAGGATTGGTGGTAATCCAGTAAGTATTGGGGAGGTCATGGAGTTCCAAGAATGTATTGCAGTGTGTGACCTTATGGAGCTACCTTATGGTGGGAATAGGTATACATGGAATGACAAACATGGGGATAATAGAGTTTTCTCCAAACTTGATTGGGTATTTGTTAATAAGGAATGGTTAGACCTTATGCCAATGGTTACAGCAACGTTTATGATGGAGGGCATTAGTGATCACTGCCCTCTGAAGGTCTCTAAAGCTACCGGTCCTGACAGGCCTAGAAAGGCTTTTAAATTTTGTAATGTATGGGCTGAGCACCCTCGGTTTTTGGAGGTGGTGAAGAGCGGGTGGCAAGTTCAAACTGAAGGCTGTAGGATGCTACAGTTGGTCAGGAGGCTAAAGTTGTTAAAAAGGGACTGAAGGAGCTCAATAGAGCTCACTTTAGGAATATTCTTGCTGAGGCTGAGGAAGATAGGGTGGCGCTGGATCAGGCTCAAAGGTTATTACATAGTAATCCAGGCTCAAGAAAAGCAGCTCTACAGGAAGTACAGAAGGTCTTCCTACTTGGCTGAAATGTTCTTACAACAGAGAAGTAAGGCTACATGGATAAGGTTAGGTGATGACAATACTAAGTATTTCTACTCGATCATAAAACACAGGAGACTTCAACAAGCAATAACTCAAATCAAGGACAAGTCAGGTCAACTACAAACTGATGGTAACGCTATTGCCGCTGTTTTTGTGGGGTTTTATGAGGACCTATTGGGGACAAAAGCTAGGGAGAGAGTGAAGGCTTTTAGCAGTTTTTTGCAGTATGGGCACAAGCTCATAGTGACACAGCAACTGGATTTGGTGCAGGCATATGAGCCTAAAGAGGTGAAACAAGCAATGTTCAACATTGGAGTAAACAAAAGCCCTGGTCCTGACGGATTTGGTAGCGGTTTCTTTAGAGAGGCCTGGAGTATTGTGGGAGAAGATGTGACTAAAGCAGTTATGCAGTTTCTGGAGAATGGGAAACTACTTAAACAGATTAATTCCACTATTATCTCCTTAATTCCAAAGACTGTTGCTCCTGAATATGCAAGTCAGTTTAGACCAATCTCCTGTTGTAATATCCTTTACAAATGCATCTCTAAGATATTGTGTGTGAGATTGAAGAAAGTTCTTCCTAGTTTGGTTGCTGAGACTCAAGCAGCCTTTGTGGAAAGAAGATCAATTGTTCATAATGTCTTAATTTGTCATGATTTACTAAGACATTATAACAGGAAAACCTCTGCCAGATGTCTTATGAAGATTGATCTTAGGAAGGCTTATGATATGGTCAGTTGGGAGTTCATTGAGGAAGCTTTGAGAGGCTTTGGATTTCCAGAGTCATTTGTTCGATTGGTTATGTGTTGTGTGACATCTACTAAGTTTTCTGTGAAAGTGAATGGGGTTAGTCATGGGTATTTTGATGGAAAGAGAGGTTTGAGACAGGGGGATCCCATTTCCCTCCTCCTATTTGTTATAGTGATGGAGTACTTATCCAGAGTTCTTAATAAAATGAGCACTCTTCCGGATTTTCAGTTTCATCCAATGTGCACAGGCTCTAAGCTCACTCATTTGATCTTTGCCGATGATCTCATGATCTTCTGCAAAGGGAACCTGAGCTCAGTTCATAGAGTTATGGAAGCCCTTACTCATGACAAGTCTAATATCTTCATTGCTGGGGTGGAGGAAGGTGTGAAGCAAGACATTTTGAGTAGAACTGGTTTTTCTCTTGGTTCACTCCCTATTAAGTATTTGGGGCTCCCACTTACCTCTAGAAAGTGGAACAAAATGGATTGTCAGCAACTGGTGGATAAAATCACTGGTAGGATTCAGGTTGCCTATTCTAAGCACTTGTCCCATGCTGGTCGGCTCCAGATAATTATGGCTGTCCTGTTTTCTATATATAATTTTTGGGGTGCGGAATTCATTCTCCCCCAAAGTGTGCTCGAGGAGATTGACAGGAAGTGTAGGGAATTCTTATGGGGAGCAACTGAGAGAAGAAGGAAATTAGCACTGGTTGCTTGGTCCACAGTGTGTGTTCCTAAGAAGAATGGGGGTCTTAACATCAAAGGGTGCATTAACTGGAATATAGCTTCTGTTGGAAAGTTGTTGTGGCAGCTAGCTAGGAAGGACATTTTATGGGTCAAATGGGTTAATGGCCTTTATATGAAGAATGATAACTGTATTTGGGATCATAGCCCGCCTGTGGACAGCAGTTGGTACTGGCGGAAGTTAAACTCGTTGAAGACTCAAAATGATAGAATGGTATCGGGGGGATCTGTATACCTTAACACCAACAGGTAACTATGTGGTGTCTGCGAGCTATCATGCTTTGTTGGGTAGTTTGCCTAGACTTCAAGAGGCAGATTTAATATGGAGCTCTGTTATGCTCCCTAAGCAAAGGTTTATGGTGTGCTGTGGCTAGCCTACCAGGGGAGACTCCTTACTAAGGAGAGACTTGAAAGATTACGAATCCATATTGATGATAATAAGTGCTGCTTGTGTGCTAAGGGGATTACCGAAACGCAGTTGCATCTGTTTGCACACTGTGAGTGGATTACGCGGGTGAGGAATAGGTTGAGTAGCTGGCTTGGGTTACCAATTCAGTGCTTGGGAGTTTGCAATACTCTTCAATGGATTAAAAGGAGACGGTGGAAACAATTCCAAAAGGAGATAGTCGCTTCTGTTTGGGGGGCTATGCTCTATTATACTTGGCAGTCTAGGAATAACAAAATCTTTAAATTGAGAAGTGTACAGCCACAGTTTGTTACTGCACAGATTCAGCGGGAGATACATGAGAGAGTATATATGCTTCAATGTACAAAGAGAGCTCAAAGATGTCCGGGATTGATAATGAGAGTTTGTAACTATTTTCTTTGTTTTCCTGAGATCTAGTGGTAGGAGGTGCCCTTCTGTGAAGGTGGGCTCTGCCATTAGAGGCTCTTTAGTTTGTAATTGATTTGTCTGGTATGGTAATATTTTCACATTTTATTACCAAAAAAAGAAACTCCCCATATATATGTGGTGTACAAAACGTGGAGAGCTCAGGGAAGACGCCAACAGCCAGAAGTAATTCAAACCAAAACAATGTTGTCGTTACAGATGGGTAAGTTTGGTCTTGAATTCCAAAAGAACCTCTAGATATGGTTTTATCTTCATTTTTCTTTATTTGCCCATCACACGCCCCAACAGTTGCAGTCCCTAACAATACAATAGTACTCCCTCCGCTCCTAAATACTTGTCATCCTTACTAAAAATAGATGGTCCACAATACTTGTCATTATAAAAAATCAAGATATAATTGTGATTCTTATTTCAAGAGCTAATGAAACATTCTTTTTATACGGAATTTATAGGGAATTTTGAGGTGGGAAATTTTAAATTTTCAGATAGGATAAAATATTGAAACTTAAGGCTCTAATAATAGTTCAAGCTCAAAAATTTCAAATATTCTCTCAGTTGGAACAAAAAAAAACAAAAAGATTGTGTACTCATTCACTTTGCAAGGTTTATGTGTATTTTTTTTTTGAAACTGGTAATTTTGTATTCCTCAGCATTAAGGACATGCTGGAGACCTCCAAAAAGATGTTAGCAGTCTAATGCAAGGTTTATGTTTATTAATGTTGATTTAACCTTCCAATCTCTTTATTTATGGCTATTTAGATACTTTCATCAGCACACTTTTCATTTATTAAAGAGAGAGCACACTTTTTATTAATTGAAGAAAGATTAAAGAGAGAGGATTAAAGAAATTAAATAAGGGTATGATGGTAAAAATACATAGTTTCTTAAGGGGCGTGCAAACCAAAACTGTGACAAGTATTTAGGAACGGAGGAGTAATAATTATGCAAGGACTAGTACCTCGCAAGAACGAAATCATGTAGCACGCATACATAATAACAGCAAACAAAAGAGTTAATCTTACTTTTTTATAGTACAAAAAAGAGAGCTGCTGCAGTGGAGCCCCAATGAATCCAAGTGAAGAATGATTGGCCCCAATTGGTCTTGTTTATCTGGTATGCAAATTATTACCAAGCTCCAGTGAAGACTACAGAGGAGAAAAAAGAACCAACATAAGGGCATGAACAGCAAGCTCCAGGAAACTTGGTGTTAAAGAAAAAATACCTATCTTAGACAAGTCAACTGGTCAGCAAGAGAGAGGAGGAGAAAAGAAAATAAGAGGAATCTGAACAAAGCACTAAGCTATTAAATACTCCAATCTGCTTAGTTACTTTGGGAAATGCAAATAGCAAAAAATAAATGTCCCAACATATGATCCATATCGAACAAACGGCGAATTTGACCTAAATAATGTAGTTTTATAAATTGATAAACTGCAAAACTAGGCCAAGTAATAAAAGCTCGACGGATAGCACAATTGACTAACTACTGAATCCTCATGAATAAACGAAGAAGCAAACTTAACCTAGAAAACTTACTTTTCGTGTATGGGGAGAAATATATAAGCTTTCTCAAATATATTCACCCCCTTCCACCATCGTCTTAATTTAACAAATGAAGCTTCCTTGTCATTCTGCTGTTGAAAATTAGGAAAACAAAAACTATTCAGATTTACCTGATATTAGATAGATGTTAAATAGAAATATGGAAGTTAAGATGGATGTGCTAAAATAGAAATGATCTTATCCAACAAAGAGTGCAAGTAACATGCACTGATGAAAAATAAGAGGTCCCTTAAACTGATATAGTCATATCCTAGGTAGACATGCAGATGCACCAATCTGTATGTGCAACAATTTGATGATTGAAGATGATAAAAGGGGACAAGGTACTTTATCCCAAAAAAGGGGGATGGGACAAGGTAAACCTAAAATCACATGAAAAAAGTTTGTCCAAGAAAACCGACAATCTCTTGCAATCAGAGAGGACTTAGCTAAGCACAAGACCCAATGAAAGCAAAGGACCCATATAAGCAATGGCAACTAGTAAGGATATAGGCCTTATTGTTGTTTGTTACATTGAAAATTAGGCAGTATTTTCCTATGGTCTTTTGTTTTGATCAAAGAGTTGTATGTGCAACTAGGGTAAGTACAAGATGTAGAGAACCACTAGTTTTGGAGTACCCCTAATTTGCCTCAAACCAGAAATTTTATATTAAAGCATGCTATTCAGGGAGAGAGAGAAAGCATCTACCTGAGAATTAAATGGAGTCTCAAATCTCAATCATTTATAGGTGCTTCTTAACTAAATCACATTAATAATTTTCATGAATTCACTAATAAAAAAAAATTCATTACTATTGTATCAATTCTACAAATAAAACAAATGAAAAATACAACTCCATATTTGTCCCACAATTAAAACCCGTTATTGAAACTAAGTTCTTTCAGTTTCTTCTCTTTCGATAGGTTCTACCCGGATTCACAAACCAGTTGGTTAAGTTTACAGAAAATTTTGCAGATAAGAATCAATACCTTGCTGGAAACAGCCTCTTTGAGCTTGTTGTAAAAATATGTATTAAAAAAGTGATACTCACACCTTTCTCCATCCGCATGAGAATTTCTCTGCTGGAGGTACCTATGCAAGAAGAAAAGGCAATTAGGTTTTACCAGATTGAAAAAGTGATTGCCAAGCTATCTCTATCCTCTACTAGGATGACTTAGGGAAAGCACCAATGTCTAACTTGGGTTACTAAAACAAAAGCTGTCACCTTATGCAAACTCTAAGAGTATATCTCAAAAAGGTTCAATTTTCACAATCCCAAGATATCAAGCTACCATGATCAACTTTTTTTTGACAAGTATCAAACTGCCATGGTCATTTAAACGCCACTAATCCAAATATTATCTTTGAGTGAATATTTCATGACTCCAACCAACTGAAGAAACATAAGTAGTCAATGTGAAGCCAACAATACATCAGTAGTAGGAAGGATTCATAAACAATTTTTTATTCATGCGTAATTAATAGTGTTTAATCACTAGAATGAAAACATTGCCATTCTCTGTCCGCAGAAAATTGGCATTGATCAAATTCTCAAAAAGTTGCATACTTGAATAGGACTGAGGATTAAAAAGAGTTCCAAGAAAACATATTTTTATATTTAGCCACTTATGTGATATTAAAATGATGTGGTAGACTGAAAACTGAAAAAAAAGATCTGATCAAGTTCCATGTATTCAAAAAAGTTAAAAACAGTTTAATTCAATAAAGTCAGACAGAGGACACAGTCTAAAAGCAGCCGCTACAAGGTAAGCTTGTCACCAATTCTTGTTTAGTAGGTTACTCTTAGGGGTTGTTTCACTCAAGGACTAGTTATGCAAGGATTATAATATAGCAGTAAAAATAATACAGGAATTGTTAAGCGGTGATAATGAAAGAATTTTTATATGGTTATATAATATTAGGAATCACTACATAGGGATTTCCTTCTGACTAACGGTCGTATTTCTAATATGTGTATTCTTCTTTCACGTTTTACCCCGTATGAATTAGTAAATAGATTGCTGCATAAGTTATGCCAGTATTAGCACTGCATACTTCAATAAACCAAGGACTACATTGGTTATCCAGAGTTTCCATACAGAAAACAAGACATTTAATTAGTTAGGCGGAAGGGCTTGGGAGACCGTTGTACTTGTCCCGGATTGTCATCTCGACCCCTACAGTCCCAACTTCGCCAACTGAACACTTAAACTTGTTAGAACTCAAAATTTGAAACCTTTTTTTCATCTGATCACAGATGCATGTAATACAACCGACGACATGTCAGATTCCACGTCCTTTTTAATGCCACATAGGAATCCCAAATAAAAAGTTCTTTTTAAAAAAGAAAAAAACGACCATCATCTTCCTCACAAATTTTTGCTCAAGATTTTTCAGCCAAAGTTCATCAAATCTCTCTACCAAAGCACTTGAAATTTTAACTATAACCTCCAGACAACACTATGAACGAACCCCAATAACAATTTGGAGCTTACGATCAAGAATTCGACAAACCCATTTGTGACTTTTCAAGATTTGTCCCAATATTTGATTTTTTTCCTTCTTTTTTGAGCAAAAGTCATGGCTGGCAGTAATGAAACTAATGCTAACAAATCTAAGGTACCCTTTATTCTCTTTAATTTGTTGCGAAATTTGTCAGTATTTTTTTTGTTAACCAAAAAAATGGCAGCTATAAAGCCCTTTGAAGAAGAAGAAAGGCAGCAACAAAAAAATTAATGGGGAAGAAATTTGGACAGAAAATATCGAAGAGAGAAGAAGAGTCGAGAAAAAAGGCTCCAATTTTGATCAACAATGGTGAATGAATAATGAGGAAGAAGATGAATGTTAATAGGTCAAAAAGTGACCATTGGTGCCTTTTCGGAAGGTCTCCCGCCCCTTAAAGGCATGTGAGACACGCACTTTGGTCAAACAGGCCACGTAGGCTGACCGGATGAAAAAAGGGTTTAAGATGTTAGAATTCTAACAAGTTTAATGGGGCGTTTGGTCATGAAAATTGTGAGAATTTGAAAAAAGTAGTTTTTGTCTTCAAAGTAAAAAATGATAATTGAGAATTGGAGTTGCGTTTGACCATGAATACAAATTGGAGTTGTTTTTGAATTTTTGTGAGAAAATTGAAGTGAAATCAGCTTTTTGGTGTTTTCAAATTCCGGAAAATTTCTGGAATTTTATGGCCAAACGTGTAAAAAGTAAGTTTCATGGCCAAACGCTCCCTAAGTTTTCAGTTGGCAAAATCAGGAGTGCAGGGGCCGGGATGATAATCCGGGACAAGTACAAAGGTCTCCCAGGCAATTCATTAGTTATGCAGGGATAAATTTGAAATGCAGAATTGCAAACTTCATGCCAGGACTACTTTTTCTTATGTGGTCAACCAAACAACTCCTTAGATTGTTGAACAAGTTCACAGACATGAGTGACAACAGCATCGGATCCACTTATCTAGGAAGGACAGAAAGGACAGAAGTATATTATATAATATAGATTATATCAGAAGTAAATTCCACACATAAGAATCTGACACATAACAAACTATGCAACCAGCTAAGGTTCGTATCTTATATATGTGTAGATATTGCTGAAACTGAAGAAGGAATTTAATAAAGACCTCCTTAAAAATAGTTTGTTTGTTTTTTGTATTTTGTGACTGACAGCTAGATGTGCTTACTTCAACGCCAGAAATATAATTTCTACTCAATCCAGTAACTACTAGAATAGAATATCTCTCACTTACCGGATGTAAAAATTCATTATAGTAGACGACAGATATGCTTCAGGAGCAAGAGATCCCATGTCTGAATAATTGATTTCGACTGATTCAGGATCATCCCTAATTAATGTAAAAGATGGAACAGAAAGCATAATCAATAACAAAGAAAGACGGAGCTTGGTTTCTATAGGTAATAAGTAACGTTGATAAAAAATGTTCTTATTTAGGACAAACCTTGAAGGATAGTATATATTGGCTGCCTTTGTGCTGAAAGAGGTACAAGAGCAATCAATAATTGCTACCAGAACTAAAATTAGGTGCTTATGTTTCAGATGAAAAGACAAATATATCAGTTCACTACCTCTCAGCCACATGATATGCTTGCTGTCTTGGCTCAACAACATCAGGTTCGTCCTCATCTACTAGAACAACAGCCTCATCCTAAGGAAATAGAGAATCTCATAATCAGACCTAGGATTAGGAGTAAAATACAAGACTGATACATTTTTAAACTCTTAAAGTGTGATCCATAACTAGGATAGAAAGTATATATAATAAGGGGGAGAAGCTACAACAATTCACAAAGCCCTTCTGGAATGTCATAGAAAATCTTTAATGAAAACTGAAACAAGAACCAAGTAGGAGATAAGTGGAAGAAGTTCTAATAAGCTAATCAATCCACGTGTACCCAATGCTACTATCCATCCCCACTGACAAAAAGGAAGGAAAGAAAAGAGGCAGTGGTAATGGTTGTTTCTTCTGACATAGAAAAAGTATCCATTGTCATCAGTACACACTTGCCTCAACAGTTAGTCAAACCTTGCAATGACTTTAAACCCTAATCCAAACATAGGAACAAAAAAGCACGCAAATTTTCTATTCAATGAAAAATGTACGTAAGGAATCCAAAGGAAGGAGAGAGATATGAGGGAAACCTTACATTTGCATGCCTCAAAGTACATGCAGAATGGGCTTGAGAAGGTTTCCACCTGACAAAATAGAGCAATTCATAACCAAACACATATTTCTTTTATTCCTTAATTTCATAACAAATATCCAGCAACAGGATGTAAGTTAGACTAAGGGGACGCAGCTCAAGCAAATGAATGGATAGTACAACTCAAATTCATGGCTCATTTGCATGTAAATGGATTTAGGTTGCACATATAATGATGCAATCTTCCTGCTTTTTACCCAAACAAAGTCACAAAGGTAAATATTGGGTAAATAAGTGCTATTTTAGAGCAAGAAATAAAATGATTTTGACTTTTGTTTTGCAGCAAAAGTTTAGTTTGAGGGAGAAAAAGGAAACAAGGAGAAGAACAAACAACTGGATCTTGAAAATGTCATCAACGAAACTGCACATTATCTCATAGCAGATGGTTAAAATTCAATAAGGAATATAACAATGTGGTGATAAATCCGCCTTGCAATCCAGATTTTAGTTCAACTTTAGGGAAGGGATTATTCCCACATCCATATCCTGCATTAGTTGCTCAGGATAACAATTCATTAGGCCTACCATGAGGGGACTAACAGTTCCATTTGTCTACCTGTTAAGGTGGCGCCGAACAGGGGATGTTTTATTCTAATCACGCCCCTAGCAAGGCACAAAATACTATTTTACCCCTTCCCCTTATACACCCATTCCTGTAGCAGCACATCTTCCCCAATCAATCGCTCCAGATATTCTCATTACTTTATCCTTTAAATGTTTAGTCTCAGCTACAGAAATGCGATCTAAAAGGGAAACTCGACTTTTTGTTCATTCTGATGTGACTGGCCAACTTTGGCAAATCTTCCTGAATGTGGTGAGGTTTTTAGATGGGTGTAGCCTAAAACCACAACTCAATTGTTACAATGCTGGTTCCTAAGGAAAAGAAATAGAAAACAAAAATTATGGTGGAATACCATACTTGCATGTATTTGGTTGATCGTATGGAAGGAAAGGAATGCCATATGTTTTTTTGGGATAAGGTAGAAAAAATTGTCATATGTTTTGAAGACAAACCATGCTATCCAGCAAATTAAGTCCAAGTGTATACTTTTCGGTGTAAAGAAGAATTTGTAAATGAAGAAGAATCAATATTTAGCCTCTTAGAATCCCTATAAGATTAGAATTGGATTTTCTTTTGGTTTTTGTTCACTTGTACATATATTCAGCACTTTCTTAGTGCTGCTGATTTTATAAAATTACCATTTCTCAGCTAGAAAAGGAAAACCTAATCGCAATCAAATTTTTGTACCTAATCCATAAAGCGTTCTCAATGCCCCTAACTGTTACTCCATTCACAATCACATTACTACAACACTCCCTATAATACATAATCCACCTTTGTCTTGGAAATGAAAACAAACAGAACAAACCAACCCCTCAAAATTTTGGCCCTTTGACATTTTAATTCTAGTTCCTCAGTAATATCTTTGAAGAACGAGCATGTCAAGTCAATCTTGGAACTAGAAGGAGTATTGGATTGCTTGATTAAAGTATATAAGCACAGAAATGGTTGGGAAGATCAAAGAGACAAGGTTAATGGAATGATATTTTGTTACTTTCCTTATTCCTTGACCATAAATTTTAAAGAGACTAATGCACTTCATCATAGAAGTCTTGGTTGTTCGGTCTGTATCTAAAAGATTCCATCTTAGAAATATCCTTTTTCGGTAAAACGCACACCAATTATAGTTAACAGTTTTAACTGCGACAGTAATCAAGAAAATAACAGCTATAGCAACGTACTCCAGCAGTATCAAGAAAACAATAGCAACAATAAGTACACAGAATAAAATATTCTGGGAAGGTTGAGTAAAATAAGGGAGAAAAAAAATTCACATACTCTTTCCTGAAACAGCTAGAGAAACTTTCTTCAGAATAACGAGGAGAAGAAGTAGAAATATCTCTTGTCTTTCCATCAGCATAAAATTCTCGTTCATCTATCTTTACAGGGAACTTAAAAGGTGCTTCTCGTGAAGACAATGCTGTCTTACGTCTTCTTCTTGGAGAAGACTGTCTGGCTAATGTCCTTTTGCGGCCACACGTATTCAGAGCATGTAATTCATTTCGGAAACCATTGGTGGTCTTAGAGTTAGCCTGCTAATCAACAAGTAAAAGTAACGTGTATATATATATATATGTGTATATATTTATTTTTTTTGGAACATGAACTATTTTCATCAGAGAAAGTAAAGGCGTTTGGCCATGAAAATCAAAACTTTTCACTTTATTTGGAATTTTTGGAGTTGGAGTTGGAGTTGGAGTTGTGTTTCGCCATACCTTTTTGGAAAAACCTTTTAGAATTTAATGTGTTTAAAATAACTAAAAAGTGAAATAGTAAGATGGAAAAAAGTGAAAACAACCTTTTAGGTGTTTTCATTTTTCCAAATACAACTTCAAGTTGTATTTGGAATTTTAATGGCCAAACACCATTTTATGAATAAAGTGAAATAATTTTCCGGAAAATAGTGAAAAATTCTCATGGCCAAACGCTAGCTTATTTTTAAAGTAAAAATATACTTTTTCTTCCAGCTTGTTCGAAAAGCACACAGCAAAAGCAGATTGCAAGCGGGGTGCTGATTGTGGAGACCATTGCCCAAGGCCATTAGCTGCACCTACAAAATTTATCCACCATTAGTTTCCATTCAAACGATATTTAGTAAAGCAACTCAAATCTTTTGCTCATCTAATTCCCATGTAGCTGCATGCATATGACGTACATAAACCTAGAGTCACACTCATGCCTGCTTGCATGAAGAACTCATAAAGGTGCCTAGAGTCAGCACTAAAGATCTCCAAGGTGAACAGTGGATACTCTTGGGGTGCTAGGAACTCTTTTGCATATTTCTGTTTCCCCAAGTAAGGAACTTCCCTTAGTTCGTGAGTAAGATTGTGACAACAGAAAAGCTTAACGTTGTTTTTTTTTCCGGATAAACGAAAAGCTTAACTCAGTCACCACTCCACCCCCACCACCCCACACACACAAAACAAAAACAAAAAAGACTTACCAATAGAACCAGAGTGATGCCTCCCCAATAAGGCACATCCATTTGTTCCCTGTCAAAAATAGTGTAAGCAATAACGCTCAATTTCATAACCAATCAAAGAGGGGAAGGACATATGGTTGTTCAAGGAAACACATTCCAAATATGGATCTATGCCACTTCTACGGTTATGCATTTTTTTTTTATCAAGTATTATCTACAATTATGCATGGTTGACAGCATCATTATGATTATGCATCAAAACCACAAAAAATATTGGAAAAAAAGAATCTTTAATTCGTGTGAATTTTCATTAGTGTCTTGAAAGCCCTTTCACAAATTATGACACTAATTTTGCAATTCTAAAATGATGTGATATAGTTATGACATACTTATAAGCAACTTTGACTTATCAACCCACACCAGAGGTACATAAAGCCCACATTTGCTATGAAATGTGGTTAACATAGCCAACAACCAGGTTAAATAGCTTATTTGCTGGATATCTTTTTTAATTAAATGGGTCTTGATCAAACAAAGAAAATAAAGAAAACATTTAATAAAAATGGCTACACCGGTTGGGGATTATATTTTGAGAAACAAAGGATTTGTTGAGTGATTTTATTGCCTAAACTAAAGAAAAGTGATTTTGGTAGACAATTTCCTTAACTTGAGTGACCACCATTTGAGGAATTAACTCCTCATTAAAATAAGCACCTTTGACTCCTAGAAGCTTCGGCAAAACAGGCTATTAGTTAATAGATATTCATTGTCTTCCTCAAAAAATCCACAAAAGTGCAGTCTATACATGAACCTAAGTACACATAAAAACCAATGAACATATTTACCAAGACATTTGTGTACTAGTTCTAAAGCAAAAGTTGATTTAGAAATTAGTCCATGTCTCAAATACTTAGTACAGTGCCCAATAAATTATTGGGGGTTCTTTTAATGGTTTCAATACCTTTGAGATTGTCAACATTACCTTTTCTAGAGAATGTTAATAAATTCCAAAATCTATTTCGCCATCTACAGACTCGGCAGCAGTCTTATAGGGTTTCAAAATTTTACTAAATTCTTCTAAAAATGTACAAAATCTGGTAGATGTTGGAGCAACAATACTAGAATAATAATAACTAAAGAACAATAATTATGGCTCAGTCAAACTAGTTGAACTCATCTCCCTCACCTTATCGGAACGAAGCAATTTTCTTCTCTGTAATTCACCCTCGTGCTTTTTTATACTTGTTTTCAGCTTCTCACCCTTATCAGCTAATAGAGCACCTCTGGAGCCATATAAACTTTTGAGCCTGTTGATTTTGACGGTTAGTTCATCATCCTGTAACGCTGAAAGCTCGTCATTTTTCTCTTCCACGTCTATGCTACCTGCCGCCGCAGTCGGTGGTGCTTTGGTGGCGACCACCAACTCCGCCGGTGGCTCGTTGTTTATTAGCTTATTCCAATCATCAATAACTAACCGCACCATTTAGAATTTCAAGCCAGAACGTGAAATTCTGTCTCTTAACAGAATCTATCTCTACAAAAAGTTAACAGCCCCAGTCCCACTATTTTTTTATTCAACTACAACAACATCATCATAAAACTCATGGGTTTGCTGAGCAACATTGATATATGGAGACATCAAAAACGAAAATTCGATCCAAATGAGAGCAAGACGGAAAGGAAAAGCTTCAACAACATCGATCGATGCTGATGCTAAACCCACAACACTAGACCGTAACCTACCACAAAACAAAACACTCGCTGCATTTAGGAATCTATTGTTGATTGATAGAACAGAGGTGGCAAAATGGGCTGGTTGGTACCCTATATTTGAACGAGTTAAAATGGGCTGAATTATTCATTAAATTCTATAAAATTTATTTGGAAAGAAATTCTATAAAGATTATTTGAATTGAATCGAGATGTATTAATCTTTGAATTTAAATTAAATATTATTTGGACTTAATTTACGTAGAAAATATATTATATTAAAAGTATAAAAATTCTTAGTGAAATATTTTTGGGTTTTTAAATATTTAAAAATAATCATCTAATAACTTCTATACTATTTAAATAATTATTTAATATATAATTTTATTAGTAAAAAAGTTTGTTAGTTGTTCACTTTTTTTTAATTTTTGTAAGTGAATAATATACAACAACAACAACAATATACCCAGTGTATTCCCACAGCGTGGGGTCTGGGGAGGGTAGAGTGTACGCAGTCCATACCACTACCTCAGAGGTGAAGTAGAGAGGTTGTTTCCGATAGACCCCCGGCTCAAGACAAAACAGTCTAAAAAAAAGGCTAAAAAGGACGTAACAATGATACAGGATAAAAAAATAAGATAAAACTACAAGAGACGATATGTAAGTGAATAATATATTGGGTATAATTATAATTACTATTAGGTTTTCTTTATTTGGATTTAGGTTTATGACTTTTTAGGGTGAAAATTATTTGCACACCTCAACTTTACTTTAAAGAATCAAATCTTTCTCAATTTTGCAAAATAGTTATTTTCCCCTTTTTTCCTTAATGGACTTTTTTAAGGGTGTGTTTGGTATGAAGGAAAATATTTTTCATGGAAAATATTTTATGGAAAACAAGTTGATTTCTTACTTATTTTCTCATGTTTGGTTGGTGAGTGGAAAATATTTTTTAAAAAATATTTTCTATTATTTGATTAATGAGAAAAAATATATTTTTTAAAAAATATTTCTTTTATTTTTGATTAGAGAGTAGAAAATATTTTCTAGGGAGTAGGTCGAGAATTGGGGTGTGGTGGTTGGAGGGGATGTTGGGTGGGTGGCGGGTAACTAAATAAATTATTTTTTAAAAATAAAAATTTAAACATTAATTTTATTTTTATTTTTTGGAGGGGGGCCGCTGGGTGGGGTGGGGTGGGGGTGGGGGAGGGACCAAAAATATTACTTTTTTAAAAAAAATTAAAATTGAATTTTGGGTGGGGTGGGATGGGGGGAGAGAGAGGCGGAGTACCCAAAAATATAATTTTTTAAAATAAACAAATAATATTAAAAAAAAATGAATTTTGGATGGGGTGGAGGTGGTGAGTTTTGGGCTAAAATTATCCCTCATCTATTAGAGTAGGTTCATTTTGGTCCCTCAAATATAATCCTGAGCATATTTAGTCCCTTAACTTTACTAAAGTGAAGCACTTTTGGTCTTCCTAACATAATAATGTTAAAAATTAACGGAAAGGATAATTTTCTAACGGTGTAAATTTGACAGTGTTATCTCTTTCTTAATTGATATACATTTTCTTTCTTTCTTGTCTTCTTAATTTTTTAGGATTAATATAGTAGTAGCTATTTATATTTGAATACAATACTTTAGAACGCAATAATCTGCCCACTAGAAAAAAATAACCATTTTCTTAAATGCAGTTACAAAATGGTCTTAAAGTCAGTGGCGTAGCTAGTAATTTGGTGAAGAGTGTGCAAATTTCTTCTTAATTGTGTTTAAGAGCGTGCGAAATTAAATATATTCTCATAATAGCTAACACTTAACCTCTATGGGTTTGTATTTTACAAGTCACGTGGGTGCCACATGGGTTTAACACCATTATTTTTAAACGAATTTTGTTAGAGAGATCAAAAGTGCTCCACTTTAGTAAAGTTAAGGGACTAAATATGCTCATAGTTATATTTGAAGGACCAAAATAAACCTACTCTAATAGTTAAGGGACAATTTTAGCCCCAAACTCTGGAGGTGGTAGGGTGGGGTCAGGGGGATTGGGGTACCAAAAATATTTCTTTTTTAAAAAAAAGTAATTTTTTTTAAACAAAATAATAATAAATTTTGGGTGGGGTAGAGGTGAGGGTGGGGGCAGGGGCTGGGGGCGTAGGATGGAGGTTTAGTGGGATGGGGTAGAGGTTGGGGTATAAAAATATTAGTTTTTTTAAGAAAAAATGTATTATTTTTGAAAAAAAAATTAAAAAATTGAGTTTCGATGGGCAGAGGTGGTAGTGGTGGTGGGATACAAAAAAATTACTTTTTTTAAAAAAAGTTAATTTTATTTTTTAAAGAAAGAATTGAATAAAATTTTAAAAAAATGATGTGGAGTGGGGTGAAATAGAAAATATATTTTTAAAAAATTGTGTGAGGTAGAGGTGGGGGGTGGAGGTAGGGGTGAGATTAGGAGAGTGGAGTGGATGGATTGGGGTGTTATGAAGGTGAGGACTTGTTTTCCCTACTTTCATTAGAGAAGTCATTTTCCTTATTTTGGAGGAAAACATTTTCCTAAAAGGAAAATATTTTTCAAATTTTTTGACCAACCAAACACAAAAAAATTGAAAAAAAATTTCTGGAAAATATTTTTCTCCATATCAAACACACTCTAAATGTCTATTCTATTCTTACATTATCAAAAAAAAAATTCTTCTTTAAAATCGTGGTATTTTTGGTTTTTAATCTATATAAGAAATTTCCTATAAAAAGATACTAATTTCATCAAAAAAAAAAGTGAGAAATATTAATTGAGTATATAAATTAATGTCGTTTTATAATGAAATAATGAACAAAATAAAAAATAATTTGATTAAATTTACGGAATCTATAATGCGATAACTTTATAAATATATGTCACGATCCAGACCTTCGCGAGTGACACCCACCCAACCCCCGGGCGAGCGAACCATCAACGACCCAGAACTTAACCGTTCTAACAGCTCAAAATCAGTGTGCAATAAGTAAAACTAGCAATAATCAACCAAATCAACACTAATATAAATGAACCTGCGAAAATCCCTCCCTAGAACCTAAAAGTCATCGTACCAAAACACTACAAAAAATTTAGAATGCGGGGATGCAACCCCAAAATAAGCAAGAGTCTAAGCTCGAAAACAAGTGGGCTATACTGGAAACGAAAGAGACCAAGGTAGCTCGATCAAAATAGCTCACCCTTAATGCCTGAAAACGCTGGGACTACAAGTGAGGTCGCGTGTCAGCCGCTGGAAGATTGCCTGTACTCACAAAAAGAAACGAAAGTGCAGAATCAGTACACAATCATCGTGTACTGGTAGGATTTTCAGCCAGTTCCAGATAAGCAATATATGAACGGTACAGTAGCCAAGTAAAAGTACAGGAAACATGTAAACAAGCCAACAGGTATCTCTAGATTACAAGTCTCATCCTAGCTTGTTCCCACATGTAACCCACCCTTATAACCATGATCAACAATCAATAATAATCAATAAATATACCATTTTACCTATCCCGGACCCACCCTGGGATCCCCCTAAACAATACTTAAGTGTTAAACATGCAACCCGATCTACACCAAGACCAAACTCACCAATCAATACAATAACCACCCTGCCTTTCAAGGACCATATGCAATATCACAATCATAAACACAATCCGGTCCATCATGGAACCATTATTAAAATTCAACAATACAATAAAGTAAACCCGTACCAGGCATGGTACCCGAGCCAACTAGTTAGTTATCATGTACCAGGCGTGGTACCCGAGCTAACTGTTTGTTATCCCATACCAGACGTGGTACCCGAGCCAACCTAATGTCACACAAAATTCACAGTCACAAACAATGAACAATCAACACTTGTAAACCAACAAGCAATAACACCTAGTTCATTTCACAAGACTGATAATAGGACCCTTAGACATTCCTAATCATTCCCTAAGCATGCAACTCATACAATACTTAGACAAAAGTACACAAACATACAATGTATAAGGAAATCAATAACCGTCACCTACCTCAAATTATTCCAAGCTCTATTGAACCGAAGCTTTCCCCTTTTCAGGATCTCTTGCTTGTTCTTGGTTTAGAAATAAATATGCAAGAACTATAATCAATTACTTACCCAAAAGTACTCGAATTATACAAAATCCCAATCCCCAGGCTAACCTATGATCATTCCACCCATTCCTGGGCTTTTCCACCATTAATTCACCTAAATTCATTACTTTTACGGGTACCTTTAGAGAATTATGGCTAAGTGATCATCACACATCATCAATAATCAAGACCCAAGAACTCTAGCACCCTAGAATCCCCTTTTTTCCCCGGATTCTTCCATTCCTAGGTCATTCCAAACCTTCCTCCAGGTCCACCCCTAGAAATTCTAAAGCGTAGGAAAGATAGTACAGAGTTTGGAGAGTATAATCCTTACCTTTGGGACAAAAAACAATGAAAAATGGAGGAAAATCGCCTAAAATTGCCTTGCCCTTCTCCCAAAACGTCTTTGTTGAAAACTGACTATTTTGAGAAAGTTTCTGCATTAAATTCCGTCATGCTCCTCTATAGCAGTCCGCTCCACTATAGCGGTACCGCCGTAGCTGAGTCGACCGCTATGGCGGAGGCTGACTGATGTTGACTTTCATTGTAGCGGTATTTTTTTCGCTATGGCGGTTGACACGGGACAGAAAGTCGTAAAGTCCGTCAAATTGCCCCATTTTACAACACACTTGATTTTTCGACGTTCTGAAACAACCCCTTTACGTCAACCTTGATACCGAGAGTTCTACTTACCCGAATTTAATTCCGAAAAATCTCCCGGACTCCTTTATGTCTTAGCTAAAAGAAAAACTAGCTCAAGTCAAGATACTTTACCCCATTCTTACTCGAATTTCTCTAGACCATACCTCGCTCCAAAATGGGCCGAGACTAGTCTAGCCCAAAAATTTCAACTCCCAAACCCAAAAGTTTTCTAACCCAAAACTTGGCACGAAAGGTTTACCCATAAGATGAACCCGGTCGTTACAATATATTTTGATGCAATTAATACAAAAATAAAAGTATATCTCATAACAATTTCTTCAAAGATTATCTATTTATAACGTAATTTTAAATTATAATTTAGAAAATATTTTATTCATGACAATCAAAATTTATTTATCAACATAGATACTTCCTCTGTTCACTTTTACTTGTCTACTTTGGATATTGCATGTCGGTCCCTTAAGAAACAATGATTATTATGAGTATTTTACTACAATACTCATATTAATTGATGTTTAGTCTTAGATTTTGAAAAATGCTTTGGAGAATAAGTAATTAATGTCAGGGGTAACATGGGAAAAAATAATTATATTTTTTTAATATGCTAAAAGTGACAAGCAAAAGTGAAAATCTATTTTTGAAATAGTGGACAAGTAAAAGTGAATGGAGGGAGTAATAGAGAATAAGAGATAAGTGAAACTTAAATAGAGAAAAGACATCAAATTCACTCCAAACTTGTCCGAAAAAGTTGATTACACACTTATACTATTATCGCGATCTAATACACACTTGTACTACTTAAAAGTAAATTTATTTACCCCCTAAAATTAACGTGACAAAAAAAACTAATTAAAATAAAGAATAGGCACGTTTGAGTAAAACAATAAAGCAAAAACAAAAATCAAAATCCACCCCCCGCCCTGAGCCCACCCACCCACACCTCTTCTACACTACAATTTCCTCAAAAAAATAGTGGAGAAGAATCACACCGCTATTAATTTTTTCACAATAAATATACAGTTGATTTCTGGGCTATACAATTGCTTATAGAGTTATCTAGATTTTGTGAAACCTGTCGAGCTAATAGGGGTTCGATTGAGTTATATTGATTGTTGTTTGTATTTACCGGGCTTATGGGGGCTCAGTTAAGTTATTATTTGATTATTATTATATGATTTGTGATGGGAGTAGTTAGGATGTATTACGATGATTGTTTTTCTTCTTTTCTGTGTATTTTATTATTTATTGATATTAGTTAGCTCGATTCAGGTAAGCGAACTGCTAAGTTAGTTATGGTTTGTAAGGCTTAAGTTGAGAACATGTGTACATTTTGGCTAACCTCTGATTCTCTACTTGGGTATTTACAATACTTATGATATTAGTCTCAGTCATTTATAGATTTAGGGGTAGGTAAGTACGCTCAGACTATCTTCGACTCTCTTATCTGATTACTTACATTATTTATGACATTAGCTTCAACTTCAGCTTTTTGTTATCTTACATACTCGGTACATTATTTTGTACTGACGCCTCGAGCTTAGGGGAACTGTATTCATTCCTACAGGTCCCTACAGATTACCGGATAGGCCATTCTAGTAGCACGATTGAGCTTTAATAGGTTGGCTATCTTCTTTCTTTCAGAGTTTCTGAAGTTTGTTACTTTTTGCTGTAAGTAGCTTTTGAGTAGGTCAGGGCCCTATCCTAGTCAAATTTATTACTCTTAGAGGCTTGCAGATTTTGGATTGTATAGACATGTGTTGTCGGCTGTATTGGTTATGTTTTTAGCACAACGGTCTATCGGCCTTGATCGTATATGTATATATGTGTTCAGTTTATATATTTCTAGATATCATGTTGGCCTCAATGTCCGCACATGATTTTGTTTTTATTTTATATGAATTGCTGAGATTAGCTGAGTTTATTATAGATTGTGTTGATAGGGACTTTGTCGGTCAAGTGCTTATTTTAAGCCGAGATATAATTATTTATTTTCTTCATTACATGTGATTGTTATGCGCCATTGGCAAATGATTCAACATGATTGGCTCAGGCCTAAATTTTGGCATCAGGTGCTAGTTGCGCCCCTCGAGGTTCGGAGGCGTGCAGTTCATGAGGTTATGTGCTTCATTTCAAGTTTGTATCACTTTTGTTGTTGGTTTTACTTCTTGGAGTTGGGTCATGAACGAATCTTGTGTAACTTATCATAAATATATGATATGTTTCTTTGTAAGTTGTAGCAAAAAATTTAAAATGGTCAAATTAAGTGATTTTATAACGACTAATTATCTAGGTTCACAAGTGTTAAGGTTTGATTTTAATGATGAAATTAATGTATGTATTATGTGCGTGAATTTTTTAGAAGAAATTCAAATCTCAAACACACACCAAAGCAAGACACATTTTTTTGAAAAGAAATCAATTAAGAGGCGAGATTGACTAAGGTGAGATTGCATTCAATAAATGATCAAAATTTCAAGGCCAAAATTAAAACAACAGTCAAATGATTATTATGAAAACAAGTACAAAAGTCGCATGACTACTATAAAAATAAGTACCAAACTAGGGATTTCGAAGGAAACCAAGAAGATTGTTCAACGCATTGGTGAGGCATCTTAACAACAATACTAGCATAAAAATTATTGCTTTTATTTTTGGAAAGAAATCAATTCCTTTGTGTTGCCTTCTTTGGAAGAGACCTCAACGGATAGTAAGAAAGAGTTTATATAAGAAGATTCAAAGGTCAAAGAACTTATGTAATTGCCTACACCTCCTCAAGCACCTTTGTTTTACTCTTAACAAGCATTGTAATTTCTGTGTGAGTTGTTGTGTTATCAAAAGAGAGAAGAGAGGAAAAATATTATTGGTGAGGCATTATTTTGATAAAAAATAAATAAATTAATAGTAGATGTAGAAATTATCCTTCACAAATTCTGTACAAGATAAACTTTTGAGAAAGATACTTTAACATGAGGGATACTCTTCGATACTTCAAAATCGAAGACTATGTCCTTCAGAAAGTAACGACCTGAACAAAAGAGCCCAATTCCAAAAAATTAGGCCTGAACTGAAAAGGACTATATAGATTCAGCGGGATAGGAGGCATGGGTTTACACTAGCTCAAAGATGAAAATGGAGTGAAACTGCCAAACAATTGGAATGTTAGCCACTTAAAACGATATCACTGTTGAGAAAGGTTTGTTTTATTCTTAGTTAATTGTTTAATTTTGTTTGTTATCGATAAACTATGATTGCAGAAATAGTACTGTCAATAACATGTAGGCAAAGTCAGTACACAAATTGATTTAAAAATATATGTTATATTTTTTTTTCGTAGTGAAGGTTTTACCCCATTAGATTTTTCTAGAATTTTTTTTAATGAGGCAGCTAGTAAGACGTATTACTACATATGTATACCCGTTTTTCAAAGCAAGAAGATTGCAGAAAGGATCTAGTGAGCGAATTTTTATATTTTACACTCGAACACTAAGAAACTACCCTACGTTGCAATTAGAGACACAATAATATCGAAGATTATTGTATGGAGCATCAGGACTGCTGCTAAAGTATCAAGACTATTGCAAAATGACCCCAGGAAAAAGATTGAAGGAAGAATCAAATGTCCAAAGCCTCATACATCACATAGTAAGTTTTTCATTAATCATTTGGATTGAATCAAGATATACTAAGTTATGCGTCATAACTCAACCCACATAATTAGATCAATTTTTGTTCTTCTTTTTAGGAAAATTTTCATAAGTATATATCTTATAAGGAAATTTAACTTTGATTACCTAAAGTTTAAGTATTATATTTGATAGCAAAAGTAAATTTACTTGATATACCAATATATACATAATTTTTTTTAACAATTTGTTTTAATTAAATCAACAATAAAAATTCAATCTTTTCATTTCAAATTTTCAATCATAGATCTGCTTATACAAAAAAATACTTACATAAAATAATTATAACATGTAACTCAGTAATTAGGTATAATAATATAATCACCAATAGATAGTAATTATAATATGTTAGCCATTAAATAAGTATAAGTATATAACTATATAATCATAACACATAATATTATATACATGCACTCATAAAGAAAAAATGTTGAGGACGGCAAAATTAAATTCAACCCACCAATTCATTCGGTGATCGTACGAGTTATTTGGGTCATGATCCTTTTGTTGAATTATCCTAATGGATTGTATTCGAAATAATTTATTAAACAATCGGGTCAAAATAAATTAATATTAGTAATTGTCCTCACAATCTTCCTGCCAAACTGTTAATGCCTTTCACACTGTGATATTTATGGACAACTAATAATGGTTATAATTTTAACAAGAAGATTATTATTTTCAACACTACCATTATTCACATGACTTTGGAATACTTTCATTATTTTTCTACACGAAAACAATCTACTAATAAGCTTTACAGACAATTAAGATGGAATCCTCCTCTGATGGGCAATAGATAGTTGGTTTTGCAGGTAAAGTAGAATGTAATTCAGCACTAAAAACTGAGATATGAGCGTTCCTTCGTGGACTTCAACTAACTATGCGCAATTTCTAATATCTTTACATCAACATCGATGCAAAGATTTAGTTAATCAATCGAATAATAATCACTCTTAATTAGTTTTCTATTTTTATTGATTGCAAGTACCTCCTGAGCATAATGCATGATTTGCTAGTAGCCCATGTATACAGGAAGCAGAACTTAATCGCTAACCAACTCGCACCTACAACATCATCTAAAGCTAGTAGTAGCAATAGTAGTACCTGTAGAACTAACATTAAGATAGACAGTGATGAAATACTCTTGTATGATGTTGGATCATATTTTGGCTCCTCTATACCAGTCATCTAAATTATTAAAAGTTACATATGTTCTACCAAAAAAAGAAAAAAGGCTATTGTAATTTGTAAGCTAATTTTATTTAACATTTAGATTGCTAATTACAATTTACTGAATCAAATATTACAGACTATAATTTACAGATAATTTTATCTACACTTATTCCCTTTTACATTTCATGCAACATAACATATGACTTGGCCAAAAATCATAAATAAAATCAATAAAGATACTGGAGGGTCAAGAAATAAAAAATGGCTATCTAAGTGACTTAATTGTCCATATCTGCCTGAAAGTTAAATTTATAAGAATTTTGACAATCTATATTAACCTTAATTAAATATAAATCAACCAAAAACTCATAATTAGTCCATAATATCATCAATGAAAGGTTGACTATGAATAATTTTAGGAGATGTAGAGGTAGGTTGAAGAAGTATTGGGGAGAGGTGATTAGATAAGATATGATGCAGTTTTAGTTTACTGAGGACATACCTTAGATAGGAGGTTGTGGAGGACATGAATTAGGGTGGTACCTTAGTAGGTAATAGAATGTTGCCTCACTTATCTTTTCATACTAATAGTCGTAGTATTTTTTAGGGAGTTTCCTGTTCTTCTATGTCTGTTATTATGTTTTGTTTTCTTGCATCAAATTTTTTGTGTAGTTATATTTCTTTTTTCATAATACTTTGACATACTCTCTATAGTATTTTTTCATGACTACTTCACTCATGTTAATTCCTTAATTTCTTTTTGGCTTGCTTTGGCTTTTTCTTTGAACTGAGTTTCTATCAAAAATAGTCTCTCCCTTCCAAGGTAAGAGTAAGGTCTATGTAAACTCTACCCTCCCGAAACTCCATATGTGGGATTACACTGCTACGTTGTTGTTGTACCTTTGATGTATAAAATTTATCTTTATTTTAAAATAAATAAATAAAAATTCAATAATACTAAATTAAACTAATATTATATATCAACAAAATATTTAAAAAATTATATGGTGGTGGTTGTGTAATAACCTTCAAGGTCATTTTGTGATTTTTGCTGCTTTTTTCCTGTTTGACCCTCTCCATAGCCTTATTTTACTATTTGTGACTTGCAAGGATGGGAGGCATGGTTCTTGAGGTAATTGGATACGTTTCAGGCAAGTTTTTTATTTTTAAAGATTTAGAACTTAGGAAATTTGATTGAAATCAATATTTGGAGTTATGAAGTCGTTTTCAAATTCTAATAATTTCACTAGGTCCAGAGGGTGATTTGTGACTTGGTGGATGATTTGCAAGAGTCCCGAGTCATTCGGGAGTGATTTAGATCCTTGAATGGAAATCTTGGGTTTCTTAAGGTTGGAGTTGATCATGATCAATATTCGATCAAAACGACCTCAAAATGGCACTTTGATGATTCTAATAGGTTTGAAACATGTTTTATGATCGATTTACACTATTGGATTGTGTTCAGGGGGTCCCAGATGAGTTTCGAGTGTTGAAACCAAGTTTTGAACATAAAAAATATTTATGATATCTTGCGCGATCGAGAGAAGGTCTAATTGTTAAGAGCCAAGCGTTATTATTGCAGGAGATGCGCGATCACCCTAAAGGGTGGAAGGTAGGTTGGGTGCTATCGTGTTGTGTTAGCACAATCGGGCAAGCATGTGTTTCCCGTGTTTTGCGCAATCGCGCAGTAGCACCATGATCGTGCTAATGCAGCACTCAAAACAGTTATTTTCTGACCCTTTCACCTTGTTTCACCATTTTTAGAACTTTAAATCTCATATTTGGATAATTTTTGGTAGGATTTCTTCGTTGTGAAAGGGGTAAGTTCCTAATTGCTAATTTGATAATTCATCGCTATTTTATTTTAGATTTTGGCTTAAATAAGTGATTGCAAATTTGAAATTGGGGATTTTTACCTCAAGATTTTAGAATCATTTTTTGATGAATTGACGGTCAATTAGTACTCCATTTTGACAAAATTTCATATTTGAGTTTCTTGTCATATGGGTAAGATGATTTTGAAAGAAAATTTTAGTTTCAACGAGTTTTGGGGGTTGACTTTTGACCTAATTTTGACCCAAACCTTCATGTTGTGATATGAGTATTGATGAACTCATATTTATATATAGATCGTGTTACTAATAGATCGAGAACATTCTGATGTTGTACGAAAGAGAAAAGTCATAGTGTGATAGATCGTGGCTTGTAGTTCTGCTTCGAGGTAGGTTATGATTTACTTTTTTCAGACTTAGTTTGGGTGACAAATTATTATGTAAAACATGCTATGTGTTGGGCAAAATATTGGATTGAAGTGTTAATTGAAATTACTTGATGATGTGTTACCTGGATATGGGGTTTTAGCCAATAAATAGCATGAGACTTCAAAACAAATTCATACCATCATCGTGTTGTACATAGTTTAATGCACTCTATTATATATGAAGAGTCAATTACGCCATGATAGGCATTGTTTGAAAGGTACTTGATTGAATGAGGAAGTGTGACCTATGGGCATGAGTTTGAGCTTTAAGATATTGATTGATGAAGCTTGTAGCCGACGATATTGTGTTGAGAAAGGCATTTTATATAACTATTGCATTCAAGCTTACTTTATTTCTGCGATCATGCATACACATTCATTTCATGACTTACGAAAATGATATTATAGAAGCAAGTTTTGAAAGGAAATATTGATTTAGTCCTGGTTTGAGTCTGAGCAACATCTTTAAGACCCAGTTCAAGTTCGGGCACATATATACTATAAGCCCCGATTTGAGTCTGAGTAAGGTATATTTCACAATCCAGATTGCCATGAGTAGAACTCACCCAACCACCCTCGAGTGAGCAAACCATCAACGCCCCCAAACTTAACCGTTCTAATAGCTCAAAACCAGAATGCAAGAAATAAACTAGCAATTCAAAACAGTCTAAATTTTTTATAAATAACCTGCGAAAAATCCCTCTCTAGAATATGAAAGTCATCGTACAAAAACGCTACCAAAATCTAGAGTACAGGGATGCAACTCCAAAATAAGCAATAATCTAAGCCCGAAATAAGTGGGCTACAACCAATAAGAAAGAAACCAAGGTAGCTCGATCGAACAACTCATCATTGATATCTTGAAGTGTTAGGCCTACAGGTGAGGTCGTGAATCAATCGCCGAAAGATTTCCTGTACTCACAAAAGAAACGCAAGTGCAATATCAGTATACAACCACCATGTACTGGTAGAATCATCAGCCAGTTCCAAATAAACAGTAGATGAACAGTACAGGAAATATGTAAACAAGCCAACATGTACTTCTAGACTACAAGTCTCTCCTAGAGCTGTCAAAATAGGCTAGCCCAACCCAACTCAACCCAATCCCAGCAGGCCAGAGAGTTAAATAGGCTGGGACGGGCTGACCCTTTTAACTAAAGGGTCTTTAAAATAGCAACCCAATCCAACCCTAAGCGGGTCGCAGGCTAGGACGGGTTGGCCCTTCAATAAAAATTAAAAGTGACCTGTAACATGATAAACGAAAAAAAATGTGATTACTAGAAAATCACCAACCATTATAAGTCTTTATTTTAACAACAGGTGTATACAATAATAATTAATATCAACCAAATGAAGAAAAAAAATAACTAGCTAGTTAAAAAGATTGTCAATATATTTCTGCACATCCGAATTATAATAATCTAGAAATTTACAAATCTTTTATTTACAAAAGTTTTGCCCAATTACAAAATTACAAAACTGAAATTCTAAAGTGTTAAAAATTACTTAATCCATCAATTAGAGCTTAACAACTTCACCTTAACTGAATGGAGATTTATTGAAGGGAGATTTTAACTAAGTCAGAGATCTGGAAAGAAAAATAAGAAAAATTACGCACAAAAGAAAGAGAAATGACTTTTAAAAGCCCTAATTTTTCTTGCTGCTTATGAGCAAAGAGAAGTCAAAAGATCAAAATGCAAAGAATATGTATATATGAATATGATATATCAAATATAATATAATATAATATATTGATGTAATGTATTATATTACTAATGACTATTGATTAAATGAGTAATTACTATTGTCTATTTGTAATGTACTTTGTACTTCTTTTAGTTTTTGTTTTACCTTGTTTAATTATTTTAAATTTTTTGTTTGATAAATAAATATATTATTAATTATTTTTTTAACTTAGCGGGCTGGACTTTGAGGACACAGGTTAGGTCTCTGAGGCTGATGGGCCAAGTGAGGCTGGGCTTATAAGCCTCACTTCTAAATGAGCTACAAAAACTTAGCCCAACCCCACTTAATTAAAGGGTTGGGTTGGGTCGGCCTCACGGGCCAAACCCATTTTGACAGATCTAGTCTCTCCCTAGCTTGTCCCTACATGTAATCCAGTTTCACAACTATGATCAACAATCCACAATAAACAATAATTATACTTCATTATATATCCCAGACCCACCCTGGATCCCCTCTAGACAACACCTAAGTGTTAAACATACAACCCGATTTACACCAAGACCAAACTCACAGATCAACATAACAACCCAGCCTCTCAAGGACCAAAATGCAATATCACAATTTATAAACACAACCCAGTCCACTCATGTAATCAAATCAAATGCACAATGCAATAAGTAAACCCGTACCAGGCGTGGTACCAGAGCCAACCAGTCAGTATTTCCCATACCAGGCATGGTACCCGAGCCAACTATTAGTATATCCCATACCAGGCGTGGTACCTGAGCCAACCATTAGTATACCCGTACCAGGCGTGGTACCCGAGCCAATCAAATGTCACATAAATTCACAGTCACAAACAATGAACAATCAACACTTGTAAACCAACAAGCAATAACACCTAGTTCATTTCACAAGACTGAAAACAGGACTCTTAGATATTCCTAATCATTCCCTAAACATGCAACACATATGTAACGACCGGGTCCGTCATTATGGGAAAAAACCATTCATGCCAATTTTAGAGTTAGAAAACTCTGGGTTTGAGAGTTTGAAATTCTGGGCTAGGTTAGTCTCAACCATTTTTAGAGTAAGGTATGGTCTAGGGAAATTCGGGTAAGGATTGGGGTAGATGTGTAGATTTGAGCTAGTTATCCTTTTAGATAAGATATAAAGGAGTCTGAGGGACTTTTGAGAATCGAATTTGGGTAAGTAGAACTCTCGGAATCGAGGTTGACGTGAATGGGTTATTCAGGGACGTCAGGAAAATTAGTGTGTTGTAAAATGGACTAGTTTTGAATATTTTACGACTTTCTGTCTCGTGGCTACCTTTGCTATAGCGGAGAAAATACTGCTACAGCGGAAGTCAACGTCGGTCAGCCTTCGCCATAGCGGATGACTCTGCTACGGCGGTACTGCTATAGTGGAGCGTGATGGGATTTAATGCAGAAACTTCCCCAAAATAGTTCAGTTTTCTTGAAACATTTTGGGAGAAGGAAGGGGGCAATTTTGGGCAATTTTTACCCGTTTGCCATCGTTCTTCATCCAAAAGGTAAGGATTCTACTCTCCAAACTCCGTGATATCTTTCCTATGCTATAGAATTGATAGGTATGGACTTGGGAAAATGTTGGGATGACCTAGTAATGGTAGAATCTAGGGAAAAAGGAGATTCTAGGGTGCTAGAGTTCTTGGGTCTTGATTCTTGGTAATGGATAATAATCACTTAACCATAAGTCCCTAAGGGAATCCATAAAAATGATAAATTTAGGTGAATTAATGGTGGGAGAGCCCAAGAATGGGTGGAATGATCATGGTTGGCCTGGGGTTTGGGATTTTTCATAATCTGGGTAATTTGTAGGCTATGAGAATTGATTTTTGGTTACTGTGTTTTTGTTTCTAGACCAAGAACAAGCAAGGGATTCTGAAAGGGGAAAAGCTCCAGTTTAATAGAGCTTGGATTAATTCGAGGTAGGTGATGGTTATTGATTTCTGTATGCATTGTGTGTTTTGTGTACTTGGGTCTAAGTATTTGTATGGTTTGTATTGCTTAGGGAATGATTTAGGAATGTCCAAAAGTCCTGTTTTCAGTCTGATGAAATGAACTAGGTGTTACTGCTTGTTGGTTTACAAGTATTATTTGTTCATTGTTTGTGACTGTGTATTTATGTGACATTTGGTTGGCTCGAGTACCATGCCTGGTACAGGATAATACTAATGCTTGGCTCGGGTACCACGCCTTGTATAGGATAATACTAACATTTGGCTCGGGTACCACATCTGGTACGGGATACTACTAACGGTTGGCTCAGGTACCACGCCTGGTACGGGTTTACTTTATCGTGTTATTGCATCTTTATTTAATGGTTCCATGAGTGGACCAGGTTATGTTATGATTGTGGTTGTTCATTTTGGTCCTTGAGAGGCCGGGTTGTTACTTGCTTTATGAGTGTGGTCTTGGTGTAGACCGGGTTGTATGTCTAGCACTTAGGTGTTGCCTAGAAGGGATCCAGGGTGAGTCAGGGATATGTAACGTGGTACACTTGTTGTTATTGTGGATTTGTTGATCATAGTTGGGAAGTGGTTTACATGTAGGGATAAGTTAGGAAGAGACTTGTAGTCTAGGAATACCTGTTGACTTGCCTATGTGTTTCTGTACTTTTACTTGATTTTTGTACTACTCATACACTGTCTATTTGGAACTGGCTGATGATCCTACTAGTACACGATGGTGGTGTACTGATACTGCACCTGCTTGTCTTTTTGTAAGTACATGAAATCTTTCGGTGGTTGACGCACGACCTCACTTGTAGGCCCGACATTCAGAGATATCAAGGTGAGCTATTCGACCAAGCTACCTTGGTGTCTATCTAGTTGAGTTGTAGCCTATTTGTTTCTGGCTTAGACCATTTCTATATTTGGGGTTGCATCCCCGTACTCTAGTTTTGGTAGATATTTTTGGTACGATAACTTTCAGGTTCTAGGGAGGGATTTCCGCAGGTTATATTTACTCATTAGAGTTGATTTTATTATGATTGATTGCTAGTTTACATTCTGCATGTTGGTTTTAAGCTGTTAGGCTATGCTAAGAGTTGGACTCTATTGGTTCGCTCATCCGGGGGTTGGGTAGGTGCCACTCGCGATGGTATGGGTCATGACAAAGATGGTATCAGATCCCTAGGTTTGTTGATCTCATCATACCAAAATAGGTCTAGTAGAGTGTTGCGAAACGGTGCGGAGACGTCCGTACTTTTCTTCGAGAGGCTATAGGGCTTTAGGAAAACTCTCTCTTCTTTCTTCCATCGTGATATAGCTTAATTCCAATTGGTATCTGGTGATACAAATTGGTATCTGACTCTTTCACTCTTCTATCCGCAAAAAGTTAACACAAGGAACAACGGAGCAAGACCAGCGATCCCAGCCGCAGGCCCGACCGTCCATGGTAGAGGCAGGAAAAGGGGCAGAGGACGAGGTAGAGCCATACCCTCCAGGGGTGGGGCTCAAGCTGCTGCAGGAGCACAAGAGGCAACCCCTCCCCCACCTTAGAAAAAGGTTGTCGAGGACGTAGAAGTTCTTGTGGAAGATGAAGGGGAGCACACAGAGGCAGAGGCGGCACCGGCTAGAGGTGCAGGCCTTCCCTCTATGACGCCCAAAGCATTTCAACAGGCTTGGAACTTCTTGAGTTGTTTAGTTGGTGCTGGATCCATACCCGCAGGCGTTGAAAATCAGGCTCTGGGCACTCAGCTGGCAGACCCTACGGCTCCTAGGATAGATGCAACTTCAGGAATCGGTGACTTCTTCAGGCCAATTCTAGGCCCGGTGATGACAAGAAATGAACATGAGATGCTGACTAAGTTTCTCAAGCTGAAACCTGCTACGTTTTAGGGTACTGATAGGAAAGACACTTATGAGTTCATACTGGATCGTTATGAGAGGTTGTACAAGCTGGGCATTGTGCAACTGTATGGGGTTGAGTTCGTCACATTTCAGCTGCAGGGTGATACCAAGCAGTGGTGGAGATCTCATGTGGATTATCAGTCGTCTGTTTTGCCCCCACTGACTTGGGAGCAGTTTCACGCTCTTTTCTTAGAGAAATACGTACCCCGTACCTTGAGGGACCAGAAAAAGGATGAATTCTTGAACTTGGAGTAGGGTAGCATGTTAGTCTCTGCTTATGAGGTAAAATTCCATGCTTTGTCTCATTTTGCTACACAATTGTTGGGTTCCGAGGAGGAGCGGGTTCAGTTGTTTGTCAAGGGTTTGAATACTTAGCTTTAAGTATTGTCTGTGCACATGACATCTTCAGGGAAAGGCTTCAATGAAGTAGAGATTATGTGAAGAAACTTGAGGGAGTCAGGCAAGCGGGGCAGGCTAAAGTGTTAGTCAAGAAGCCCCCGAATGAGGGAAATTATGGTGGTTCGTACTCCAGGGGTCAGAATCAGCAAGTTTACTCAGCCCGTCCTATACAGTCAGCTTTGCCAACTGCTGCGGGTAGTCGTCCGGAAGCTAATCAGCAGTTTTCAGCTCTTAAGGGCCAGAGAGCTTCTTATTTATCTGCTAGCAGGCCTGCACTTGATCGTGGTTGTTTCCATTGTGGTGATCTGGGCCACTTTAAGAGGGAGTGCCCTCACAGGTAGACCAGTAATTAGGTTCAGCAGCATCCCAAGGCTGTGGTCCCAGCAGGTAGAGGTGGTCATGCTAGAGGTCGTTCATAGGGTGGGCGAGGTAACCTTCAGGGAGGTCGAGGAGATAGAGGGAACAGCGGCGCGGGCAGGGGTGCGGCGTAGCCAGCTATGGATGTTTCCCGGATTGATGATCGGGCTCACTGTTATGCATTTCTAGGAAGGACCGAGGCTGAGGCATCAGATGCGGTGATCACAGGTACCATTCTTGTTTGTGACAAAATGGCTTCGGTATTATTTGACCCAAGTTCTACATATTTTTATGTGTCTGTGAGTTTTGCATTGGGTTTGGACTTGATATGTGATATCCTTGATTCCCCTATCCATGTTTCTACCTCGATTGGAGAGTTGGTGATTGTGACTCATGTTTATCATAATTGTTCGATTGTGTTTGTGGGGTTGCAAACTTGGGGAGACTTGGTAATTCTGGATATGGTTAACTTTGACATTATTTTGGGCATGACCTGGTTATCCCCTTATAATGTTGTGTTGAACTGTAACACCAAGACTGTGACTCTAGAGATTCTGGGTAACGATAGGCTAGAGTAGGAAGGTGTGTACAGGTCTAAGCCGGTCAGGATTATATCGTTCGTTCGAGCTAGGAAGCTAGTGGGGAGAGGGTGTTTAGCCTTTTTGGCTCATCTCTGAGATGATAGTGTGAAGTCCCCATCTATTGAGTCAGTTCCAGTTGTTTCAGAGTTTTGAGAAGTGTTTCCAGCGGATTTGCCAGGTATGCCTCCGGACAGGGATATTGACTTTTGTATTAACTTGGAGCCAGGCACCCGTCCCATTTCCATTCCCCCATATCGTATGGCTCAGACTGAGTTGAGGGAACTTAAGACTCAGCTTCAGGAACTCCTAAATAAGGGATTAATCCATCCCAGTGCTTCACCTTGGAGTGCTCCGATATTGTTTGTAAAGAAGAAGGATGGTAGTATGCGGATGTGCATAGATTACCGGTAATTAAACAAGGTTACCATCCGGAATAAGTACCCTCTACCCCGAATTGATGATCTGTTTGAACAGTTATAGGGTGCATCGGTTTTTTCGAAAATTAACTTGAGGTCAGGGTATCATCAGTTGAAAATTAGGCCCGAGGATGTTCCTAATACTGCTTTTCAGACTATGTATGGGCATTACGTGTTCTTAGTGATGTCGTTTGGTTTGACCAATGCGCCGACGGCATTCATGAGTTTAATGAATAGGGGTATTTAAGTCATATTTGGATTCTTTCATCATTGTTTGTATTGATGACATTTTGATCTACTCCAAGAGTAGGGAGGAGCATGCTAAACATCTCTGTATAGTGTTGGACATTTTGAGTCGTCAAAAGCTCTATGCGAAGTTCTCCAAGTGTGAATTTAGTTGACTTCAGTTGCATTCTTGGGTCATGTAGTGTCAGAACAGAGGGTGATGGTAGATTCCCAGAAGATTGAGGCAGCCAAGAGTTGGGTCCGGCCTAGCTCGGTGACTGAGGTGAGAAGTTTTATGGGGTTTGCAGGATACTATCACAGATTTGTCAAGGATTTTGCATCCATTGCTACTCACTTAACAAGGTTGACACAGAAAGACGTATCGTTTGTGTGGTTCGACAAGTGTGAGGAGAGCTTTCAAAGGCTCAAGACACTTCTAACTACGGCTCCTATTTTGTCCTTTGCCGGTTGAAGGTAAAACTTTATTATTTACTGTGATGCTTCACATTCTAGTTTGGGTGCTGTGTTGATGTAGGATAGGAATGTGATAGCCTATGCTTCTAGGCAGTTGAAGGTGCATGAGAGAAACTATCCGTCTCACAATTTGGAGTTGGCAGCGGTGGTGTTTGCACTCAAGATTTGGAGACACTACCTCTATGGTGTTAAATGTGAGGTGTTCACCGACCACCATAGTCTGCAACATGTCTTCACTCAGAAAGACTTAAACCTGAGACAGAGAAGGTGGATGGAGTTGGTAAAAGACTATAATGTGACCATTCAGTACCATCCATGTAAGGTTAATGTGGTGGCAGACACATTGAGCCGGAAGACAGTTAGCATGGGCAGTTTTTCTTGTTTAGGGGTGTCCAAACGACCACAAGAAAGGGAAATCCAGGCATTGGAGTCTAAGTTCATGCACTTGGGTATTTCAGGACAAGGTGGGATTTTGGCTAGTATTGAGGTCAAATCCACATTCATAGAAGAGATAAAGGCTAAACAGTTTCAAGATTCGCAGTTGAGCAGGCTTCGGAGCAAGGCAGTATCCGGAGAGTCCGGAGATACCATGTTGGATTTTAGCGGTGTGTTAAATTTTAGAGGAAGGATTTGTGTTCCTTGAGTTGATGACATGATTCAGAAGGTATTGGCAGAGGCTTATGGTTCGCTGTATTTAATTCATCCGGGTGTAACCAAGATGTACAGAGATTTGAGGCAACTTTATTGGTGGCCTGGGATGAAAAGGGACATAGCGGATTTTGTATCCAGGTGTCAGAATTTCCAACAGGTAAAGTATGAGCACCAAAGACCTGCAGGACTACTTCAGAGGATGCCCATTCCAGAGTGGAAGTGGGAGAGAATAGCCATGGGTTTTGTGGTGGGTCTCCCCAAGACTCTGGGGAGGTTCAACTCTATTTGGGTCATTGTTGATAGGCTGACCAAGTCAGCTCACTTCATTTCATTTAGTGTGGATTACAATTCGCAGCAATTAACTAAGATCTACGTGAAGGAGATTGTGAGATTGCATGGGGTGCCATTGTCCATCATTTTAGATAGGGGTACGCAGTTTACCTCCAAGTTTTGGGGTAAGTTGCATGAGAAGTTGGGAACTCAACTCACCTTTAGTACAACCTTCCACCCTCATACAGTTGGTCAGTCAAAAAGGACGATTCAGGTATTGGAGGACATGCTGAGAGCATGTGTGATTTACTTTGGGGGTCATTGGGACCAGTTTCTATCATTGTGTGCGTTCTCATACAATAATAGCTACCACTCCAGTATCGATATGGCACCGTTCGAGGCTCTGTATAGGAGGAGTTGTAGGTCACCGATTGGGTGGTTTGAGGAAGGCGATGTAAAGCCTTTTGGGCATAGACTTGGTAAGGAAAGTGCAAGAAAAGGTAAGAGGCATTCAAACCAAGTTATTAGCTGCCCAAAGCAGACAGAAGGAATATGCGGATCGCAAGGTAAGGGACATGGAATTTCAAATTGGTGAGCAGGTACTGTTGAAAGTACACCAATGAAGGGTGTTATGCTTTTCGGCAAGAGGGGCAAGCTCAGCCCTCGGTTCATCGGACTGTTTGAGGTTCTTGAGATCGTAGGGCCCATCACTTATAGATTGGCACTGCGGCCCAGTCTGTTGGGTGTCCATCCGGTGTTTCATGTATCCATGCTAAAGCAATACCATGGGGATGGGTACTATATCATCAAGTGGGATGAGGTGCTACTTGATAAGGATCTTCACTATGAAGAGGAACCGATTTTGATTCTTGATTGGGATGTTCAGAAATTGAGGACAACGGTGATCAGTATGGTAAAGGTTCAATGGAAGCACCGTCCGGTTGAGAAATCCACTTAGGAAACCAAAAGGGACATGCGGGACAAGTACCCTCACTTGTTTGAGGATACAGGTACTACTCTTTTCGCTCTTTACTTTTCATATTTTTGGGTTTGATCATTCGGGGACGAACGATGGGTAAATTGGTATCTGTTGTAATGACCAAGTCTGTCATTACGGGGAAAACTATTCATGCCAATTTTAGAGTTAGAAAACTCTGGGTTTGAGAGTTTGAAATTTTAGGCTAGACTAGTCTCGACCAGTTTTGGAGCGAGGTATGGTCTAGGGCAATCCAGGTAAGGATTGGGATAGATGTCTGGATTTGAGCTAGTTATCCTTGTAGATAAGATATAAAGGAGTCTAGGGACTTTAGAATCGAATTCGGGTAAGTAGAACTCTCGGAATTGAGGTTGACGTGAAGGGGTTGTTCTGGGACGTCGGGAAAATTAGTGTGTTGTAAAATGGACCAGTTTTGGAGATTTTATGAATTTCTATCCCGTGTTAATTGTCATAGCAGTTGACACTCTGCTATGGTGACCTCCACTGTAGCGAAGAAAATACCACTACAGCGGAAGTCAACATCGGTCAACCTCTACCATAGAGGACGACTCCGCTACGGTGGTACCGCTATAGCGGAGCGGACTCCTATAGCAGAGCATGATGGGATTTAATGCAGAAACTTCTCCAAAAGAGTTCAATTTTCTTAAAACATTTTGGGAGAAAAAAAGGGGAGATTTTAGGCGATTTCTACCCGTTTTCCATCGTTTTTGATCCAAAAGGTAAGGATTCTACTCCCCAAACTCCGTGATATTATTCCTATGCTATAGAATTGCTAGGGTTGGACTTAAGGAAAGTGTAGAATGACCTAGGAATGGTAGAATCCGGGGAAAAAGGGGATTCTAGGGTGCTAGAGTTCTTGGGTCTTGATTCTTGGTAATGGATAATGATCACTTGGCGATAATTCCCTTTTTCAGGATCTCTTGCTTGTTCTTGGTCTAGAAACAATCACATAAACACTATAGTTAATTAACTGGCCTAAATTACCCGGATTATATAAAATCCTAATCAGCAGGCCAAACCATGATCATCCCAACCCTTTTTGGGCTTTTCCGCCATTAATTCACCTAAGATTATCATTTATACCGATACATTTAGAGAATTTAAGCTTGGTGATCATTACCCATTAACTATAAACAATACCGAAGAACTCTAGCACCCTAAAATTCTCCCTTTTCCCCGGATTCTACAATCCTGGGTTATCCCAAACCTTTCTCCAAGTCCACCCCTAGCAATTCTGTAGCGTAAGAAATATATTACGGAGTTTGGGGAGTAGAACCCTTACCTTTAGGACGAAAAATGGTTTAAATGGATGGAAATTGCCCAAAATCGCCCCCTTCTTCTTCCAAAATGTCTTGAAGAAAAATTGAACTATTTTGGGGAAGTTTCTACATTAAATCCTGTCACGCTCCGCTATAACGGTCCGCTCCGCTATAGCGGTACCACCATAGTGGAGTCGTCCGCTATGGCGGAGGCTGACTGACGTTTACTTCCGCTGTAGCGGTATTTTCTCTGCTATTGCAGAGATTGCTATGGTGGAGTGTCAACTGCTATGGCTGTTGACATGGGATAGAAAGTCGTAAAGTTTCCAAAATTGGTTTATTTTACAACACACTTATTTTCTCGATGTCCCGGAACAACCCCTTCATATCAACCTCGATTCCGGGAGTTCTACTTACCCGAATTCGATTCTGAAAAGTCTCCCGGACTCCTTTATGTCTTAGTTAAATGGAAAACTAGCTCAAATCAAGACATTTAACCCAATCCTTACCCAGATTTTCCTAGACCATACCTCACTCCAAAACCCGTAGAGACTAGCCTAGCCTAGAATTTTAAACTCCCAAACCTGGAGTTTTCTAACTCTAAGAATTGGCATAAATAGTTCACCCATAACGATGAACCCGGTCAATATAAGAGATACCAATTTACCCATCATTCATCCCCGAACAATCAGACCCAAAAATACGGAAAGTAAAGAGCAAAAAAAGTAGTACCTGTATCCTCAAACAGGTGAGGGTACTTATCCTGCATGTCCTTCTCGGTTTCCCAAGTGGCTTCCTCCACCGGACGATGCTTCCATTGAACCATTACCATACTTATCACCTTTGTCCTCAATTTTTGGACATCCCAATCAAGAATTAAAATTGGTTCCTCTTCATAGTGAAGATCCTTATCAAATAACACCTCATCCTACTTGATGATGTAGTCCTCATTCCCATGGTATCGCTTCAGCATGGATACATGGAATATCGGATGGACACCTGACAGACTGGGCGGCAGTGATAATCTTTAAGCCAGTGGCCCTACGATCTCAAGAACTTCAAATGGTCCGATGAACCGAGGGGTGAGCTTGCCTTTCTTACCAAAATGCATAACTTCCTTCATTGGTGAAACTTTCAACAATACCTGCTCACCAATTTGAAATTCTATGTCTCTTACCTTGCGATCCACATATTCCTTCTGCCTGCTTTGGGCAGCTAGCAACTTGGTTTGAATGCCTCTTACCTTTTCTTGTGCTTCCCTTACCAAGTCCACGCCCAAAGGCTTTACATCGCCTTCCTCAAACCACCCTATAGGTGACCTACAACTCCTCCCATACAGAGCCTCGAATGGTGCCATATCAATACTGGAGTGGTAGCTATTATTGTATGAGAACTCACACAATGATAGAAACTGGTCCCAATGACCCCCGAAGTCAATCACACATGCTCTAAGCATGTCCTCCAATACCTGAATCGTCCTCTCCGACTGACCATCCATCTGAGGATGGAAGGCTGTACTGAAGGTGAGTTGAGTGCCCAACTCATGTAACTTTCCCCAAAACCTGGAGGTAAACTGCATACCCCTGTCTGAAATAATGGACAGTGGCACCCCATGCAATCTCACAACCTCTTTCACGTGGATCTTAGTCAATTGCTGCGAATTGTAATCCACCTTGACCGGAATGAAGTGAGTTGACTTGGTCAGCCTGTCAACAATGACTCAAATGGAGTCATACGTCCCCAAAGTCTTGAGAAGACCCACCACAAAATCCATGGCTATCCGTTCCCACTTCCACTCTGTAATGGACATTCTTTGAAGTAGTCCTGCAGGCCTTTGGTGTTCATACTTGACCTGTTGGCAATTATGACACTTGGACACAAAATCCGATATGTCTCTTTTCATCCCAGGCCACCAATAAAGTTGCCTCAAATTTTTGTACATCTTGTTTACACCCGGATGAATTGAATACCGTGAACCATAAGCCTATGACAACACCTTCTAAATCATGTCATCAACCCGAGAAACACAAATCCTTCCTCTGAAACTTAAAACCCCACCAGCGTGTAACGTGGCATTCTCGGACTCTCCAGACACTACCTTGCTTCGTAGTTTGCTCAACTGCGAATGCTAAAACTTCTTAGCTTGTATCTCTTCCATGAATGTGGATTTGACCTTAACACTGGCCAATATACCACCCTACCAACTCTAAATCGTGAGTTGGATAGTTCCTCTCATGAACCTTCAACTGCCTAGAAGCATATGCTATCACATTCCTATCTTTTATCAACACAACACCCAAACCCGAATGTGAAGTATTACAATTAACAATAAAGTCCTTACCTTTAATCGAAAAAGACAAAATATGAGCCATGGTCAGAAGAGTCTTGAGCTTTTGGAAGCTCTCCTCACACTTTTCGGACCACACAAATGGTACCTCCTTCCGAGTCAGTCTTGTCAAGTGGGTAGCCATAGATGCAAAATCCTTGACGAACCTATGATAGTAGCCTGCAAGTCCCACAAAACTTCTCACCTCAGTCACCGATCTAGGATTGACCCAACTCTTGACTGCCTCAAACTTCTGGAGATCTACCATCACCCCTTTTTCTGACACTACATGCCCCAAAAATGCTACTGAAGTCAACTAGAACTCACATTTGGAGAACTTCGTATAAAACCTTTGATGACTCAAAATGTCCAACACTATACGGAGATGTTCAGCATGCTCCTCCCTACTTTTGGAGTAGATCAAAATATCATCAATAAAAATGATGACGAATGAATCCAAGTAAGATTTAAACACCCCATTCATCAAACACATGAATACTGCCAGTGCATTAGTCAACACAAACGACATAACTAAGAACTCGTAATATCCATACCGAGTCTGAAAAAGTAGTCTTAGGAATGTCCTCAGGCCTAATCTTAACTAATGATATCCCGACCTCAAGTTAATTTTCAAAAACACAGATGCACCCTATAACTAGTCAAAAAGATCATCAATACGGGGTAATGGGTACTTATTCTGGATGGTGACCTTGTTCAGTTGCCTGTAATCTATGCACATCCGCATACTACCATCCTTCTTTTTCACAAACAAGACCGGAGCACCCCAAGGCAAAGCACTGGGATGGAAAAATCTCTTATCTAGGAGTTCCTGAAGCTGAGATTAAAGCTCCCTTAACTCTGTCGGAGCCATATCATAAAGAGAGATGGAAATTGGGCGAGTGCCCAGCTCCAAGTCAATACAGAAATCGATATCTCTATCCAGAGGCATACTAGGAAAATCCGTTGGAAACACCTCTTAAAACTCTGAAACAACTGGAACTGACTCAATAGATGGGGACTCCACACTATCATCCCGAAGATGAAAAAAGGCTAGACACCCCTTCCCCACTAGCTTTCTTGCCCAAACAAATGATATCACTTGACCGGCTTAGCCCTGTACACTCCTTCCCACTCTAACCTATCCTTACCCAGAATTTCTAGAGCCACAGACTTGGTATTACAATTCAACACAGCATGATAAGGGGATAACCAGGTCATGCCTAAAATGACGTTGAAGTCTACCGTATCAAGAATTACCAAGTCTACCTGCGTATGCAACCCCACAAATACAATAGAACAATTACGATAAACATGAGTCACAATCATGGACTCTCTAACCAGGGTAGAAATATGGATAGAGTAATCAAGGATATCAGATATCAAGTCCAGACCCAAAATAAAACTCACAAGACACATAAGAATATGTAGAACCTGGGTCAAATAGTACGGAAACCATTCTATCACAGACAAGAATGGTACCTGTGATCACCACATATGATGCCTCAACCTCGGTCCTCCAAGGAAATGCATAAAACTGAGCCCGGTCATCAATCCGAGCTACTTCCTTAGCTGTCTACACCACACCCCTGCCTGCGCCGCTATTTCCTCTGTCTCTCCAGCTTCCCTGAAAGTTACCTCGCCCACCCTGTGGACGACCTATAGCATAACCACCTCTACCTGCCAGGAGCACAGCCTTAGATTATTGCTAAACTTGATTACCAGTCTGCCTGTGAGGGCACTCCCTCTTAAAGTGGACCAGATCACCACAATGAAAATAACCACGATCAAGTGTAGGCCTGCTGGCAGATGTGTAGGAAGCTCCCTGGCCTCTAGGAGCTGAAAACTACTGATTAGATCCTAGAAGACCACCTGTAGTAGCTTACAGAGCTCACTAAATAGGATGGGCTGAGTATACCGGCTGATTATAGCCCCTGGAGTACGAGCCACCATAATTCCCCTCATTCCGGGGCTTCTTGGCTAACACTTTAGCCTACCCCGCTTGCTTGACTCCCTCAAGTTTCTTTACATAATCTGTCACTTCATTGAACCCCTTCCATGCTAAAGTCATGTGCATGGACAACACCTGCAGTTCAGTATTCAGACCCTTCACGAACAATCAAACCCTCTCCTCTTCTGAACCCAACAACTGAGTAGCGAAATGAGACAAAGCATGGAAGTTTGCCTCATAAGCAGAGACTGACATGTTTTCATGTTCCAAAGCCAAGAACTCATCCATTTCTGGTCCCTCCAAGTACGGGGTACATAATTCTCCAAGAAGAGAGCATGAAACTCCTCCCAAGTCAATGGAGGTAAAACAGATAACCGACACTCCACATGAGATCTCCACCACTGCTTTGCCCCACCCAACAGCTGGAATGTGATGAACTCCACCCTATGTTGAATCACGATACCCATCTTGTGAAACCTTTCATAGCAGTCCAAGATGAACTCATACACATCTTCCCTATCAGTACCCTAAAACATGGGAGGTTTCAACTTGAGAAACTTGGTCAGTATCTCATGTTCATTTCCTGTCATTATCGGGCCTAGCATTGGCCTGAAAAAATCACCTGTGCCTGAAGTTGCATCCATCCTAGGAGTTGTAGGTTCTACTGGCTGAGTGCCCAGAGCCTGATTTACAACACCCGCAGGGGTGGCTCCAGCACCAACCAAACTACTCAAGAAGTTCCAAGCTTGCTGAAATGCTTCGGGCGTCATAGAGGGAAGGCCTGCACCTCCAGCCGGTGCTGCCTCTGCTTGCGCCCCATCATCCTCCACAACAACTTTCACATCTTCGACAACTTGTTCCTGAGGTGGGGGAGGGGTTGCTTCTCGCGCTCGCGCAGCAGCTTGAGCTAAACCCCGACGGGTGTGGCTTTACCTCGACCTCTTCCCCTACCCCTGCCCCTACCTCTGACAGTCGGGTTCGCTACTGGGACTGCCACTCTAGCTCCATTGTTCCTGGTGTTAACCATCTGCGGACAGAAGAGTGAAAAAGTCAGGTACCAATTAGAATCAAGTTATAGCACGAAGGAAGAAAGAAGAGATATTTTTCCTAAAGTCCTATAGCCTCCCGCGGAGAAGTATAGACGTCTCTGTACCGTTCTGCAAGAATCTACTAGACCTATTTTCATACAACGAGATCAACAAACCTAGGGCTCTGATACCATCTTTGTCATGATCCAGACCACCGTGAATGGCACCCACCCAACCACCCCTGGGTGAGCGAACCATTAACATCTGCGAACTTAACCGTTCTAACAGCTCAAAACCAGAATGCAAGAAATAAACTAGCAATTCAAAACAATCTAAATCTTTTATAAATAACCTACGGGAAATCCCTCCCTAGAATCTGAAAGTCATCGTACCAAAACGCTACCAAAATCTAGAGTACGGGTATGCAGCCCTAAAATAAGCAATAGTCTAAGCCGAACCAAGTGGGCTACAACCAATAAGAAAGAAACCAAAGCAGCTCGATCGAACAACTCACCCTTGATATCTTGAAGTGTTAGGCCTACAGGTGAGGGGGTGCGTCAACTGCCAAAAGATTTCCTGTACTCACAAAAGAAATGCAAGTGCAGTATCAGTACACAACCATCGTGTACTGGTAGGATCATCAGCCAGTTCCAAATAAATAGTATATGAACAATAAAAAAGTCAAGTAACAGTACAAGAAATATGTAAACAAGCCAACAAGTACTTCTAGACTACAAGTCTCTCCCTAGCTTGTCCCCACATGTAATCCACTTTCACAACTATGATCAACAATCCACAATAAATAATAATTATACCGCATTGCATATCTCGGACCCACCCTGGATCCCCTCTACACAACACCTAAGTGTCAAACATACAACCCGGTTTATACCAAGATCAAACTCACAGATCAACACAACAACCCAGCCTCTCAAGGACCAAAATTCAATATCACAATTTATAAACACAGCACGGTCCACTCATGAAACCAAATCAAATGCATAATGCAATAAGTAAACCCGTACCAGGCATAGTACCCGAGCCAACCAGTCAATATTTTCCGTACTAGGCGTGGTACCCGAGTCAACCGTTAGTATATCTCGTACCAAGCGTGGTACTCGATCCAACCGTTAGTATACCCATACTAGGCGTGGTACCCGAGCCAACCGAATGTCACATAAATCCACAGTCAGTAACATTGAACAATCAACACTTGTAAACCAACAAGCAATAACACCTAGTTCATTTCACAAGACTGAAAATGAGACTCTTAGACATTCCTAATCATTCCCTAAACTTGCAACACATACAATATTTAGACCAAAGTACTCAAACTTACAATGCATAGAGGAATCAATAACCATCACCTACCTCGAATAATCAAGCTCTACAGTGCCGGAGCTTTCCCTTTTTTAGGATCCCTTGCTTGTTCTTGGTCTAGAAACAAACACATAAACACTATTTTCTTGACATTTTCCTTTGTATTAGAACTCTTGTGATGTGCTAGACTTGACATTTTCCTTTGTATTAGAACTCTTGTACATGCGAAACTGATTCTTGAGTTGGTTTTATTGTACTGTTACATTATTTATGACAAATAACTGGGATCTCAAATAGTATTTTTAAAGGCAGTCATGGTACAAGCCTCGGAGCAAGGCGTAGTCAAAATGCACTGAAGTGTTGTAGGGAGGCGAAAGTATCAAAAGACGTACGCCTCAAAGTTTGGGGCATTTGCCTAAGCGTGAGGCGCGAATTTATCCTTGGGCGTAAGCCTAAAAAATTACTACAAAAAATATTATTTTTTTCTAATTAAGTCCCTAATTTAAACCTGATTACTAAAATATTTAATTGTTAAAATTAAATATACTTAAATACTCAAAAGTAAAAGAAAAATATAAAATTTAAAATCAAACTTTCAAAAACATATTTAATATTTACTTTATGTACTTATTTTGGACAAACTTATATTTTTGAGGACATATAATAATTTATTATATAAAAAGTTGAATTTATATATTGGATGTATTATGTTTCTTTGGTTAGTTTTTTTAGCTGAAGTATTTTTAGATACATCTTCCACTAATTTTTAATTTTTTATAATTTTTATGTAGTGTTACCTTTTGTTGGTGATTTATTCCTTTTAAAAATATTTAATTTTAATTATATAATTTATAAAATATTAAAAATTAAAGGGCTTATACTCCATCGCCTCGAGGCTTACACCTCATCTCACTCCTCCGCCTTTTAAATGATCTCAACTATGATGTTATCATTCACATTAACTTCGCATTTTATTCTATGTTTTATATCTTATTGAAATGTTGGCTTACCTACCAGGGGGGATTAGTGTAGGTGTCATCACGGCTCTGATTTTGAGTCGTGTCAGGTTGGTGATTATGGCTAAAGATGATCGTTGTGGAAGTTGATTGGAGATGATATTGACTGATGGTGCGGTGTGGGTGGTAACTACCGGTGATGATGATTGACAATAGAAGTTGATGGTGGTAGTTGTTGGTGGCGGTTGATATTTGTGATGGATGATGGTGATAGCTAATAATGATGGTAGTTGTCAATGTATAATATGGTGACTAAAGATGGTGATATTGTTGTGGTAGTGGTGATTAATGATGATGATTATAAATGGTGGCTAGTAGTAGTGACCCAAAATAATGATGGTTGTGGTTGACGATGGTGGGTGTGGGGACGTGGTTGGTAATGGTGTGCGACAATAATGGTAGTTAGTAATAATGGATAATGGCGGCGATACCGGTGAATGGATAAAATTATTGAACTATCATTTTGTAGAAATCTCTAAATAGATATCTTAATGATATTACGATTTTGTTACAAATATAAATCTTTCAAATTTATTCAGACCTATTAAGTGATTGAAATTTAAAAAAATCACACTTAATGATTAAGATTCAGATATTAAAATAAAAGACTTAATGATAGAGATCTTAATGATTAAAATTAAGACTTCATTACCTGCAAACAAATGAGGTCTAACTGAAGATAAGCATAATTCTCAATTCCTCATAAATGAAAAAATATGCAAATAAATAATATAAACACGAATGTAAATGTCATAGCCCTAATCCGCCGTGAGTAGCACCCACCCAACCCCCGGGCGAGTGAACCATCTTTGACCCAAAACTTAATCATTCTAGCAGCTTAAAACCAGTGTAAATAAATAAAACTAGCATTTCAATATCACAATACTAATATCATAAATAACTGCGAAAGTCCTCCCTAGAATCTAAAAGTCATCGTACCAAAATATCTACCAAATCTAGAGTGCGGGGATGACCCAAAAACTAAACAGAGTTTAAGCCCAAAACAAGTGGGCTACAACTAAAAGAAGAAAACAAGGCAGCTTGACCAAAGTAGCTCACCCTTGAGATATGGAATCGCTGGGACTACAAGTGAGGTCTCGTGTCAGCCGCCGGAAGATTTTCTGTACTCACAAAAGAAAAGTAAGTGCAGAATTAGTAAATAACACCGTGGACTGGTAGGATCATCAGCTAATTCCAAATAAGCAAAATATGAACAGTATCTGAAGCTAAGTAAAGCACAGGAAACATGTGAACCTGCAACAATTATATCTAGACTACAAGTCTCTCCCTAGCTTATCCCTATATGTAATCCACTTCACCACTATTAACAACATTCAATGACAAAACAAAAAACATTCCATTTTACATAGCCTGGACTCACCCCGAGATCCCCCTAACAATACTTAAGTGTTAAACATGCAACTCGGTCTACACCAAGACCAAACTCATAATCAAATAACCAGGCCTCTCAAGGACCATATGCAAATAAACACAGTTCAGAAACATAACCCGGTTCACTCATGGAACCATCGTCAGAATACAATAGTTCAATAAAATAAACCCATACCAGGTATGGTACCCGAGCCAACTATTTTAGAATCTCATACCAGGCGTGGTACCCAAGCCAACCATTTGTTATCCCGTACCAAGCGTGGTACCCGAGCCAACCATTTAGAATCCCATACCAGGAATGGTATCCGAGTCAACCATTTGTTATCCCGTACCAGGCATGGTACCCAAGCCAACCATTTAGAATCCTGTACCAGGCGTGGTACCTGAGCCAACTGAATGTCACACAGAAATCCAACAGTCACAAATAATGAATAAAACACACTTGTAAACTAACAATCAATAACACCAGTTCATTTTACAAGACTACAATACAAATATTTAGACATTCATAACTATTCCCTAAACATGAAACTCATACAGTACTTAAGCAAAAGCACACAAGCATATAATGCATAAAGAGAATCAATAACCATCACCTACCTCAAAAGTTTCCAAAGCTCTACTCAATCGGAGTCTTCCCATTTTCCGAAGCTCTTGCTTGTTCTTGGTCTAAAACAATGCATAAATACTACAATCAATTATCATGGCCTACTAGTTACCCGGAATATGCAAAATCTCAAACCCCAAGCCAACTATGATCATTCCACCCTTTTTTCCGGGCTTTCCCACCATTAACTCACCTATTTCTACCATTTTTATGGGTACATTCGGAGAATTAAGGTCACATGATCATAATCCAATGAAAATAACAACACCCAAGAACTTCTACACCCTAGAATCCCCCTTTTCCCCGGATTCTATCATTCCAAGGTCATTCAAAACCTTCTCCCAAGTCCACCCCTAGCAATTCAATAGCATATAAAGGATAGTACGGAGTTTAAGGAGTAGAATCCTTACCTTTGGAACAAAAAATGGTGAAAATGGAGGAAAATCGCGCAGATCGCCTTGCCCTTCTCCCAAAATGTCTTTAATGAAAACTGACTATTTTGGGGAAGTTTGTGCATTAAATCTCATCACGCTCCGCTACAGCAGTACTGCCATAACATAACCATCCGCTATAGAAGTGCTGACCAACATTGACTTCCTCTATAGCGGAGATCAATACGGCAGTGTGTCAACCGCTAGAGTGGTTGACATGAGACAGAAAATCGTAAAATCCCTCAAAAATTCCCATTTTATAACACACTTAAATTCCTAACATTCTGGAATAACTCTTTCACGTCAACCCTCATACCGAGAGTTCTACTTACCTAAATTCACTTCTGAAAAGTCTCACGGACTCCTTTATGTCTTAGCTAAACAAAAAGCTTGCTCGACTCAAGATGCGTTTGCCAATCCTCTCTCGAATTTCCCTAGACCATTCCTCGCTCTAAAACCGTTCGAGACTAGCCTAGCCTAAAATTTCCAACTCCCAAACCCGGAGTATTTCTGACTCAAAATTTGGCACAAAAAGTTTACCCGTAACGACAAACCCGGTTGTTACAACAGATGATAATTTATCCATTATTCGTCTCTGAATGATCAAACCCGAAAAATAAATGGAAAAAGGAAGGAAAGAGTAGTACCTGGATCCTCAAACAAATAATGGTACTTGTCCCGCATGTCTTTCTCAGTTTCTCAAGTGGCTTCTTCAACTGGATGATGCTTCCACTGAACCTTTACCATAATGATCACCTTTGTCCTCAATTTTTAGACATCCCAATCAAGAATCACAACTGGTTCCTCTTCATAGCGAAGGTCCTTATCTAGCAATACTTCATCCCACTTGATGATGTAGTCTCCATCCCCATGGTACCACTTCAATATGGAATAACGGATGGACGCCTGACAAACTAGGCAGCACTGGTAACCTGTAAGCCACTGGCCTTATAATTTTAAGAACTTCAAATGGACCAATAAATCGGGGGCTGAGCTTGCCCCTCTTACTGAAATGCATAACCCCTTTCATTGGTGACACTTTGAATAATACTTGTTCACCAACCAGAAAGTCCATATCTCTTACCTTGCGATCCGTATATTCCTTTTGCTTGCTCTGGGCTACTAGCAACTTGGTCTGAATACCCCTTACCATTTCCTACGCTTCCCTTACCAAGTGTACACCAAAGGTTTTACATCGCATGCCTCAAACCACCCTATGAGTGATCTACATTTCCTACTATATAGTGCCTCGAATGGTGCCATGTTGATACCGAAATGGTAGCTATTGTTGTATGAGAACTCACACAATGGCAGAAACTGGTCCCAATGTCCTCCAAAGTCAATCACACATGCTCTTAGCTTGTCCTCCAATACTTGGATTGTTCTCTCCGACTGACCGTCAGTCTAAGGGTGGAAAGTTGTGCTGAAAGTAAGTTGAGTGCCCAACTCCTCATGTAACTTACCCCAGAACTTAGAGGTAAACTGCGTACCCTTGTCTAAAATGATGGACAGTGGTACCCTATACAGTCTCACGATCTCTATAACATAGATCCTAGCCAACTGCTGTAAATTATAGTATACCCTGATCGGAATGAAATGAGCTGACTTGGTCAGCATGTCTACAATGAACCAAATCGAGTCGTACTTTTCAAAGGTCCTTGGAAGACCCACCATAAAATCCATGGCTATCCTTTCCCACTTTCGATCAGGAATGTGCATCCTCTGAAGTAGTCCTGCAGGCCTTTGTTGCTCATATTTGACCTGCTAACAGTTCTGACATTTGGACACAAAATCAGCTATGTCTCTTTTCATCCCAGGACACCAATACAATTGCCTCAAATTCCTGTACATCTTGGTTACGCCCGGATGAATCTAGTACCGTGAACCATGAGCCTCTGTCAATACCTTATGAATTATATCACCAACCCAAGGGACACAGATCCTTCCAATAAAATTCAATACCCCGCCAGAGTCCAACGTGGCATCCCTGGACTCTCCGGATATGACCTTGCTCCGAAGCTTACTCAACTGCAAATCCTAAAATTGTGTGGCCTTTATCTCCCCTATGAATGTGGATTTGACCTCTATACTGGCCAACACTCCACCCCTTTCTGAGATACCTAAGTGCATGAACTTATATTCTAAAGCCTGAATCTCCCGTGCCAATGGTCGTTTGGACACCCCCAAATAAGCCAAACTGTCCATGCTGATTGTCTTCCAGCGTAATGCATCTGCCACCATATTAGCCTTATCCGGATGGTACTGGATGGTCACATCATAATTCTTCAACAATTCCATCCACCTCTTCTGCCTCAGATTCAAGTCCTTCTGAGTAAAAATATGCTGCAGACTGCGATGATCAGTGAATACCTCACACTTCACTCCGTAGAGATAGTGTCTCCAAATCTTGAGTGCAAACACCACCGCTGCCAACTCCAAATCATGGGTTGGATAATTTTTCTCATGAACCTTCAATTGCCTAGAAGCATATGCTATCACATTTCTGTCCTGCATCAACATAACACCCAAACCCGAATGTGAAGCATCACAATATACAATAAAATCCTTACCCTCAACCAGCAATGAAAGGATGGGGACCGTGATGAGAAGTGTCTTGAGCTTTTGAAAGCTCTCTCCACACTTGTCGGACCACACAAATGCTACATCCTTCTGAGTCAATCTTTTCAAGTGAGTAGCAATGGACGCAAAATCCTTAACAAACCTGCGGTAGTACCTCGCAAGCCCCATAAAACTCCTCACCTCGGTCACAGAGTTAGGCCGGGCCCAATTCTTAATTGCATCAATCTTCTGGGGATCTACCATCACCCCTTTTTCTGACACCATATATCCTAAGAATGCAACTGAAGTCAACCAAAATTCACACTTGGAGAACTTCGCATAAAGTTTCTGGCGTCTCAATATTTCAACACGATACGAAGATGTTCAGCATGCTTCTCCCTACTCTTGGAGTAGATCAAAATGTCATCAATAAATACAATGATAAAAGAATACAAATAAGATTTAAACACTCCATTCATCAAACTCATGAATGTTGTCAGCGTATTTGTCAACCCAAATAACATCACTAGAAACTCATAATGCCCATATCGAGTACAAAAAGTCATCTTAGGAATTTCCTCGGGCCTAATCTTTAACTGATGATAACCTGACCTTAAGTCAATTTTCAAGAACACAGATGCACCTTGTAACTGATCAAAAAGATCATCTATACGGGGTAAAGGGTACTTATTCCGGATGGTAACCTTATTCAATTGTCTGTAGTCTATCCACATCAGTATACTACCATCCTTTTTTTTCACAAACAATACCGGAGCACCCCAAGGCAAAGCACTGGGATAGATAAAGCCCTTATCTAAGAGTTCCTGAAGCTGAGTCTTAAGTTCCCTCAACTCTGATGGAGCCATACGGTAAGGAAGAATGGAAATTGGGCGAGTGCCCGGCTCCAAGTCAATATAGAAATTGATGTCCCTGTCTGGAGGCATGCTAGGCAAATCCACCAGAAATACCTCCTGAAACTCTGAAATAACTAGAACTGAATCAATCGATGGGGACTCCACAATATTATCCCGGAGATTAGCCAAGATGGCCAAACACCCTCTCCCCACTAGCTTCCTAGCCTGAATAAACGATATGATTTTAACTGGCTTAGGCCTGTACACACCTTTCCACTCTAGCCTATCCTTACCTAAAATCTCTAGAACCACAATATTAGTGTATAGTTTAGTACAACATGATAAGGAGACAACCAGGTCATACCCAAAATAATATCGAAGTCTACCATATCCAAAATGACCAAGTCTACCCAAGTCTATAACCCCACAAATACCAAAGAATAAGCATGATACACATGATTCACAATCACTAACTCTCCAACCGGGGTAGACACATGGATAGGGGAATCAAGGACATCACATATCAAGTCCAGACCTATAATAAATTTCATCGAAATATAAGAGTATGTAGAACTTGGGTCAAAAAATACGGAAGCCATCCTATCACAGACAAGAATTGTACATGTGATCACCACATCTGATGCCTCAGCCTCTGACTTCCCTGGAAAAGCATAACGTGAGCCCGATCATCAATCCGAGCAACTTCTCTGGCTGGCTGCGCTGCTCCCCTACCTATGCCGCCGTTACCCCGGTCTCCCCGACCTCTTAGAAAGTTACCTCGCCCACCCTGTGGATGACTTCTAGCATGACCACCTCTACCTGCTGGGAATACAGCCTTAGACTGCTGCTGAGCCTCATTACCAGTCTGTCTGTGAGGGCACTCCCTCTTAAAGTGGCCCGGATCACCACAATAGAAACAACCGCGATCAAGTGAAGGCCTGCTGGCAGATGTGTGTTGACACTCAATTTTTACCCTCCACATCACGAATTATTCTTGAGCCTTTTTGAATTTTAAACAATTTTTGAAATAATTGTTTTGTAAAAAAAGGGATAAAGCATTTTCCAAATAAGCTTTATAATAGTTCTGAGTAATAATTTATATCTTTCATTTTTAATTATGTGGAATTTATATAAGTTTACGTAAAGGACTATTTTAGAGTTTAATTTCATAAGAGAATCCTTTTAAAAGATTATACGTTTGATTTTCCTCCAATTATTTCAAAATGAGAGATTAATTGAGTAAATTAATTTCATGAATTGTTAAATGAGGTAATTATGTGTTAAATACAATAATTATTTTAATTTCTTTAAATTTAAAGAAAAGGTCAAGCAGTTAATTGTAATTGGTTCATCTCTATTCCTATTTTAGCCTAAATTCTTGAAATTATTTCAATTATAGCACTAAGTTTTTCCAATTTGGCTATCCTTTAATTCAAATCTGGCTACATTTGCAAAGCAAAGTGTCCAGCTTTTAAATCAAATTACCCTCCCCTTCACCTATTTGTTATCAGCTAATTTCTGGCCCAACAACTAACAAACCCGCCCGGCCCAATTCCCCCTCACCAGCTAAATACACATATATCACATATACATACCCACCACTTATATTTTTCACCTCTATATTCCCTCACCCCATCCATGTATTCACGCGATGCCAATTTCCCAGAAAAAGAACGCGGTGTACCTTCTTACGCACCTCACACCCTCCATTTCATCATCATCTTCTTCGTACAACTCCAACTGACCCAAATCCTAACATTTCCAAATGCTGTCAACAACATCGCTCAAGCAACGAGCAACAACAGCTGCAAATGACCCCAAATTTCATCCAAATCCATCCAAGATCTCCGGCAAGGTGTGCGCTGGCGAGGTGGAGAAGCTTCTAGAGACCCTAGGTGGCCTCATCTCCGCAAAATCAGCGAGTATTTGTACGAGCTCGTACGATTTTCTTGATGCTCAAGCTTATCCAGCTGAAGATTTCAAATTTCCCTTCAAATTCCCAGAAATGCCCTCTTGTTTCCCCCCCCCCTCCCCAAATTCACCCAAAACTCTCTATATAAACCTCCCTCTTTTCTATAGAAAAAGGGGCTGGCTTTTGGGGAAAAACTTGAGGATTTTGGAGAAGCATTTCACTAATCCTACGTAACCAAAAGTTTCGGAGATATAGACTTAAATTTTCGTGTTTTCTAGCAAAGCAAGGTGAAATTTGGTGGTAAAAGTTCCCGACGAAGCTCCTATTTCCAGTTCGCTGCCCAGAAACAGGTGACATTTTGTTCCACCCCCTGTTTCTTTCATTGTTTTCATTAGAAGTAGTAGAATACTATTGGTTTTAGGTTGGTCTTGTCTGAAATATGTGTGATTTTAGTGGACGAGAGCTTGTTTCGTTGATTTGAAGTTGCCATCGAGTTTTGGATCTTGTTTTGTTAATCACGAAGACTACTGAGATTTTCAGTTTATTCTTCTTACTGTTTATGACTACTATCTGATCATGTAAGCTCCTCGTTTGTGTTAGTTCTGGATATGAACAGCTTGTACGAATGATTGACTAGTAGAGAATGATTGTGTTGTTCCTATAGATATTTTTGGATTGAGTTTCCAATTGGTCGTTTGAACCATGTTGAATTATTTTAGATAAGCTTTAAGCTTCTTTATGTGTTTATTGATGCTGTGAATATTTTGTTAAGTATGTATCTCTGTCTAGAGTTAGTTATATTGTTCTTATGTGTGACTTGAGCAGAATCCCCTTTAAAATCTTCTTAATTCATCGTATTAAGTAAGATTTATTGGGAAAAAGCTTTCTGATCTTTGAGAATTACTACTTAGTTATTCTTGAAGATCATAGTAGTGTAACTCTATTATAGTTCATCTTTGCACTACTTGCCACCTATTTTCTGCTAATGCTCATGGCCTTGCTTTTGTGTGTACTGCGATTTGAATTCGTTTGGAATTACTGTAGTCTTAAAAGGTCTTTCTGGTTCGCCTTGAGGACTGCTAAAGTCGTTACCAGGGGATGGAATAGAGCTTCATGGTAGCTTATTTTATCTCTAAAATTCTCCCTTTTGAGATCTTAATGAGCATAGTTGTGTGGCTGATTTCGAAGTTGTTTTGTCTGCTTTTCGTTTGAAAATTTGAACTAGATATGTGTTTCAAGCTAAAGATTCCCCAAGAATTTTTCTTGATTCACAACAAGTAGGAGGGGATGAAGCTATTTCGAAAATTACTCTTTAGTTCTTTACATGAAAATTAGGACTAGGAGATGGAAAAGAGTGTTACCATCACCTATTTTCATCTCCAAGTGATACTAGCATGGATAACATGGTTGACACGAGCATGGATGGTATAGATGACACGTACGATGTTCATGCAAAGGAAAGCATACAATGTGTGGGTGGTCCATTAAAGTGAGGTGGAAGGAGGAATTCAAGAATTCCCAAAAGAAGGCAACCAAACAAGGTCTTTACTTCATTAAGGGCAAAACTATAATAGCTAGTGTCTTCTTATTCCCTAGTATAAGTAGTAGCTTTTCTTCATTTTGGAAGACTAGTTTTTGCATATTGAAGATTGATACTCTAAACTTGTAGTTGCTAGTGTAAGGCTTAGTGTAATTCCCTTAAGGAATTAGTGAGTGATTAGGGTGACTCTCTTGATTGTTAGTTTAACTTCTTTACTTAATTAATCGAAGGTCTCCCACTTGTGGATTTCATTTAGGTTTCCTTGATTAGTTGAGTTGAATTAGTATCTAGTTGTTGGAATCAATTGGGAGGTGAGGGTTTTAGCCCCTTGTTGCCCATAATTTCAATTCCTAGTTATTAATTCTCATATCTTTTCCTTCGTTTCTTCTTGTTTGTTGTATTCCCGTTATCATTTGGTATCAGAGCTTGGTTTAGGTTTGTTTCCACAAATCTAAGTCTTGGAAATTTGATATCTTCAAAATCCAAAAAAAAAAAAAATCTGAATTTTTTTTGTTTTGATTTGTTGTTTTTGATACTAGATATTCATTCCCTAGTATTTTTTGAGTCTAGATTTCAAATTTTGTGCGATTTGGAGTTGTAGAAGTGAAGTTGCCATTAAAGGGTTTTGAGCTTTTGAAGCTTTACAAACTTTGAAAGTGGGTCTATTGATTGAGGAGGAATTGGAGCTTAAAAACCATTGGGTTTGTTCCTTACGTTAAGGGGAAGTTAATCCTAAAATTTGAGCCAATTCCGAGCTCATTTGAAGGTGTTGGTGTTTAGTGTGTGTTCTTGGTGTTCTAGGTGTTTTTGATATTCATCAAGAACATCTTGAAGAAGAAGAAGCCAAAAGGTACATTTGATCCAACTTTTTTCAAGTCAAAGTGGTCAAAAATATTTGTTGGGTCCACAAGTGGAATTTAAAAAATAAAAAAAAAATAAAAATAAAAAATTCACGCCCACTCTCACCTAGGCGCGTGTTGCACAGTTTCAGAGAGCAAAAACTGCAGGTTCTATACTTAGTTTTTTTTAGGGGTCTCAAATTTTGGGACCCCAAAATTTTTCTAAGTGTTGAAACTTTTAAGACCCCAAAATTTTCTAAGTGTTGGAACTTTTAAGACCCCAAATTTTTTCTAAGTGTTGGAACTTCAAACTTCTTCTTCTACACTCATTTTTCTTCGATTTCTCAACTATTTAACATCTAATTAATATTTTTAATTACTTGTTAACTAGTTTTAAAATATCAAATCATCTCTTTGATTCTCCAAATTAAGCAATAACAAGTAGTTTCTCCTACTTTTGTTACTTAATTCTTGAGTCCAAATTCTTTCGTGCTTCTTCCTCCTTCTTTTCTTGTTTTGTTTGGTTGATTAATTTCTTGATTCAAGTCCTTTAGAGTCTTTCAAGTCGTCCTTCTTTCAAGAGTCACAAGAATCTACTCCTCCACAAAGGATAGGTGACCTTGAGTTGATTGAGTGGAGCTAGTTCACTACCAATTTTGAGACGACGCCATAGAAGATGAGTTGAGAGTTTACATACGAGTGATGTGAGGCTTTTTTTCTACTAATATTGTTTGTTGAGTTTTTGTAGGTACAATGTCTAATCATTTTCCTTATAACCATGGAGGAAGGAGCTTGGTGAACAACATGGGGACGAATTTCAATGTGTCAAGGAGGGTGACCATTATGAATGAAAGGGTGGTTGAAACAAATGGGAGGTTGGGAGGTATAGAGGAAAGGATAAAAAGGATGGATAGTATGAATGAAAGGAGGTTCCTTATGACAAGTCAAAGTGAAGAAACAAGAAGGACCTCGGGTCAAGAATTCAACCTATACTACCCCCAACCAAATTGGAACCAAACCTACCCTCAAACTACATTCCGAATGAACTCAAGCTATGATAGGCAAGTCACCCCACATCCAAATACACAACCATATCATCCACCACAAAGGAGTCCTTTTGTGGAAAACCAAGATAGAAGCCAAGCACCTCCACAAAATATATCACATGCATCCTTGCATGTACCTTATGTTCCAACCCAACAACACTACCCACAAGTACCCTACCAAGATATCTATTATCAAAACCTTCTTTATGATGAAATGTGTGAAGAGGTTAGCCCGAATGAATGGTGGGAAAGACCCGAAGGCTTTGGTATGAACCAAGGCATCATGAGATGTCAAGGAAAATGGGATAGTGGAGATAGGTATAAGAATAAAGGAGGAAGGTGTGAAGATCAAAGTGATCGATATGGTGGTCAAGGTGTTCCAAATCATGGGATGGGTGACAACATGGCGAGTCTTCCAATGTTCCAAGATGGTAGTCAAGCTATTCAAGCTAACTACAGCACAAAAGGGGAAGACCAAGCCTATAGAGGTAATCATGATATACCTCAATCTTCTTCTCCTTATATCATTCGATGTTATAAGTGTCAAGGTGAAGGACATATTGCTAGAAATTGTCCACAAAAGAGGTCAAATGTTATCTTGTGTGATGAACCTTGTGCTAAAAATGTGATAGAGTATGAGGTTGGGAATGGTTGTGATGAACCTAAGGTTAGGCATGATGAAGCAACCTCAAATGTTGTTGATGTGAAATTGGAGAAGGATTTGAACTCTTCTGGTGATCTAAAGAGAATCATGGGGGATCTTTCTAAAGAGGAACTTGATCAAAGTGTGAACCTATTTCATGCAAGGTTCAAGATGATGGATTGGGTATGTTCCTTGGTCATTGATGGTAGGAGTAGTTAATGTGGTGAGTTGCACTATGGTTGATAGAATGAAGCTTCCTACACAAAGACACCCCAAGCCATACACACTTCAATGTCTCATTGAGAATTATGAAGTAGAGGTAACCAAACAAGTGGTCGTGAATTTTAGCATTGGCAAGTATCGAGATGAGGTGTTATGTGATGTTTTGCCCATTCAATCTTGTCATATGTTGTTTGGTAGACCTTGGCTAGCCGGTAGGGATGTTCGATATCAAGTGGAGTCCAATAAATACTCATTTGTATTTGGAGGACAAAGGCACATTCTTGTACCTTTAACACCCTATCAAGTGAGTGAGGACTACAAGATAATGAGGGAGCTTCAGAAAGTACTTAAGAGAGAGGAACTTGAAAAGGAGAAGAAAGAATTGGCTCAAGAAGGAAAGTTGTATGATATTGATGAGCCAAGAAGTGACTTAAAAGAGGTGCACAAGGAGCACTTAATTTTGGGACTTGCCAATACCAATCCCCTGTTACCTACTAACCATGGTGCTAGCATTTTGCCTAGTACCATCCCTTCTCTTTTGCAGGTTCATGGACAAATATTTCTAAAGGAGGATCCAAACAAAGTCCCTCATGAACAAAGGGTTGAAGGCCTAATAATAGAGCTACCTAGAAAGTCAACTCTTAAGAAGAAATACAAAGACCAAGTCTATGGGTCCAAAATGATGCATTGGAGGGAAAGCTTTGGGAAACCAAGTATGGTGCACAAGAATGCAGACTCAAAAGCCCGTCTTCAAGGTATGTACCCTTCCCCTCTTATTCCAAGCAATCCTTGGAGTCATGATGACACTTTTCCTATGGTAGGTAGGTTTTGGAAATTGTATGACCTCATACCCTACCATGAGAGTGATGATATAGCTCCAATGTATTCATGGTTGGTTTTGGATATGCTTAAGTTATGTGTGTTTCATGTTTTGAATGCCAACCATAGTTATTGTTTGGGAAAGAATCCATGGTGCATTCGTGATGCCCGATTTATGTATTCTACTCCTTGTCACACTTATGTGGTTAGACAAGTTGAGGTGTTAGGATGGATTCTTAAAAGCATGACTCCATTTGTTTATCCATTCTTTGTGGGAGTTTGTTTGAGGAATAATAATGAAGTGTACTTGAAATGCTTAATCTCGTCCTCTTATGTTCCAAATTGTGAATGCCATCTTGTTAACATTCTTTTCTTAAAGTGTGTATTTATAATTGAGAACCCTCGAGTGGATGCTAAGTTGCTTATTTATTTTTGGGAGAGTCCATGGATATTGAAAGCTCCTTGTCACCTTCATAGGGTTGGACAAGTTGAAGTTTCAAATGGAACTTTTGGAAGCATGTTTGGTTCTATGATAGGAGGGACCCCAATTCCTTGGGAGTATTATTTGGCATGGAGTGATTTGACTCCTAATAAATCCCTCGACTATTCTAGTAGCATGGCTTTGTTGGTGCACTTTCTTCCTTTGGAAAGTTATCTTATAGAGAGGATGGTTTTGTGCTTAAAATGTCTCTTCTTATCTATCAGTGTCCTTATCTTTTGGCATGCCCTAGATGAGAATAGTGAGCTTAACACCTTTCTCTACTACCTTTTTGCTTATGATGATACCCGTAGTGGTGTGAGATTTATTTTGTATGGAGGTAAAGATATGTGGGTCTTTTACTTTTTTGACCCGAATGAACCCTTATGGGTGATTGCACCACTTTTGGTGGCCTACTTGTGAGATAATGAAACAATTGTGTCTTATGGCTCCAAAGTTAGATATGATACTTGATGCCACAAAGACATTTGTGTTTGCCTTGTCTCTTGATGTTTATCATAACCAAAACCTTTGCACCTTGTATGATGAGTTGCTTTTATTGGAAGAAAAGGATATTTGGTTATATCTCAAATTTGTGCCTCCTTGGCATGGTGATATTGTTGCTAACCCTTGTACTAACCCTCATGCTTTGAGGATGTTTTGGTTGTTGTCCTTCTCATATGTCTTTAAGGTTTGGATTCGAGGACGAATCATTTTCAAGAAGGGGAGAATGATACTAGCATGGATAGCATGGTTGACACGAGCATGGATGGTATAGATGACACGTACGATGTTCATGCAAAGAAAAGCATACAATGTGTGGGTGGTCCATTAAAGTGAGGTGGAAGGAGGAATTCAAGAATTCCCAAAAGAAGGCAACCAAACAAGGCCCTTACTTCATTAAGGGCAAAACTGTAATAGCTAGTGTCTTCTTATTCCCTAGTATAAGTAGTAGCTTTTCTTCATTTTGGAAGACTAGTTTTTGCATATTGAAGATTGATACTCTAAACTTGTAGTTGCTAGTGTAAGGCTTAGTGTAATTCCCTTAAGGAATTAGTGAGTGATTAGGGTGACTCTCTTGATTGTTAGTTTAACTTCTTTACTTAATTAATCGAAGGTCTCCCACTTGTGGATTTCATTTAGGTTTCCTTGATTAGTTGAGTTGAATTAGTATCTAGTTGTTGGAATCAATTGGGAGGTGAGGGTTTTAGCCCCTTGTTGCCCATAATTTCAATTCCTAGTTATTAATTCTCATATCTTTTCCTTCGTTTCTTCTTGTTTGTTGTATTCCCGTTATCACCAAGGGTCCATTGGCAGAGGCTCTCTAATTGAAAATTGCTTCCTTGTTACCTCTGCTCGAGTAATCTTTTTTCAAAATATGCCAGCTCGTTTGTTTTAATTGATTGAGGGCTGTATTTGTTAAAAAATGAACAATATCTCTCCTGCTCTTGTCAAAATTCAGTCACTATAGATGTCCTTTGAATATATTGAAATACGATTTTCAGTAGTTTCACTTATGTTGTATCTCTGAGATTGTTACAGTTCAGGCTTTTCGATAACATTTATGTCCTAAACCAAGCTTGTGGTGTATATTGATCGCTATGACGTTTTGATCTTCTCAAAGTCCTTGAAAGGCTAAACCCTTTTTATATGAAAGTTCTCTGTTTTGGACTACTAAACTTGTTCAATTAGATATCTTAGGCTCATTTTCAGATGTTGCGTTAGCATGATAACAATTAGGGTCACTATTTGTTCATCTAAGACGTTGACTTGTGACTAGTTTCCACTCAGTTTTCATTTATAACCTAGTTTGGCTAATCTGTTCTTATGCCTACTCTTTTGAATTATATCGCCCTTATAACTATTCCCAACTTGAGAGGAACCTTGTTTGCTGCATGAAACTTTCTATATCTATAAGATACGCTCCTGTTTCATTATCATACTATCAATAAAATCTTCCTTTATTCTCTCTGGATTTATCCGTGGACATGATTCTGATTCTTATTTTCATTTTGTTTGGCATGTGAAATCCCGCATGAGTCCACAACGGACTCCTCTTCCTGAATCTTGTGAGTTGGGTCAAGCCTAATCTCCTTATGTCGAAGCCTCTTCTAAAGTCCAACAAAAGGACTAACTCAGGATCATGAAGAAAATGATATATGGCCTAAGTTCCATATCAAATGAAAGGGAAGCAAATATACAAGTTTGAAGACGGAGCAGAAATATAATGGGCTTAACCCAATTTTGGTAGTCCAAAATGGATTATTAATTGTACTTCGTATGAAACTAACTCTTTTAATTAATTTAGCTAATTTCCCTCGGAGTACCATTATCTCTTTTCGCAAACTAGTAACTTTACTTGTTTTATATTAATTAATTAAATTTTGAAACTTTGTTTAGTTCTTAAAACTTATCACTAAAGCTTCACTTGCAAATTTTGTCCGGAAAATGACTTATCACTTTGTTGCGAAATAACCCTTTTTTATGAAATATGTCTTTCTTTTACTTAATAAATCCTATTATTTTCATAAAGTTAGTAAATAAAATAAGTTAGAAAAATAATTGGATAACCGCGTGTTAGCGGATATTTTAGGTGCCTTAAAACCCTTCCTAAAATGTTAATATGAACTTCTTACCCGGATTTCTTAAATTCAAAAGGTTTTCATCTGTTTTAAATCTTTTGAATATTTTTTCAAAGGTTTTCTGGATTTTTCCTAAAATATTTTAAGTGGCGACTTTGTTTTAATTAAGTTTGAGAATTTTTTACAAGTTTTCAAATTTAATTTAAGTCAAAACCGTTTCAAAAATTAAATTGCTTTTTTCTTTTCAAATAACGAAAGTGAAAAATGCGATAAAACAGAAATAACGACTCCGCTGGGAACTTAACTGAGTTCTAACCAAAATATTTTTTCTAACTTTATTTGCTTCATTTGACTAACTATTCGGGAATATAATAATTTTAATTTCTGCACTTATTTGCTTATGTGTTTAAATTTTCGCAAAATCTAAATTATTGCATTCATGGCATACAGGTTCCGCCAAATGACAAAATTAGAATGTATCTGGAAAAAAGTGATTACGCGTGTCTTCGCGGTCACTTCTCTACTTAAAAAACCAGAATTCTCGAAACAATGAGCAATTAGTTGGTTACAGGTTGGCCGACACTTGTTCATTATTTCAGCCCGCAGTCGTTCATTCGGGTCCCGGTCTCTTTTCAAAACCCACTCTGGTTAAACTATCGTAGAGCGAAGCCAAATCCCGTGAATAGGCATTGACCTAAGTTGACCCGGTACCCCAGGGGTATCGGTCCCATTAACGAGACTACCTTGAGTCAAAAAGGGCCCCTGGACCGAAAAGACGATCATACCCTTATGTGCTATTCGAAAGACGTATATGTCAGAAGAATTAGACTGTTATCCCCGAAATGAGATATCTAACTAGTTATCTGTTTTATAGGATGTCTAGTCTTCTCAATAATTCAAATGATTGTATGAACCTCGAGAGATCGCAAAGGAGTCCAAGAAGGGCCAAATGGATAAAGGATCGTCGTCAGGAGCATCGTAATGTCACCCCTGCGCGAGTTTATCATTATGTATTGATTTTCCTAAAAAAAAAAACTGCGTGGGTTTACTTTTTTTTGCCCTTGCACGGGACTACTTTACACATTATTTCTTTCTTTTTCAAAGTGTATTCCCTTTCGGCTTGCTTGTATCCCTTACCGGGAAATTTTGATTATATATATCTCTATTTTGGGGGCAATAAAATGATTCTATACGGCATATATGTCTTTCAAAACGCTATACCTACCTTTGGCACAAAAAGGTCACTAACTCAGGATACGCACATTATTATATATTTTTATGTGTTATAATTGCTTTATGTGCTACGTGTGTTGCTTGAATCAAGAATAAATTGATTCACTCCTATTTTTCAAGAATTTTTAGAACACCATAGGCAGAAAATAAACGCACTACACAAAGTCCAACCAAAATCACTCCTTGAGTTCTTCAAGTTTCCCAGAAAAATCCAAAGCCTCCTTAAAATCCCTCTAAATCTTGTTCCTACCTCTTCAGAAAATGAACTTACCATATCTGAACCATATCCTTTCAGGATCCGATCCCTATCTTTAAGAAATTTTTATTTCCCCACTTCAACCTTCCTGATAAAATCCACTTATCCAAAATCAATGGGAAAATTCCTGTCCATTGAATCCTCGAATCAAATTACCCGTGGATCAATTTGCCTTGAGGAAAAGGAATTTTTATATGTTTAAAGCAATTCTTATGTGTTTATTTTTTGTCAGATATCTTTTATCATTTATCACTAACGGATCTAACATAGCGGCCTTTGAGTTATTTTGCTTCAACAAGTAATAGAAACCGATCTGTGTTGACAAAACTGGCTGAGCATTCCTACTTTACTCGCTCAAAGGCACACCTAGATTCATCCTCTAACCTTTGCTTTTCTAAAAGGAAAATGACTGATAGTGAAGAAGAGAACGCTTTGGCTATGAAAGACAATGTTATCACTGAGCAAAGCAAAATGATTGCAGAGCTTGCAAGAAAACTAGAAAAGATGCAAGAAGAAGTACAGAAAGCCAAAGATATGGTTAGCTTGGCTATCGCTGCCAACACTCTGGCTCTGGGAAACTCTCAGCCCCCTCTCCAGATTCCTCCACTCAACTCTCCATTGACTGAAAACCAACTAAGAGATATCCCTTCCTCCTCCGTTCCCAGGCCCTCCAATGAACCTATCTCCAATAACCCTTCTCATATCAGGTTTTTGTACCAGACTCATACTCCCCCTATCCAGCACACTAACCAAAACAATAACCCAAATGCCTACCTCCTTTTAAATTGCCAGAACACGCCACAAAATACCTACAACTCTCAGAGTAACAATCCAATATCACTAACCCGCATAACTATACCCCCACATACGCAAATGTCACTCCACATATCCAGCCTCCACCTGTCCAGAACCCGCCACCTCCTGCCTTCTATGCTATGGTAGAACCATACACTGCCCTTCCAAAAAGCCCCGAGCTTGATCACTATGAGGAGAAAGAGAAAGAGTTGAGGGCCACAGAGAAGAAGCATGAGTATGACATGGCGCAAATGAAAGAAGAGATAGCCAGGATCAAGGAGTTTTGAGGTTTATCCTACGAGTAAGGCTATGACTATGATGATCTCTGTATCCATCCCAAAATGGACCTACCAGAAGAGTTCAAAATTCCTAAGTTTGAGACCTTCAACAGTGTTGGAAATCCCGAGGCCCATTTAAGAAGCTATTGCGATCAGATGGTCGGCGCCAGAAAGAATGATGCCCTGTTATTGAGGCTTTTCAATCAAAGTCTGAGCGGAGAGGCTTTAGAATAGTTCACCTCTCAAGAACTGAAGAAGTGGTCTAGGTGGAGTGACCTAGCCCGAGATTTCTCTCAAAAGTTCGCATACAATATGGAAGTCATCCCAGATCGATACTCTCTAGGGCGCATCAGGAAAAAATCAAATGAAGACTTCAGGGACTATGCCTATCGGTGGAGAAAGGAGGCGGCGAGAGTTTGGCCTCCCATGTCCGAAGAGGAAATAAGCACAGTGTTTATGCGCTCACAGGAGTCGGAACTTTATGACAACATGATATCAGCAATCAAAGCACCATTCACTGATCTAGTCAAGATTGGTGAAATTATAGAAGAGGGTATCCGGAGTGGCAAGATTGCTAAGACTTCAGCCTCCTTAGGATCGGCAGGACTTCCCCGAAAGAAGAGAGAAGAGGTGTCTTCAGTATCTTCCAGTCCTAGCCCAAAGTCACGAAAACCCTTTGGAGCCAACTACAAAAAGTCACTTGTTCCAACAACCCCTCCCCCAGCTCCACAGAATTCTCAACCCGTTTTCTATACTCAGCCCATGTACCAAGCTCCACAACCAAATATGCAGCCCATTTACCAAGATCCATAGCCAAATATGCAACCCACTTACCAAGCCCCTACCCAGAATTTTCAGATATATCAAAAGGCTCTCGAGAACCAGAACAATCGCCAGGTTTTGCCTCCCGCTGATGCCAATCTCCCTCTTCCAAATCTAGAAAATAAAGTTCCTCGAACTTTCACCCAGCTGGCTGAGACTATAACTTAGTTGTATGAGAGATTGAAGGCTGCTAGATTTATTCAGCCCATTCTGCACAAACCAGGCAATATCGACTCTCATTTCTGCAAAGCCGATCAGCATTGTGCTTACCACTTCAGGGGTGCCAGAAACAGTACCAAAGATTGCATTAACCTGAGGCATAAGATTCAGGATTTGATTGATCAAAGGATGGTAACATTGCAAACAGCGCCACCAAATGTTAACAACAATCTGCTCTCGAATCACGGCGAAGTCACCTCTAATATGATAGAGGTCGATGAAGAATGGGTTGTGAGCAAGTCAATAGTATCGGTTAGCCCTAAAAAGCAGGAGATGCCGAGAAAAGCTATAGCTACATTGAGTATTGATGAACTACCCTTTGAAGGGTTAATGCGCAATAAGGCCTTGCATGTCACTATCAAATGTCAAGAGAAGATTATAAATGGAGTTTTGATTGACGATGGTTTGGTTCTAAATTTTTACCCATTATCCACACTCACTCAGCTAGACTATGATTCGAAAAAAGTTCGCCAGAGCAGGGTCAACGTGAGAGCCTTTGACGGAGGTCAAAGAAACACTATCGGAGAAGTTAACCTGTACATCCAGATAGGACCCGCCAAGTTCCAAGTGGAATTCCAAGTCATGGATATTACTACCAGCCATAACTTGCTTTTGGGGAGACCATGGATCCACGGAGTTGGAGCCGGGCCACCAACTTTGCATCAAATGGTAAAGCTCATCTGGGAGGAATATGAGGTGGTGATCCACAGTGAAGGGAGTCACCTAAGCCGCCCCAATGGCTGTGTCCCTATGATCGAAGAGGTCCCAAGAGTAAGTGATTTCTACACAGTAGAGATTATCAATTCCACTGGAGAGGACCTTGCTCCTCAAATTCCCATGCCACATATCTATAAAATGCTTGCGACTAAGATGCTAAGGAGTGGATATGAGTCAGGCTTTGGGTTGGGAAAATATTCCGATGGTATGATTGAGCCCTTAAGAATCCCTAGATGGTTGACCAGGTATGGACTAGGGTATGTGGCCCGAGAGGACAAGGCAAGAGTCGAAGAGAAGAACCAGTCAGGACTGGCTAAGCCACACCCTCACTTATATCAGTCATTCCCGGTGCGTATTAGTCCTCCAAGCGACGGGTTAGAGGATGGGATCAGAAGACTGTTCGAAGAGTGTGATGCTATAACAGATGAAATCCCCGAGGCAGCCATGATCAGGGATGCCAAGCCCAGCAAAAAGCTGCATAACTGGGTCGCAACTCCCCTCGTGACTCTCCGCTCGGCTAGGTAGACAAAGATTCTATTTTATGAAAAATCGGTGATGGTCCGGATGAGTCTTCGTGACTCACTCTTTATGTTTTAATATTCCTCATATAATTTACTGCTTTCCAAAAGGCATGAACCTACACTCATGTAGGTTGTGGCCATAGTTTGTAAATATTTCCGAATTTCAATAAAAGCCTCCTTATTTTTAAAAACATTTACCATTTGCTTATGTTTACTTTTTATTATCTAACCCTTTCGTTTTGGTTTCAGTAATAATAAGTTAAAACCTACCACTGTCATGTCATGTCAAGAGCTTAACGAACAAACCAAGCTAGATGATGATGATTTCGAAGAGTATGTTGAAGACATCATGGTCCTTGAATGAACAACCAAGAAGTCTAAGAACTTTGAAGACCAGAAAAGGCCCCACCTAAAAGAGTTTGAGGTGGTCAATCTGGGAGGCAACTATCAAGTCAATAAAATTAGCCTCGGCGTTCATTTGACAAGGTGCAAAAGAAAGAGCTCATCAGGCTGCTCAAGCCATACATCGACATAGTTGATTGGTCCTACAATAATAGGACAAGAATGAGCACAAATATCATCTCCCAAAATTTATTGGTGAATCCGAAATTCAATTCAGGGAATGGACAGTTAATCCTTCCCTCCCATGAGACAAAGGAAAGTTTGCACCGAATTGGCAAAGACTGTACATCATCCAAAAAGTGCTATCTGGAGGAGTTTTGATCTTATCCGAGATGGATGAACAAGTAAGGCCCAAGCCTATATCAACTCCGATGCTGCAAAGGGATACTATGCCTGAAGATGACCTTTTTTCCTTCTATTTTCTTTCCCTGTAATCACATTTTCTAATTGTAATCATTTTGCACTTAGTAAAAGCTTAAAAATATCCCTATCCTCTATGTATGAACTACGTCTGACCTGAATTCTCAAGAATGAGATACGTAGGCGTCCTGTGTCGCCTTCAGTCAACCCCTTAGGAAAATTTATTTTTTTCTTCCTATCTTGAACTACGTTCGACCTGAATTCTCAAGAATGAGATACGTAGGCGGCCTTTGTCGGCCTCGGTCATCCCTTTAATTATTTCCAATATTCCCCCATTATAAGTGTGGGAACTATGTTTGACCTAATTCCTGCCTCAACGGGATACGTAGGCGCCAGTACGGCTCGGTCTTATCACCCAAGAAATGGAAACTAGGGCAGAATTTTCGAGAAAGAAATCTGGAAAATTCAGAAGGTGAAGATCAACTCCAACAAATTGGAATACAGAATGTGCCAAAGAGCAACCAAAATGAAAATCGAGAAAGAATCTCATAATCCCCATAGAGTCTCAAGTTCCTTGCCAATGGAGTGAGATTCATCCCAAAACCTTTAACTGGGCAAATTTTTTGAGGAAGACCTCAAAATTTCCACCAGGCTTCATTCAAGAGTTCAGAATTAAACTCTGAAGAGTTCCCCAACACCGAGGGATCAGAGTCTACTTTAAAATCCCAATCCCGAGGTGGATGGATCCCCAACTGTGACAAATTTTTCGAAAAACATTTTCAAACTCCCCAGCTAGGACGACAAAGGATCTTTAGAGGCTGCCAAAAGTATGTCAAAATGTCAAGGCCTCAAGTAAAGTACATTCATTAAGCTAGCACATGACATGACGGGCAGAGACTTTTTCAAACTATCCTTTTTCAAAACCTTTGTTTTCCAAAAAAAAAAAACTTATTTGAAAAACCCTTACAAATATATTAGTGTTACTCTTTTATAAATTGACTCTGTATTATGTCTATTGTGACCCGGGGAGTCGAGGACGACGAGCACCCGAGAATGGAAAGCACCCAGAATAGACAAAGCAAGGAGCAGAAGATCGAAGGAGGTCAACACAGATCAGTTTCACTAAAAACTAACAATTTTTCTGTGGATGCAGGTTGTCCTAAAAAGTATGTTAGAAATCGGTGAAAGCCCTTCGTTATCCAATACATTCAAAGAAACGCAACAAGACCAGATATCCCAAATTTGGCGATAAAATCCAAAACGGTGGGAAGGAGCCAAATAGGCAAAAGTCCCTGGAATGGGCAAATCTTCTTGTAGTTTGCAAGAGCTACTAAATAAAAAGAGATCAACAGCATCCTCGAATCCCCAAGCAGATCAGGACATTTTGGGTCAACTTCAAAATTAGGATATGAAATGAGAGATCGACGACGTTCTCCGTCAGTCCCCAGCAAGCCAAGAATCACCACGAACAGAAGATGTTCAAAAATGGTACTTGTGGCTGTCCCCAGAAATGGGCACGACCACTTTATTCATATTTGAAACAAAAGTTGTTTTGATTAGATTCACGAACATTGTCTTCAAAAAAATTCAAATTTTGACTGAGGTCGCTAGTAAAAGTGACGCTGTGTCTACTAACTGTTTGTCTTGAGCGCAGGTACACACAAAGGAGTCAACAGGACAATATAAAAACCAAAGGTGATGTTGTCTGCAACTGCTACACATTCCATTACATGATCATCTACATCATTATCATATTTGTATGTCAAGAGGACCATGCCAAAAGGGCCATGTCATATCTACATATCGAGAGGACCATGTCGAGAGAACCATGTCAAGAGGACCATATCATATTTGCATGTCGAGAGGACCATGTCAAGAGGACCATCATCATCATCATTAAATACAACAGATACATTTGCTGCGAGTATTATGTCCCTCTATCGGCCGATTTCAAAGAAGATGACATTCAGAGGCGTCCTTGAGTTGCACTGGCTGCGCAGGAATGACCCAAGAGCATATCTATATCCAATATCACGTGAGACGACAGAGTTTACCATTGAGGATATTTTCATTTGCATATTTATGCCGCAGATATTTATGCATCCTTTATTATGCCAAGTTCGGCGTCCAACATATTTATATCCGATGTTGCGTGAGACGGAGGAGTCTGACATTGAGGATGTATTTACTTCCTTATTATTATGCCAAGTCTGGCATTCAGCATATTTATATCCGATATTGCGTAAGACGGAGGAGTCTGACGTTGAGGTATATTTGCTCCTTTATTATGCCAAGTCTGACATCTAACATATTTATATCTGATATAGCGTAAGACAGAGGAGTCTGACGTTGAGGGTATATTTGCTTTCTTATTATGCCAAGTCTAGCATCCAGTATATTTATATCTGATATTGCATAAGACGATGGAGTCTGACATCGAGGATATTTATGCACCTTTATTAGAGACAATGAAGTCTCGCTCTGAAGTATGCTTATACATACAAAAGCATCAATCGCCAGAAAATGCAGCTATATTTGATTGTGTGGCAAAGACCTTGTCACCCTGATGATTGAATACCGCTTGTCATCGAGGTCAAAAGCATATAGTCTGAGGGATGTCTGTAAGATGCCATCCTAATTGGACGATGAACTAGATTTTCCCAAAATTGGAAGGCCAAAGGTCATCTGTAAGTCACAGCGATATCTGAAACCGAATACCGTGCAAGATTTCCCAAAACTTGACAGACTAAGAGTTATCTATAAGATGCAGCGATATTTGAAACCAGATAGTGTGCAAGATCACCTGAAGATTGAAAGTTCAAGGGTAATACGTAAGTCGCGATAATATCCTCAATTGGATAAAGTGCAAAACTACCAAAAATTAACAGTCCAAGGGTTATCTATAAGCCACGACATATCCACGTTGATATTGTGCAGGACTACCCAAAGGCTGGCAATTCAAGGGAAATCTGTAAGTCGCGTTACATCCAAGATTTGATAAAAGTGCAGGATTACCCAAAGACTGGCAATTCAAAGAAAATATGTAAGCTTCCTGTATCCAAAGTCGGATGATGTGCATATTACTCGAAGTTGACAAGTTAAAGGCATCTATAAGCTGCCTATGTCCAAAGTCGGATGATGTGCTAGATTACCCAAAGCCTGACAATTTAGGGAATATCTGTTAGTCGCATTAATACAGATGATGCGCAAGACTCACCCTAAAGGCATATGCAAAGACTATTGGCAATAGCCACGAAGGCTATTACATTCAAGAGAATGCCACAAATGGTTACGAAGACCGTTACATCGCAATGACTATGAAGATCATCATACTCAAAAATTGCCACAAAGGCAATCCTATCCGATAGCTACGAAGGCTATCACATTCTCGTCATAAGAGTTGCTATATCCTAAGACAGAGACAGGAAGGGACGACATCTGATTCAAAAGCAACCAAAAGCGAAAATGAGAACGACAGGTATGAAATGCGTCAAAAAGACGTCATGACACAAGATTCGAACGTAATCCCAGGATGAGGTATGACAAAGAAACTACCTCCCTAAATGGAATTATGTTACTACTAACGATTTGGTTTTGAGATGTCATCGAGAGCATTCGAGAAGGATGAAATTCTCAAAGCAAAACCACAGGTGTGGACTAAACCAAAAAGGACGCATCACAACATGGAAATTTTTCTTAGCAACGAACTGGGACATAGTCCAAAGAGGAATACCAAACTCTTCAGACACGAGCTGAGGAACGACTTTCACCACCATCAAACCACACCCCTATCAAAAGGCATGTGGGTATTTCCTATCTTTGGGTCTTAGTTTCGCATCCAGGGTATTTTCTAAACTCACGATAGAAACAATATTCCTTCTTTTCAAATTCGGGTGACGATACACCTCAAGCTTTGGAAATTATGTCCAAGTAAAATCTTACTTATGGGTGTGAAGTGCACCACATTCATAGTTGAGAGGTTACAAGCCTCTTTTCTATAGCTCAAATCAATGTGTCACTCATCCCAAGTCAAAGGTTGTCTTGACATAAAGATTACTTTTTCCACCGATTGAGTCAAACTACAAGCAACCTGATTCCCGGAGTCCTGGGATATATAGGCGGGCTCTATGTTAAAAACTCGGCTGCATTCCTAACTCTCCCCAGTCCTCTTACTCCCCAGTTTTTCGGTCTCTCCGTGCTCTAAAATCGGAATAGTTTGGAATTCTTTCAAAATTGTGCGTAAAATCAAGCGTCTTGAACTACAAGTAGCCTGAGTTCTCATGTAACTTGAGATATGTAGGAAACTCAATCCCAGAGTTCGGCCATGATTCCTTGAAATTTGTGCTAGAACCAACCGCTTCCTGAAGATGAATATGTGGTCGGATAAAATTGGGAACGTCAATTCCCTTTTCCCAAGGTTCCTTACATCTATCCTACCCAAAGGTAGGGGCAGTTGTTTACACCCAATTTTTACCCTCCACATCACGAATTAATCTTAAGCCTTTTTGAATTTTAAACAATTTTCAAAATAATTGTTTTGTCAAAAAGGGGATAAAGCATTTTTCAAATAAGCTTTATAATAGTTCTGAGTAATAATTTATATCTTTCATGTTTAATTATGTGGAATTTATATAAGTTTACGTAAAGGACTATTTTAGAGTTTAATTTCATAAGAGAATCCTTTTAAAAGATTATACGTTTGATTTTCCTTCAATTATTTCAAAATGAGAGATTAATTGAGTAAATTAATTTCATGAATTGTTAAATGAGGTAATTATGTATTAAATACAATAATTATTTTAATTTGTTTAAATTTAAAGAAAAGCTCAAGCGGTTAATTGTAATTGGTTCGTCTCTATTCCTATTTTAGCCTAAATTCTTGAAATCGTTTAAATTATAGCACTAAGGTTTTCCAATTTGTCTATCCTTTAAATCAAATCTGGCTACATTTGCAAAGCAAGTGGCCAGCTTTTAAATCAAATTACCCTCTCCTTCACCTCTTTGTTATCAACCAATTTCTGGCCCAACAACTAACAAACCCGCCCGGCCCAATTCCCCCTCACCAGCTAAATACACATATATCACATATACACACCCACCACTTATATTTTTCAACTCTATATTCCCGCACCCCATTCGTGTATTCACGCGATGCCAATTTCCTAGAAAAAGAATGTGTTGTACCTTCTTACGCGCCTCACACCCTCCACTTCATCATCATCTTCTTCGTACAACTCCAACCAACCCAAACCCTAATGTTTCCAAACGCTGTCAACAACATCGCTCAAGCAACGAGCAACAACAACTGCAAACGACCCTAAATTCCGTCCAAATCCATCCAAGATCTCCGTCAAAGTGTGCGCTGGCGAGGTGGAAAAGCTTCTAGAGACCCTTGGTGGCCTCATCTCTGCAAAATCAATGAGCATTTGTATGAGCTTGTATGATTTTCTTGATGCTCAAGCTTATCCAGCTGAAGATTTTGAATTTCCCTTCAAATTCCCAAATTATCCAGCTGTCTTTTGGGGGAAAACTTGAGGATTTTGGAGAAACATTTCTCTAATCCTATGTAACCAAAAGTTTCAGAGATATAGGCTTAAAGTTTCATGTTTTCCGGCAAAGCAAGGTGAAATTTTATGGTAAATGTTCCCGACGAAGCTCCTATTTCTAGTTTGCTGCCCAGAAACAGGTGACATTTTGTTCCACCCCCTATTTATTTCATTATTTTCATTAAAACTAGTATAATACTATTGGTTTTAGGCTGGTCTTGTCTGAAATATGTGTGATTTTAGTGGACGAGAGCTTGTTTCGTTGATTTGAAGTTGCCGTCGAGTTTTGGATCTTGTTTTGTTAATCACGGAGACTACTAAGATTTTCAGTTTGTTCTTCTCACTGTTTATGACTGCTATGTGATCATTTAAGCTCCTCGTTTGTGTTAGTTCTGGATATGAACAGCTTGTACGAATGATTGACTAGTCGAGAATGATTGTGTTGTTCCTATAGATATTTTTGGATTGAGTTTCCAATTGGTCGTTTGAACCATGTTGTATCATTTTAGATAAGTTTAAGCTTCTTTATGTGTTTATTGATGCTGTGAATATTTGGTTAAGTATGTATCTATGTCTAGAGGCGGTTATGTTGTTCTTATGTGTGACTTGAGCATAATCCCCTTTAAAATCTTCTTAATTCATCGTATGAAGTAAGATTTATTGGGTAAAAAGCTTTCTGATCTCTGAGAATTACTCCTTAGTTATTCTTGAATATCATAGTAGTGTAAATCTATTATAGTTCATCTTTGCACTACTAGCCACCTATTTTCTGCTAATGCTCATGGCCCTGCTTTTGTGTGTACTGCGATTTGAATTCGTTTGGAATTAATGTAGTCTTAAAAGGTCTTACTGGTTCACCTTGAGGACTGCTAAAGTCCTACCAGGGGAGGGAATAGAGCTTCATGGTAGCTTATTTTATCTCTTAAATTATCCCCATTGAGATCTCCATGAGCATAGTTGTGTGGCTGATTTCGAAGTTGTTTTGTCTGCTTTTCGTTTGAAAATTTGAACTCGATATATGTTGCAAGCTAAAGATTCCCCAAGGATTTTTCTTGATTCACAACAAGTAGGAGGGGATGAAGCTATTTCTAAAATTACTCTTTAGTTCTTTATATGAAAATTAGGACTAGGAGATGGAAAGGAGTGTTACGATCACCTATTTTCATCTCTAAGGGTCCATTGGCAGAGGCTCTCTAATTGAAAATTGCTTCCTTGTTACCTCTGCTCGAGTAATATTTTTTCAAATATGCCAACTCATTTGTTTTAATTGATTGAGGGTTGTATTTGTTAAAAAATGAACAATATCTCTTCTGCTCTTGTCAAAATTCAGTCACTATAGATGTCCTTTGAATAGATTGAAATACGATTTTCAGTAGTTTCACTTATGTTGTATCTCTGAGATTGTTCCAGTTCAGGCTTTTCGATAACCTTTATGCCCTAAACCAAGCTTGTGGTGTCTATTGATCGCTATGACATTTTGATCTTCTCAAAGTCCTTGAAAGGCCAAACCCTTTTTATATGAAAGTTCTCTGTTTTGGACTACTAAACTTGCTCAATTAGATATCTTAGGCTCATTTTCAGATGTTGCGTTAGCATGAGAACAATTAGGGTCACTATTTGTTCATCTAAGATGTTGACTTGTGACTAGTTTCCACTCAGTTTTCATTTTTAACCTAGTTTGGCTAATCTGTTCTTATGCCTACTCTTTTGAATTATATTGCCATTATAACTATTCCCAACTTGAGAGGAACCTTGTTTGCTGCATGAAACTTTCTATATCTATAAGATACGCTCTTGTTTCATTATCATACTATCAATAAAAATTTCCTTAATTCTCTTTGGATTTATCTGTGGACATGATTCTGATTCTTATTTTCATTTTGTTTGGCATGTGAAATCCCGCATGATTCCACAATGGACTCCTCTTCCAGCATCTTCTGAGTTGCGTCAAGCCTAATATCCTTATGTCGAAGCCTCTTCTAAACTCCAACAAAAGGACTAACTCAAGAAAATGATATATGGCCTAAGTTCCATATCAAATGAAAGGGAAGCAAATATACAAGTTTGAAGACGGAGCAGAAATATAATGGGCTTAACCCAATTTTGGTAGTCCAAAATGGACAATTTGTAGGGGTTTGGGGCTAAGTGCCTAAACCCAACTTCTTCTCCTACTTAGTTTAGTTTCATTTGTATTAATTGTACTTTGTATGAAACTAACTCTTTTAATTATAGCTAATTTCTCTCGGAGTACCATTATCTCTTTTCGCAAACTAGTAACTTTACTTGTTTTATATTAATTAATTAAATTTTGAAACTTTGTTTAGTTCTTAAAAATTATCACTAAGCTTCACTTGCAAAAAAAATTCGGAAAATGACTTATCACTTTGTTGCGAAATAACCCTTTTTTTATGAAATATGTCTTTCTTTTACTTAATAAATCCTATTGTTTTCATAAAGTTAGTAAATAAAATAAGTTATAAAAATAATTGGATAACCGCGTGTTAGTGGACATTTTAGGTGCCTTAAAACCCTTCCTAAAATGTTAATATGAACTTCTTACCCGGATTTCTTAAATTAGAAAGGTTTTCATCTGTTTTAAATCTTTTGAATATTTTTTTCAAAGGCTTTCTTGATTTTTCCTAAAAAATTTAAGTGGCGACTCTGTTTTAATTAAGTTTGAGAATTTTTTACAAGTTTTCAAATTTAATTCAAGTCAAAACAGTTTCAAAAATTAAATTGCTTTTTTCTTTTCAAATAACAAAAGTGAAAATGCGATAAAACAATGTGTAAGAAGCTCCCTGGCCTCTAGGAGCTGAGAACTGCTGATTAACCCTCGAACGACCACCTGTAGCAGCTGGCAGAGCTGACTGAATAGGACGGGCTGAGTATACTTACTGATTGTGGCCCCTGGAGTATGAATAACTGAAATTTCCATGATTCTGGGGATTCTTGGCTAACACCTTAGCCTGCCCAACTTGCTTGACCCCTTCTAACTTTTTGACATAATCCGTCACCTCATTGAAGACCTTTCCTGCTGAAGTCACGTGCACAGATAATACCTGCAAATCAGTATTCAAGCCCTTTACAAATAGCCGAATCCTCTCCTCCTCGGAACCCAACAACTGTGTAGCAAAATGAGACAAGGCATGAAACTTAGCCTCATAAGCAGAGACCGACATGTTACCCTATTCCAGAGCCATGAACTCGTTCTTTTTGTGATCTCTCAAAGTACGAGGTACATACTTCTCTAGGAAGAGAGCATGAAACTGCTCCCAAGTCAGTGGAGGCAAGGTCGATGGCCGATATTCCACGTGAGACATCCACCATTTCTTAGCATCACCCTATAGCTGAAAAGTGACGAACTCAACCCCATGATGTTGCACAATGCCCAGCTTGTGCAGCCTCTCATAACAATCCAATATGAACTCATAGGAATCTTCCTTCCTAGTACGCTGAAACATAGGAGGTTTCAGCTTGAGAAACTTAGTCAGCATCTCGTGCTCATTCCCTGTCATAACTGAACCCAACATTGGTCCAAAAAATTCATTTGTGCCCGATGTTGCATCCATTCTAGGAGCTCTAGTAGCCGCTGGTTGAGCACCCAAAACCTGATCTTCCATACCTGTGGAATTGGCCCCAACACCAATAAGCCCACTCAAAAAGATCCATACCTGCCGATATGCTTCGGGCGTGATAGGAGGAAGGCCTGCACCTTTAGTCAGTGCCGCCTGCGCCTTCTCCACACCCTCCTCAACAGCAACCTCAACTTTCTCTTCAACCTAATCTTGTGATGGGGGAGGGTTCGCCTCTCATGCTCTCGTAGTTGTCTGAGCTCCACCCCTAGCAAGTGTTGCTCTACCTCAGCCCTTGCCTCTGCCCCTTCCTCTACATCTGACAGGCGGGCCTGCTATTGGGACTACTGGTCTCGCTTCGTTGTTCCTCATATTAACCATCTACGGACAGAAGAGTGGAAGAGTTAGATATCAATTTGTATCACCAGAAACCAATTGGAATCAAGTTATAGCACGAAGGAAGGAAGAAGAGATAGTTCCTAAAGTCCTATAGCCTCTCAAAGAAAAGTACAGACGTCTCCTTACCATTTCACAAGACGCTACTAGACTCATTTTGGTACGACGAGATCAACGAACCTAGGGCTCTGATACCATCTTTATCACGGCCCTGACCCATCGTGAGTGGCACCCACCCAACCCCTGGGCGAGAAAATCATCCTTTACCCTGAACTTAATCATTCTAGCAACTTAAAACCATTGCAAATAAATAAAACTAGCATTTTAATATCCCAATACTAATATCATAAATAACTTTGGAAAGTCCTCCCTAGAATCTAAAAGTCATCGTATCAAAACATCTACTAAATCTAGAGTGCGGGAATGCAACCCCAAAAACTAAATAGAGTTTAATCCCAAAACAAGTGGGCTACAACTAAAAGAAGAAAACAAGGCAGCTTGACTGAAGTAGCTCACCCTTGAGATCTGGAATCGCTGGGACTACAAGTGAGGTCTCGCGTCAACCGCTGGATGATTTTTTGTACTCACAAAAGAAAAGCAAGTGTAAAATCAGCACACAACACCGTGTACTGGTAGGATCATCTTCCAGTTCCAAATAAGTAAAATATGAACAGTAACTAAAGCTAAGTAAAGCACAGGAAATATATGAACCAACAACAATTATATCTAGACTACAAGTCTCTCCCTAGCTTAGCCCCACATGTAATCCACTTCACCATCATTAGCAACATTCAATGACAAAAAAATAAACATTCTGTTTTACATAGCCTGGACCCACCCCGGGATCCCCCTAATAACATTTAAGTGTTAAACATGCAACCCGGTTTACACCAAGACTAAACTCACAATCAACTATAATAACCCGGCCTCTCAAGGACCATATGCAAATAAACACAATTCAGAAACACAACTCGATCCACTCATGGAACCATCGTCAGAATACAATAGTTCAATAAATAAACTCGTACAAGGCGTGGTACCCGAGCCAACCATTTTAGAATACCATACTAGGCGTTCCCGAGCCAACCATTTGTTATCCCATACCAGGCATGGTACCCGAGCCAACCATTTAGAATCCCATACCAGGCGTGGTACCCGAGCTAACCATTTGTTATCCCGTACCAGGTGTGGTACCCGAGCCAACCATTTAGAATCCCGTACCAGGCGTAGTACCCGAGCCACCCAAATGTCACACAGAAATCCAACAGTCAAAAAAAATGAACAAAACACACTTGTAAACCAACAAGCAATAACACCCAGTTTATTTTACAAGACTGTAATCTGGACATTTAGACATTCATAACTATTCCCTAAACATGCAACTCATACAGTACTTAAGCAAAAGCACACGAGCATACAATGCATAAAGGGAATTAATAACCATCACCTACCTTAAAAGTTTCCAAAGCTCTACTCAATCAGAGTCTTCCCATTTTCCGAAACTCTTGCTTGTTCTTGATCTAAAACAATGCACAAATACTACAATCAATTCTCATGGCCTACTAGTTACCCGGATTATGCAAAATCCCAAACCCCAGTCTAACTAAGACCATTCCACCCTTTTCCCTGAGCTTTCCCACCATTAACTCACCTATTTCTACCATTTTTATGGGTACATTTGGAGAATTAAGGTCACATGATCACAATCCAATTAAAATAACAACACCCAAGAACTTCTACACCCTAGAATCCCCTTTTTTCCCCGGATTCTACCATTCCTAGATCATTCAAAACCTTTCCCCAAGTCCACCCGTAGCAATTCTATAGCATAGGAAGGATAGTACGGAGTTTGGGGAGTAGAATCCTTACCTTTGGGATGAAAAATGGTGGAAAATAGAGGAAAATTGCCTAGAATCGCCTTACCCTTCTCCCAAAACGTCTTTGATGAAAACTGATTGTTTTGGGGAAGTTTTTGCATTAAATCCCATCACGCTCTGCTATAGCGGTCCACGCTCCGCTATAGCGATACTGCCATAATGGAACCATCTGCTATAGCTGTGCTGACCGACGTTGACTTCTGCTATAGCGGTAATTTCTCTGCTATAGCGGAGGTCACTACGACGGTGTGTCAACCGCTAGGGCGATTAACACGGTACAGAAAGTCGTAAAATCCCCCAAAAATGCCCATTTTACAACACACTTAAATTCCTGAAATTCTGGAACAACCCTTTCACGTCAACCCTCATTCGAGAGTTTTACTTACCCAAATTCACTTCTGAAAAGTCTCCCGGACTTCTTTATGTCTTAGCTAAACGGAAAACTAGCTCGACTCAATATACGTTACCCAATCCTCACCCAGATTGCCCTAGAACATTCCTCACTCCAAAATCGACCAAAACTAGCCTATCACAAAATTTCCAACTCCCAAACCTAGAGTATTTCTGAGTCAAAATTTGAAACGAAAAGTTTATCCGTAATGATGAACCCGATCATTACAGTAAATAGGCACTTTTCACAGGTTAGATTTTGACACTTTTCATGAGTTATCTTTGGGCAAAGTTATTTCACGGATTTTAATGGGCTATATCCAAATCAATCCATCAAAACATTGAATTATTGCCCAACAAAATCATGGAAAAACTACCTAAAGAAATATACCTCCTTATCATATCTATAAAATTTCTCACTACTTTATTTTAATTACTTTATATACCATATGTTAACAAAAAAAAGCCTTCTTTCTTCCTTTCAGATACATAGCCTCATATCCATACAACATATCCCACCTCTTCCGCCTAAGATCAAGGCAACTCCCAAAATTCAAACTCAAAATTAAATTTTCACAGTTAATTGCTCCCCCCCTTGTTTCTCTTTCATCATCTTCAATAAATCAACTTCTTCCACCATTATCAAGGATTTGACAGTTATGAGATTCATTACTTTAATTTGGTGAGTTTAGTTGATGAATTAATCAATATTTAAGTTATGTATTTATATTATATTGAAGCTTTGAATTTTAATTTTTCAACTTTAATCTATAAATTTTAAACTCATTTAAAAAATCTGATGATTTTGACTTAACAGAAAGCTTTTTAAACTCCATTAATGGTGAATGAAGGGCCTCCATTTACAACTTATTTGGATGGTTCTCTTCTCTTTTCTTCTTCTGGTGAAAATGGGCACAGTGGAAATAGAGTTTTTCGGTGAGATCTGTGTTTCTTCTTTTTCCAACTTTAATTCACAAATTTCAAACCCATTTCAAAAATTTGGTGATTTTGGCTTAATAAAAAGTTTTTAAAACTCCATTAATGGCGAATGAAGGGCCTTCATTGTCACGAACCAGACCACCGTGAGTGGCACTCACCCAACCCCCGGGTGAGACAACCATCACTTCCCCAAACTTAATCATTCTATCCGCTCAAAACTAGTGCATGAAAGTAAACTAGCAATTCAATAATAATAAAAACCACTTCATTAATATAAACCTGCGAAAATTACCCCCTAGAATCTGAATGTCGCAGTATCAAACAATTCTACCAATGTCTAGAGTGCGGGAATGCAACCCCAAAATATAAGGAAATAGTCTAAGCCCGAAACAAATGGGCTACAACCCTAATGATAGATTCAAGGTAGCTCGATTGAAGCGGGTCACCCATGAAGTTTGGAAATGCTGGTACTACAGATGAGGTCGCGTCACAGCCGCTGGAAGATTGCATGTACTCATAAGAAGAAAAACAAGTGCAGTATCAGTACACCACCACTGTGTACTGGTAGGATCATCAGCCAGTTCCAAATAAATAGTGTATAATTTAGTACAACAAATCAAGTACAAGTACGAAAAATATGCAACAAGTCAATAGGCTCCCCTAGACTACAAGTCTCTACCTAGCTTGTTTCCATATGAAATCCACTATAACTCTAAATAACAATCACAGAATTCAATAAATCATCCTTTTTGCCTAGTCCGGACCCACTCTGGGACCCTTTCTACACAACACCTAAGTGTTAAACAGACAACCCGGCCTAATCCAAGACCAACTCAACAGATATAACAGGATTCACGGTCACTCAAGGACCACCAACGAATATCATATTTCAAATAAACAGCCCGGTCCACTCACGGAACTAATAACAGTCAATGCAATGCAATAATATCAGTGCAATGCAACAATATCAATGTATGGATGCAGTAAAATAAACCCGTACCAGGTGTGGTACCCGAGCCAACCGTTAGTATTCCGTACCAGGCGTGGTACCCGAGCCAACCATTTGTTATACCCGTACCAGGCGTGGTACCCGTGCCAACTGTTAGTATACCTGTACCAGGAGTGGTACCCAAGCCAACCGAATATCAATAATCCACAGTCAAATAATGAACAAACAACTTGTAAACCAACAAGCAACACACCATTCAATTCACAGACTGTAAAACAGGACTCTTAGACATTCTACACAATTCCTCTAAGCAATGTAATTCATACAAACACTTCGATAAAAGTATAAAATATACAACATTCACAGGAATCGTAAGCCATCACCTACCTCGAAATGATCCAAGCTCTACTCAACCCGAGCTTTCCCGTGTTCCAAATTCCTTTCTCGTTCTTGGTCTAAAACAACATACAAGTACCCAGATTAACAAACAAGGCCTGCGCATTACCCAGATTACACCAAATCCAAGACCGCCAGGCCACCCATGATCATCCTACCCTTTTTCCCGGGCTTTCCGCGATTAATTTCCCTAGTTCTATCATTTTCATGGACAAAAATAGAGAATTTAGCAATATGTGATCATAAAACCTTACTTTTAGCAATACTCAAGAACTTTCATGCCTAGAATCCTCCTTCTTCCCCGGATTATACCATCCCTAGGTTATCCCAAGTTTCCTCCTAGCAATTCTACTGCATAGGAAAAGTAGAACAAAGATTGGGGAGTAAAAACCTTACCTAAGGGAAGAAAAACAGTGGAAAACGGAGGAAAATTGCCAGGAATCGCCTTGCCCTTCTCCCAAAATGGAATTGTGAAAACTGAATATTTTGGGGAATATATCTGCATTAAATCCCATCACGCTCCGCTATAGCGGTACCGCCATAGCGTAGTCATCCGCTATGGTGGAGGCTGACTGATGTTGACTTCCACTGTAGCGGTAATTTCTCCGTTACAGCGGAGGTAGCTATGGCAGAGTGTCAACCGCTATAGCGGTTGTCACGGGATAGAAAGTCGTAAAACCTCCAAAATTAGTCCATTTTACAACACATTTATTTTCACGATATCCCGAAACAACCCCTTCACGTCAACCTCAATTCTGGGAGTTCTACTTATCCGAATTCGATTCCGAAAAGTCCCCCGGACTCCTTTATGTGTTAGCTATGAGGAAAACTAGCTCAACACAAGACATCCAACCCAATCCTTACTCGGATTGCCCTAGACCATACCTCACCCCTAAACCAACCGAGACTAGCCTAACCCAGAATTTCAAACTCCCAAACCCAGAGTTTTCTAACTCTAAAACTTGGCATGATTGGACTACCCGTAATGACGGACCTGGTCATTACAACAGATACCAATTTACCCATCATTCATCCACGAACGTTCAAACCTAAATTTATGGAAATAAAGGAAAGAACCTGAATTCTCAAACAAATGAGGGTACTTATCCCGCATGTCCTTCTCGGTTTCCCAAGTGGCTTCATCAATCGGATGATGCTTCCACTGAACCTTTACCATATCAATCACCTTTGTCCTCAACCTCCAGACATCCCGAGCAAGAATTAACACTGGTTCCTCTTTATAACGAAGATCCTTATCGAAAAGCCCCTCATCCCACTTGATGATATAGTCCCCATCCTCATGGTATCGCTTAAGCATGTATACATGGACTACCAGATGGATGCCCAACAAATTGGGCGGAAGTGCTAACTTGTAAGCCACTGGCTCCACAATCTCAAGAACCTCAAACGGACCAATGAACCAAGGGCTAAGATTGCCCTTCTTACCAAACCGCATAACTCCCTTCATTGGTGACACCTTCAACAATACCTGTTCACCAACCTGGAAATCCATGTCCCTTACCTTTCGATCCGTGTATTCCTACTGCCTGCTTTGGGTGGCTAGCAGCTTGGTCTGACTGCCCCTTACCTTTTCTTGTGCTTCCTTTACCAATTCTGCTCCCAAAGGTTTTACATCGCCTTTCTCAAACCACCCAACCGGCGATTTGTAGCTCCTCTCATACAATGCCTCGAATGGTGCCATGTCAATACTGGAGTGATAGCTATTATTGTATGAGAACTCACAAAATGGTAGAAATTGGTCCCAATGACCCCCGAAGTCCATCACACATGCTCTCAGCATGTCCTTCAATACCTGGATCGTCCTGTCCGACTGACCATCAGTCTGAGGATGAAAGGTTGTGCTAAAAGTGAGTTGTGTACCCAACTCTTCATGTAGCTTGCCCAAAAATTTAGAGGTGAACTGCGTACCCCTATCTGAAATGATGGACAGTGTCACCCCATGCAATTTCACAATCTCCTTCACGTATATCTTAACCAATTGCTGCGAATTCTAATCTACCCTGACCAGAATGAAATGAGCGGACTTGGTCAGCCTGTCAACAATGAACTAAATGGAGTCATACTTCCCCAATGTCTTGGGAAGACCCACCACAAAGTCCATGGCTATCCTTTCCCACTTCCACTCCAGAATGGGTATCATCTGAAGTAGTCCTGCAGGTCTCTGGTGCTCATACTTTACCTGCTGGAAATTCTGACATTTGGACACAAAGTCAACTATGTCCCTTTTCATTCCGGCCCACCAGTAACGCTGCCTAAAGTTCCTGTACATTTAAATCACACCCGGATGAATTGAGTATCGCGAACCATGAGCTCCCGCCAAGATTTTCTGAATTATATCATCAACCCGAGGAGCACAAATCCTTCCTCTAATATTTAGTACTCCCCCAGAGTCTAATGTGACATCCCTGGATTTCTCGGATATTACCTTACCTCGAAGCTTACTCAGTTTTGGATCCTGAAACTGTTTGGCCTTTATTTCCTCTATGAAGGTGGCCTTGACCTCAATGCTGGCCAATAATCCACCCTATTCTGAAACACCCAAGTGCATGAACTTGGCCTCCAAGGCCCGAATTTCCTTTGCTAGTGGTCGTTTGGACATCCCCAAACAAGCCAAACTACCCATTCTAACTGTCTTCTGGCTCAATGCGTCTGCCACCACATTAGCCTTACCCGGATGATATTGAATGGTCACATCATAGTCCTTCAATAACTCCATCCACCTTATCTGCCTCAAATTCAAATCATTTTGAGTGAACATATATTGCAGACTGCGATGATCGGTGAACACCTCACACTTGACACCATAGAGGTAGTGCATCCAAATCTTGAGTGCAAAGACCATTGCTGCCAACTCTAAGTCGTGAGTCGAGTAGTTCCTCTCATGCACCTTCAACTGCCTAGATGCATAGGCTATCACATTCTTATCCTGCATCAACACAGCACCCAAACCAGAATGTGAAGCATTATAGTAAATAATAAAGTCTTTACCTTCAACTGGCAAGGACAATATAGGAGCCGTGGTCAGAAGCGTCTTGAGCTTTTGGAAGCTCTCCTCGCACTTGTTGGACCACACAAATGGTACATCTTTCTGTGTCAGCCTGGTCAGGTGAGTATCAATAGACGCAAAATCCTTAACAAACCTCCGGTAGTACCCTGCGAGTCCAACAAAACTCCTCACTTCTGTCACAGAGCTAGGCCGGACCCAACTCTTAACTGCTTAAATTTTCTGGGGATCTACCATCACCCCCTTTTCTGGCACTACATGCCCCAAGAACGCAACCGAAGTCAACCAAAATTAACACTTGGAGAACTTCGCATAAAGCTTCTGGCGTCTCAAGATATCCAACACAATACGGAGATGACTAGCATGCTCCTCCCTACTCTTGGAGTAGATCAAAATATCATCGATAAACACAATCACGAAGGAATCCAAATATGACTTAAATACCCCATTCATCAAACTCATGAATGTTGCCGATGCATTGTTCAAACCAACAACTGAGAGGCAGCCTAGGAGAATTTTGAGACAACCCTCATCCTTTTTACAACTAAAGAGAAGAAAAGCGAATATAAAAAGTCACTTTCTGCTTTCTGGTCTTGTCACTCTGCTATAGCGGCTCGATGACCGCTACAACAACACTGCTATAGCGAAAAAATTTCCGCTATAGCAGGATGATGTCAGCCTGATCTAAAATTTTAATTTCTGAAATTTTTTATCGCATCATCCCATACTAATTTAAGATAGTATATTTGAAGGTTCCCAAACCCGTACCCATAATGAGGTGCTTTTTAATAACGACTGAACATGTTATTACAACATATACCAATTTACCCATCGTTCATCCCTAAATGATCACTATTATGGAAGGAAAAGAGCGAGCTAGAATTTTGAACCTTAGCACCCTTATTTTGACAATGTAAATTTTAGCCTTACATGGATGACCAAAACTTTATTTCCCTTGATGTATCAAAAACTCAAGCCAAAATTATTACTACTCTACTTGGTCAAGGAATTATCCCCCTTCGAGTCACATTAGACTGCGTAGAGCAACCCTTTTTTTTAGCATTCAAGTAATTCAGAGCCTCATCAATATACCAAAATAAAGAATTCAACCATAACAGACAAAATAAATTTTTTATGCTATGAGAAACTGAATCCCGCTATGGCGACCCATCTCGCTATAACGGAAAAATTCCCTCTATAGCGGCACTGTGGTAGCAGCTTTCCCCCCACTATAGCAGTATAGGTGAGGCAGCAACTCCGATCATTCCTAATTTTGGCCAATTTTACAACACAATACTCAGATTTTGACATCCCAGACTAACCCCTTTACGTTAAATTTTATATCCGGAGTTCTACTAACCCAAACTTCATTCCGAAAGTTTCTATGGAATACTATGTCCTTCACATACCATGATAGCACCTTAATTTTCTCAAACACTATGCCTTGATACATCAAGTATCTCTAAACCACACAACACAAAAATTTTATTGGAACTCATCTTAGCCTGAGATTTTTGTCAACTATAATCCTAGGGAGAACTCTACCCGGGCACTTACACCCTAACCAATGCTATAACAAGAACATCACCACTACTCAAAGAGCATTAACCACAAGGTAATATCATGATCAATAAGAGGGATATGAATGTTCAAGAATACATTTAATAACTCCACTCCCTCAACCGACCCTACTACTAAGGATCATCCATCATAATAAGCCAAATTATTTCAAAATCTCCACAATTCAATTATACCCCTTTCAAGAGCTACTACTAGCAAATGATCATTCTCATAAAATAAGCCTGTGAGCAATGTCAAATAATAATCAGCCATTTACAGGTTATTTTGCCAAATACTACATGGGTGACTATTTTACCTAATGGACAATCATAATTTCACCAATACCCAAAAACTTGGTCCCACCATAATCTCACAGTTTTCTCATTAACTACACATTATCATTACAATGCAAGTAGTTACTCAATCAACAGTAAAAATCATCGAGTCAAATAAGGTTTGATGTTCAATTATATAGGTTACCTCAAACATGCAACATCACCCACATCAAACCAATAACTTTTATTCCAAGGGCTACCATAATTTCACCAATACCCAAAAACTTGGTCCCACCATAATCTCACAGTTTTCTCATTAACTACACATTATCATTACAATGCAAGTAGTTACTCAATCAACAGTAAAAATCATCGAGTCAAATAAGGTTTGATGTTCAATTATATAGGTTACCTCAAACATGCAACATCACCCACATCAAACCAATAACTTTTATTCCAAGGGCTACCATATTCACCATTTCTTTTTATTACACATGGATACTAATTTTTATTGATCCTTATATTGAATGCTTGCTTTTAACTTTTTATATGCGATTTATATAATTCATATAGTAGCTCAAAGCTCAAACTGACGATTTAAAATACACTAGGAATAAAAAACAAAGTGGGGGAGAACATGGTAGAGATTCTATCCTACCCATCTCTTTATAGCAGCTTAAACACCACTACAGTGACCCCTCCCACAGCAACAACCCAGAAAATTTACCATTTTCTCCAAAAATTTCCTCATTCCCCTTCTCTGTTTTCAACATTAACACATGAAATCGCACTATCCCCTTTAACATATTCCTAAGACCAAACCCAGCAATGTATAGACAACAACTTAGCATCACATTATTCAAAGCCAATTATGAGTCATACCAAGAAACTTTTCATAACAACAAATCCCGTTATTATACAACAATAGCCTTTTTTCCTATGATTCTCAACCAAATCCCGATTGTCCCAAAATCAGAGTTTCCCCCACAATCGTAAGCCAGTTTTATCACCGTACTATTTTACCAATAATAAGCCCATGCATAGTAGTTAGCATAAAATTTTCAATCAAACCACATAGAAATTAATCCCTCAACCAATCACACATAACCAAGTTATGACCTTCCCCTGACCACGAATTCCATAGTAATTCACACAATCACATTTCACATATTCGCAGTCATTCAAGAAATACAAGTACACATAAGCACCAATCTCAAGTCTCATCACTGAGCAAGCCCTTTTTATTATCCTTAATCTCCTCATAGATAACTGTTAGTCGGTTATCCATGCATTTACATAGACTTTATGGCCAAATACCAATTAGAACCTTCCCGGTTCTAACTTCCCTTGCTTATGCCATTTCAACCGGAGTCAACGACATCCATTTACCTTGTTGAGATACTAATTAGACTCAACCTATACAAGCAAGCAACATACCACACAAAAGGAGAGAAAGAAGTGGAACAATTTCCTAGAATGCTTCATAGCTTCCCAAAGATTAGATGTGGACATCAACACACTAATTTGTAGGACTTTATTCGACATTTATTCTTGTACTGGGAGATCGGTAACCTAGGCTCTAATAAGAAATTGTCACAACCTAACTACCAGGTCATGCGAACACCTACTCTAGGTCACCTAGATAGGAGAACTCTTACCGTCCGATTAAAATAGGTATGCAAAAATAAATAAGAAATCATGAACTTGCCTTGATATAAAATAAAAACCAATTTCAAAACATTTGATTACAATGAAAGATTTTAAAAATAATTAAACCCCTCCATAGAAACTAGACTAAACAGGTACAAGAGCTATTAAAAGAAGTACAAAAGCAAGACACAGCTTCCATATAGGAGTGAGATGGGTAGAAGCTACTGGAGATCTTTACCGCATCAAATCTGAAATATCTACTGAATCCTGCAACTAGACAATACCCAAAAAGGATATAGCAAAAGTAGTATATGTACAAATAACATCTACTGGTAAGCATCATCGGTCGACCTGAATCAAATCACATAAACATCACATAAATATCCAGGAGTAAACATACCACTTAATAGTTATTTAGCTAGAGGACTTTCATTAAATAATTCCTTAATACATTGACATACTACCTGTCTTATCAAAAAGAAAACCCTTCCTCGTACCAAGCCAGACCTACTTATATGACTATCTGTGAGTTTTACTCACTCAACTCCTAAGGTTCCTTACACTTGACATCCTGCCAATTCAAACACTCACAGAATACTAGCCTTTTAAACTAACCCAGTCAAACCTAGACACCCTACCATCTTTGAGTTACCTAAGCCTATGCGCCATGATTAACAAGATGGTGACACACCACCTTTCTGGCCTAAAATATGATGATTTCTAGACCACCAAACTTACCCATATTGTAAGTGAAACACGAAAACTACCAGGTAACTTTATCTAACATTCATAACACCTAGCCCTTGTCAGTAAAGTTACCAAGCTAGTCCAGACATCGTCTCAAGTCAACGTGCCTCTCCCAATAAGATTATAAGTCAACAATCATGATTACCAATCATTAACCAAGTCAACAACCATGACTCTACTACAATAACCTATACCTTACACCAACTACACAAGTAATAGACAACAAAGACTCATGTCACATTGTGCAATTAACCCGGATCACTCAGGATCCCTAAGATAATAACAATGGAAATCTACAAGCATCTAGGGTTACTTAAAGAACCCACCCTTAGAATTTGAGTACATAATCAAGTAAACAGTTAAGCTCTGGTTCACTCAAGGAACCAATATGTATGAATATCAAGTAAACAGATCATCCTGGTTCATATAAGGAACCAATATATATGAATATCAAGTAAACAGATCAGCCTGATTCACATAGGGAACAAACATATATGAATATCAAGTAAATAGATCAGCCCAGTTCACATAAGAAACCAACATATATGAATATCAAGTAAACAAATAAGCTCGGCTTACCAAGGAACCAATCTATATGAACAACATGTAACCTGTACCAGGCATGGGACCCGAGCCAATCATGAATGAACCTGTACCAGGTATGGTACCCGAGCTAACCATGCAATGAATATGTACCAGGCATGGTACCCGAGACAACTATGTAATAAATATGTACCAGGCATAGTACCCGAGCCAACCATGCAATAAATTTGTACTAGGCATGGTACCCGAGCCAATTATGCAATGAATCATAGAAGAGTACCAGGCGTGGTACCTTAGCCAACAAATGAATAACATTGACCAATACCATAAATGTAATGACCAGGTCTATCTTTATGGGTAAACCTTTTGTGCCAAGTTTTAGGTTAGAAAACTTTTGGGTTTGGGAGTTGGAAGTTTTAGGCTAGGCTAGTCTCGGTCAGCTTTTGAGCGAGATATGGTCTAGGGAAATTTGGGTGAGGATTAGGTAATGTGTCTTATTTTGAGCTAGTTTTTCCATTATCTAAGGCGTTAAGAATCCTGGGGAACTTTTCATAATTGAATTCGGGTAAGTAGAACTCCCAATATTAAGATTAACGTGAATGGGTTGTTCTGAAACGTCAGGATTTAAGGTGTATTGTAAAATAGATACTTTTGTAGGATATTTTGAGATTATGTCATGTGTCAACTTCCATAGCAGTTGAAACTACACTATTGTGGCTACCGCTGCAGCGGAATAATTTTTGTTATAGCGTAAGTCAACATCGGTCAGCACTGCCATAGTGGTCAGTTCTGCTATTGGCAGTGTCGCTATAGCAATGTACGGACCACTATAGCAGACTAAGTCAGGATTAATGCAGAAACTTTTCCAAAATGTTCAGTAATTATTGATATGTGATTGTTGCATGATGGTCCTTGAGAGGCCGGGTGATTTTACGTAATTATGGGGTTGGCCATAGTGTAGACCAGAATTGCATGTTGAACACTTAGGTGTTGTCTTAGGGATCTGTAGCTGGTCCAGTTTAGTTGAAGGGGATATATGTTATTGTCTTGATGTATTGTGCAATGGTTGTAAGACTTATTACATGTGATTGGTAAGCTTGAAGAAAGACTTAGAGTCTAGATTTATTGTTGGCTTGTATTACATGTTTACCTTACTTTACTCAGCTTTAGTTTATTGCTCATATATTTCTTAGTGGATCTAGCCGATGGTCCTACCAATACACGGTGGTTGTGTACTGATTCTACACTTATTTTTCCTTTTATGAGTACAGGACATCTTTTAACGGCTCCTGCACGACCTCAGATCTAGTCCCGGTAATTCCAGATTGTAAGGTGAGCTACTTCTTCTAGGCTACCTGGTCTTCATCCCGTTTAGTTGTAGCCCATTTGTTTTGGGCTTAAACTCTTGTTTTATTGGGGTTGCATACCTGTTCTAGACTTTTGGTAGATGTTTTGGCACAGCGACTTTCAGGTTCTAGGGGTAGTTTTTCGTAGGATCTTGTTTAGTATCATTTTTGAATATGAATGTTAGTTTATTTTAATGCAACTAGTTTTGAGCTGTTAGAATTTCTTTTTGTTGGGTCGATATTGGTTTGCTCATCTAGGGGTTTTCGGGTGGGTGCCACTCATAGCGTGTTAGGTTGTGAAAAATATGGTATCAGAGCCCTAGGTTCATTGATCTCGTCATACCAAAATAGGTCTAGTAGAGTCTTGCAGAACGGTACAGAGACGTCTATTTTTTTCTTCGAAAGGCTATAGGACTTTAGGAAACTATTACTTCTTTCTTCCTTCGTGCTATAACTCGATTCCAATTGGTATCTGGTGATACAAATTGGTATCTAATATCTTTCACTATTTTGTCTGCAGATAGCGAATACCAGAAATAACAGAGCAAGAGTGGCAATTCCAGCACTGGGACCAGCAGTCAGAGGAAGGGGTAGGGGCAGAGGGAGAGAAGCACCCGCAAGAGATGGAGCTCAGGAAGTTGTAGGAGCGGGAGTAGCGACCCCTCCCCTACCCCAGGATCATGTTGAGGAGGAAGTGGAGGTTGTTGTTGAGGAAGGAGCAGAACAGGCAGAGGCAGCATCGGCTGAGGTGCAGGTCTTCCCCATATATCGCCTGAGGCATTTCAGCAGGTGTGGACTTTTCTGAGCGGACAAGTTGGTGCTGAGCCACCCCATGAGTATTGCAGATCAGGTTCTAGGCACCCAGCTAGCGGTTGCAACGGATCCTAGGATAGATATGACTTTGGGTATTGATGACTTTTTTCGTACGATGCTAGGTCCGGTTATGACTGGAAATGAGCATGAGATACTGACTAAGTTTCTGAAACTGAAACCTCCTACATTTAAGGGTACTGAGAAGGAGGATGCTTATGAGTTTATCATGGATTGTTATGAGAGGATGCATAAGCTGGGCATTATGCAGCAGCATGGGATAGAGTTCCTCACTTTCCAGCTTCAGAGTGATTCCAAGCAGTGGTAGAGGTCTCGTGTAGAGTGCAGGTCAACAACTTTGCCTCCAATGACATGGACGAAGTTTCATGCCCTTTTCTTAGAGAATTATGTGCCACGCACCTTGAAGGATCATAAAAAGGATGAGTTTTAATCCCTTGAGCAGGGTAACATGTCGGTATCAGCCTATGAGGCTAAATTTCACGCCTTGTCTCTTTTTGCTACTCAGCTTCTGGGTACAGAAGAGGAGAGGATTTGTCTATTTGTGAAAGGCCTGAATACTAAGTTACAAGAGTTGTTAATGCATATGAATTCAGTGGGAAAGAGTTTCAATGAGTTAATGGACTAGGTGAAAAATCTAGAGGGAGTTAAATAGGTTGGGCATGCTAAGGTGTTAGCCAAGAATCCCCAGAATGATGGAAATTTTAGTGGCTCATACTCCAGGGGTCACAACCAGAAGGTATATTCTGCTTATCCTATTCAGTCAGTCTTGCCAGCTTCTACAGGTGGTCGTTTGGGAGCCAGTCAGTTCTCAGCTCCTAGAGGCAAGAGGGCTTCTTATACTTCTACTAGCAGGCCTACTCTTGACCGCGGATGCTTTCATTGTGGTGATCTAGGTCACTTTAAGAGAGAGTGCCCTCATATGCAGGCAGGAAATTAGACTCAGCAGCAGTCTAAGGCTGTGGTTCTAGCAGTTAGAGGTGGTTATGCTAGGGATCTTCCACAGGTGGGCGAGGTAACATTTAGAGAGGCAAGGAAGACAGAGGGAATGGCAGAACGGGCAAGTATGTGGCTTAGCCAGCTAAGGAAGTTGCTCGAATTAATGATTGGGCTCACTATTATGCTTTTCCAAGAAAGTCTTAGGCTGAGGCATCAGACGCAGTAATCACAGGTACAATTCTAGTCTGTGATAGGATGGCTTCTGTACAATTGGACCTAGGTTCTACTTATTCATATGTGTCTGTGAATTTTGCTCTGGGTCTGGATTTGGTTTGTGATGTCCTCAATTCCCCTATTCATGTTTCTACACCGGTTGGAGAGTCTGTGATAGTGACCCATGTTTATCGTACTTGTCATGTAGTGTTTGTGGGGTTGCAGACTTGGGTAGATTTGGTTATTCTAGACATGTTGGATTTTGATGTTATTCTGGGTATGACCTAGTTGTCTCTGTGTCATGTTGTGTTGAATTGTAATACTAAGACTAGAACTCTAGAGATTCCGGGTAAGGACAGACTAGAGTGGGAAGGTGTTTCCAGGCCTAAGCTGGCTAAGATCATATCATTTGTCTGGGCTAGGAAGATAGTATGAAGGAGATGCTTGGCCTTCTTGGCTCATCTTTGGGATGATAGTGTGGAGTCTCCATCGATTGAGTCAGTTCTGGAAGTTTTAGAGTTTCAGGAGGTGTTTTCGATGGATTTTCCTAGGATGCCTCCGGACAGAGACATTGACTTTTATATAAACTTGGAGTCGGGCACTCACCCAATTTTGATTCCTCCTTATCGCATTGCTCCGACAGAGTTGAGGGAACTTAAGACTCAGCTTCAGGAACTCTTAGATAAAGGTTTTATTCATCCCAGTTCTTCACCTTGGGGTACACCGGTATTGTTTGTGAAAAAGAAGGATGGTAGTATGAGGATGTGTATAGATTACTGGCAACTAAACAATGTCATCATCCGGAACAAGTATCCTTTACCTCGTATAGATGACCTCTTTGACCAGTTGCAGGGTGCATCCGTATTTTCAAAAATTGACTTAAGGTCAAGGTACCATCAGTTAAAGATTAGGCCTAAGGATATCCCTAAGACAATATTTCAGACTCGTTATGGGCATTACGAGTTCCTAGTGATGTTGTTTGGGTTGAATAATGCACCGATGGCATTCATGAGTTTGATGAATAGGGTATTCAAGTCTTATCTGGATTCATTTGTCATAGTGTTTATTGATGACATTTTGATCTACTCCAAGAGTAGGCAGTAGCATGTTGAGCATCTTCATATTGATTTGGACATCTTGAAGCACCAAAAATTATATGCCAAGTTTTCTAAATGTGAATTTTGGTTGACTTCAGTCGCTTTTTTAGGTCATGTGGTGTCAAAAAAGGAGGTGATGGTAGATCCCCTAAAGATTGAGGCAGTTAAGAGTTGGGTTCGGCCTAACTCTGTGACTGCAGTTATGAGTTTTGTGGGGCTTACAGGCTACTATCGTAGGTTTGTCAACGACTTTGTGTCCACCGCTACTCACTTGACGAGGTTGACTCAGAAGGAGGTACCATTTGTGTGGTCTGACAAGTGTGAGGAGAGCTTTCAAAAGCTCAAGACACTCCTTACCACAGCTCCCATCCTAACACTGTCGGTTGAAGGTAAGGATTTTATTATGTATTGTGGTGCTTCATATTTGGGTTTGGGTGATGTGTTGATGCAGGACAAGAATGTTGTAGCTTATGATTCAAGGTAGTAAAGCCTCATGAAAAGAATTAACCAACCCATGACTTAGAGTTGGCAGCGGTGGTCTTTCTACTCAAGATTTGGAGGCACTACCTCTATGGTGTCAAGTGTGAAGTGTTCACGGACCATCGCAGCCTGCAGCATGTATTTACTCAGAAGGACTTGAATTTGAGGCAGAGGATATGGATGGAGGTGTCCAAATGACCATTGGCTAGGGAGATTCAGGCACTAGAATCTAAGTTCATGCAATTGGGCATCTCAGACTAGGGTGGGTTGTTGGCTGGTATTGAGGTCAAATCCATATTAATAGAAGAAATAAAGGCCAAGCAGTTTCAGGATGCACAGTTGAACAAGCTTCGGAGCAAGGTAGTATTCGGAGAGTCCGGGGAGGCCATGTTAGGCGTTGATGAGGTGATAAGCTTCAGGGGGAGGACTTGTGTTCCTCGGGTTGATGACTTGATTCAGAAAGTGTTGGAAAAGGCTCATGGTTCACGGTATTCAATTCATCCGGGCATAACCAAAATGTACCAAGACTTGAAGAAACTTTATTGGTGGCCTGGGATGAAAAGGGACATAGCTGATTATGTGTCCAACTGTCAAAATTGTCAGCAGGTCAAGTATGAGCACCAAAGTCCTGCGATATTGCTTCAAAAAATGCCCATTCTCGAGTGGAAGTGGGAGAGAATAGCCATGGATTTCATGGTGGATCTTCCTAAGACTTTGGGGAAGTATGACTCTATCTAGGTCATTAGTGATAGGCTGACTAAGTCTGCTCATTTCATTCTGGTCAGGATGGACTATAATTCACAGTAGTTGGCTAAGATCTATGTTAAGGTGATTGTGAGACTGCACAGAGTTCCACTCTCAATCATTTCAGACAGGGGTACTCAGTTTACCTCCAAGTTCTAGGGTAAGTTGCACGATGAGTTGGGCACTCAACTCACGTTCAGCATGGCATTTCATCCTCAGATAGATGGTCAGTAAGAAAGGACAATCCAGGTATTGGAGGACATGCTGAGAGTATGTGTGATTGACTTTGGGGGTCATTGGGACCAGTTTCTACCATTATGTGAGTTCTCATACAACAACAGCTACCATTCCAGTATTGACATGGCACCGTTTGAGGCACTGTACGGGAGGGAATGTAGATCACCTATAGGGTGGTTTGAGGCAGGAAATGTGAAGCCCTTGGGTGTGGACTTCTTAGGAAAAGGTGAGGAGAATTCAAACCAAGTTGCTAGCAGCCCAAAGCAAGCAGAAAGAGTACATAGATTGCAAGGTAAGGGACATGGATTTTCAGGTTGGTGAGCATGTGTTATTGAAAGTGTCACCAATGAAGAGAGTTATGCAATTTAGCAAGAAGGGAAAGCTCAGCCCTCGGTATATCAGTCCATTCGAGGTTCTCGAGCTTGTAGGGCTAGTGACTTATAGGCTAGCACTCCTAACCAGTTTATTCGGAGTCCATCCAGTATTCTATTTATCCATGTTGAAGCGATACCATGGGGATGGGGAATATATTATTATGTGGGATTCACTTTTGCTAGACAAGGATCTTCAATATGAAGAGGAACCGGTTGTGATTCTTGATCGGGATGTTTGGAAGTTGAGGACAAAAGAGATCAAATCTGTGAAAGTTCAATGGAAGCATCGTCCATTTGAGGAAGCAACTTGGGAAACAGAGAAGGACATACGGGATAAGTACCCTCACTTGTTTAAGGATTTAGTTACTACACTTTACTTCTTTTACTTCGTATTTTTGGGTTTGATCATTTAGCGATGAACGATGGGTAAATTGGTATCTGTTGTAATGATCGGGTTCGGCATTATAGGTAAACCTTTTGTGCCATGTTTTGGGTTAGAAAACTTCCAAGTTTGGGAGTTGAAAATTTTGGGTTAGGCTAGTCTCGATCGATTTCAAAGAGAGGTATGGTCTAGGGTAATCTGAGTGAGGATTGGGTAATATGTCTTATTTTGAGCTAGTTTTTCTATTAACCAAGGTGTTAAGGAGCCTACGGGACTTTTTGGAATCGAATTCAGGTATGTATAACTCCCGGTATTAAGGTTGACATGAAGGGCTTATTCCAGAATGTCAGAATTTAAGGTGTGTTGTAACATAGGCACTTTTGTGGGATTTTTTGAGATTTTGTCCCATGTCAACTGCTAAAGCAGTTGATACTGCGCTATCGCAGCTACCGCTATAGAGAAATAATTTCCCCTATAGTGGAAGTCAACATCGGTCAGCACCGCCATAGCGGTCGGTTTCGCTACGGTGGTGCCGCTATAGTGGTGTACAGACTTCAATAGCAGACTGAGTAAGGATTAATACAAAAACTTCTCCAAAATGTTCAATTTTTCCTTAAGAACATTTTGGAGAAGGGTAGAGGCAATTTGGGTGATTTCAACTCAATTTTTCACTACTTTTCATCCTAAAGGTAAGGATTTCACTCCCCTACAGTAGTACTTCAATTCTTGATTATTAGAATTGATAGTTAAGAGCTTGGGGGAAGGTTTGGACTAACCTAGGAATGGTAAAATCTAGGGAAAAGGGGGATTCTAAGATGTTGAGTTCTTGGGTTATGTTGTTTATGGTTCATTAATGCTTAATTACCATAATTTGCTTAATGTATCGGTAAAAATGATAGATTTAGGCAAATTAATAGTGGGAAAACCCTGGGATGGGTGGAATGATTATATTTTGGCCTGGGATTGGGATTTTGCATAATCTGGATTTTTTAGGCCATTGGACTGATGTTAGCATATTGTATAATCATTTTTAGACCAATAACAAGCAAAGGCTTTGGAAAATGGGAAGGCTCCGGTCTAATAGAGCTTTTGAGCTATTCGAGGTAGGTGATGGTTACTGTTTTTCCAATATGCATTATGTGTTCATGTACTATCGTGTAGTATTGTATGAGTTGGATGCTTAGGGAAAGAATTATGAATGTCTAGCTATGTTGTGTCAATTATGTGAAGTGAACTAGTTTGATTGCTTGTTGGATTACAAGTGTGATGTTGTTCATTATTTATTGACTTGTTGGATTATGTGTGGCATTCGGTTGGCTCGGGTACCATGTGTGGTACAGGTTACATACTGGTTGGCTCGGGTACCACGCTTGGTATGGGTTAGTTTTACTTGCATTGATTATGTTCTGACGATGGTTCCATGAGTGGACTGGGTTGTATTCTTAATATATGATTGTTGAATGATAGTCCTTGAGAGGTCGGGTGGTTGTACGTAATTGTGGGGTTGGCCATAGTGTAGACCGGAATTGCATGTTGAACTCTTAGGGGTTATCTTAGGTATCCGTAGCTGGTCCGGGTTAGTTGAAGGAGATATATGTTATTGTCTTGATGTATTGTGCAATGGTTGTCAGACTTGTTACATGTTATTGATAAGATCGAAGAAAGACTTAGAGTCTAGATTTATTGCTGGCTTGTATTACATGTTTACCTTATTTTATTCAGCTTTAGTTTATTGTTCATATCTTTCTTATTGGAGCTGGACGATGATCCTACCAGTACACGGTAGTTGTGCACTAATTCTGCACTTGTTTTTCCTTTTATGAGTACAGGACATCTTCTGGCGGCTCTTGCACAACCTCAGATATAGTCCCGGCGATTCTAGATTGTAAGGGTGAGCTGATTCTTCCGGGCTACCTTGTCTTCATCCCGTTTACTTGTAGCCCATTTGTTTCGGGCATAAACTCTGGTTTTATTGGGGTTGTATCCCCGTTCTAGACTTTTGGTAGATGTTTTGGTACGGTGACTTTCAGGTTCGAGGGGTAGTTTTCCACAGGATCTTGTTTAGTATCATTTTTAAATATGAATGTTAGTTTATTTTAATTCAATTGGTTTTGAGCTGTTAGAATTGCTTGTGTTGGATCGATATTGGTTAGCTCATCCGGGGATTTTTAGGTGGGTGCCACTCACGGTGGTCTGGGTCGTGATAGTGAAGATGTCCAAATACCAATACATCCCACAATAATAACAAATATCACAATAATCACAACCACAATGCGAAATAAGCAGTCATACTTGTACCGTTAATAAGCCTTTAACATAATCTTATTATATGTGATTAACACGTAGGATATTATTTAACCTTTACCTTCCTTAAGCATGTATTTACAACAATAGATAACCACCAAACCTTTGTTCAACTTGAGTTATTCATTTATGTAAACAACAACCTTTATTTGATACACCAAATAACAAGAAGTTATGATTCATTGAGTTCATCAATTACAGCCTGCCCGAAGATCAATCCCCAGCTAAATCAAGTAAGCATATCAAGTCATATTCCTTGGATTCAAATACTCATTTTAGGGGTGCATATTCAGCCCAATGGAATCTAAACTTCAATTCAAGACATGATTCCATTCATTGCTCCTGTCCCTTTACTATAAAAACTAAGGTCGGAGATTCCGCTATGATCTAGCAATACCTACATTCAAGTCATTCCTAGGTTCAAGACCCTATACCATTAGCCAATTATTCAGGGGTGAACAATCATAGGGTAACACATAATTAGGAAGACTTCATCATTATACCAATAACAATTTCCACCTAATTTACCATTAAACTAGTACTAGTTTGAGGACCCATCCATAATCCAGTTATCCGAGGATTAATAATCGTAACTTAAATATGAACAATCAAGCACATGGTCAACATTACTCATAACACTAAATTTTCACCCCAAATAGCAATGTTCAATACATTTTATCCATCCAAACACCGTGCCCGGAGGCCTAAACATGCAATCTCCCATCAATTTACATTGTATTCATGTTTTTCAACCCAGGTTTAAATAATTTAGTAAAACCTAGCCTACCTGGAGGCCAAGCAGCTACTACAGAAGTCTAAATGTAAACTTTGGCTTTGTGGAGGCTAATCCTGATGCGAAAGCAGCATGGAATCCGTGGGTTTTACCCCATCCGAGTAAAAATTCCTCCCACCCATTGTTTCCTAGCTGAGAGGCAGCATAGAAGGATTTTTGAGACAACCCTCGTCATTTTTACAACTGAAGAGGAGAAAAGAGAATATAAAAAGTGGATTTCTAGTTTCTGGTCTTGTATCCCCGCTATAGCAGCCCGATGACCGCTATAGCGACACTGCTATAGCGAGAAAATTTCCGCTATAGCAGGATAACGTCAGCCTGACCTAAAATTTTAATTTTTTGAATTTTTTTATCGCGTCATCCTATACTAATTTAAGATAGTATATTTGAAAGTTCCCGAACCCGTACCCATAATGAGGTGCCTTTTAGTAACGACTGAATATGTCATTACAATAGATACAAATTTATCCATCATTCATCCCTGAATGATCACTATTACGAAAGGAAAGGGGTGAGCCAAAATTTTGAAGTTAGCACCCTTATTATGATAATGTAAATTTTAGCCTTACGCGAACCACTGAAACTTCATTCCCCTCGATGTATCAAGAACTCAAGCCAAAATTATTACACTATATTTCACCATAATTACTAAACTATTTTTTGCATCGAGAAAGTCAATGTATGTAATGATATGCTCTATCGTTATAGTAAAAGTATGGGCATAATTACCCGGCTAAAAAAGTCTCTAAGGTGAGAGTTGAAAAATCTCAAACTAGGGTAAGCTTAGATGAAAATATAGTATTATGTGCCTTAGAGATGGTGGGGTCTCATGTTTCATTATGTGGTAGTGTGGAGTCCTTTTTATGGATAGTCAATTTTTGTATCGTTCAGGAGAAAGTTTCAGGATAAGAATCGAATTCATAGAACTCCGGATATGATAGTTGTTACGTCTATAATAATCTGTATTGTCTAGAAAATAAGGTGTGTTGTGAAATGAGAGTCTGGGGTGTGAAATCGACATTCTAGAAATTGATGTTCATCGCGATGAAGGGATGCCTCATCATGATGGTCCATCGTGATGAGCCAATCCTCATCGCGATGAGAAGTCATCCTTTGCGATGAGGTAACGGGGTAGTATACCTGTGCATTTTTAGTTTTTCTGGGTTATTTTTCCATTACTCTTATTTCATTCTAGATCTTTAAGAAGCAGTTCTTCCAAGAAACTAGGGCATTCTTCATCGTTTGAGGTAAGTAATTCATAAAACCTATTCATTTATTTATTATTAAACTTCATAAGATCTTTATGTGGAGGATTAATGGTGGAATTCTTAAATTTTAGTCCAAAAAGTATGAACTTGGGGGAGAACCTTGTAGGTAGGTGCAATTTCACCTAGAAATAATCCTAAGTTGTATTTTTATAATTTTTAACATAAAATTATTAGTTTTTAACATGATTAAGGCTAGTGGAGAACCTTGGGTTCCATAAAGGTGAGACCTTTAGGCATAAAAATGCTAAAAAGTGATGAACTTGGTTAGAAACCCTTTGAGTATCGATTCTATGAATACTATGAGCCTAGTTATTGATTAATTAACCCTTGGGGAACGCTGAAAACCTCGTTTAAGGGTAGAATTGATGGTTAAATTTCCAAAGCGGTAAATAAAGAGTAAATAATTAATTACTCTTGTATAATTATTGTTTATAGACCTTAAGCATTCCGAAGAGTTAAGGAAAGGCACAGCAGTTACGAGTTAGCTTACGGATGATAATTTTTCACTCAAGGTAGGTTATAGTTTTAACTGGAGTTAAGACTCATTTTATTACATTGTATGTGGTTGAAATTAAGTGACTTATGATTGGTCTCGAACATGTTTGAATTGCATATGTTTTTCTGTTATGCTTAGATGAATAAGCTAGATATGCAAGAAATGATGAGTGAGTTGAGATGAATAAGTGTAAGTGTGCTTTGAGGCACTGGTATTATCATAAGGGATAGGTCTGAGAACCTGGTTACTTTGACATGGATATTTATATGATTATTGTGGATCGGATACCATGCCAGTATGGTACATGGACACCTAGGGTTTTTTTGTAGGTCATAGCTAGTTGGGCAGAAATAAATTACTTTAGCATGTGTGTACACTCTTTTATTTAGCATTGCATTGTTATATTGTATTTTATGGTGAACTGGTTGTGAATTGAGATGAGATTAGAGATATTGATGACATTAATGAGAAACTAGAGGGACATGGATTCCATGTGAAATGACTATTGAAAGTGATTGCTCTTTCATTTTATTGATGATATTTAGTGACTTATGTGAACCTGAGATTACTGTTGTTGACTTGATTTGAGATGACTATTTGTTGACTGAATTACATGCTAAGTGTTGAAACACCTTTTACTTGTTATTTGGTTTGGCTATATACTTGTTCTAACTTGAGTCGGCTTGTGATACCTACCAGTACATAGTATTTTATACTAATACTACCCTGTACTCTTCTTTTATTGAGTGCACACCGTGTTTCAGAGGCTGAGATGTGACCTCAGCTAGACTAGGAGGTTGAATACAGATCCAAGGGTGAGCACTACTTCTCAGGTTGTCATGGATCCTCTGCGAGTTGTTGTCCTTCTTTTGGACAATAAACTCTTGCTATTTTTACTGTTTTAGTCATTTTGGATATCTTAGACATTGTTTTGGACTAGAGTTATTGTACGATGACTATCAGTTCTTGGGAATGTTATAGTTAGTGAATTTCCACACATTTTTATTCATATTCATGACTTTCTTATGATTTAATTGAAGTTGGTTATTTATCTCTACTAAAATTGGCTAATGTAACGACCGGGTCCATTTTTATGAGTAAACCTTTCGTGCCAAGTTTCGAGATAGAAAACTTTCGGGTTTGGAAATTGAAAATTTTGGGCTATGCTAGTCTCAGACCATTTCTGAGCGAGGTATGGTCTAGGGAAATCCGAGTGAAGATTGGATAATGTATCTTGTAGTGATCTAGTTTTTCCATTAGCCAAGACGTTAAGGAGTTCGGGAGACTTTTTGAAAATAAATTCGGGTAAGTAGAACTTTCGGTATTAAGGTTGACGTAAAGGAGTTATTCCAGAACGCCAGGATTTAAGGTGTATTGTAAAATAAACACTTTTATGGGATTTTCTGAGATTATGTCTCGTGTCAACTGCTATAGGAGTTGAAACTACGTTATCGCGGCATCCGTTATAGCGAAGAAATTCCTGCTATAGCAAAAGTCAATGACGGTCAGCACCGCCATAGCGGTTAGTTCTACTACAATGGTGCTGCTATAGCGGTGTACGAACTAATATAGTGGAATAAGTCGGGTTTTAATGCAGAAACTTCCCCAAAACGTTCAGTTTTTCCTCAAGAATGCTTTGGAGAAGGGCAAGGGTGATTTGGGAGATTTCAACTCCGTTTTTCATCATTTTTCATCCCAAAGATAAGGATTTTACTTCCCTAACTTAGTACTATATTTCCTACATAGTAGAATAGTTAACTGCGAGTTTGGGGAAAGGTTTGGGTTAACCTAAGAGTGGCAACGGAATCGGGAGGTGCCGGTACCGGTTCCGGACCGTCCCGGTCTGGTGGACTCCGGTTCTGTCCGGAGGAGGGGTTGGCCGGTAGGGGTAACGGGACGGAAGGGGTAAAATTACCGGATCGTCCCGGTCCGGTTCGATCCGGTGGAAAATTTCAAAAAAATTTTTTTTTTTTTTTATTAAATAGCCGTTGGGTTAGCAGTTGGCAACGGCCAGTGGGCCCCACCCAACGGCTATTTCAGCCAAACAGCCCCCCAAAACACCCCCCTACCCCCAAACTTTTTTTAATACCCCAAAGTTTTTAAAAATACATTTTAGTCCTAAATTTTAACTATAAAACCCCCCACCCCTTCATTATTTATTACACAAAATTTCTTCTTCTTCATCTACTCTCTCAACTCTCAATCTCTTCTACTCTCTATTAAATTGTTAATTTTATTTGTTGGATTATTTTGGAGCAATTTTCAAGCTTCAAGTTTCATCTATCAATTTCGGCTTTTGGTTATACACGTCTGTTTTTTACGCAGGACGTTTCGGTACATTCGTCCCAAGCTTTTCATCTCTTTGACTTTATTTATTTTTGTTGCATTTGAATTTTGTTATTTATTTATTTGCTTACTTCATTTAATATTTTACAATGGAAATCCGGTGATTAAACCATGTTGGCAAGGGTAAAAGGTCATCTATTATTGGCAGACATAGGGTAGATGGATGCCTAACCGGAAAAACTTTAAAGTCGGTAGTTCTTCATTAAGGATCCAAATCTTAAAAAACTTAGACAAGAACCTCAATTACCAGAATAAAGTTACGATGATTTTACACATTGTTTGATGAAACTTCTGTTTTAACTTTGATAGCAATACTCAATTAGATCATGAATTTTACAGAACAAAGGTTGTAGGTAATTTTTACCACCTTGAAGAAAGAACTAGATGAAGAAATAGAATATGATAATGAATATGATGGTAATGATACTTATGATGATGATGAAACAGAGCCGCCTACGGCTACTAGTCCCACTCCTGCTCTCGCTCCCGCTCCCCCTGTACATCCTACTAGGGCTAAGCCAAAGGCTGAACGTCCTAAAAAATCTGTTGTGTGGCAATTTATGACTCAAAGTGAGGATAAAACTCAAGCTATTTGTAAAATATATAAATATATTTTGAATCATAAAACTACGAGAAAGTCGGGTGGGACGGGACATTTAAGAAATCATTTAATGGGATGTTGTAAAAATAAATTTTTGCAAGCTCAGGCTATAGCCGATGCAAAAAAATATGGTACTCCCCTTCCCG